>JAAWXA010000005.1:15279809-15321535 GCA_038090715.1 Florisuga fusca
TCTTCTCCTCCTCTCCTCCTCTCCTCCTCTCCTCCTCCTCCTCCTCCTCCTCCTCCTCCTCCTCCTCCTCCTCCTCCTCCTTCCCTTCCCTTCCCTTCCCTTCCTCAAGGAGAGTATTTTAAGAAAAATACTATCTCTTTCCCTAAAACTAAAACATCAATAAAATAAAAAAGATTATTTATTTTCCAGTGATCAGGTTAGGAATGAGATGTATTTTCGGGTTTGTGGGTCTGGAATGTTAGAATGGGACACTATTCTACATTCCTGACACTCAGTTTTCTACCTATGAAATTGTTATGACCTAGCATAAAAGGGACTGATTGCTGTTGGTGATGTCTTCAGATCTTCTGGTGACACACTAAATATTTTCATTATTCTTGTTTTGATATCCAGCATAGTAAGAGTCATGCACATACCATGTAATTATATTTTTTCCCCCACTGAACAGAATGTAGCAGTATTCATAAGTGAAATCCACAGGGAAACAATTTAGTAGCTATCAGCAGTGCCTTGATCAAAAATATCTGCTTCTTATTATGTAGAGATAAATTAAGAAAGCAAGCAGAGTCACCAGAAACAATCTGAAGCCAACATTAATCAGAAGCAATCTTAAGTTTCCTCTGAATTTTATCCAGCTGTGCTCAGTTTCAAAGCAAAGAAAAAGAGTAAAATAATAATGCAGTATTTAGCAAACCAACTCATAGCATTATCTGCTCGTATTTACAATAGACACGAGTGAAATACTCATTTAAAATCTAACTAGCAAGCTTTCGGGTGTTCTTTTCAACAGAAATGAAAAAAAAAAATACTCATTTAATGTGTAACTAACAAGCTGCTGGGATACACAGTGTGGATTTAGAATAGAATAACCAGTTTGGTTTGATGAGACTTACACTGGTCATCCAGTCCAATGTCCTGACTAATTCAGGGCTGGCCAAAAATTAAATCTTGTTAAGGGTATTGTCCAAATGTCTCTTAAACACTGACATGCTTGGGACATTGACCAGCTCTCTAGGAAGCTTCTTACATTGTTTGACCACCCTCTTGGTAAATAAATGCTTCCTAATAACTGTTCTGAAACTCCCCTGGCACAGCTTTGAACCATTCCCATGTTCCCTATCCCTGGATATGAGGAAGATTAGAACCTTCCTCTCCATTTCCCTGCCTCAGGAAGCTGGAGAGAGCATTGAGCTTGCCCCACAGCCTCCTTTTCTCCAAACTAGGTAAACCCAAAGTCCTTAGCTTCTTTTCACAGGGAGATGCTTTCCTGCCCATTCATCAGCTTTCTTGCCCTCATTCAAGGCATTCAAGGACCTCCACATGCTTCTTAAATTGTGAGACCTGGACTTCCAGTGCTTGAGGTGAGGCAGCATCAAGGCTGAATAAAGCAGGTTAATCCCCTCTTTGACCAGCTGGTTGTGCTGTGTTTAATGGTTCTTAGGATGGGGCTTGGCCTCTTGGCTGCCAGGCAAATGGCCGGTTCCTATTGAGCCTGCTGTAAACAGCATCCCCAGATCCCTTGCTTCAGGGCTACTCTCCAGCCACTCATCTCCCAATTTATACCTGTTCTCTAACCCAGGTGCTGAGCCCAGCAGTTACAAGTTGCATCAAATTTTAAAATACATTTTTTAAGGTGTAAGTTTTTTGTGGTTATTGATAGGAAATGATGAATTCAGACAAATACAAGATGCAACAACATATCTTCTCCATGCCATGAATCATGTGTTCTTAGGTTCATGCTGGGAGACAACCAACATGAGAGACAACCGTGCTGAGAGACTTTCCAACACAAATGCATGAACCACAGACAGGTACTGCCTGCCAGCACTGTGCCTCAGAAGCCTGCTCCATTCCTTCTAACACAGCAACATGACCAATGCTCTTTTCAGAGACTGCTTTTCACATACATCAAGATTTCCAGAGGATGTATGTTCAACAAAATGTTGAACTTTTAAAATTAATCTTACCAAGCTGTCACCAGACAAAAAAACTTTATTGAAATAAATACATACAGAAATCTTTCTTCAAATTTTACTTTATTTTCTCTTTGCTACTTTTCTCCACTGTTTCCAGACTTCTTTCCTCATCATATCTGGCCTATCAAGTGCAGTCTTGCCACTTATAATTAAAAGTACTTTATACCTTTTTAATGTAGTTCCAATGAAAAGTTACAGATGAGGAAAAGAGGGAAAACAAAGAATGCTAACTACGTGTGTGTCATCTGCACTTCTTTTATATATTTCTCAAATGCCTGTTTCATCTATTCCTATTTTCAGATTTTGGGAGCCAATATTGTCTTTTAGACATTGCCTGCTGCACTGAGGTCTGATTTATTTTGCTAGTCACTGTTGTAAGGCATAATATACATAATATTAGCTGTGTCTGACTGTGTTTCTGAGGGGGAAAAATCGCACTGGATTATTACAGAAATCTGAAGCAAAATTACTGTATAATTTAGGATTTTTGAAGGGAGGAAAAATATTTGCCTCATTACATACTATCATTTTTCATAGTGCTCTATGATTTACTGTGCTTAGTTTTGTAAAGTCATTTTTCTAAATAGTGATTATTCCTTTCTATAAGTCTAAGTGTTGGTATCCCCATTTCCTCCCTCTTTTCTGTCCATGTTGAAACCAGTCCTGGAATGGTGTTGATTTTAAACAGGAGAATGATTACCGAGTGAGAGAAGACAATGCTTTTTTCTCCTTTGGCTCCTCTGAAACAGCCTGTTAGCTGCTGACAAGCCCTTATTGAATCAGCATGTGGCTGAAATCCAGAAATGAATTATAATGTAAGATCAGAGTTATGGTCTCAGAGAAAAAACAATGTTAGTGCATTGACAGCTGTGATCAAAGCTGCTTCTAGTTCTCTCAGAGGCTAAAATCCCTAGGTGTCAATCAGAGGTTTCATGGGTAGGAATTATAGATAGAATTTGTAATGGGCTTTAGCCAAAGTTTTTTACTTTGTCAAAAGTCAAAAGCTTCTACAAACAGAATACTCCCTTGCTTAAGAACCAAGGCTCTGCACATTAATTTATAACATCACCTCCCCCAAACAGCCTTATCTCCCTGAAAAAGTCCAGAAAAATATTATACTATAAGTAAAATCTACCTAAACATAGCATATTTAATATTTTCCATGCAGGATGTTTGATTTGGAATACAACTATATTAATATGGTCATGTACCCATTTCCTCCTTTACAGGAATGTAGAATTGGTAAGGACATCAAGCACACTAATTCTGATTTGTTTCATGGCTAAAGCAAATGTAGCACAAGGCCAGTATTGGTTTAGAGTGGAGTAATTCTGCAGGTCAGACAAAAAAGGTTGAAAAAAATTTCTGACAAAAATAGATAATTCTTTCTGCTGTGTCACAGAAACATGATTCTTAATGTCTAAATTTTGTAGGCACTGAATCACTGCAGTGTAGGATGGCCCAGTCTGATAACTGTGACTACATTTATGCATAAGAAAACTCCCCTGTATGCTGCAAAGCAGTGCCAAGATTAAGAAACTCGATTTATTTCATTGTAAATTTTGATAAATATGTTACTGTGACCTGGCTGGCCTACAGGATGCTGAACACAGAGTACTCAGGTTTGCTTGGCTTGTCTGTTTTTACTCCTGTGAGGAACACAGGCTGTTCCTGATGGTACCTGTCTAGGGATATGATGATATTACTTTGTTGGTCAAAACACTGGGAGCCTTTGGAGAGAGTGTTCTTGGGCAGTTCTTCAGTGTGCTCTGACTGGGCTGGAACAGAACCAGCAGATGGATTAAGTTGATGGATGATATTCTTCCCACTTCTCTCTCTTCCCGCAGCAATGTTCCTTCTCAGCTGGGGCAGAGGAGAAAGACTGTGCACATGAAGATGAATGGTGGTGGAAAAGGAGGAGGGCATCGGTGATACTTGAACTGCTTCATGGTCACTCTGCTGAAATTCTACGTAGATAATATGATCCCACATTGAGCTATTATCTGCTGAGGAATGGGAGGGCAAAAGACAAGGGAGAGATCTTATTCACATTCATTGATCTTAAACATTTTTGTTGCCCCACCTAAATGTTTAGAAACTACATGATATTTGATGTTATTGTGCTACTTTTTCTTTTAATGTGTATATCTTAAATCCCTTGAGAGTTTTTTTTGTAAATCACTGTTTCAGCCGAACAATTGGGAGAATGAAAATTTGTCCTGATGTTGCCCACTGATGACTCAGCCATCCGGAGATTCATCTGCCTTGTGATCACCTTGAGCTGTTGAAAACGTCTTTTAAAAAATTCTGCCATCAGATATACTTCTATGCTGTTGTGAAAACAGAATTATTTCATGTTATAAGTTGTCCTGGTTTGGGCCAGGATAAAGGTGATTTTCTAGTTTGCACTTTTGCTTTCAGCTAAGTTTCTTGTAAGTAGTTGCACTTGCTGAAATTAACAGAAGTTTCTCAGACTGTGTCTGCTTCTAGGACTGATAACACTGGATGTTTATAGTTACTGCTAGAAATTGGTATGCAGAGCCAAGGACACTCTTCTGCTCTGAGGAAAACATTTTACCCTGCAGAAGGAGTAAAGAGGTCCCACCTGAACCCCTCCTTTGGGAGGCCCGAGACAAGATAGATGCCAGAACTGACCAAACAGAGTATTCCATCCCATACACGTCATACTCAGTATAAATTTGAGGGATCACGAGGGTCGACACCTTCCTTTTCCCTTTCTTTCCCTTTCTGCTTCTCGTCCTGCCTTCCTTCACCGGGTTCCCTGTGTGCTTCGGCATCCTGGGAGGATTCCGTCCGTTCGTCTGCCTGTGGTCCTGATCCGTGCCAGCCTGAATCTGTGTGTTCCTGCCTCCAGCTCCCGACTGCTGCTGACCCCAGGGTCCAGCCTGGACTTTCCCAGGGCTGCCCTGCAGCCTCGGTGGTGACGTGAGAGTTACTGGGGAAAGGGGGGAGGAACGTGGGATCAATCTTTTCCTGTATATTTGTATATTTGTATATATTTAGTAATTTTTCCTATTTATCATTCCTGTTTCATTAAAGTTGTGTAGTTTAGTTTCCAACCCATAAGTCTCTTTCCCTTATTCTCTCTCCTTTCCTTATCAGGGAGGAGAGGGGGATTAATATAAAAATCTGTTTTTCGGTTTAATTGCTGGGCCAGTGTCAAACCGTGACATAAGTAAAAAAAAAAAATGGAAAAAGTTACACTAAAATTAGTGTTGGAAAGTCATGATTTGAGTTACATAAGTGGATTATGGCCACTTATATTGTGAACATTCAATAAAGTATTTTACTCTATATATGTATACACAGATAGGGTTTAAAAGAAAAGAAGTGGAGTAAAAGGAGAAAAAAAGGTCATGGTTCCAAAAATCTCATGGTAAAATTTACATTGAATATTATATATCATAGAATAGAATCATAAAATCATAGAATCATAGAATCATAGAATCATAGAATCATAGAATCATAGAATCATAGAATCATAGAACTGGCTGGGTTGGAAGGGACCTCAGAGATCATCAAGTACAATATAATATGTCTGTGGCATTCTTGTTTTAGCCTGTTTTGGCGGAAGACTCATAGAATTATTGAGGCTGGAAAAGACCTCTGAGATCATCAAGCCCAGTCTATGTCATAACACCATCACAAGAACGTGTAAGGAGTCAGTTTGGTCACTCTGCCAGGTGTTGTCATAGTAGCAATGGCACTAAGCAGATCTGACAGCCCTTGGGTTCTCATTTCCCAATCTGCCATGCAGACTGTCACCTCTTTCCCCTTAATTCAGGTAAGTAGGTATGGTTTCTTTTTCGTCTGTGTAATTTTAACTCACAAAGAAGGATTCTGGCAAGATGAGAAAATGTGTGAAGCTGCTCAGCATAAAGAGAGAAGCCCCAGAGGTGAGCTGTCTGAATGTCAGCAGCACAGAGAGTGGCCTGGCTCTGCCTCTCCATTGTTTTATGCAGTCAAGGTACAATTGACTTCAGGTCTGTAAATCTGACTAGTGTACATTCTCATGGACCTCCCAATATTGCACATAGGTATATATTTTCTTCATACTTGTCATTAGAAATTAATATTGTCTACCTCTGAAGGAATTTTATCTTTCCTCTAATCTTTTGTAGATTTTTTGACAAAGGTTGACAAACTTTTAAAATTGCTTTTGTTGATTCAGTCAGCAGTGTCCCTGAATTTAAATAATACAAGATCTTTTAAGATACTGTAATATGAAAGCTTCGAAGAATGTTCAACAGTTGTGCTGGTGCAATTTTAAAAGTAAACTAGAAGTTAAAACTAGGAGTCTGCCAGACAAGTCTTGTTTTCTTTGCTCCTTCACTGTTACAAGCCCAATAATTAAGTGGAGCCCTGCATATTATGTGTGAATGTATTTGTTCTTCACCTCTGAACTGTTCGTTAATATCCTTTGTTTGTATAATACAGTAGATATTTCCTTATTGGGGGAGGTTTTATAAAAGTTGCTGTGACAGACAAGAGTGGAAATACAGGTCATCTTAAAGGAAATATGCCTGAAAAATGTACACTTTTTTATGACTGACTTTGATTTACATCTTGCACAGATCCAGCCATCAACCAGCTCTTCTTTATTTTAGCTGAAGATATGGGTCATCATATCTTCTGTTTACCATACTACAGAAGCCTATTCTAAATTGTAGACTTTCAAATCCTTCCTGATATCTTGCTCTTGGGCAAGTACAGCATGGGAACTTCTATAGACAATAGATAGCTATACCTTTGCACAGCTATGACTCCTCTGGAACTCTACAGAATTATCTCCAGCTTCCCAAGTAATTTAATGATTTCAGTACTTCTTTACTTACCCTTCAGTAGCCTTTTGTGTACCCTTGGAAGAACAAAAAAATATTGCATTAGCCAACATCAGGCCTGAACAGTTTTTCCTTATCTTCTCTTTCTCTCTTTTTTAGTCTAAGTTTCTATGCAATTAAGGGCAGGTTTTAATATGCTTCATTAGTAAAACAATAAGCTCATCAGCCACTTTTTCTGCTGAGTTGAGGAAATTAATGGCTGATAAAATCAGCTTCATTTCTTGTGTAGCAGCAGGCTTTTGGAAAGGCACTGTGAACAGCATGGAAAAAGGAAAATAAAAGCTATTCTGTTTATACAAATGGTACATTGTGGGGTTTTGGGTATTGAGTATTTTTAGTTAAAGAATTTTTCTCTCTTTTTTTTTCCTCATCTCACGGTATCTGACAAGGATGAGCTGACTTTATGGACCTTTTGCTAATATATGCACTTAAATCATGTGGAAACAGTTAATTCAGAAACTTTTAGGGAGCTTCTTAAACAGGAGAGATTGTAAAAGCCTTTCTTTTTCTTTCTTCAGATATGGCAATAATTCATAACTTAAATTTTGCATAATTGTTGCTTTGGATCCATAGTTACAAAAAAAAATGTAATATTCTAAAGCTTCATGGAATTCATGCCCAGTCTCTGAACTTAGTCAGCTTTTTTCACATATTTTGAATGATCTTGGGTTGATCTCACTGTTATTAAGAAGTCCTCAGCTCAAGATTTCCCCAATTTAACAAAGCACCCAAGTATTTTGACCATTTTTTAAAAACTTAAGAAAACCTAATCACACATATAAAAATACGTAAATTCATTGACACAAACTAAGAGCAGAACAAGTAATTACAAAGGTACAAATCTGATGAAGTGTTTTTGCACCTTTACCCACAGTGCTTTAGTTTTCTTTCTGTTAGGGGGGTAACAATACTTCAGTGTTCTTAGAATAACAGTTAAAAGATTGCAGATTTTTAAAATGCTGTCTTTTTGGGACTCCTAACTATCTGAGAGGAAATCAGACTAACTTTATTGTATTGAAATGTTTCTTTCAAATGGAAAATCCAGAATGCATCACATCAGGCTTTGATGAACAGCATCACAAAAATAAGCTAAGTAGATAGCTGTTTGGCTAAGTAGTTTTGGATATTGACAGACCTGAAGAATTTAGCCTTCAATATCAAGGCCAGTCTTATTTCAGTGAAATAACTGAAGACATAATTAAACAGGACTTTTAGAAAAAAAAAAATTTTCTTACCTGACATTTGTAATAAGATATTTAATGTATGAGTGAAAATATTCTATAGAAAAAAAGGTTTCTAAAGGCAAAAGGTAGCTCCCAGGAAAATAAATCTTCATATGAAATGTTCTGTTAAACTACTCTACATAAGCAAATCTGTGCTGTAGAGGAAATGTGGTGTCTGCCATTCATATGAATACCAGACACATTCAACATTACTTCAGTGGGATTTGATGTTTATTTTAATTTCTTTTCAAATCTGGAATCTCAAGGAAGCATTAGCCCATCATTCAGGAAGATCTTTTTTTGCCTGCCTATAAAACTTGCTCCTTTCAGGAGTGAATTACATAGACACCCATTGCAAAGACCCCTTCAGGCCTCCAAACTATAAGGAGACAGGCTTCATCTAATAGCTCTGCAGTAGGGGAGAGAAAAAACCCATTTCCTGCATCTCTCTCCTCTCCTGATGACTGAGTAATTGAACACAATCTAAGTTGCTCGAATAGGCAGTAAATTTATGTGGCCATTATTTCAATTAATTTCTTCCACTGACCTGGAATGAAGTATTCCTCTTTTCTGGAAGAAGCAGAAAGTGAATTTCTGCTTACTCCTTTATGGCGTTGCCTACCCAGGCCTTTGAGGAGGCACCAGCAGTAGGAATAGCTTTGCTTTTCTCATACATACCTAGTTTGAACAGGGTCAAGTGCAAGGTCCTGTACCATGGTCAGAGCAATCCCCATTGTGAATGCAGACTGAGTGATGAGGGATTGAGAGCACCTCTGCAATATGTCAGTTTGTCAAGGGGATTTACAAGAGGGCTTTTACAACAAGGTCTTTAGGGACAATACAAAGGGCAGTGGTTTCAAACTGGAGGAGGGTAGATTTGGAATAGTATTTAGGAAGAAATTCTTTCCTCTGAAGGAGATGAGTCATTGGAATTGCCTAGAGAAGTTGCTGATGGCCCTTCCCTGGGAGTGTTCAAGGCCAGGTTGGATGGGGCTTTCAGCCAGCTGGTCTAGTGGGAGGAGTTCCTGCCCATGGCAGTGGGGCTAAACTGGGTCCCTTCCAACCCAAACCATATGATTCTATGAACATTCCTATTAAAAGTTTACACTCTGTGACCACAATTTAGGCACAAATTTACCAGAATTTACAGGTAGCTTTGAGTTAAAATTTATCAGAATTTACATGCAGCTTGCCATTGAAGTTGATTATAAAGAATACAAGAATTATCTGTGATCTCTATTAGGTGAAATACCAAATCTTGGAATTAGAGTGACTGTACTCTACACGTGTGTAGCCAAATATATTATCAACAAATTGCTCTGAAGGAAAGGAATCAATGTTTAAAAGTAAGAGTGGTGATGAATTTAATAAAATGCACCAATTTTTAAGTATTAATTGTGAACTCTTTCTTTTCCTGTGTGTAGATGTTTTGTGACCTTGATTTTATATGGCTGGCCAAACTAATAAAAGAATAATCCACTTACAGACTTACCTAGGCTGCTGAGAAGTGGGAATATCCAAAGAAAATTTAGGTCAGAACCATAAACTCATTAAGAACTTGTGACAATTAAATCCTTCTAAGAAGCTGACTGCACGTGGCTTTGGGGGGAAAAAAAGAAAGTTATCAGAATTCTGATTGTAAATTTACAGTTTTAGATCCCTGTTTTGGTTGATCTTATTTAGCTAAAATTTGCATGTAAACATTTAAAAAGGTGAGTTTATTTATTTATTTATTTATTTATTTCTCAGAGATCTTGAAATGAAAGGATTTTAATTTTTTTTTAATGATTCTTTTTTTCAATATCAAAATTTCAATTTTGGAAATTTCCTCGAGATGTCTTATAATGCAATTTTATTCCTTGTGCTAGCTGGTACTAATTAGTGATTTTCAATTACTAATTTTGTAGAGTATATATAGCCATGTTCTAAGTGACCGTTACTCAAAACTAATCTTAATGTCTTTGTGTTAACATTGCACATTCCATAAAGCCCTTGATCCTTCAAAGACAATTATGCCCCTACTTGTATGCACAGTGAATAATTTAACTAAGGCTGTTGGAACTATTCTGATTGTGAAGCTTATGATTCTGAAAGTATTTTTCATTTTTTGAAATTTTTTTTCCCCTAGAAGTACTTTTCAAAAGCTGCTTAGCTGAGATTTTGCTATTAAAACTGTGCTAATAATGGCACTGCAAGAAGACATATGTTAAATTGTGTTTTCCAATGAAAGAGTATAAAGACTCAAAAATAATGTTATTTTGTGCTTTAACTTCAATTCATATACACAGATACATGTATACAGAGAAGTGATCTCTCTAAATATATGTATGAATGATTTAATTTTCTCTCTGGTACGTACGGATTTGAGAAGTGGCTTTTGTCTATGATAGTAGACAAAACTAGTCTTGAGTGCTCAATAGCCTCCAAATATATTAATTACATCTTCCCATCAATTTCTCCTTTGCTATGGTAGTATAAGTACGTAAGTATATTCATGCAAGTGTGCAACCATTATGATGATCCATGAAGCATGAACATGAGATAAACTTTTTCCTGTTTAGTAATTTCCTATTGAAAAATACCTCAAGGTACTAAAAATAAATGGATTTATTATTTATAGCTAAATGCATGATTTTTGCCTTCCAACATCAGCATAACTCAGTCTATGTTTCCATGGCATATTTAATCCAAAAATTGTATTTTTTTTTTCATTTTCTAAGAAAATCAAAGATGTGGAGCTGTAGTTAGCTGCATGCTGGTTTAAGTGATTGAAGTCCTATTGTGTTTTTTGAAAAATAGAGAGAAAACACAAGTAAAAAAAAATTATAATAGAAGAGTAAACAGAAAATATCAGCTACAAGTTGCACATTAGGAAGTTTCTTCACTTCTGAAGAATTGACTTCAGTACTGCTTAGCCCAGGGCTTCACTTTCCCAATATCTGGCAGCAGCTACTGTCTCAATCAGGGCATAGGACTAATGAACTAGTGCTGTGATCAGATTGGTAGACTTTGAGGCAGGATCTGATCGATCCTTTTGGTCCTTGAGGTGACTCATCAAGGAGGCTGTTTTGTGCAGAGTAAGCAGAACTTCAACCTGCAGCTTCGAAATTATCCAGATTGTCTGGATACAGATTAAGCATGCCCCACTCAGCTGTTTTGCTGATGTTATGGTATTGAGAGACTGCCTGAAAAGTACGATTTTTACAACTTTAATAAGAGATTAAAATAGCCTAGTGTTTATTGGTCATAACAAAAAGTAAAGAAGAATGCAATTTACTTTCAAAGTTGTAATGGGTACCAGAATTACTAGAACCTTCCAAATTTTTGTTGAAAAAATGAGAGTTTCTAAAGCCTTTAATCATTCACTTTAAAAATTCACTTATGTTCAAATTAATTTAACTTAAGATGAGTGCTGATTACCAGTGATATTTAATTTAAGACAGAAAAAGGTGACAAGACTTTTCACCTTTATCAAATAATTTATTAAATACTTACTTTTTTGTTATTAGGATTTATTAGAACATTAAAATGTTAATTAAATGTTAATTAAAACTTCTGCTTAAAAATCCTCTTCCTTGAGAAATCCCCTCTCTACTCACCTCCATTTCAGCTGAAATACGACACAAAACCAGAAACCAATTTTTCTGCCATTTTAAACTGTCAGAGGCCAAGATAGAAAAAGTACTGCAGCTAGAAAAGCATGAATATGACACAATCCATTTTATAAAGACTTCCTAAAAAAATAACCAGACTACGGTTCTGAACAGTTTTCCAACTTTCCAAAAGCTAACATTAGAATATTGTAAAATTTATTTTGAGCTAAATGCTGTTTTGTACAGACTGTCAAAGTTAGGACATAATCCTAATCCAAGATTAGTATTTATGGGCTGGCAAAAATTCCTTAGATGATGATTACTGAAGTTAAAAACAAATCATGCTTTTGAAAATTATATCCAGTGCAGATGTGAAGAAGGCTTTAAATGGTTTTCATTCTTGTGGGTCTGAAACAATGTTTTTCTGTTTTGCAAATTATACTGAAAACACAATCAATATTGTTACTAAAGCCAGTTACAAAATGGAACTTCTGGAAACATATTTTGAAAAAAAAATATAGTTTTAGTAGTAGCAACCAAAAGTCACTTTGCATCTAAGAAAGATTGACTCACTTTCCTCTGCCTTTTTTATGTCTAAAAGCTTACATTTGGAAAACACAAATTATTTGCAAAAATATTGAAAAATGAACATTTAATGTAATCAGTATTGTAGGTAGCAAATGTGAATTCATATCTGTGTAATTTCTTAAATTTTTGTTTGGTTTTTTTTGTTGTTGTTTTGGTTATTTGGGGCGTGTGAAATATACTGTTACTTATGATTTAATATTAATCTTTTACATTCAAGAAAAGATGAATATGCTTATAATGCAAAATGCATAGGATATGTCTTGTTTTTACTCTTGGGATTGAAGTTCTTATCAAGTATGTTTTTACATGTGTAATTTTATTAATGATGTTGCCAACTGTATAACCATTACTTCACAAACATGTTTTTGAAACATAACTCCGCTATGAAGCTGGTTTGCATTTTGTTCTGTTTTTTTTTTAAAAAAAAAACATGCTCACTGAAAAAAAACTAGTAGTGTAGCCTGCTCCATGTGGTTCACCCAGAGAATGTCCACTGCTGTATAACAGTTAGGCTATATTTCCTAACAGAGACGCCATTTCTGAAAAACAAACAAAAAAAGAATTCTCTAGTGATTTGATGACTTGTATCACTGTTTGGCAAACTGGCAGAGCATGTGCAAAAATAGAATTATTGAAGACTTATTGTAATACAAGCATATCCTAATTCAGCTTCACAGAAAATACTACTTGGTAGAGATGCTTATAAGGTTGGTTTTTTTTTTTTCCTTAACTGTCACACTTCCTCAGCCAACAAAGAAACAAAGATATTTTGCCTTGAGAAACCAAACCTGAACATAACTGTTAACAAGCAAACATATCTTCCTCTAGTTTATAACCTAAAACCAAATACAGTGAGCATAAAATAATGAAAGGAAGGGAGACATTAACAGCAAGATACAGTTGTGTGGTAATAATAAGGATTTTTAGCTGTGGCTGTCGGTCCCTTTGCTGGACTCAACTCTGTACATCCATGATTTTCTTGTACTGGGGAGCTCGGAACTGAACACTGTGTTAAAGATGTGGCCTCATCACTGCTAAAGGGAGGAGAAGGATCATTTCCTCTGAATAGCTGATAACATTCTTCCTATTGTAGGCCAGGATACTGCTGATCCTCTCTGCCGTGAAGGCACATTACTTGCTCATGTTCAACCTGTTGTCCATCAAGACCACCAGGGTCTTTTCTTTATAGATTCCATTCATTTGGTCCCCAGTCTGGACCACTGTGTGGAGTTATTCCTTTCCAGATGGCTCTGCTCACTGTGCTCTGATCTTTGCAAGGAAAATGTGTAACTATAGGGGAGTTCAAGCATAAGAGTCACACAATCTGTTGCACATGCCAGCTGATTAATCTCATGCATTCATTGTGCTCAGTCATTAGAAGTGTCCACTGTGTTCTGAAAAGGTTTTTGGTTCCATTCCATGCTATATGATGTCATGGTCAGAAATAAAAGCCAAGAGAAGAAGGAAGGTGGGGATGTTTGGAGTGATGGGGTTTGTCTTCACAAGCAATTGTTACTTGTGATGGAGCCCTGTTTTTCTGGAGATGGCTGAACACTTGCCTGATGATGGGAAGCAGTTAATTAATTCCTTGCTGTGCACGCAGCTTTGGCTTTATCCAAATCTAGAAGGTTTTTCACTTTAACTCTACCCATTCCCTCTCTCATCCCACCAGAGGAGAAGTGAAAAAGTACCTGTGTCAGGGTAAACCATAACAGCCAAAGAAGGAAATAATATTTCATAATATTACTTAATTCTGCCTTTGTTGATTAGAGGGAAAAAAGCAGTTAAAAAAAGTCTTAGCAGAAAAAATGGAAGCAAAGAAACATTAATTAATTAGTTAAACAGCGTTTTGATTATTCCTATTTTATTTTCTTTTTAAACTTGTATTAAAAAGGTCAAACAATAGCAATAAAAATATATTTATAGATTTAAAAAATACAAAATTTACAAAAAAACACATATGTAATCTTTTATTTATATTTTTATATATAATTGGTCTATTTAACATTAAAACATTAAAATAAAAATTTAAGTTTGAAGACTTTGAAGAATTGTAATTAATTTTATTATTTCAATTTTTTATTCTTTGTATGGTTATTCATCACCTTGGCCAGCTATAATAACTGCTTCTGGCTGGATTGATTATAACAACTATCAGCTTACATTTAATCCTTTCTGACCCCCACGCAATATCCTGTCATTTTAAGTGGTTATTTTTTGACACAAAAATGTTACTCTTCATCCCAAATTGCCTAACCTGATTTTTCCACCTCTTTATCCAGTATCTACATTTTGAGCTCTGTTGCCTGGATATGAGGTAACTATAGTATGCATATCACTGGCATCATTAGAACTGGAAGTGTGGTTTCTAAGCTTTGATAGAAGTCACCATCTGCTTGTCCTCTAGCTTGCTTTATGGTTTCCTTTTTATTTTTTATGTAGTGTTTTTTTAAATTTTCTTTAGCTGTATCATTAATCAAAGAATCAGTGTGCAAAAATGAAGCTTTTCTTCCCTTGTATATTGGCACATTATGCTTATTTTTTTGTCATTTTAGCAGATGTTTAATCTCTGAATCTATGATAACTCTGTAGTGTGCTTCTAAGTAGCTAAAACAAAAAATAAAAAATCCCCACAGAAGATTGACTTAGAAGTGATAAATAGAAGATTAAAAGATTTCACATAGAAATGTACATATTGGTGTGTGAGGCAGATATACTTTTTTATGACATAGATTAATTACCAGAATTTATTCCCATTATGCCCCATAACAAAGAATGCCAAGGATTATATCATATTAGCTGATTTTAATCAGACAATACATCTTTTTATGTGATATAAAAATTATGTAAAGTCTTAACAAGAATTGCCAGTGAAATGCTTTTTTTCAAGTGTTGTTATAAACGTGTCTCTAACTTAAAGGTCATTTCAGTTTCCAGTATTTTCCTAGCTAAAGCATGGTTTCCCAATAATACTACCTAGTTAATAACAAAAGAGAGACCACAAAAATATATCCACTTTCTGTTTTGCCCTTTCAGTACTATTAGTATTTTGCAAATTAGATTTAAAGTATTAGATTTTACAGATATTTTATGTAGTGTAAATTAATTATCTGGAATATCTACTGCCATAACCTCCACTGAAATCATTGCTGCTTAGGGCCTTAGAGAAAAGTCTCATTACACTTGATATATATTGCTACTACTGAACTGCTTTGGCACAAAATTAGTGTCTTTTGTTTGTGATACCATAATTAGTAGTAATTCATTTTATAGATTAGCTCTTACAGGGGAAGAGTTATAAATAGTCATTGCTCTCCAGGGAGTTAAATCTTTAAAGGCCATTGCAATGATTCTGTAGTATTCTCTTTTTGCTCACAGGCATATGAAACAGGTGCCCTTAAAATACATTAAACTAATCTGTATCCATTAAGTTTTTTAAGATTTTACTACAAGTTCCTAAGACAATTAAAGGCAATTACTATATGGTGTCTATTGCACATTCACAGAGAATGTACCAACATAAAAATAAGGTGGGTAGGTACATCAATATCCTGGGTTTAAAATACTGTTCAAGATTTCTGTGCTATTCCATAGACTAAACAGCAGGAAATTCCGGTTGAAATGATTCAGCTTTTGAAAGAATTCCACTGGTACCAGGGGCATGACAATTGCATTTTAGGAACAACAATTTTTTGAGAGCCCAAGATCATCTTTAATGAATAAACACAGCAACATAAAGTAATAACAAAAATGACACTCATGTATTTTAGAATCACATTTTTGTTATGATAAATCTTTCAAGATGTGTTGAAGACAGCAACATGATAATGATTTAGATTTACTGCATGTTTTTGCATAAATTATTTGGTAAAATCCTTAAAGTATTGTATTCAAATAATTTATTTTCTTTTTAGAGACAGCAGATTCACACAGTGCCAGTATCATTTGAAAATAATTTTGCTAGTATGGGTATATTAAAACCTGTAAGCTGAAGAAGTACTTAGTTTTGTACTTTTTAGACAATAAGATGTAATGTTTTGCACTGAACCTAATCTGAATTGCCTTGAATTTTGAAAGCCCTCTCTGCTAAATGATAAATTTCCCACTTGGTTTATTTTTATTTTTATTTAAATTTCTGATTTAAGGAATACCAGACTTAATTAAACAATTTTTAAACACCAAATAAATATCCATTGCATGGAGATAAAATGGAATAAGGGAAAAAAAACCTGTAGTAAATTCAGATGCAGGTGTTATGATATATGTAGTACTCATATCAGGGAAGAAGGTCAGAAGAGAGCATAGATTCTGTCTCAGTCATTCTTTCTCTCTTCTGAGAATTATAGACAAGATTTTAATTTTCTAGAACTATGAAGTGTGATGACTCCATTTTGTCCAACAGTACTAGTACTGAAGTAGGTTTAGAGTTCCTTTGCTTTTAATCCATGAATTTAGATGTAAACATGTATTTATTTCTGTACGTATTTATTTCTTAATATTAGCATTTAGATGAGAGTAAAGGCTATCTTGACTGAAGCAATTTATACTTTATTGTTTGCTGTGGGGGAAGGGAGCTTGAAGCTACAGGACAAACCATGTAGTAAGTATCTTCTGTTTTCCACAAGAGTTATTTATTCCTTGTTCAATGTATTTATTCATCTTGCACTCCTTAAAAACATCTTGTTGCAGAATGAGTTGGTTTTATATATACATATATATGTATATACATAACATACCAAACTGTCTCTACAGAAGAGGAAAAGTTTTTTCAAAGCTTTTATCCTGTGTCCTGTTAAACCCAGCTGCAGCCAGTGATGCTGCCTGTATCTTTCTATTTCCTCATTTATTTCTCTATTAAATTTATTGTTAAATTCATTGTGAATTTATTGTTAGAAAAGCAACATCAGCGACTGGCCCTTAGGTAAATAGAAAGTCTTTATTTAATTTGATAAGGATTGGCTTTTGCCTTTTGGGTTTTTAGCACTTGGAGAACTATGGATGTCCTTCATATTTTTCCCCTTGACACCATGCATTAAAGTCTTTGCTACAGAATGCTTCTTTTCTTGAATTTTGTACAAGCTAATGAAGGTAATAGATTGTGTTTTTAAAACTGCCAAGAAGGGACGTTTCTTTTGTTCATGACTGATGTAAATATTGGGGTTTTATACCCTGAAAAGGAGCCAGAGCTCTCTTGTCTTAATAAAGCAGTAGTAAAGGATTATACTGCTTATGATCCTCCAGGATTTAAATTTTGTGTGAAGGCCTTAGAAAAGTTACAGATTTCTCTTGCTCTTAATGAGTTTAAGGTGCTTAAAAATTAACTGTTAACATATGTAAACATACTTTTTAATCATTGCTTCTATAATACCCATAAGCTGAAATATGAAGAGCACTTGAAGTTAAAGCAGAGGAACTAAGATGACAATGTTTTCATTTCAGTCCCTGTTTTTTCTTCTTCTCTTCTGCTTTGCCACATTTTATAGTACAGAACAATGACCAGTATGTGATTGTCTGGACCTTAAAAAGGTACTATCAAATTTACATAAGGTCATATTTCTAGGCTGTATAAAATATATGTAATAAGAAAAAAACACTGAAGAAGAAGAAAGAACGAATCTTCCTTTTATATAAAGAGCAATATTATACATCTACAATAATAAAAAATAAGTTTCATGACTCTTTCAGCTATACTCAGTGTCTCCCCCCCCTCAGTCTGTGCCCATAGTTTTCTCCTTTTTCAGCTTCCAGCCTTAATTTCTCTTGAATTGTGCTTTTCTCTGAGCTGGGATACTGTGTCATTTATTAAAGTTTACCATATTATTAAGGTTTACCCTTGATTACAACACTGTTACACGCATTTTATTATTATTTTTTTTTACTAAAGAACCAGTTATAAAATAAGATAATATCAGATTCATAATATTTTGGCACTGTTTTCCGTTCTGAACACAGGGATACAGAACCTGTTTGTAGCCATGCAGTGAATTGCACATTGAGCCACAATCTGCCATTGAAAGCTCTGGGAATTGCAGGAATTCAGTTCCTCAGAATTTGGCTGACTAGGTCGCAATTACATGTTATGGTAAATTGCTTGACAGTTTCAGTTTAAATTAGAAAATGACTCCTGCGGTGGGGAGTTACTTTCCAATAGAACATCTAATTAACAAGCAACTCAATACTCTGAACATTAGTTTGTGTTTGTTTTTTGTTTTTTTTTATTTTGTGGCTTTCCAAGTCTTTGTAGTGGAACTAATCACAGAATGATTATATAGCCAGAATTATTTGTTTAGTAAATTATTTGTATTTAATTTCTCAGATTTATTTTTGGAAGTTAGCTGACTTTATTCTGTTGTTCCCAGTGGGATTACTTCAAATCTCCATGCAATTCTGAAACAAGAACTGTATTTATAATAGGATATGATTACACTTTTATAATGCAGATTTTAATTGCTTCTATTAATAATTTGAATTGCCATCATGTTTTCAGGATAACTGAAGAACAGTTTATTTTAATAAAGAGACCCCTGGGACTCAAGAAACTTGGATGCCCTACACAGACTGTACCTGGCTGGTTATGAAAATTGTCAAAGTCCTGTGCACTTCTTTCTTCCTCTGTGTTAATGATAGTTCCTATTTGTCTGCAACACACTAAGTGTATGGAAAATCCTAAATAAAAGCAAATTTTGATTATGGGATTCTACATCTAGATTCTCTTACTGTTCTCCTCCATAGATGATGATCTCTCCAAGATGTCACCCAGCAATAAAGCCCAACAATATTAACAAATGACAACTCATATTACCACAAATATTGAAGCATGCTGCACACAGTGATTAAAAATCCATCACTTGATACAAAATGTGTTCTCTGAAATTAAGCTGTTTAATTTTTTCTGGGGATGAAAAGCTGATTTAACAATTCACCAGATGGAATGGCCTTACAATTTCTTCTCTATTGGACTGGATCTTTTTAGACAGTATGAGCTAATTATGAATGCAAGACATTTTGAACCTGACATTAATGAGACTAATCAGAAACTCCATAAGATCTGTGCTAAGTTTTCCCTTAACAACACAGCTAACCTGTTATTTGTCAAAAGAAAATGTTGTAGAAGTGGTAAAAGCAAAACTTACAATATACTAATTAACAGTTTTGAGAAAGAGGCCTTTTTATATATAAAGACAGAATGATTTAAGAGTACAGTTTACTGTGTTTATTTCTCAGTCATTTAATATGGTGTAAGAAATTAATTCCACACAATGGATGCCAAGTTGTGTTGTCTACTGAAACCTTACGCATTGCTCATGGGGCCCAGCAAGGTCACAACTCATGAGTGTACCCATTGGCATCTTGGGGAAAGTGAAAATGGTCACAAAATTGAATGTTCACATCGATGTTAACAGAGGACTTTTTATCCGTTAGACTATTTTTAAAATTATATTTAATTTCTTTTAAATGTTTAGTAAACTGGATTTATGTTGTGAAGAAATGTATTACAGAGAAGAAAACAGAGGAACCAGGAAGGCACCAAAAATCCTCAAGCATATAAAGGACTTATTCCAAACCTGCGTTGTTTTCTAAAATCTATTAAAGGAAGAAACTCTTGCCTTCCCTTGATTACTGATTTTGTTTCCTATATCCTACCCTCAAGCAGTGAACGATAAGGGAGGAAACAACAAGGGAGGAATTGATAAATTTGTAAGGAAGATACCTCCAATTACAGTTGTACAGAGTCTCATTGGTCCATTCTGTGAAAATTGACAGTGAAAAGAAACTTTTTTTTTTTTTTTTTTTTTTTGTAGAAAGCTGCAATACTTTAGACGGGAAGGAATCTCTGGAGGTTCTCTAGCCAAGTTTACAGCCCAGAGCAGGGTCAAGTTGGGGCTGAGCTGATTTGGCTTTCTGAGAGATGACTGAATTCAGAATGGCTCCTGTGTAAGTAATACCTAAATAAGTTAGGCTGTAGTTAAGCTGTAGGACTTGCTGCAACAGAATCAAAGAGGTACTCAACTTTTTTCAGGTATCACCAAGCAATGGGATCTCTCTTTGGTAGAGAAATAATATCAGGCTATGGAATATAAATCTCTGCATCAAGAAGTCCCTGAGTTGCAAATCATAGGAGCTTGAGACCATATTCTGGGGTAGTAACAATTTACATTTTCTTTGTTCCAGACACGATCTATTATGAATCTATTCCCCCCATCCATAGGGGAGAATGGATCTTCAATTTGAGTTACACAGAGATTTTTGTATTTTTTTGGATGTCAGAGAGATGTGGATAATGCAGGACCACTCACGTTTTTAGACACTTTTGTTATCTCTATGCCTGCAATTTTTGTAATGCTCACAAATGAACAAATGCTGTATATAACCCTCTCAGGAAAAAAAAAAAAAAAAATCCCAAACAAAAAACAAGTGATTTTTTTTCTGGTTTTGTTTCTACATTGTACTGCACAGCTATAGTCCTTGGATATTGATAGAGAGCAAAACTAAACTGGGAGGTACAACATGTGTTTGGGCAGACTTTATGTCTTTATTATTTGTTTTATCTCTTAGGGTGTTGAATCTCTCTTAAGGGCTAAAAAGTATTTCAGATCTGCTTCCTTCCTGTAAACCCAGCTTCCTCATTTTCAGAAGTAATTTTTTCTCTCCCTTGAACACCATTTCCTCAGTCTAACAATGCAGAGACCTGGTGTGATCAAAAGTTTATCTGCTTATGCCTGCTTCATAAAAAAATGCACTTTCTCAAAAAAAAAAAAAAAAAAAAAGTCTTCTGAGGAGTTGGGGGGTTTGCTGTTGTTTTTGTGGTTTTTTATTGTTGTTGTTTTTTGCTTTTATTATTTCTTTGGTTTTTGCTTTTATTATTTCTTTGTGTCTTCTTTTGGTTGGTTTTTTGTTGTTTTTTTGTTGGTTTTTTCAGAAACCTTAATTGATTCCCTTAGCTGATATCAAAACTGTTGTGTATTATATTGTATTGAGCTTCTGTGGCTGTAAGCAATACTGCAGATGCTCTTCACAAAGATGGGGAATAATTTCAGTAAAATCATTAAACAGCAATAATGCTAACAACTGCCTATCATCAATAGCCAAACATGAATTAGTTTCGTAAGGTTCAGAAAGCTCCTAATTTAACATCCCCATGAGAACTGTTTTGGGATTTTCATAACAAGGCTCAATCTCTCTCTGTCAGTAGGAGATTTAGAAGTTTCCTCGTTCTTATCAGACTTACTGCTCTTTGAAAAAGTAAAAGCACCATTTTTGTAACACAAAATTTAAACTTTTTAAAGTGAGAAATTGTTTGACCTGTGAATTTTTTTTTGAAGTAGCACAAGATAGACAAGAGTCATAACTATGTTAAAGCATCCATTCTTCATGTCATCCAGCAGGCTGGAAAATGCAATTAACTCTATAAGAAAAACAATGGTTTTCACATTAAGAATTTCTCTTTCTCACTGAAATTGTTCAGTTTTATTCTGCCTACATCCAGTCTCCATCTTGAACTGCAAAAAGTGATATTTTAATATAATTGTAAAAAAAAATATTTTTGTTTTGCCCGTCAATAGTGGGCTGCAACCATTAAATTTTGGTTGGTGTTACGACATATAGAAGAAACCATACAAAATATCCTAAAAACAGATTAAAAAAAAAAAAATCAACAGAACCTCCTGCAAAACAGAGACAATAGTTTGTCTTCTGATAGAAATTTCCCTCATACAGTACAATATTAACAAAGGTCAAGGGTGTCAGCAGTGTTCTTATAGCAGTTTTTTGCTTTGGTTTGTCTTTGTGGGGTTTTTATATGTGTGAAATTGTGGTCATCAGTTCCCCCGCCAAAATCTGGAAAATTATGAGTATCATACTCATTGTATAGTATATATTAAACTCATACAGACTCAAGCAAGCAAATTCATATATTATTATCTCAAAGGGTTCTGCAAAAGAAATCTGATTTGTCAAAAAACAAGGTGTATGGAAGTACAGCAATGTTTTCTGAAAAAACAAAATAGAGATTATATTCTGTAAACTGATTTCAAGTGACAAGGAAGGGGAAAATAGCAATCATGCTATTCCATGAAAGGTGTTCATGAGCCCTGCACTTTTTATCACATTAACTCTACTCCACGGACTTACATCTTCTGTAAAAAATTGAAAAATATGAAAGGCTTGCTTTGCATATATCACAGAAAGATTTCTCATTTTAAAATCTAAAAGTATATTTACATTTAATACAAAAACATAACTTCACCTCAAGGTATCAAGCCTTATAGCACTAGCAATGCTTCCCTTGATGGTTGAGGGTTTTTTTGAGCTTTTTAAGAGTTTATATCTGTAAGCAGGATCTAGGGTGGCTTCAGTACTTCCTTGGCTGCTTCTCAGCATTTTTAGCTAACAAGTTTATGTTGGGCCTGCTGTAAAAACAAGTCTTTTAGAGATCTGTGTCTATGGGGTTGCTGCAATCCCTGTCCCAGAGGTGAGCATCTCAGTCCCAGCTCTGCTCTGCACAAAGAGGTCTCCATCCTTCAGCACGCTGCAGTTCTCCAGTCACACAGGCAATCTGTAAAACATTAGTTGATGAAAAGGTACAGAACTCATTACACCATGAATTCAAGTTCTCCTTTCAAGCCTTTATAAGTTAAACCTTCCTCTGAAGTATGTAATGATGGTCTCTCAGGCATTCTGAAAACATCTATTAATTTACCATAACAAATCAAAGCCTTTTTGTGAACAATAAAACACTGGTAAAAAACCCTCTGGTGGCAGAATAAAAGGGGGAGCTGGCACTGGTTTAAGAAGACATTTCTTTTTTATGATATCACTGTGGTCTGGTCCTAGGAACATAGTATATTGGCAATAAAATTCCTTTAATCAACATTTAAATCTTCCTGCAAATACTGGTCATAATTTATTTCTGTATTTTGTATCTATGTAGTTTGTGCTGATTTTTTTTTTTTTTTTAAATTTACTCTGTAATTCTCTAGCTTATACTTTTTTACTATGGATGGCAAGAATCCTGCTTTGAATTTGGTATGAAGAATGAGAAAAGGGTTATTTAGAAAATTTATTTTCTTTTTCTAAATAACTTGGATAATGAAATATGCCTTTTTACATGGCTTTGCAGTTGGTGCAGGTAACTTCCATACTGTCTGTAGATGGGCAATATTATATATTAATAGATATATTTTGTGGATGTACACGATATTATGTCATGATAATGTCTTTTTCAAAATATTTGGCATCAGATATAATGCAGAAAATGTATTATATGGCATTTTAAGAAAAGTGACAATAAGAAATACTGAAGATTTGCTCTTACTGGAATCTGTGTCATTCATTTTGAATTTTTTGTTCTTCATTTCCAATTAAAAGAGCATTTCTCTTCCATGTTTAGCTCCAGGCTAAGTTTAGTCAAAATTTAATAACAAATATATTCCTTGAAAAAAAAGAAATCAATCTTTTCCTTGAATTTGTTGCATTATTAGTTTTCAATTTATTTTGAAAAAGTCAAAGGGGCTTATCCTGGTTTGGTCCAGAATAAAGGTAATTTTCTGTCTTGTAGTTTTGATTTCAGCTGAGTCTCTTCTAAGTAGCTCCACTTGCTGAAACTAACAGCAAGTTTCTCAGTCAGTGTCTGTGGGGTTTTTCCACTCAGGCAGACATGTACTGAACAAGCCACATTTCAGGAATGTGTTGATGAACTGATCTTGCAGGGAAGAATAACATCAGGATGGGCTTTGCAGAAAAACAAGATAACAGAGTAACAGCAATAACAACTATTTTCAAATCAGGACAGCCCTCAGCGTGGGCATGGACAATAGCCTTTAGCCAATTAGTTTATAGGTTAATAACAGGTTCAAACCGTGTTAACCAATAATGTAACACCATGTTTGTAACACTTATAAGAGAAAAGATATATTCAGCACTAACGAGCTTAATAAACGAGGTTTCCTTCAACAATATTGGATGTTTATGGTAATCTCCATGCCCTATCCGCAATATATGGTGCCTGAGACAGAGACAAACTGCTGAAGATGACGCAGAGAAAAAAGTTCAAGTGAAGGTGTAAGGAGTTTGGCTGAGAAACTTGTGGGCAGACAACAAATCAGGGTGCTTGGACAGCCACTCTGCAGCCACCTGAGGCAGTGCTGGAGTGGATGTAGAAACAGGCGTAGACTTGTATCTTGTTGATACCCAGGTAGCAGTAATTGATACCAATATGAAAGGGCCATTGGGCCATGGCCTCAGCACATTGCTACTTGGATATTCTTGCTCTGAATAATCCCTTTTATTCCTTTCTGTGACCCTCTAGGTCTTCTATTTAATTTCATGTTCTCTTCTGATTTATGCCCTCCAAAAACCACGCATGACCAATTTTTATTTTTTTTTTTAGCATTGGCTTTGAGGTGTCTCTTTTTAGTGATGAAAGAAGAGTCTTCTGGACATATCATAAAAATAATTACTGAAATCCAATCCAAGTTTATCCTTGAGATCTACTGTACTAAAAAGTCTATCTCAGAATACAAACAGGTGGAAGCATCTTGCTGTAGCAGAAAAAAAATATCAAGTTTAGAAGCCAGCTTGATACAACAATGAGGACAATTTTTTTGGTTCAGGAAACTTGTCAAAGAGAAGAAAAGCAGAATATAATTTAATGAAGTCCCATGTAATTCTGAAATGGTTGATTAACAAGGCTGCCATGTAAGTTTTTCCCAAGGGTACATTTGTGAGAAGTGCTTTGCTGGGATATTTGGAGAAGAGATATTGCTGTGGATTAGCAAATTCACTAAAGCTTGATTCACATCCAGAAAATTAAAGTTATCTGTAGCCTTTCCATGAACTTTCATGTAAGACAGATCAGTCTGTTAAGCTGCTCATTCACCTTAATATGTATTGTAGGGATTGCTAATAATATTTGTGGAAAGTTGACACATTATAAGTGGACAAGCCAAGATGAATTTACTGTTTGTGATGAAGCAAACAAGAAAACCTCTTATCCATCCTCTAGACACCTTGGAAGATCTGAAACTGAAATTGGTTTAAGAAGTTAAACCACTCCACTAAAAAGGAGTAAAAGTCTTACATCAAAACTGAAACCCTGAATTCTACGTTGTCATCACAGAAACAGATCACCTTGAGAGACCCTAACATACATCTCTACCCCATCCAAAGTTGCAGTCACATTTAGAATTTTTATTTTGGGACACTTCTGATGAAATTAAAATTTTCAATGCATCTTTCCATCTGCATTTACAAATAAAATATGTTGAAAAAAAAAAAAAAAAGAAAAGCTCTCTGCAAATTGCTCAGGTTTTAGAGCGGAAACTGAAAAGCACTAAAATGACTTAAAATGATTTAACTTCAAAGTCTGATATCCTAGGTTTTTACAGTCTTATAAGCAATATAGGTTCTTTTGTTCCTTTGATTTCTCTTTGTAACTGTGGAAGACCTTGGAACAGAAAATAACATTGCTCAGAAAAGTATTATGCTCTCATCAAACTGTGGAGATTTAGCATGGATTATTTCATGCTTAGAAGGCTGCAATACCTATGAAAGGCTGGTTTCATATGACAATGAAACTGATGTTTTGAGAGTTTTCACTGAGCTGAAGGACTTCAGGGAACGTACAGAATAGCACTTGGAGAGGACAAGGTCAAGCTGAAATGTTTTCAGGGCTGTATGAAGTGAATCACAGATGCTGAATTTAAGCTAATCTCATAGTACCTTGGTATTCTGTTTGCTAAGAAGTATTTATTCACAAATTGTTTGGCTTTTTTGTTTGTTTGTTTGTTTTCTGCTGTTGGTTGTTTTGATTGGTTGGTTGGTTTGGTTTGTTGGTTTTGGTTTTTTTTTTCCTTAAAGAAGGAAAATACTGCTTGTGTTTGGTGACAACTCATTGCAAACAATATGTTTTAATGTCATGAAATGGAAATTTTCCAAACTAAGACTACATAGTTCAAAAGCATATTATTAACCTAATTTTTATATTACCTGTTTAAATATATCCGTTCAATCCTTTACATTTTTTCCTAGGTAGATATCCTACATGTAGTAGCCACCTTCTGAGGATATTAGCATTCATTGTTATGAGAACATCATGAAGATTTCCAAAGGTCCTAACACATGGATTTTTCAAAATTCCTTAGTGCTTTCCTCAATGCTAAGAACAGTAATAATAGTCAGGTTTTTCTAATTTTCTTTTTTTTAAATATATTAAAAAATATTCTGCATCTGTCATCTCACATTCACAGTGGCAACCAGAACCATTTATTATCCACTATATGTTTTAACAGAGCATCTTAATGTTAAATGTCTGGTTATTCTCCTTCAAACCCCCAAATCCTACAAGGTAAAAGTTGCATGCCCAAAATGTTGATATTAAAATACCAGCCTCCTTTTTTCCAGGTATTTTGGTAGATTCACTATATGAAAGAGTCATTCCTTCTTGAACTGCTGATTAAGCTGTAATGCAAACAATCCTAGAGATGAGAACAAGTGTTCTGACTATAGCTGAATACAAGTGTGTCATTTCATGGCTCAAGGACTGGCAATTTTACTGCTGATCTAATCAGACTTAATCTTAAAAATTTCTGAAACGGGCAAAGAGGGTATAATAATATCTTCTGCAAAAGATACCAATATTCATTACTAAACTCCAGTTTAAATAATAAGTGCATCCTTTCATCTTCCCATGCCCTCTTATTATGCCATAAAATGTAACACAAATGAGAAATAAAAAGAAAAGCATAATTTTATGTGGAGGTGGCAAAGTTAATGTGGGTGATAAGAAAGTAATGTGCTAATGAAGTATCTTGTTTACCAAAAGGCATGGTGGAAAACCACAGAAAAACAGTGGAAAAACACAGAAGCCTTGGTGGGTGGAACCTGGAAGGATCTTTGGGAGGACTGTGAGGAAATGGCTAAGAGTATAAATAGGACCCTCAGATTAATAAAGCTTGTTTCATCAAGGCAAACTTGTGAATCTGCGAATAGTATGCCACAAAAAGAAAAGAATTTCAAACTAAAATTAAGGAGGATTTAGTGGACCTTTGGACAGCAGAGAGAAGGTACATAACCTTTCCTACTTAGATATGATTTATTTATTTTGAGATAACCTTATAAAATCTGAACATAGTGATTTTTAATGAGATTATAGTGCCACTATCATGAAAAATGTTTAATATAAGAGGTCTTGAAAGAGGCTTTGTGCTGCTATGGCCGAGAATTTGTGAAGAAAGTAATTTTGAGAGTCTTTTATAGGCAGAAGAAATAACTGAAAAATTTTGGTTTCTTTCTTCCTCAAGTGAAGTTTTCGTTCTGAAAATGATAAGAAAAAGGCTGCTAGGGAGAACGTATGGCATACTGTAACACAGATAATGAAGGTAGGGGTGCTTTTAGCGAATTGTCAGTTGCATGTTTTCATTCTACATTTTTGCATGCTAAGAGTTTCGATTACTAAAAATCAAAACTATGGAAGTAATTAACAAACTGAATGATAAATGTGGTACCTGGAGTTTGGTATGTTGCAATACAAAGTAAGGTCAAGTCATATCCAAAGCAACTGTGTAAGGTCATAAAATCTGAGATTTAAATTGAACAAATAAGTGAAAGTAATTGAAAATATTTAACATGGAACCAGGTAATACCTTTTCCCATATTTGCATTCTCTGTCTGTATTTATTTTTGTATCATTATCAGTGTTCAACATGATGCTTAATACTCAGACAGCATCTGTAACTTAATTGTTTTGTTTATTTGATTTTTGTTTATTTTTATATTGCCTGTTGAGTAGAGGTTTTTTTATGAAAATCCTGGACTATGCACAGCCTTCCAATTAATTGTCTTTGGCTCATGTTCACTGCAACAATTATGACAAGATCCATCAAGTCCAGCCTGATGTCCTCTTAAAAAGCAATCTCCTCAGAAATATGACAGCTACAGCAACATTCCAAAGTTTAATATAAAAATTTGGAAAAACTGTTGCAAAGATAGCAGATGCAATGTTTAATTCCAAATGTAATTTTTTTTTTTAAATGCTAGAGATGTTATTTAATGTATCTTGACATATTAGTAATGCACACTGTGACAGGATATATAAGTTGAACAAAGCTTTTAAGAAGTAGCCTTTATTTCAAAATACTGTAGTTTCTCAGTCAAATGTCCTGTTAAAAAAACTTATCTTAAAAATTTATTTTACTTCAAGCAATATCATAGCCTCCTGTAGTGACGAGGGAAACAGCCTCTTGTCTTTAGTGAACTGTGATAGGACCAGAGGGAATGAATGGAAGCTGCACCAGGGGAGCTTTAGGCTAAAAGGTAAATATTTTTGACTGAGAGGGTTGTCAGGCATTGGAATGTCCTGCCCAGGGCAGTGGTGGAGTCACCATCCCTGGAAGCATTTAAAAGGCATCTAGACCTGGTCCTTAGGGACATGGTTTAGTAGTTAGAATATGGTGTTGGTCCAAGGCTGGACTAGATGATCTTGGAGATCTCTTCCAACCTAAACATTCTGTGATTCTATAGAAGCAAAAAGCCTCTGAAAAAAAAAAAAAAATTAGCCACAGTGAAAATGTCCAAAGTTTCTCCACTGAAGTAGATATCCTGACTCAAGCTTATTTTTAGTGTTTATTTCCTATTAGGACCTTCAACCTAGGCACTTAGTTAAATTTATTTGAACATTAACTATGGCTGAAGAGGACTGCTTATCATTTCCCAGAGTTAATAATTACTTCTGTTTGCAACTGTGATGATTATAGTGTGTATAACACTGAATGAGTAATTTCTCCTCTTGTGGCAGTTTGGAGAGAGTATATCATCTGCAGATACTTTAGGACTACAAATGAGTTTTATTCTACCTCAGAGCCACTTATTTTGAAGCTATGTGACCTAGGCTGGATTCTTTATTTTTTAATGCTGTGAAGTTATCTAGTAATTATTGTTTTGTGAGATAACTCCCAATGGTGTTTTTCTAAGTAAGAAGAAAATTAGTCAAGCTGGTTTTGAGTTATAAGTCATTACCCTGAATATGAAGCTACTTTGTAACCATACTGATTGGCACAGTAAATACTTTATACAGGTGGCAAGGGTTCACAAGGAACTGTGCCACAAATTATGCTCTATAGAGGATAAGAAGGAATAAAATAGTTCTGCATCTCAAGCATGACCTGAAAGTCAAGGGGAAGTATTAGCATGTTGTATTAAGATGAGAAGATTTTGCTGTGAAGGACATGTTCTTCTTCAAATCATAGTAACAGTAGGAAGCCGTGAGCCTTACACATCTCGTGAGTCAGGACTGACTTTAAGTAGTGACGACTGTATTAAGTACTGAGGTGTTTGTCACCACCTGCAGTCATCTTCTGCAGCTGGAAGAGTTGTGATGTTATCAAGGACTTCCATACCTCTGTGCAGTCCCCTTTTTACAAAGGAGTCACTGACTTGAACAGCCAACCATCAGCTGGGTTCTGGTTGAGGTGGCAGAAAAACTCAAACAGCTAATTCTGTTCCTGACTTCTCTGATCCCATAGTGGTAGAGCTATTCTTTGGAGATGTAGCTATTTGGAAGAAGACACATAAATACTGACTCAGGAGACCTTCTATGAGAGACGTGTGGACTGTGAACTGGCCCAGATTACACACAAAAAAAATGCAGAGTTGTATATAATTTGGCAGCCTGACTTAGGTCATGTCCATTTTCAAATAATCTTCCCTGTTCCTATCAGTATTCAAGCAGGTATCCACCTGATTTCACTGTTTTTATTGCACTCGGTTGTGTAGCCCACTAAATCAATAACTATCCAATACTGTATAAGGAGCAGGGTTTGTTTTTCTGACCATAGTAAGAAGGTTAAAAAGTTCTACTAGTTTTCTTTTGAGGTGGTTTAAAGTGTGAAAAAATGTCATCTTGTTATGAGTATAAATTTGAAAGATGTCTTCAGGATGTCCCAGTCTATCAATGATTGAAGCTGGAACTATTTGAAGCAAGACACAAGTGCAAAGCATTCTAGAGAGGGTTTTGAGTATGTTAAAAGTATAAAAGGGAAAACAGAACAGATTTTTTAGCCAAAGAGGCATCTTTTGTGCTAGTGAGATGGCAGAAGGGGATGTTTGTGTTTATTAAACTTTATTCAAAAGACTCTATGGTATATAAAAGTAGGAGGAAAAATGTCTCAAGTATTTCTCTTGTTCTCTGAGATAAAATATTTTTTTCTCTTTTTGCCCATGCCTTTACAATCAGATCCCTAAATCTGAGATTTAATAATGAAGTATGAAACTTCGGGATCTAAGACCTTATCTGAAATTAACATGGGTGTACAAACTTCCTTGGGCAGGAATCATAGAAAACATTTTAGAAACACTCTGTCCAGCCCTGATGTCATGCTGTCAGGCTTTTATGAAGTTAACATTTGTCTGTGAATTTCTCAGAGATTTATGTAATGTCATCTTCGTTAGTATTTCTCAACTATAATTAATCTTGTGAAGTATTTTAGTACATTAGCATACATTGCATATGCTTCCCAGAGTTTTTTAATATTCTTTTCTTAATATATCTACATAGCGTTTTCCTTGATTAGCTTTTTGTTATCTACCTACGTTGCGTTTCTATCATCCTTAACTTGAACTTTCAATGTTCTTAGTCCTGGTATCTTTGTCCTTGCCTTGTTTACAAAATCAGTTTCTAGACAGTTGTTCTGAAATAGTAAAAAGACAAGTTCGAGAGACTGTCTTGTGGCATAAAAAAATACAACTCAACTCAAATACAAGACTGAAAACAATTTTATGTGTTGTCTCATTAAAGTTTACTATGAGGTGTGGAATTGTTACTTTCTGAAAATGGTTTTGAAGATAGTGTTTTCATTATTCATGCAATAGCTTTTAATAGAATGATTTTATTAAGCAATGATTAAGGATATATTGGCAATGTAATAGATCTCGTGCTATATAAAAGTTCAATTTTTCTTAGTCAGCAACAACTGTAAGTGCTGAGATCACTTCATCTATCTCATAAATACTTGAAAAAAGCAAAACACAGATCTTTCAAATACCTTAGAATTTCAGTGTGAGAACTTAATGTGAAATTTCCATCTGGAAATGACAAGACCAGATGGTTGTAAAAATCCCAGCAGAAAACATACATCTGTCACTTTTTTTTTTTATAATTGTCTGTGTTTGAAGAAGAATTTATTTAATCTGCTTGGCACATCATTTAGTATGTCATTCGTATCAGTCTCTAGCTTGTAGTTCTCTTTGTACCAAGTCCTCTTTCATTTGTAGAATGCAATGGAGGTAATAATTTCCCTAACCAGATGCAGGCTTACTGTTGATTATTTTTTTATTTTTCTTTTCATTCAGAAGCATGATAATGAAGAGCAGATTAATATAACTATCTAAACATCTTCAGTAAAGATTCTTGCTACCAAGTCTACTAGATACCTCTCTATTCTTCTTCCCTCCTAGTAAAGATGCTGTCTAGAAGAAGCTTTAGGAGAGTAGTGGAAATAAGCATATTTATTAAGTGGAAGTATTTCAGAGTTTTATGTTACTTAATGAATTCCTGGGGATTAAAAATATCCCTCAGCCCAAAGGCTATAAAAATTTGAACTAATTTCTGATAGGAATATCTCCCTAAAAATTCTGTAAGCTAATACTACAGAACAGGATGTAAACACATACCAAAATACTAGTGAAGAACGTGAGGTATATGGTCCTTATTGTGGATTTTGCTATAGTCTTTTGTTATAGGTTTTGAAGCTTCAGGTATTTTTTTCAGCTTTAATTAAAAATTAATTATGGGCAATATAGAGTCAATTGAATAAAGGTAAAGGTTAATTTAATATAATCAAAAGGCTAAACCTTGTGTATGGATTAAATACTTGATTTTTTTAAATCAATGGTGACCGTGTTGTCTTTTGATTCATAACCTACGCATCATCAACAGTACACAAGGATATTAAAGTTGATAGTTTAACTTTATTCTCCTCCTTGATCACATTGGGATGTCAGTGAAGCAAGAAAAGAAGATAAGGAATTTTCTCCTAGAATCAAAGTCTGACAAAACATTTAGTTTCATTTGGTGTCCCTGAAATTTACCAACAAATGCTGGGAGACCTGCCCAGTGGCTTGATTTTTAGAACAGGCTGCTTATTAGGAACTCAGAGTACAAAATATACTACATAAAATGGAAGAAAATTATGGCATGTATATGTGAATTACCTAGCTTATTTTCACAAATAGTTTTCAATTTCTAAAAATATAATTTATTATTACAAATTTTTTAAGGAGACTCTTCCGTCAGGAAAGTGAAACAGCTCACTTTAAATGATAAATCGCATAAGAAGTAGCTCTTTTAATCATAGAAGTTTTAACCTGCAAACAGAGCCAAATCTTTCAAATTACCTTTGTCCTTATTTCATTTATTCTCATCTGATGAAAATGAAATAAATCAATTTTTAACACATTGTATTAATCTGAGTAACCAGGATGAACAAGCAGCTAGAAAAGAGCAAATCTATTATTTTCATTAAAGTAGTTAAAATGGAACATACAAATAAAAAAGAAGCTCATCTGAAGATTGAAATGAACAAGTTTGATGCGGTGGCTATTGAAAGAAGTTTTCTGTTTTAGGAATAGTGTTCATTATTGTTATTTTTTTAATTAAAGGTTTGAGGAGGTGCTCATGCTGGTCAAAGGCTTCAGAATTTGTTCAGTCAGCATGATGGACTGATTTTGCCTTGACCTGATTTGTTGCCAAGGGGAGCACACTGACAGCAAGCAATAGTTGCACTTTCAGAGATCCCACTGTTAGTCCTTCAGAGGGATCAACACTACAGGATTTCCTTGCAGCATACTCATTTGCATCATCTTCCACTTTCACTCTGTTTTTATTGTTACTGGGCTTTGGGTTTATTCCTCAGTTTGAGGAGTAGCAGATAGTATTTTGAAAATGTAATATGACTGATTACTTTATAAGTCAAACTAACAACCATTTAACAATATTGATTTTTAGAGTAAAAGGACATTATTTAGCTAGTTAAAGAGATCACTAGTTCCTGGACAGATCCTATGCCTGTCTCTTATTTCTCCACAAAAAAAAAAAAAAAAAAAATTGAAAAAAAGAAAAGGACAGAACAAGCTCTTAGTTTTTTCAGATAAAACCTGTTGAAGACTGTCACGAGAGAGTACGGAGAAATGCCAACACAATCAATATGATTGAAAGCAAGTCTTGTTTATTTACCTCCACAACTGTGCTTATATACAAACAAGCGTGTCTTACTAAATACACAGCATTCAGTGATTGGTCATCATGCGATAATCACCCTCCTGACCTTTAAGCTAATTGGTTAATTAGCAATGTCCACGTACAGATTATGTAAGGCTGTTTTGGTCGACAATTTCTTGGCGCCAGCTTTCTCTTCTCCAACTCCGTATCTTCTGCACGTAGCTCACTTCTTAGTAACTTTGCAGTTGGCCTTGCAGCTGGCCTCAAGGTCTGTAGCTAAGCATGATTTTATAAAACCACATTGTCTTTTATAAAACAACATTTTCTGACACCACAGCTAAATCAGCATGATTGAATAAACCAGCATTGTTTAACACTAACAACATTTTCTGACACTGCCAGCATTGTCTATTGTTCATGGCTCGTTCAGTATATGAGCATTCTTTTGCAGAAATACCACAAAGGCAGTCAAGCAGGATTTCCCAGTTAGTAATAAAATGGGTAGTCAAGCCCTCTTCTTTTTGTAGCACTAAGCCTCAGTGACATGTTTTTTCTGGTTATTGTGTCTTAAAGAGTCTGTCCTCTGATAAAGATTATGTGACTAGATGTTCAGGGCAGTCTAATGGATTGGGAAGGACAGTTATCTGTATAGATTATGAATTATGTTTTATCTAGTTATCTGAAAATGGGGCATGTAGACAATAATAGGTATCCAGATGATTCACTAATCAAAGAAAGGGATGCAACTTCAAACAAATTGTCATACGTCCTGAAACATCTTTTCAAGCACATGGGAAAATTGTTACTGAAGACACGTCTCTTATTTTTCAGACATTTTCTGAGCATAAATGTATATGCTTCATGACTGAAAAAGAAAATATATTATGTCTAGAAAATATAAAATATATATTTGTCCATTTCCTAAAAACATTGATTACATGTTAAAACCTCTTGTTTCTTTAGGGAAGAATAATTCCCAAAACCAGAAAATGTGAGTGTTTCAGACAAAAACTTGTAAGGCAGGAAAGGTTATGTGAAGACTTCTGTATCATGCATTTGTGGTGATTAGTAGTTTAGAATAAAGCAGTGTGTCACAGGTTCATTTTGTATGGTACAACTACAACCGGACAGCAGTCTTTCTAGCTTTTGTTTCATTTGCAATTGCTGTTCCTCCCACCTTACTAAAAGAGTTCAAATAAATGGTGATGGATGATGCTATGAGATTTTGCTTTCATGAGTTTTGCATAAACCTTCCTAAATAGAGGACTAATGTGAATTTAGTAGCATAGTTGTAAGTTCTTATTTTATCCTTTTATACTCAAAGGTATACTTTAAAATTAATTATTAATATTAACGTATTATTCATATTCATATTTATATGATTCTCCAGTATATGATTCTACAGATATTTACTGTGCATATAATTTTTTTAGTGTGTAGGAGAAAGAACATTGCTGTTTTGGGTAACTTCTTAGGGATTCTGGAAGTTTTTAAGTCAAATATGTCATTGATAATTTCCCTAATTCTTTTGCCTTCTGCAAATTAGTTGTTTCTATAGTCAGTATTTATTTTCAGCATGAAGCATTCAACTCACACACACAAAGACACAGACACACTTCGAAACCTTAGCACCTGTGTAACACTATTAGGACTAAATGACTAAAGGAAATATGGACCTGGGTCTCAGTTTCATATTCCTATCCAAGACGGATTTTTACTCCTTCAAGCTAAGCAACAGTTGAGTCTCAAGTGTTCTTTCTAACAATTAAATCTAATTCCATCATTTTGTAAATATTTTATTTTACTTTTTATATAATTTATTTTTTTTTCCCTTTTCTGAGGATGCTACTCCTACTCAGTCCTATCAATGATCTGAACAATAGGAGGGCTCAAAAGTGTTTCTCTCCTGTTCTCCTCAGTTTCCTTTACTCTCAGAACCATTTCCATCTTCAGTCTAACCCCACAATGAACCAGACAATGAACCACTTCAACTCACTGAGCACCAGTCCTACACACACCTTTATTTTATTTTTTATATCTTGCATTTTATTCTACTTTATTTTGTCTAGGACAAGTGAAAATGTACCAGCCTGATAATTTTTTTGTGACTGTACTGCAGTACCCAACACATGTCAACACTGGAAAGAATATTTTTTTGACAAAACAGTTAACATAGTCTGAAGAAGGTAGGATAATTTCCCCTTACTTTGTATATATTTTTAGAATTCCATTGCTGTGTTTAGAACTTACACTTGATGGATTTCTCAGTTTTCTCCTATTTAAAAGGTATTTAAAAGTGCTTTCTAATTTCAGTCAATGCTGACCTGGAAAAACCTGTACATAAGTACACTGAAACTATCTTGAGGTGACTGAAATGATTTTTAGCTGGTAGAGTTTACTAACCTGCCAGTATTCCTGGTTTGAATATATGAAGTTTGAAGGCTGTGTCACCTGTCATCATTTGTCAAACTCAGTCTTTGTAGCCTGTAGTAAACTAAAATAAACAAACAGTGTTGGCTTGAAAACAAAGATTTCTTTGATGGATTCCAACATTAGCAGAAGGTAGTATTCAGAATACAGGCACTGGCAGCCCTCTGCCATGGGATATTTATAACTCTGAATGACTGAGTACAGATTTTGGGTCTGCTAGAGGAGGCAGCCCACAGCAATTTTTTGTGCCTTCATTGCCTTATTGTTTCTACTTAGCACTCCTAAAGTACTGAATCCTAATGAAATTTCAAACTCCCTGAAGATTCCCACAAATTCTAGCAAAGAAATCATAAGACATACAGTCCCTGTCACTCTTTAAGAGTTTCTCCAGCCTCCCATACCCTGTGAAATTGTAGTGGAAAGAACATCTTAATTCAACTGGTGAATTACTCACTCATTCCCTGAGCATGAGCTTAAGTTCCTTCATCTGACCTGGACCGGTCCTGCTGTATAAATTTATGATACTTTTTAGATATCTCACAGGAATATTTTATACATAAAGTACCCCGATTTTAGAGAGCACTTCACCCAGAGGGCTGGAGTGCCTTGCCATGTTGCATAGCATTAATTTTTGTGATAGATCAATATATTTACCAGTTAATTTTGAAGTAGTGAATAGAAGTTCAAAAAATTTAAGATTTTTTGGCAGTTGTATAGAGAGTTCTTATTCAGCTGTTTGAAGATTCATTGATAAATGCTTTTTTATACTGAGAGCAAATACTAAATAAGCAAAGGCCTAACTGGTTACATACCCATTCTTTTTTTTATGAACAATGTGAACAAAAGCTGAATGTCACGATTGCATTGGTACATCTATTATACCTGCCACCTTCTGTGAACACTGCTGATTCTAGACAGGTGACAAGGTACTCTGTCACAGTTTCCAAATACCTTTGAACTTCAACAACTTGCGAACACTAACTTTGATCACCTGCTTGTCACTCTGAGTAACTGCTGCCAACTTAAATTCATCAGTCATAATATATAGGTCACTGAAGTATATTCTGGAGTTAGGGAATCAGTTCTAATGCTAAGTCTAGTAATATTTAAACATGTCATTCTTTTTGTGAATTTGTTTTCAGGCTGGGGAGTTTCTATTTCCACAGAGCCTGCCTTTTAAGGTATCTTTTGCCTCGCATTTCTAGCCTATGTGATAGATCTATATATCTATATATATAGCCTATGTGGGTGTTGATTTAATCAAGTATTCCTCTACAGTAATCAATGTCATATGCTGTTGGAATTACACATTTATTTGAAAAGTGATTAGCTGGGGCCATATTCAGACATGGCACTAGTCAGCCTTAGTTTTTTGAAGATAATTATCTCTGTGGTCTTCCTAAGTTAAATCAACTGTGGTTACTCTTCATACTGAAGTAGAGCAAGTTCATGCTAACACATTGATTCCTGTGAGTAAGAGAATGATTTACCCTGAGATGGGTAAATCATGCAGAACAGTTTGTATCAGTAATGAAAGATGTATCCATCACCATAGTCCAAACACGTTATTTTTTTTTCAGTTGCAGTCAAATGCACATCAAAGCAAAAACCTACAAGGCTGTCTCTTACCAAAACCAAGAGAAGACACTAATGCAACTGTTCTATGAGCTGACCAGAAGTTGGACCTGAATATCAGTCTCTAACTATCTTCTCCTTTTTTTAGACTGGTGTCCTGTGATACTTAGTTTCAGGTGTCTTATTGACGGTTGCTTTAATTTGGCATTCAAAATTCTGATCTTCAGAGGTAGTGGCAGGCCTAACTAGTGGCAGCCAGATTTCATAAGACATATTTCAGGAAGTCAGGCAATCTGGGGAGGAACATGGTACTGTTTTTCTGTATATTTGTATAAATTTATTTATTTTTCCTTATTTATCATTACTGTTTCATTAAAGCTGTGTAGCTTAGTTTCCAACCCATAAGTCTTTCTCCCTGATTCTCTTGCTGTTTCTGGTATTTTTTTTTTATTATTATTATTTCAGATATAATAAACGTCACAATGAAAATGCATCTGAAGGAAAAAGTATTCACTGAGAGGTTTTCAGGATGTTTCAGTTCGCTGCTGAAGTGAAGCTCATCACAGTTTTGAAGGAGCTGATCTATCTTTTCACCTTCAACCAGACTTTTCAAGTGAGTCTATCACTTTCTGAAATACTATAATTTCTCCTTACGGCATCATAATTTTCTTCTAGAGTTGTCTAAGAATTCCAATTCAATCTACTTGGTAGAAATAAATAAATTATGTCTGATTCTTTTAATATTTTATATGAACTGCCAATTTATCCTTGTTGCTGCTGCTACCAAATAAAAGATCAATCTAAACAAATAACTTCTGGAGAAAAGCATTTTTTGAAATTATATTTATAAAGCATGTTGAAAACATTCCTTTCTTGCTACTGGTCAGTTTTTGAAGCACAGGCTGATCCCTATAAATTTAATGCAATTACAGTTTTAGTGAGCAATACCTTGCCAGCTGTAATTAAGAAAAAATCAATTATGTTGTTGTGTTTATGTGGTAATGCACAATTTTGTTTTCTCAAGAATTAACCATGAAAGCAGTTACCTGATTTGGTACAGTAATATTTAATACGTATTTAATTAGACATAAAAGGACAACTTCATTTGAAAGCCTTCCTCTTTGGCTCAGTGAAGAGGACTTTTCATTTTTACAGCTGTCAGCAATAGCTATTTGCACTTTCTAATTCTCTGGAGATTCCTGTCTTGTTTTTTTTTTAATACTTTTCCTGTGTTTTAATTAATTTTTAAGACCGTGGATGGTCTTTTAAAAAGCTCTTGGTTCAGAACATATTAAAAGAGGATATGATTTTTACTATACTACTTTTTCTGTTGCTAACTACATGAGATTGTTACTTCCTCCTGAACTAGTTAGCAAATATACGTGGCTTAATTTTTTATTTGTTTCTTTGAGTGATGTTGGGGAAAAGTTGAACTTCCAGATTCTGTGAAGACTAAAACTAATTTGAGTTTCATGCTTTGTGTAATCTGAAAGTAGAGCTGACTAAACAAACCTTAATCTAGCAAAAAGCACAAAAGACCCAGAACTTGAGTGAAAGGTCTGTGAAGAATGAGGGAGGCTCCTCATACGTACCCATGGATCTGAAGTTGTTGTAGTGAATGAAGGTAGTAAATGGCTTAATGATCTTTGGTCTTCTAGTCAACCTTTGTTTCACAGACATTCCTAGGTGCCATGCAGATGCCATTACTGAGACACATGGATTGAAACAACTCCTGAGATTACAATACTGCATTTACACAGATCAATAACACTTAACAAAATGTATTTGAATTCTGCAAGGCTGAAATTACTTGGCTGTATGTGGAGAGAAGATATCTATCACAATAGCAGTTAGGAACATATCAGCTACACATCTTCTCAGTCATGAGATGAATGGAGCTTATGCAGAGCAGTTTTCCACATAGGACTTTTTTTTTTTTTTTTTTGCTACTGAAGCTCATATTATATTGAATTTATATAGCCAGATTCCTTGACAATGAAATATGAAACAATATTTCTAATGAAATATCTGTGTTTTGTGTCTGAATATGAACATAATAAATTCAGTGTGGGTCAATAATTTTAATTTTATTTTTTTAACTTGCCAGTTGATAAACACATTAACACTGTACTCTGCATGCATCATGCCATGGATGTTACTGAAACATTATAACTTAATCAGTGCTTAATAGATTCTTTTTTGTAGTTAAATCACACATTACAAAATAGCTTTTAGGGAGCTAACGATGCAGTGCTTGGACACTAGCTAGGTGAACAGTACTGAAATGGCAAATTGCTTGAATGATGAGCATGCATCCTTGCATCAAAGCCATGTCCTTCCTCCCATGTGTCACATTGCCCTTAGTCCGCATTTTTCCAAATGGAACACATCTTCTGTTTTCCACTACATTTAGTGACTTTCAAGTCTGGCTGTTATAAGAATTATTTCTGAAATCTGCTTAATTAATATTAGCTTAGAGGGACGGATTTGAAAAGAAAATTAGTTTTCCGTAGCAGGAAGACAAGTGTACAAGCAATGTATCATACCAGTCACTCGACTTTCAACACAGAGATCATAATTTAGAAAGCGTTTACAAATTATTCTTTCATGTAGGGTATGTTCTCTGTCATAGTTTTTACATAATCTTTGGATGATTAAGAATGATGCCTTCTTTCTAATGTTTTACCCTTCTCATTTTTGCAAAAGTCAGTGTCGATACCTGATGTAGTCTGTCAGTGTCCTGGTTTGGGCCAGGATAAAGTGATTTTCTGGTTTGTAATTTTGCTTTCAGCTAAGTCTCTTGTAAGTAGCTGCACTTGCCGAAATTAACAGCAAATTTTTCAGACAGTGTCTGCTTCTAGGACTGATAACACTGGATGTTTATAGTTACTGCCAGAGACTAGTATGCACAGCTAAGGACACTGCTCAGCTGCTCTGATGACCATTTTACCCTTCAGAAGGAGTAAGGAGGTCCCACCTGAACCCCTCCTTTGGGGAGGTCCGGACAAGATAGATGCCAGAATTCACCAAACAAAATATTCCATCCTATACATGTCATACTCAGTATAAATTTGAGGGATCACAAGAGTCAAACCCCTTCCTGCCCTTCCTTCGCCTGTTCCCTGTTTGCTTCGGCATCCTGGGAGGATTCTGTCTGTTCCTCTGCCTGTGGTCCTGATCCGTGCCAGCCTGAATCTGTGTGTTCCTGCGTCCAGCTCCCGACTGCTGCTGACCCCAGGAGTCCAGCCTGGACTTTCCCAGGGCTGCCCTGCAGCCTCGGTGGTGACATGAGAGTTATTGGGGGGAAAGGCAGGAGGAACATGGTATCAATTTTCCTGTATATTTGTATATATTTAGTAATTTTCCTGTTTATCATTACTGTTTCGTTAAGGTTATGTGTTTAGTTTCCAACCCATAATTCTCTCTCCCTTATTCTCTCTCCTTTCTTTATCAGGGAGAAGAGGGGCATTAATAGAAAGCATCTGTTACTCGGTTTAATTGCCACATCAATGTTAAACCGTGACAGACAGCCTTTGAGAAAAACTCCTACTTGGAGATGAAATAAGAGAAATATGAAAAATACTATGTTATGTGAGCCTGCTATAACAAAATTTATAGATATCTCTATATTTGCTTGATGTCTTCCAACAGCCTGTGGCTAACAGCTAAAAGCATATTGAAATTCCATGAATTTCAAGGAATAATGAAGTGAATAATGAGCAGAGATAATGGAACTAATCCTTCTTAATAGTGCGAGGAGCTATTGCTTAGTCAGATTTTTTTTTCCTGTTTTTCCTATTTCTTAATCCTTTGTAAACAGAGTGTAATTCAGCAAGAATTTTCCACATTTGTTCACACAGGTGTTGTCACTAACATATTTAAATTTATGAGGGTTTTTTTATTTATTTTTGAAGGTTCTTTAAAGAATCCACTGGTAGGATTTTATACTGTGTTGGTCACATCTCATGCTTTTTAAAAATTTCTTAGACTGCTATGCTTACTACTTATACAAAACAAATGTTCATGATTTTAAACTCTCTTTTTTCCTGAATTATGTCATAATCCTATGAATGTTGCAACCCTGTGTTCCTTCAACAAATACGTTTAAAATAATGCATTTAATAATAGAAAATATACTCTAACAGTATCAAAAAAGTCATAATACTTTCTTCCACGTTGCTGTCACAGCTCTGTAGCTCTTGACCTACAGGATTAACCAATACCCTGTGAAAGAAGTACCTTTTCCTGGTTGTCTAACTGTCTGAAAG
>JAAWXA010000005.1:15321592-15493311 GCA_038090715.1 Florisuga fusca
CAAGTGTACAAGCAATGTATCATACCAGTCACTCGACTTTCAACACAGAGATCATAATTTAGAAAGCGTTTACAAATTATTCTTTCATGTAGGGTATGTTCTCTGTCATAGTTTTTACATAATCTTTGGATGATTAAGAATGATGCCTTCTTTCTAATGTTTTACCCTTCTCATTTTTGCAAAAGTCAGTGTCGATACCTGATGTAGTCTGCCAGTGTCCTGGTTTGGGCCAGGATAAAGTGATTTTCTGGTTTGTACTTTTGCTTTCAGCTAAGTCTCTTGTAAGTAGCTGCACTTGCCAAAATTAACAGCAAATTTTTCAGACAGTGTGTGCTTCTAGGACTGATAACACTGGATGTTTATAGTTACTGCCAGAGACTAGTATGCAGAGCCAAGGACACTGCTCAGCTGCTCTGATGACCATTTTACCCTTCAGAAGGAGTAAGGAGGTCCCACCTGAACCCCTCCTTTGGGGAGGTCCGGACAAGATAGATGCCAGAATTCACCAAACAAAATATTCCATCTTATATATGTCATACTCAGTATAAATTTGAGGGATCACAAGAGTCAAACCCCTTCCTGCCCTTCCTTCGCCTGTTCCCTGTTTGCTTCGGCATCCTGGGAGGATTCTGTCTGTTCCTCTGCCTGTGGTCCTGATCTGTGCCAGCCTGAATCTGTGTGTTCCTGCCTCCAGCTCCCAACTGCTGCTGACTCCAGGAGTCCAGCCTGGACTTTCTCAGGGTTGCCCTGCAGCCTCGGTGGTGACGTGAGAGTTATTGGGGGAATGGGGGGAGGAACATGGTATCAATTTTCCTGTGTATTTGTATATTTGTATATATTTAGTAATTTTTCCTGTTTATCATTACTGTTTCATTAAGGTTATGTAGTTTAGTTTCCAACCCATAAGTCTCTCTCCCTTATTCTCTCTCCTTTCTTTATCAGGGAGAAGAGGGGCATTAATAGAGAGCATCTCTCATTCGGTTTAATTGCCACACTAGTGTTAAACCGTGCCAGACAGCCTTTGAGAAAAACTCCTACTTGGAGATGAAATGCCTCCAGTCAGACAAACCAAATAAGAAGCTAGGAAGCTGGTATTCTGTGGATTTTGCTTCTATTTTGGAAGTGGCATATGATTCTGCATAGATAGATAGACAGACACATAGTAAAAAAATACAGTTCAGATGCTGCTCATGAAGGAATCTCATTGGTCCATCATTGGAATATTAACCATATTTAAGAGAAATATGAAAAATACTATGTTATGTGAGCCTGCTATAACAAAATTTATAGATATCTCTATATTTGCTTGATGTCTTCCAACAGCCTGTGGCTAACAGCTAAAAGCATATTGAAATTCCATGAATTTCAAGGAATAATGAAGTGAATAATGAGCAGAGATAATGGAACTAATCCTTCTTAATAGTGCGAGGAGCTATTGCTTAGTCAGATTTTTTTTTCCTGTTTTTCCTATTTCTTAATCCTTTGTAAACAGAGTGTAATTCAGCAAGAATTTTCCACATTTGTTCACACAGGTGTTGTCACTAACATATTTAAATTTATGAGGGTTTTTTTATTTATTTTTGAAGGTTCTTTAAAGAATCCACTGGTAGGATTTTATACTGTGTTGGTCACATCTCATGCTTTTTAAAAATTTCTTAGACTGCTATGCTTACTACTTATACAAAACAAATGTTCATGATTTTAAACTCTCTTTTTTCCTGAATTATGTCATAATCCTATGAATGTTGCAACCCTGTGTTCCTTCAACAAATACGTTTAAAATAATGCATTTAATAATAGAAAATATACTCTAACAGTATCAAAAAAGTCATAATACTTTCTTCCACGTTGCTGTCACAGCTCTGTAGCTCTTGACCTACAGGATTAACCAATACCCTGTGAAAGAAGTACCTTTTCCTGGTTGTCTAACTGTCTGAAAGATAGCAGAATTATGGGGTCAAGAATTATGTAGTCTCTTCATTACTAGTGAACTTAGATTAAGTTCACAGGAGAGTTATTGCAGTACAGAGACAGGATTGTATAACATTTTCAGGAACTCCATCTCATACCTGCTAATGAAAGGCTGGGTTTTGATCTGCACTTTGAAAAACCTACAACTTTCTCAGTTAACCTCCTATATGGTAGCTTTTGTTTTTCAAGACAGGGCTCCTGCTCTTCCTAATTTTTTTTTTTTTTTTTTATATAATTGCCTCCCGTGGCTTGCATTTCACTATCTGGTTTATATCTAACCCTAACTCTGGTTCCCAGGATTGTCTGGAGATTATCCTCAAGGGCTGCGATCCATGGTACAGAAGAAATTTGCAAAAGGCTCTTATGAGCACCAGAGACCAAAAGGGGTCACCTTCTCAGCAGGTAACCAGGGAAATGCCTCTTCCTATTTACATCCATTAGTCAGATGTTCCCTGTTTTTAGAAAGTCAAAGGTAACTCTTGAGTAATTCCAGGAAAAGTTGAGTTTAATCTCTGATTTTAATGAAGGAAATATTTCTCCTTCAATATTGCTTCTGGGGGAAATTCTGTGAAAGGAAAGCAGCCAAGCTCTGTTATAAAGGGGAGATGTCCTTATGAAACTGGATTCTGCTTTTGTAATTTACTTGAATGGGGACGTGTGTTGAGGTAATATCTCCAATCCCATTTGCTGTAGCTCTTTCTTTAGACATTATCAAGGTGATATTTTTCACCTTCCTTGCTGAAAGGGAGAAGCGTGTCCTTTCTTGGATTTACTTGCCAAATATATGAACCTTGTAACTTTGTAGTCAGTAAAAATAAGAGAAGAAGCAACATTTGAAGAAGCAATTTCTAAAGATATTTCGTAGTAGAAATAGTGTAAATTCATTATAAATAAAATATAACACTTTCACTGTAACACCAAGCACAAGGGGTGTACTCTTTCAATGTGATTTTTATTTTTAGTGCCCTAGTGTAGTCACAATTTTTATAGCTTTCTGTACATTCAGTATGCAACTGGCAGGCAGTTTTGTAACAGCTCAATATCTGAGTCATTGCAGTGGTGCAGAAATATGTTTGAAATGAACCAAAACAACATCACATCAGTTTATTCCCATTTAAGCTGTGAAAAGGGTTTATTATATATAAACTTAGATTTGTTACCATAGCTAGCGTATAAACTCTATACCATTTCCAACCCTAAATACTGCTGGGATGGAAGATGCTGATTCATAAAGCAGCTTGATTTTGCTGCTAAGAACAGTACAAGTCTGAAAGATAACTCTGTATACCATGTAGTGTAGTAAATGTGTATTATTGGTGGGTGGACTCACTTGTCAGTATTTATCTTGTTCCAGCATATTATTAATTAAGAACATACTAAGGGAAAAAATTATAAGACATTTCTTTGAGTCTTAGAGCTATGTGCAGGCTTCACTAACTTATGTTCTAACAACATATACTCCATATTCTATGACAGAGAAAAAAAAAAAAAGTAAAAAAAAAAAGTTTATTTCCCTGAGGAACAGTGCTCTATCAAATTAGAACTTCCATCAGAAAACTAGAACTTCCATCAGAAAACAAACTGTTGTTGGTTTAAACCTACTGATGTTCCCTTTATAAGCTGTCTCGCATTGACTTGTATTGGACCATTCTTTTTATTCAAAAGATAATGGTTTTCTAAAAGAGAAGTTATTTAGTCTATGTTGTAATTAGGGTATAGTCTGACATCTCGGAAAGCAGTGTATGTTTTTGAAGCCCACTAGAGTTTTCTTAGTCAGACATGGGAAATGGAATGTCTTGTCTTAATCTATTTGCCTTGCATTTGGTTAGGCACTGGAGCCCACCAGCTCAGATTGGAGAGCTGCCTCTCATTCTGTCTCTTTACTAGATGTGTATAAAATCACCAGCAATCTTTTCTGCTATATGAACATATGATCACATACATTTATTGTCTTTTTTGATGGGGATTTTCTTGGGTCAAATTTCCTAACTTTTGACAAAGGTCCATTTTACAGGTATAGAGCTGCTGAATACTTGAAACTAGTTATTTTTTGAGCCAAGTTAGGAATTTTCTGTTAAGGCCAGAATCTTTTGTCTCAGAAGTGATTTGTCTGAGGAGAAAGATCACCTTAAGAAATATGTTTCTTTTAGGAATGGCTTTAAATATTAAATGGAGAAAGAATTTCATGCATCTTGTGGGATCTGCTGAAGGTCATTTCTGTCAAGACAAAATTATTTCACTGACTCACAGCTTTGGATCCTAAAACTGCCTGTTCACAACAGAAATGAGCTGAGTTACAATTCACATATGATCATGTTTATTCTTTCTGTCTTTTTATTTGCATTAGTATTTCAGTTTCAGAGATAATTTTCTAAACTTTCCTGCAATTGATGAGGTCATGCCATGCTCCTTATTATCTATAATGATGTGGTCATGTACAGAGTGATACTTCTCCACTCTTAAAATAAGCAGATTATTTTGGAAAAGCTGCTGCTTATATTTTACCTAGTATGATCAAAAGTTCCAGGAGGGCTGAAATTTTTAGAATATATGACTTTGCTGCAGAATGTCTAGTATTTGAGTGTAAAGCATCTTAAGCTTATGGAAAGTTTCAGTTCTGGTAAAAATAAAGTATATAATGCATCCCAGTTACGGTTTCTGTTTTTTATTTTTTCGTATTTCAGCAAGTTGCTAAAAATGTTAAGACTTAATTGCAATAAATGGAGAATGCATTACTACATCTAAAGATATGTTTTCACTTTCCCCACACAGAATTCATTAAACTTGCTAGTAGTTGGCATTACAGCAATATAAAAATATTAGGACTCAAATTCAGAGACAAAAAACCCCGCTCCATAAGTTGTTTCTAGAATAATTCATATTGACCTACACCTCACAGTCTGAAGTGAAATCCTTACGAACAAGTTTCCAGACCAACTTGGTTGAATGCTATGAAATTTAGGAAAAACACTTCCTGAAAAGTGAAATATAGCCATGTTCTTTTGCTAGCATATAAGAGAGTTTTAATTTAAAATTCAAATCTGAAATGTGGTACCTATTCTGCCTAACTCTTCCAGGCAGGTCTTTCATTTTTCATTTAACTGACAGTGATATTAAGAACATATCAAAGCACAATAAATACAAGAAAAGTAAATATTAGCCACAGATGTGTTGCAGGCAGAAAAAAAAATCTAATGAAAATATAGGTGACCCACACTGGGGCATTTATGGGTCTAATTTGCTTTAAGGTTTGTGAATTTCTTAAGCTTTATTTTCTACTCTTACTCAGAACAGTGATTTATTAAGTAGTGTTACTGCCTGTCTCAGTTTCTGTCTTTTTTCTACCTTGTTTCCCTCTGCTTTCTATGGATAAACAAGCCAGAGGCTGCATAAGGAAGGATGTATAGATGCTAATAGAACTTTATGGAAGGAAAATGAACACAGGAGGAAGGAAGATTGTACATTAGCATGTCTCTGTAAGGTATGTGCTGCTGAAAGTTCTACAGTTTACTTTTGCTTTGTTCTGTCTCAATGCCAGATGTACTACTAACTGGGGGGGAAACTAAGATAGGAAAGTTTCTTGTAACTTTCTGGGGTGTAGGGGTAATAGGGAGCATAAATCTATTTGGTAAAATCTGTGAAGCTCTACTGTAATCAAGGATAAACAAATAGAAAACAAATGGAGCTTGGATTTCTTCTGCTCTTCACTTGTGCTGTATGTAAATCTCATTTTGATGTTGTTATGCCTGCTTTTCATAGTTCTTCCATAAAATAATCATGAGAGGTAAAAGTTGCTATTATTTTCTCTGTCTCTGAGTAGTAAACTTAGAAACAGCATCTTGTTCTTGTTTTTTAGTGGAGAAGTTAGTTTATTCTAATATCATCAGGCTTCTATTTTGAGTTTTCTCCATGGGATTATAATCTTGAAAGAAATTATAATCTTGAGTGACTGCTACTAATTGATACACTTTCTGATACAGGCCAGCAGGTACTCAGCCTTTATCTTCAGTATATGTAAACTCCCTATTCTGCCTTCTGTGGACAAATTTCACATTCTCAAGGGTCTCAGACAGACTACTGCATCCTTGTCTCTGAGCATTTCAGCTAACCACAAAAAGAAATAAATCCACTTTAAGGTACAAAAACTTAACATACTGCACCTAATGTGAAAATTCATATAATGGAGAAAAAGCGATCAATCTCTACACCTATTAAATTTTGCTTGTTTCCCTTATTTAGGTCTGAGGCACTATACCTACATGAAAGTTCTAGATATCAAATATGCATTCTCCATGCATCTTTGTACTCCTGAAAAACATCCTGTCCTAAGACTCTCTTGAACAAAATTAAAGATCATGGGTCTCAATTACTAAATGAAACTACTGAATCCCAGCAGAACCATTTGCATGCAAATAGTTGAGAAGGGACTATTAGCGTAGCATTCAGAATAATTTTTACTTAATCAGTTGTCTATCTTGTTTGACTACACTTGAGAATTATATAAGTAATAATGATTCTCTTTGTTGGACCTCTGGCTAAAATTCCTGTTCGCTTAAGTTTAAACCACCATTGTCCATTTTGCTACTCACAGGTTTGCCCTTTTCTTATCATCATGTAACATTTTTGCCATATTGTATATGTTTTTTTTTTAAACAAATCGGCTGTAAAAGTCAAAAGCAAACAAGAAAACCAAAACAACTCCAAACAACAAAAATACCCCTAAAAGCCAACAAAAAAACTCCAAGCCAAACCAACCAAATGATAAAAAAAAACCAAAACCAAAACAAAACCCAGAAAACCAAACCTCAAAACAAAACCCCAAAGAAATCCCCAAAACAAAACAAAAAACAAACAAAAAAATAACCACTACCAAAACCCAACCAACAGAAAAGTTATAGAATCACTGTTTTTTTACAGTTGGAATTGATGCTTAGGATCACTTCATCCAACAGCCCCCTCCAGAAGCCCCCCCCCAAACAAACCAACCAGCAAACAAGCAAACAAACAAACAACAACACCAACACCAAAAAATTTATATATATATATATATATATGTATAATCATGCCTACTAGAGCATGGTCCTGAAGTACCTCACCTACACAGTTTTTAAATAACTCCAGTGATAGTGATTTCCACCACCTCCCTGGGCAGCCTGTTCCAGGGTTTGACTATTCTCTCAGTAAATAAATTCTTCCTCAGATGTAGTCTAAACCTCCCCTGGTGCAACTTCAGGCCATTTCCTCTGGTCCTATCATTATTTACTTAGAAGCCAGCACCCGCCTCCCTACAACTTCCATTCAAGCAGTTGTAGAGAGCAGTAAGGTCTTCTATCAGTCTTCTCTTCTCCAAAATAAGCATTTCCAGTTCCCTCAGCCTCTCCTCGCAGGACTTGTTCTCCATACACTTCACCACCTTAGTTGCCCCTCTCTGAACTCATTCCAGCAACTCAATGTCTTTTTGGTAGTGAAATTATGTCTGTTTGATAGGCAGTTAATGTGAAAATACACCCTAAACATCTACAGAGCAGAATCTACTTGTGGTATGAAGCTTTTCATGAAAACACATTTCAGTTTGGAAGCCTCTGTAATGTTCCACCTGGAAGCCCAATTGGTGTAGCACAGTGCAGAGAGCAAACTGAACTTCTGCCTACTCCTCACCAAAAAGGGTAGACTTGAAAACACTGTTATGAATAAGAACATCTGAAAAAATATATTTATCTCTTAGAGTTTTATTTAACCTCAGCAAACTTTGACTTTAATCATGTTAAAATGATTGCTTAATTAAATAAATTACATAATACCTTAAGAAGATATGTGATTGAAGATGCTTTGTGCTTTTGATTTATATTTCTTTAATTTTAGGTTCTGAAAAACTGTTATTAAAACCACCTTTATTTGGGTGTTTTCCTTCTTCTTTCTTAGGTGAAAAACCACTAATGTTCTGTTTCTTTCCAGAATGACCAAATCATTTGCTTTGTGGAAATCTATCACTTTGCAAATTCCATGGCTTCCACAAAGCTAAATGGGTAATACTGTCCAGTCTGCATATATGATAATAACAATACAGAAAGACCAGCTAAGTTGAATATTATCCCTCTGAAAATCAGCATATCCTGCAGTTGTCTGCTGGTGGATAGTTTCCAAACTTATGTTTCTGCCAAGCACTTAGAAGTACTGCTGATTATTAAATGTGCACTAAAATATTTGAATATGCAAGCTGACTAAGCAGTTTCATGATGATGGTGATCTTCTGCCTACTTATCTTTTATATAGCTGTTATGCATAGGTGAGAAACATAATTAAATAATGTACTTAAAAGCCCTCTGCAATTCAGTATGTTATCTGGTCTGATATTAGCACAACTTATATATTAGTTTAACAAATTGAGGTGCAAATTTTTTTTTAATCTTTTCCATTCTGGTCAAGAAGCCAGGAAGAAAAGTCAGAAGAAATGTGTATCTATGAACTTCAATGGTCAAGCAGCAATTGAAACACATTTTAGTAAGATTTTCTTATAGGGTTTTCCTAAAACATTATGCTGCTTTATTTCTATCATAGTCAAAAGGAAATAGCAGAGTATCACAGTTCCTTAAGATTTAATGGCGAGAAATTGAAAGTCTGTATCAGAGAACTTGCCATTTCTGTACAGGTATTCAAAAGAGGATAGAAAGTGCATAGGTATAAAAAAACTTGAATGAAAATTATGCGTTGACCCAAGATGTTTTTCTTTCGGGTACGTGTGTACACTGTTCACACACAATAAAAGCTTGCCTGTTTATCTTGCCCGCATGCGTAGCATCAAAGTAAAGCCTTTCACAAGTGCCTGTATGATATCATGGCTGTCTATGTTCCACATTCTGAAACAGTCTTCCAACAGAAGTACTGCTTAACTTTGTGACAAGATTTTTAGTATATTTACACAGAAGATTAGATACTGTTTTCAGTGTTAGCTAAGAAAATCCATCAGCACTATGCCCTTTGTTTCTCTAAAGGGCATGAAGGTATATTAGTCGAAGTTGTGATGCTCTTTCAGAAATCTGGAATATCTACACCATCAAAATTCAATATATCACACTGCTTAAAGGACTAACCCCTATTAACCCACTTGACAGTAGTTGCAATTGAAGCAGTTGTTCTCAGCCTTGAAGATCTAGTTTTGAAGACTGCTTATTCAACCTCAAGGAATGGTCTGTGCACCCAAGAACTTTCCTATTTCACTGCCATATCAGCTGTTCTAACAAGACATATATTACTTTTGTTACAATGGTGATCTTGTTATAACCTTAATACATCATTGCTAGAGTATCACTGTTTCATATACGTGGTTTATTGGAAATGAGCTTTATTGTGCAAGCAAGCGTGTCAGCAGAATTTAGACATTAATATCTGCATGCCAAATTACATTTTTTTAAGAGTTTCAGTGGTACGACATCTCTTAAAGGGATGTGAAATTGCTGCACCTGAAATGCTAAAGTCTGTGCTGCTTTCTTCTTTCCATCTTTCCATTTCTTACCATCTAACCTTTGATTACTACAGAACATATTTTCAACTCTTTCTGCTCTTTTTGCAAATAATGATTTACACAAAAGGAAGTCCAAACATGTACACAAACACATACTGTAGGAAAGTCAAAACAGAGGCACTGCAACTGTTAACACTCTCTCAGGCAGGATCAGTGGAACATTATAAATACTTTTGAAAAGGATGCTTTAGAGCATGTACAACACAGCCAGTTGGAGCTCTTTAAATAGAGCTCTAAGGTTATACACAGTCTTTGAAATTTCTGGCTGTAGCACTGTGATCCTTTAGGCAGTTTCCAACTGATAATATCTTGAATCTTGGACACTGGAACTGTCAGAACACTGAAAACTGCCCCAAAGAAAGAGATTTCTGTGAATTGTTGCAAAAATAAGAAGAGGATTTCTTTATCTGGCAATTGATAACAGTTCACATTCTTTCAATTAACTGTCTTCTGAAAACTGCCTTCCATCACACTGTGGGAATTTGTAATTTTACAGGTGAAAGGAATCTGACTGGGTATTTTGTCCTCTTTCTCATGCAATGGATGAAGAATTTCAAGATTTCTACATGCTCTATGGGAACTAACCAAAAAGACTTTCATCATGGCCATTCAACAGTGGAAGTTGTATGTTGACATCACACTGCAATGAACACTGAAAATGATAGAAATCATTAGTTTTAGGGCTCTTCAAATGAAAGAAGTGAGCTACACTAAAGGAGTAAGAATGTCTGTGACAGTACCACCTTGGAAATTCACCACTGCAGTAACTCTTGTTGTAGATCTACTGAATTCTAGTTGAATCTATTATAGCCATTAGACCAGTGTCAAGCACTGCATTAAATAGAGTGAAGTAACAATTTTTTAGGAGGACAGAGATTGTCTCTAAGTATACTAGGAGTTCACTGCAACTGCACAACAGAGTAATCACAATAAATAAAATGAGATATATTTTTTAAAATCAAATAACAACCTAATATTTGAAACAAATAAAGTAATTAATTAATTACTTTTATTGTTAAACATTTCACTGTTATTCTTTTTACAAATGGCAGCATTTATTTGTGCAGGTAAGAAGTTTCCATACTAATGACAAAGGTACTGTGAAACATACCATTAGTTTAATACACAATATCCGGTGTATGTCATTAAAAAACATCTTAATCTGTGTGGAAGACTAGACTATGTATGCCAAATATGTTCCCTGATGTTTCCCTTAATTTGCTTTACTATAATTCAGCTGGGATTTTTCAGACATGTCACTGATGGTGGAAGATGTTTATGTCCCCTTGTTTTGAAATAATGGCTTGGTGAGTCTTATTGAAAACAACAACCGAACACAAACACATTATTTATGATAGAGTGACAATTATGTAGACAATTTAGCATAGCAAAAGCTTAGTCTACAAATGAGATATCTGTTTTCTCAAAGCTTAGCATACACTGGGAAAATTCAGTGCCAAATTTGTACATAGATTTTGCACTGTGTTGTTTTCTTAACACGCTTATGTCAATACAGTTCCTTGAAGTCAAATTAGAAAACCTGACCAACTTTCTAAACCATATTTGGTTTCTCAGCTTCTTATCTGGAGAAAAAATACAGAAGGGTGTATTAATAGCATATAAATACTCCCTAAGATCATCTCAACAAAGTAATAAGCTAGGTATCCAGTTAAATCAAAACACAAAGTTGTGACAGCTTCTGACACTTCAGACTATTATTGAGACATATCACTTCCAGTGTCTCTGTGTAACTGATGAACACTTTTCTTGTGTAAATTACTTCCCATACCACAGAAGTGCTGCTCATAGGTACTGGTATATGTGAACACTCTGTTGAGGCACCTAGGATGCAAACAAGAAGTTTAAATAAATATCTGTGTCCTTGTGGGTTCTCATATGCAATAACATCGAAAAACTAGGGCTGACTTTTGTGCTATAAACCTAATGTTCTATAAGTCTGCTGTCTTTAAGAGCAACAACAATTATTAAAAAAAAATAAAAACAAAAAAATCCCTCCAAATAGATAAGATGATTTAATGTTAACTATCTTGACAAATCCGTGTGTGTAAAAATATTTGGGTGGTGTTTTTTGCTTTTTGAGTTGTGTTTTTTTTTATTTGGTAGAAGGCTGCTTTGCTGTCAAAATCTGCAGAATCATATGAAATTAAAATGTGAATTTTATTCTCTCAAGTAATATGTTCAGATTTATATTTTTATGACAAAATAAAGGCCTTTTTAACAGTGGAAATGTGATATTGAGCTTTTTCTAACTTCATCCTCTAATTTTTACAGGTCACCACGGGGTCAGAGATTTTCATCACAGAAGTAATCATCGGCTCTCTGATGAAGAGCAAGTAAACATCCTCATTTGTTACATGGGTGATAAGGCATATGACATTCCTAGAGGTTTTCTGGTAAGAACTGCTGGAAACATGACCTATAGAACTGTAAGAAGGAAGTTTAATTAAGACCTGATGGGAAATAAAACTCAGTGGAACAGCAAGATTTTACAAGGCAAAGCAGTGGTAGGCTTGTTATCACAAGTGTAAAATATTAGTAAAGCAGTAAATAACCAGGTAGATTCCTCTTGGTTTGCTCTAGATCTGATTAGTCACACAGGTCAACGTAAAGAAATTTTCTCTCTGTCATTTGCAGAAAAGCACTCAAGAGAAGTGCTGATTGAAGTGGCTATTGAATTTGGAGTGGAATATTTTCCTAATTAAAAACACCAATTCTTCAAAATTATCTTTTAATAGTATACTAAAATATAGGATATATACAGGATAGTATCAATTTTGAAAAAAATCCATATGAAAATATAGAATAGAAAACCTCATTTTTTAAAAATTGCAATTTATTTTCAAATTTATAGTTCAAATACAGTGATATTCTAAGTTTACATCTTATAAAAAATGAAAAATCAGATTAAATAAAAGTGACATGAGATCTTTTGTGGAAATTAATTTCTTCTACTGACAGTCATCATATCCTTCTCCACCGAATATTTTTCCATATTTCTTTTTTTAATTGACATTTTCCTATTTGTTTCACTAAAATGGTATGCAAAATCAGAGAAAAATTGATAATGGAAGAGTGGTTCAGAATCAGGTCTAGAAAGCAGTGATCAAATGAGAAAGATATGTACAGGAGAGAAGACCAGCCAATATACTTTTATTAATTATTGATTAGGAATATTATCATTATGATATGATAATTATCCATGAAAGCTTTGCATAGAGGCATTGTGTTAATGTTTAGAATGTTAGATTGTGTCTTTAAAAATATGGTGGGTAAAAATAAGGGCTTTTTAAAATCCTAGGAATAAGTCCTGCAGATCTGCTTCTGCGTATGTTCTGACTCTGGTCTACATGCATCACACTAAAGTGAAGGGTTCAAGGAGGAATTGGTAGGAACTCTTTTGCTTTGACACTGAACTAGTACTACTGAAGAAGTGAAGCAGATCCATGCTGTGCATCAGAGCTTTGTTTCTCACTTGTTGTCTCACAAGCTTCACTTGACAAGCTAAACTAGATTAAGGATAATAAAGTTTAGTATGTATATTCATTAAGTCCTGCAACTTTCTGGTTGGACATAAAAGAATATGTCAGGCCTCCTTTCACATGCCATGAAGCTGATGGAAGTCCCATGAGAATCAGGAGACAGGAGGAGGTTTCAGGAGGAGTGGTATGTACACAGGGCTCCTCCTGCAGCCTAGGTGGGACTGCAACGTGCTCCTCTATCCCACAGAAAAAAACAGAATCTGAACACTTTCCATCATGGTAACAGTCACAATAAGATCCAAGAGTATGTCTGTACTGCCAATATAAATGAGCTGTACAATTTTCAAGGTGCTTTAATTCACTAGGAATGTCAAGCAATCATGAAGCTGCAGTCACTGATGTATCATCAGCTGTTAATTTCATAGCTGCTGTGACACAAGATAACTAAAATGAAGCAATGCTTTGTTTGATTCAACATGGAACAAAGAGATTTATGGATCCCAGCATAAATATGCATTAAGAAAATATTTCCCTTCTATGCTAATATTTCATGTAATGCGTAAGATCTAGCCATAAGAAAATGAAGGGGATTAAATTTATTCACTGGTTTCAAAGACCACAAAAATTTTGAAGTATACTTCAGGGTAGTTTTGGTAATAGAAAATTAACCTTACACAAGCTATTTTAATGAAAACTATAAATTGACAAATAAAATCACAGGTTGCTTTTAATATAGTTGTAAATATAGATTGTTTTGTTTATTGATGTCTGTTTAGAATCATGAGCCTCTGTGCTGAGTGATTAAAATAAACCATACTTTGCTCAAAACCAAAATGAAGTGATTCTAAAGATGTTTCCCAGATTACATGCTCTGTGTTTCTGTTGTTTTTTTCCAGGACTGAATATAACAATATTCTCTTTTGACCTGAGAGAAGCTTAATTTGTCTAGCAGTCCAGAAGATGATGTATTGGATAGTTTTAGAATGGTATTTTACTCTGCACAGTGAATCCAGCTTAATAATCTTGGGTTTTGTCTTTTTGGAAGTATTCATTCTGACATTAGTTTGTGTGCTCTTAGATAAATCTGTTACAAATTGTACTTGTCTTTAGGTAAATAGGCTGATGAAACTTGGATAATGATCGAGTACTTGCTTTCTTACACATAAACGGATCATCTACCATCTGATCACAGCCTTGGCAAACTGAAGAGCTGAGAGATTTTGAACACTGTGCCTGTAGCAAAAATAATCTACCTACTTGTCTTTCTCATAATGTCTTATATAGTAGTCTTCTTGGATAAATATACACACTCCTGAAGATGGAAATGCTTCCTGTAATATGCTTTTTCCTTATTTCCTTATAGGCCTGTATAACCTTATGCATGTGTGAAGAATGGTAGATCTATAGCACATAGATCTATAAAATTTATGAACAGCAAGTTTCTGCTAGATAGAAACTACTGAGCAGGTTTGTGTTTTATTATTGTTGTAAAGGACAGCTATTAGACATTTTAATAACTTATGACTCAAGCTCTCTAGAAATAACAATGCTACTGTGCATGTTGCTCTGTGGTTATCTCGTTGGCCTCATCAATTTTATTTTCTTAGCATAGTTTTACAGGATGTCTGCCTCTACTTTTTAAATTAGTTTAGCCACTACTAGTTTTTTTCTGGTTTATCTCTTAGGTGTCCCACACCAAAGTTGACAATGCCAGCAGGCATTTTTCACAGATTAGCCCGAGATCAAGAAACTGAATAGTAAGTTGTATCCCTATACAGATGGAGTATTTGATGAAGCTTCAGAAAATCTTAAACAAACTTGAAAAGACTGCAAGTTAAATCTTTTGCATTAAGAGGGATTGTTCCTTATTTATCATTCTTTAAATGATCTGATATCTTTTTGTTTTCTTCACATAAAAGTATAACCTGCTCAATGGCTGATGAGAGTGTAAAGCTCATCTTTACCTTTTGCAAGCTGAGTAGTTTGTAGAATTTCGTACATATATTTCTTCCATTTTGTTCAGCACAGCCAAAGTGAATGGTCGTAAATGCATATTTAAATCAGAATATGAATGCACCTAACCATATGCTTATTTATTTTTTTACTATTTAAGCTTAAAGGAGTTATACCAAGGCTTACATTATTATTGTTCTACTTAAACCAACATTTGCATTTAGCCTTGCACATTAAGGCCCCTTTTGCACAAGCTCACGAAACAAGTAATTTCTTTGTAATGTGTCAGAGCATTTTCAAACTCTTGAAATGAAAGTCAGAAAACATCTTCAAAAAAAGGCAGTTGAGGAATGAATTTGATGTGCTAGGCCTCATCATGTGGAATACTTTCTATCCAAATGCTTTTGCTGCCATGGTTATGTAATGATATCTCCAAACCTTTTCTGAGATAAGTGAGCTGATAAAGACATAAGAATTTTATTATGGGAGCCAGATATTTTGGCGGTGATTCTGCAATAAAATATAGCAATATCTGAGTTGTTGTATTTCTGTTAAACTAGTAATATATTTAATCAATATATATAATATGAATTTTTATCACACATAATTACATACATTATTATTCATATTGTTATTAAATTATACATACACCTCTATCTGCACTTTATACATATTCATACATGCATAAAGATGAAAAAAGGTTCATGAAACTAGCCAGAAATCTACTGGATTTCATTACAGATAGTTTGTAATCTAATATGATCTCAGCACAGCTTCTAGTAGATGTGCTACTTAAGAAAAAAAACTCATCATAATATCAATCTTAGGATACAGAATCTCCCCTATTTTCTACATAAAATACATGAAAATGAGACAGTATCTAATACTGAATTTATAGTTTATCAATAGCTTTAAGACATGTGAAAGTGAGGATTATAAAACCATTTTGCTGTAAAAAAATGCAAACTCTTCTTACCAAACGAAAGGGAGCAAACATGATCAGAACAAGTACCCTGAGCATTACAGTCTACAGTGACAGTGAAAAATGCTAAAGATGAATGTAGTCTTAGCAAACTTACCCAAATCTGTGTTCCTTCACAAAAGTACTGATGGTGTGGAGTTCACACAGAATTCAAAGCAATGTGCCTCTCTAATCACCCCATGCAACAGTGAGTTTTTTGAGTATGTGGAAGAGAGAAAGAAACATGGACTTGCAAAAGTGAAAGAAATGTCTTTTTACCCCTAAGCCCATAGTGCATATTCAATGTGTATTGAGTGTCTTCCCAGCTGTCAGGTAGCATTTTCTAGTGAAAAAAAAATTAAAAATCAAAACCGCAGATGTTTAGGTGGGTTGTACCACTAAACAATTTAAATTTGTGTGTGATTTTCTTCCTTTTTAAATTTTATTTATACTCATTTGAATTTGCATAGGATATGTAATTTTCACTTGCATGGTCTATGACTATTTTAAATTACAAGAAATACGTTGGATTTGACACTGCAGAAAGACTTTACAGCTTAAGGTGCAGTGTGATTCACATTTATTATTATTTTTTTTAAAACATATGTTATTAGCTTCTCTTAAAAACATATGTCATAATGGACAGTCAGAGAAGAGAAATGAAAAGGAGGGGACATTATCTGAAAATTGCCTTTATTGGTAACCATTAGGAAAAAGACATTTCCCATTGCAATCTGTATTTCCAGATGATTTCCTTTGTGTCATAAAAGGGTTGGAAAAAGGTTTTAGAGTCATCTAGTCCATTTCCCTTCCATTGTAATTATTCCCTGTTGTAAAATTGGACAGGCTTGTCTAATGCAAGATGGCCAGAGTAATGGAAATATCATTATTTCTCCTTGAGAGACAATTCCTGAAGTTTAATACATCTCACTGTTGGTGAGTACTGACTTGATTCTGAATTTTCAGTATCATATTTTTATCCAGTTTAGCCCCTGATGTGTGTACTTAGTTGTATAAACCTGAACTTCCTTCTTCCTTGATATTGCTTTGTGAACATTTTCAGACTGCTCTAATGACTTCCCACACTAACTGCTTACCTAAACCACACACCTTCGATTCGTTTAGGATTCCTCATCCATCAGCTATCCTAATCTACTAATTCAGTGTATTTCTTGGATTTAACAATGTAAGTTTGAGAAATTAGTTACATTTAATTATGATTCTACAATAAGGCAAAAATATAATTTTACTGCTATAAGGAGGATTGATAAGGTGACCCAAACACACCATGATAACTGCCTACACGTGGATACATGTTTCTGCATTTCCATCGACAAAATAAGTCAACCATCTTTACCTTCCTATACCTCAATATCTAAGATTTTATTAGTAGCTGGTACTTTCTGTTTCTTCTCCTGCAGTTTTTGTTGGGTGTGTTGGAGGGAATATTAAATTCCTAGTTGTTTTGGTCTGCGAGTTTCTAAACACATTTTATTTTCTGTTTCAGATCCCTTTTTCCCTTTGTGCACTTTCCCTGTCCTTGTTGCAACATTTCCCTATTTAGCTGTCAGCTTCATTAATGTATTTTCTATTCCCCCTTGCAGAATGTAATGAAGATGTCAAAAATAAATTTCTCATGAATACTGGAAATATACCCCATTTCAACTTCTCAGAACTGAGTGCATTACCATTTATCATTAATCCTTGTCAAGAGACCTTCAAGTCACTTCTCAGTTCAGTTCTGCAAGCTGATTTGATTCAAGCTAGTTCTGAAGTATGTATGCAAAAACCAGACAATGTAGGTATATGACACTACCGATACAGTGAGCACACAACAAGCTATTAATAAAACAAAATGTATTTCATCTGTTCACTGTTCAGGCTTCCTACTCCTAAAGGAATCTAGATTACTGTGTGTGTGCCTGATCTCCCCCTCAGACAGTAAAGCCCTATGGTCTGTCATGGCAGAAATTTGTTATGGACTCTTGAAAGTATCTTGTGGCAAACACCAGTTTATGAAATGGATGTTCTCTAGATCCTAGCAAACTGTCTATTATTAAGTTGTATATGACATCAGAGAATGCAACTCAGCACTTCAGGTACTGCTCCATATTCCTTGGGTTAGTTATATTAATTTCTTGATAATCACTGACATATTTTTATGCTAATATTATAATTTACTTTATAGAAATTACGTACCTATGTGTGGAAATAGACCATGTAAGGTAAGCAGGTAAAGGTGGTGCTGTAGGAAGTTGAAGTAAACTTTTAACACGTTTAACTCATGTAATTTTCTTGTAAAGAGAATTATTCAAACAACATTCTGGATGATTAAATGAATTTGCTGATTCTGATAGTTCCTAATACAGATAATATGCAGCTGTTCGTACCAATAGTATCACTTTTTATAGACATACAAATTTAGCTAGATATTCTTCTATATTCATGGCTTATATTACTATAAAATCAATTGTAATGGATTTTTAAAATTAAATCAATGGTCCAGAGGCAATTATATCAATGCAGGTGATATAAAAGATGCATCTTTTGTGTATGCAAGCTGTTTCTGAACTGTTCCTGAGATACACAATGTTGTGTGCATTACTCAGTGCTCCTGAGCTGTATCATCAAGTATAATTCAGAGGCTTTGAAGACACCCTTTTTAAAACCAATATTCTTCCTAAGAAAAGCAAATTTAGATGTTAATTGAAAATGCATGCCTCCTCTTCTGCTTACTTAAAAGGTTTTCTGATGTGAAACAACAAACATCTCTGAGTCAGCTTCCCTGGAAAAAATGGGTGTAAGGAGCAATATGAGTGAGCTGCGCTGCAAGGGAAGGCAGTGTGACCGAGAGGCAGGCAAAGGCAGTGACAGAGGCACAATCCTACAGTATCTGAACAAGAATTGTTCAAGTCCCACAAGAAAAGCAAACCCCATGACAGCTGCAGTATCAGCCCTAGCCCACAGGGCTGCTCCTGGCTTGCTCTCACACAGCAACACTCTCACCTGGTCCTGGGTGCCACATCCGTTCCACCTCAAAGCTGACCTATGGCAAAGGCAGTCAAGGGAGAACAGGGGTTCCAGACTATTCTCATGCCCTGAGGTAAATGAGAGTTAGATAAGAAATAAATTGATGTTGGGGTTTTTTTTAACAGGAATTATTGTGCTTTTTTTTATATCATGCATGTGTTGTTTTCTCCATATCAAAAGCTTCTCATAACTGAAAATAAAGCTTCATATGGTGAGGCACGACTGACTACTGAATTCATTGTCTCCCTAACACATAACTTTAATGGAAAACAAACTTGCAAGTGGTGCTTTAATGACAGCCCAGAAGAATCAAGTCTGCTGTGTATTCATGGAAGAGAGTCTCTATGATAAAACTTATATAAGCATAAGAAACCAATGTATCATCACCAAACTTAATGGACTGTCTTCTGTCCTCAGCATAATCCATATACTGTGCCAGCACAGCACGTAAGTGCTCTGCTGGAAATGCAAATAGAAGGCTTTTTTTCATGTAGTGTTTGGGGTTTTTTTAAGATCTTGGGGGAAAGTACTTAATAGGTAGCTGTTTACGACAGTTTTTAACTCAAGCTAAATCTGTATATTAAGTTCACATCAAAATTGTCTTTCAAGACTTGTTACCACAGACTTTTATGCTGGTCAGTGTTCTTTTGTTGATCAAAATATTCTTTTAGAACTATGGAACAAGAAATATGCCTGAGGAAATACTGCACTCTGCTAGTTAAAGATGATCGATGTCTTTGCTAAAGTGAGCAGATCCCTAAGAAATGCATATTTCCTTTAATATCTTAACATCTCCTGCAGAAGAAAGGGTAAGTTTCATTACTGATGACATCTCTTCTTTCAGAAGCAAGTGTGTTCCAGTTCCTGTTTTGCTGGATGAAGAAAACTGATAATATATTGAAGAAATTTTTTTTTTTTTTAAATAAATTACACTGGAAGGCATAGCTAACAACAAGCAAATAGCATCAGGCTTGAAAACAGTGGCAGAAATTGCAGTGGAAGGTCCAGGAACAAAAATGACTATAGGTAATCTGTCACACAGTACAAATCAACCATAAACTTTGACATTAAAACATTGAATATAGGATGGAGGGTTGAATTATTAGATTAAGTATTACTATATTAAGGTAATGATGCTTGTATTAATAGTGTACAGAAAAGTATTGTCACTGCTTTATACAGGGAAAAAGCCATGTTCCATTCTTCCAGTACGCACCCATGGTGCACTTACAAAGGTTCAGATGTGTCAGGAGTTGGTGATTCCTGTAAAGCTAGTTAAAAATTTCATAGCTTGGATAGTAGATTGAGAGAAATTATACAGAAGGTGGTTGCATCTCTGTTTTTGTGTGTGAGAGGATTAGACTGACTAATATGTAAGAAAAGTCTAACAGATGTGAAAGAGTGCAACGATCAAGTGGTGCACAGCTTTCAATTTAGAGGAAGGTCTTCAAACTTCAGGGACATAGTCTCACTTCTACAGAGAGATATTATTCTTGGAATCAACAGCAGAAATGATCTTGAGGTGTCTGAAGAGTTTTCTAAAGCCATTTCCAATAGTTCACTGCAAAGAACTTCTGCACCATTCTGTAAGTACTGTGAAAACCTTTTAAAATCAAAACAAGAACTCAGCTCTGTAGAAAGGAAAACTAGAAAGTTCAGACAGAGATACTTACCTGTTCTTTAAATACAGAATGGATGATCTTCATTTCCAGAGTGTGCAGACATGAGAGCCAAAGGGTGTAAAATTTGAAGGGCTTTGGTTAATCTTTGTTACGTTCAGCTGTGGGAACACAGTACACTTAATCAACCCAGGAAATCCTGTACTGGGCATATGCAAAAAAAGTATCATTATACTTTTATTTTTGTTCAGTATAAAATGAAGAGTGGAAAAAGGAAAGTCTTAAAAGTGTAGATAACTTTAAAATGCAAGTAACATAGACTGTAGAGGTGGACAGAACAATGAAAAACTTCTCAGTAAAATGCTTAAGAACAAAGAACAGAGTGGATCAAGAAGGTAAAGACCAGGAAAAACAGAAACAGTCATGAAACTACAGTTCCTGTTATATAAAAACCGTCTTGTTTCATCACATACTTGCTGGTTTTGATTTGTTGAAATGTTGAATGTACATTTCTTCAACCAGAGAAATGACATTTCTTGACTGAATTTTATACTGTCCTGTATATTGTAAGGTTGTAAAAGGAATGTATCTGTTTGAAAGCTAATACCTTTTCCACGTTGTTCTAGCAGGCCTTGTGGAGCAGGAAATTGTGTTGGCTTTGTTGTTTTTTTTCTCATCTGCAGGGCAGAGATTTATTAAAAGTTAGAAGAGATAACCCATCTCTATCGTTACTTCTGAATCTTCTAGCATAACACTTTTTTTTTGCTTATTGATAACATGTTGCTGAAATTGTATGTGTATGTATATCATCTCAAATAGGATCACAGGATAATTGAGGTCAGAAGAAACCTTTCCCTCTTATTATCTTCACAAATATTTTTTTTTTATACTAATATAAGTAGAATTAAGAATATAGGGGTCTAACAATGTGTTTATTTTGTGTAGCATGGATGTAGCTAAAGTGATTAATTTATCACTCTGTATCAATTTTCTTTGAGGTTTCAGAATAGCTTGATTATTTTGCTGGTTTTTTGCATACTGATAGGAAGATTTTTAGTCATATTTCTGCATTCTCTTTGTTAATTACAATATGAATCCTCAGTGAAATTTTGAAGTTGCATGAGTTTTTTTAATCTTGATTCATATAGTGAATATAGTCCATGAAGAAACTTGAACTCAGACAAGGTAGGTAAAGATTAATTCCTTATTACTAGTTTATGCTTATTATTTTAAGATTCAATTGCATATTAATTGTTAGAAAATTTCAGGCATATTCAATGATGGCTTAAAAGATGGACTATTAAGTACAACAGTGCATTATATTTTGCTTACTATGCAGTTCATTCCAAATGGTTCTCTATTTCTATGGTTAGAAATGGTTCTCCACTTCACAAAATACAAAGAAAACATTCTTCAACTGTGCGCAGAACTCAAAGGTTCAATAACAGATCTGAATTTTAATAATTCATTCTGACTTGTCTTGGTTTGAGTGGACCAGGCTAATTTTGGTTACCAATATGAGGACCTAAAGAGGATCATTAAGACCCTGAGGGATATGAGAGGGGCAGAATACCAAAGGGTCAGTATTTCCTCTATAATAAAGTCATTAGAACCAGAGGACTGAGCTGTTTTTTCTCTTCTCCTTTCTTTGCTTCTGTTCCCTGTTCTTCTTTACCATCAGCTTGCCATGTCATCTTCAGAACCCACATCCATCAGGTGCTAGGAAAAGCTTTGGACCCCTCTCCAGAGTCAGCCTTTCTTCAAGGGACCCTCTAGTGATCATTGAGATTGGATTATATATATATTTGTTCCTTATTTTGTGTGTTACTGCCCTTCTGATCTAGTAAATCTGTTTCATTTTTAATTTCCAACTTTAAAGTCTATCATCCTTATTCTCTTTCTATCTTCCTTTGGAAGGGTGGAGGGGGTAATAACAATTCTGTCCTCTGCTTTTTTGGACTTCTAAACTGTGACACTTGTCCAAAGAAATAGTAAGCAAAGAAGAATTAATTTAGTATTTCTTAAAATAGTGACTACTCAGAGGACTGTTCTAAATTAACATCAGAAACTATGTCTGATCTTCTTAAATGATGCTAATGATATTTCTTGCACAGCCTGGCTGCCTATTGTTTATTTGTTGCAACAGGCTGTGCCTCTGATTGGGTCTTTCTTTGCTCATTAGCTGAAGATAAAGGTAATATTAAGAATTAGATGCCTCTTTACAGATCCATTCATGTAATTGTCCATCTGCTTAGTGAAAGTAGTGGCCTCATTTGAAACTGGGTACTCAACAGCATCAAGGAATGCATACCACAAATTTGTTTATAAAAATTATATTTTTCACTAGAATTACTCCTGCATATAAAACTTCTAAAAGGCCTATTTAGTTTGATGATTTGGTATCTTAACATTTTTTAAAGAAATTATAGAGGCTTGATCATTCTGCACTTCCCTTCTCTGTAATTTGTGAAATTATGAATCTACAGAGTTTAGAAAAAAAGGGTAGTAAGGGATTAAGCTAATGACCTAAATACTTTTTGTCATAAGAACTTCTACGGACATCAACAGGGTCCTTATGGTAGTCCTATAAACAGGAAAAATGATATTTTGTGTGAGTCTTTACAATCATAACAGAACTCACAAGCTTCTAGTACCTGAAAAGTAATTTTAAAAGGCTTTGACACTTTAAACTGCCAAGAAAACAAAACTTTTCCAGTACTCTTTTTAGTTAGAGAAATCTCCTTTGTGTTGTGCAGCTGCACAGAAACAAATGGAAAGGCATATGAAAACAATTCTGCCACCTGCCACAGTCATCTTGAAGGTGAATTCTCTTCCCCAGGCCTCCCATTCTTACCATGCAGCTTCCACAGGTTCCAGGAAAATGTCCAGTTTCCCTTAGATCCTCCTCAGAAAAATCTGTTATCTCAGAGGCTTTACTGAAATCTCTCCAAACCCCACCACCCTCATTTCTGCTGCTAGCTTCCTGCCTGCTAGATCTCTTCAAACCTGCCCCATGCTGTCCTCCAGAGTTTCTGTAGTTGGGGGAGCTTGGATCCAACAGTCTTTGGGAGGCACACGCGGCTTCCCTCCTGTAGGACTCCAGCTGACATAGAGCACCACACGCAGCACAAGACAACCCAAGAGCTTTCTTTTCTCTTGCTTACTTACACTCCTTCTGTGGACTAGAGGAGGCAGCAAAAAATAAACTGCAGGAAAGTCTCCTGGACTACTTCTGAGAGATATATTTAAGTTCACCAAGAGGGCTGCCAAGCAATAGAAAAGGCTGCCAAGGAAAATGATTGAGTCATCATCCCTGGAGGTATTTCAAGACATGTAGACGTGGGGCTTAGGAACATGGCTTAGTGGTGGGCTTGGCAGTGTAAGGTTAACAATTAGACTTGATGATCTTAAGGGTCTTTTCCAACATAAATTATTCTATGATACTATATTTCAAATGAGAATTAGAATATCTGGAAGTGTTAGAACCCTTAGAATGGAATACTGCTTTTATTTTAGTTAAACTTATTGCACATTATTTTTAAAAAAACTTGTAGGTTTACAAAATCTAGAGAAGCAAGTCAATACCAACACTTCCTAAATAACGACAAGAAACTTTTTGCAACTAATCCAAGTGTGTCTTTGGAGATGCAGTATGAAAGTCTGAATGATCACTTTGCAGTGTACTCTGAAGTTGTGTAGTACTACATGGAGGAGGAATTTTTACTGAGTGAATACTGAGATGCATTAAAATACCTTATAAGATCAAATCAAGTCTAAAGATCAAGGGTTATGGTTTACTAATGAACAGTTTCTAGGAACAAACAATTGGGCAGCACAAGTTATGTTTCATTTTTGTTGTTTCATAAAGGATTATATTCCTCTGAAGCTGGGCAGTAGAAAGTTAAAGTTGCCTGCTTTCTTCCACCTGACTGCTTGAAACCTTGAAACAGGGAGAAAATTGAATCTAAGTTGTGAGCTGCTGAGTATGCTAAGAGAGTGAGAGCTTTTTGACCAGGAAAGCCAAAGGCTGAGAGCTAGACAGTGGTAGAAGCCCTGGTAGTAAAGGTAGTGAACCAGGAAAAAAATTCTATTGGTAAAAATTTAATTAAGTAAATAAATTATTATTTAGGCATGCATACATACATGTTGAGGGGAGAAAGATGAATTTACTGTTACTGAAATACTATATAACTGTCATAATATTAAAATGACCAGAGGAAAGTAAGACACAGCAGCTTAGCAGTGGGAATTTCTTTTTATTTCCTCTCTGTCTCTGTGAGTTTTCTCAGTTCTAGCAGCTGTTAAAATAAACTAAGAACTATAACTTAAATGTCCTTTTCATTTATTTGTTCAGGTGGTCAGTCTAAGAACAGAGGATCTCAAGGACTTGGTCCTTTCATGCCAAAGATATATGTCAGTGAAATCAATGGGAAGGAGACTATTTTCCGATTACTAATGGTGTTACATTACTGCCACACTGTTTAGGTACAGAAACTTTCCTATGGCTGTTTTTTTCTGGGACAGGGAAATCTCTCTAGGATTCCCAGCGCAAGAAGAATCTGGTCCAAACCGTAGATACTTTTTTTTTTTTTTAATCCTCATTTAAAGACTATTTTAATGCTGCTCAGAATTCTAAATTGCCAAGTATTCAAAAATTCATTATATGCTATAAAACATGCTATATTTTAAGAAATAAAAATAAATGCAGCATCTGTGCCTGTTTTCTAAGCAAGTCTATTTGGCATTGTTTTGGGGAAACATACTTACAGAACATAGACTTACAGAACAGCTAGTTAGAGTTCCCTACTGATTGCAGTTGTCCCCATAGTCCTTTGCCATTCTGTTTACATTCTGCTTCAAGTGAAACAGATGTTTGATTTACATGTTTGTGTTTCTGGAGGAATGAGATATTTTGTGTCACTTAACTGTTCTAATTCACAGCAGACCTGTTCTTCAGAGGTACTGAGCACTCATATTTGAATAACAGATACATGTATATTGTCAGATACTGACATATAAGAGGAGTCATATACTCAGTTCCCTTACTTCCCAGAGTACTCTACTTAAGGATTCTTTTTTCCTCTGCTTTTTACTTGATATGTTTCTTTGAAAATAGCAGGAATTCTAAAGAACTTATTCTTTTATCTGATGCTGATACACTATTGTTTCAGCGGGTCTATATGTTGACACTAGCACAAATTTGAATTTCTTTATAAACATTTATAGGTCATCATTTTATAAACACATCATCAGTCAGACTTATCTAATCATCAGCATCATAGTATCCTACTTCTTAGGAAATGCAGAATTAACTTTTCTGCAATCTTTTTGTTGCACAGTAGAGGCAATAAACTCTTATATACAAAGCAGAGATGCTAGAAAACATTTGGAAAAAATATTACAGTGGAGGGATAACTAAAGCCTAATGCCACTGTTTAAAAATGAAACCTTCATAACTTTCAGAATAGTGTTTGTCTCATTCTTTGCCTTTGCAAAGCATGTTACTTAGGAAATCCAGGCTTTTTAGGATTTCCTATTATCCTTGCATTCCCCTATGAACTTTTAATCTTTAATTTCATCTGTTCTTCTGTTGGCCCATGCAACTGATTTTTCAGTGAAGTCACTAGATCTATTTTTTGGTCAGACTGGGATTCTCTATGTGTTCTCATAATACACAGAATGTAGTTGAACTCTGAGTTTTACATCACTGCTTCTGAGGTGTTCAGATCCCTCCCTCATTTCTCTATTCAGGGAGAACATGAGGTGAATTATCCAACCTTTATGACTTGCACATCCATTGCAGATATACCCTGTATTATCATGTAATGATATGCTCAGGTGCTCAGTTACAGTTCTGTGCTGGTCATGGAATTATTCTATAAAGCTGTGTTTCCCTGCAGTATGCTTTTTAAAATTTTAATCTTGAGTAGTATCATCACTGTGTCTGTCCAACATATGGCAACTGCAGTCAGCTCTGTGTGTAATGTTCTCATTTCTGATGACCTACTAAAGTTAATTATTCAAAATCACTTATACCATTAGCACTGAAGATGTCAGCCTGCTTTTTTTCAATCACATATTTCAAGCAAGATCCCTTGTATACCTTTTGAAGACTTCTGCTTCATAGCATCATACATCCACTCCTTAGTTTCCTCTGAGGAAAATATGTAAGCAGTTAATGCTACCACACTCTTTTAAACTATTTAAACATAACATTTTAAAATTGTAAATTTAACATTTTAGATTTGTACACATTTGAAAATATGTAAGTGAAAATAATTGGAAGGGAGCTTTTAGCTCCTTTATGGCTCTCATAAAGTTGGTGAAATTCAGTGAATGTTGCTACAGCAAGTGAATGTTTGGCTTATATTTTTAAGACTCTGTAATTTGTTACTGTAGAACTGTCTAATATAATCCACTGGATTTAATGCAATATACTAGATTAAACTTAGTGACCTACAGGTTAGGAAACTTATAATGAATTCTTTATGTGTTGGCCATAAGATCTCTCAGAAAAGGATTTTACTGGCAGCCCTTGCAACAGAAATGCATGTACCTATAATTGCTTCTTCCCCTAATTACCACTGTTGAGAAAAGCTCCATTCTGGAGTTTTAGTCTTTAGTCACTCTCCATTCATTCATTTATGTTGTATTTTTATGAGACAAGTATAATTACTCTGCAGCAAACTACCATAATTACCAGGAAGAACAGTGCATAGTATTTGTGCTTTCAGAAAACAGAAGTATTGTAGAAAGTATTTTACACTTACTAGATAATTTATTTTTCACATATTGTAGCTTTAAAGTGTCTCTTAGGTTTTATTTGCAGAATAAACATCTGAAAAACACAAGTGAGAGAAATTTGTGTAAGTCAGAAATTGGATGAGACAATTCAAGAAGCTTCACATTCATTCTGGTTTGAATAGCGTGGATTATGGCTTGAGGAAAAGTCTTCATAGACAAAGCTATTTAGGTTTTCATATGGATGATTTATCTATTTTTCACCCTGTAAGTAAGAAGGAAAAAGAAGAAAGTTTTGAGATCATCCAAATTCTAAAAATATAGATTCGAATTTTGATCCCAACCCATGCTGAAAACATAGAATTATAAGGTCTAAGGTTCTTGACCTTGCTTTGGCTTTGTTTTCATTTAAAAGTTACTTACAGTTTAATATTGTTTTTCAGGTCAAAACATTATGACAGATGATAGGACTTCTGTACTGTACTTAAATTTGATACCAACCACATTCAGTTCACCTGAATTGTTCTCCATCGTTTTGTGATTATTTGGTGGTTCACATGAGTGCACTTTCCATTCTGATAGACACAACACAAAAACTCTTGATTGCTTTATATTTTGTCACAATCAGGACCAGGAATTGCTGTGCCATTTGTCCTTTTGTTTGTTCCTAGTTTTTGAACTTAGTTTCGAAGTCTCTGAACTTGTCTTTAGAACTCCTTTTTCTTTTAAACGAACACTCCTAACTATCTTTGTTGACTATTTTTTGAATCAAGAAGACCTCAGTTCTGCTTTGTGGTGCCTAATTTAGCTTCCTGCCTACTCACAGGAGTAAGTCCTGTTCCTGCTGTATTGCAAGGCTGTCTTGGTGACTCTCTTTCTGTTTACATGCTCTCTTCAGGGTACAGCTAAGCACTCAGTTATCTCTTGGAAAGCTCGACAAATATGTTGTGGACTTAAAAAAAAAAAAAAAACAAAACAGACAAAGAAAGAAAACTATGAAACTCTGAAAATAACCCCTAAAATGGAATTAATATGTGCATTATTGCAGATCTGCAGTATCTGCAACAACAACATAACTGCAACAAGTGTTTAAAATATATCTTTTGTCTTCCTGTCTTGTAGTCACATCTCTTCATGGGACTGTAGTACTCAGTACTGTTGGTACTCAGTTGAGAAAGTTTCTTTCCAGTAGATAATTCACTAGAAAAAATTGGTTTTCCTGACTTTAGCAGCTTTCTAATTTGGCTTCCATTCATAGGAGCAACACTAAGCAGATCCATAGTGAGTATTAGGCCTTGGCCCAACAAGTTTTTGTCTGTGGTGGGTTGAGCCTGGTCAACAGCCAAACACCTACACAGCTGCTGACTCATTCGCCTCTCCTGCAGAACAGGGAGAAAATGGGAGGAAGGCAAAAAGACTTTAGGATTGAGAGAATGGTGGTTTAGTAGGGAAAGCAGAAAGTGTGGTTACAATCAAAGTGAAAAGAAACAGGCTTTGCTTCCAAAATCCATCAGGTAAAATATCATATGGTCTGGAATATGCCTTCAACCAATTCCCAGCTGTGCCCCAGTCCAATTTCATGTTCATTCCCAGCCTACTTTTTTCAGTCCCCTTAGTAATGCCTAACATCCTTTCAGCTTTTCTATGAAAATACATAAAACAGATCTTGCAACAACTAGAAGTGAGAACAAGGCATTAGAAAATTAAGGAAATATCACCATCCAGGTCAATATATTAGGACTAACTGAGGTAGAGTTGATAAAGTATTATATTTTGACACATCATTACTCAATTTAATTCCTAAAACATATTTTGATTTATATATATATATGTATATAATTTAATTAACCCTTCCAACTATTGAATTTTATGTGTAATTTACATCAGCATTTACCTGAACTCAGAGCTGAATTTCTAGTTTAAAAAAAACAGTGGCTCAAATACATTATAAGGTAAAAGAATCTCTGCCCTCCATCTTGAAACCTTATAATTACTGTCTTATATTTTAATTAAAAGAAAGAAATCGCCATCCCTGACTTACTGATAATGCTTCATATCCCTGTATCGATATATGGATATATAAATAGACAGTATACAATAAATTTTGTTCTCTCTCATGGTCATAAAATCTGAATGAGGAATGAAAGACTTGAGAATTTTTTCATCCAGGCAGATAATTGCAACAAGAGAATCTACTACTTCCCTGGGCAGCCCATTCCAATGCCTGATCACCCTCTCTGTAAAGAATTTCTTTCTAATATCCAACCTAAACTTCCCCTGGCATAGCTTAAGACCATGCCCTCTTGTCTTGCTGATAGTTGCCTGGGAAAAGAGACCAACCCCCCCCTGGCTACACCCTCCTTTCAGGGAGTTGTAGAGAGTGATGAGGTCTCCCCTGAGCCTCCTCTTCTCCAGGCTGAACAGCCCCAGCTCCCTCAACCTCTCCTCATAGGATCTGTGCTCGAGTCCCTTCACCAGCCTGGTTGCCCTCCTTTGGACCTGATCCAGCACCTCGACATCCTTCCTGAACTGAGGGGCCCAGAACTGGACACAGTACTCGAGGTGTGGCCTCACCAGCGCTGAGTACAGGGGCAGAATCACCTCCTTGGACCTGCTGGCCACGCTGTTCCTGATACAGGCCAGGATGCCATTGGCCTTCTTGGCCACCTGGGCACACTGCTGGCTCATGTTCAGCTTCCTGTCAATCCAGACCCCCAGGTCCCTCTCTGCCTGGCTGCTCTCCAGCCACTCTCTTCCCATCCTGTAGCACTGCATGGGGTTGTTGTGGCCAAAGTGCTGGTGGTCAGTCTAACAAATGTAGTGTGGATGCCAAAATTTCCATTAACTTTTACAGTTTGTGACCAGTGTTGGAAGTCATCTAACTGCAAATTATCTAGAGTGTGTCTTTTTCTAGGCCAGAATTAAAACTGTACTATGATTTTTAGTAAAATGAAATCATATTTTGGTCCTCAATAAAAAAAGTATTCAGCTTATGTTTTTTAAAAGAAGAGTAATAAATTTTTTATAATGTTTCCGCAAAATAAATATCCAGCAGGATCCATCCAAATGCTAAAGGCCAGGGATGGGAACAGGATATAGAGTAATGCAGCAGTTACACAAAATTCAGTTTAATATTAATTGGTCATTAGGATTCTCTTCTAATATTACGTCCTGGAATATTTCCTGGAACAAGATAAACATGAAATGTCTTTCATATGACAAACCTTCATACATCAAATAGATGCTGCTAACGATACTGGGTTACTGGAAAGAGCTAACTGTATAATTCTCACCTATATATGTATACATAGTATACAAGAGATTATTGCTTGGACACTTTCAACTCCATATGCTACCATATGATTGATCACTTGACAAAGAACAAGGAAAACGTGCAGAATCATTCCTTGAAACATTTGCATAAACAGTCAACAAGATGTAACATATTCCTATGTATTTAAAGAAGTAAGTAGCCTATCTATGTAGCAGAGGCATTAGCTGAAATTGGCTACTATATTCCTACCTGGCCCAGATTCTGTTTTTTAGAGATTGTGTAAGATAACAAGAGCCAAAAAGCCATGTCTGAAAAAATATAGTTCAGGTTACTTTAATTTTGAAATGCATTTGTTGTTCTTTATAAATGGTTTACTCTGAAATTCCTGCAGCATTCATGCAACTCATTTTGGTTTTAATCAAGAGAATAATGTTTATCTCAACCAATTTTTAATTCTTACCTGTTAACTACTATGGAAAGATAAAGCAGAGAAATCTTTTAATGTGATTTCAAAGAGGGACAATTGAATTTTATACAGTTAGTGTTAAACGTATGGTTATAACTTGTCTTAAAAAATTAAGTAATTTTAAGTGCTGCATGATATATGTAACATTTGCCAGAGTGAATGCTGAATATAGATTATTTGAAATAAAGCAGATCAATCAGATCTCTGGAATGTCTTCGATTCAGAGTTGGGAGAAAACTTAGAGAAGAGCTCTCAACCCTCTTTAAATATGAGGTTTAAAATGTTTGACACTGTCTCTCTATTTGCAAAATGTTTCACTGCAAACATTCCTCCCATTCTTGATAAAAAACACACTGTCCATATTCCTCTGGTTTTTGAACCATGAGAGATTCACGTTCATCCTCTCATAGTCCAATATCCACCTACAAGAAATATGAAGAGGAAACTATAATACACAGTGGATGTTAGCAGCTTTTCTGTGTTCCCATCAGACTCAGAGAAATCTCCAAAGAATGCTGGCAAGACAAATCTGTGGAGCCAAAGCAGTAGTGCATAGTCTCATAGTCAAAGGACAGCCCCTGAAGACATCCTTTAGGGAGGCAAAAAATAATACATAATGATACAGAATACTACAAATATTTTACTAGCAGCTTTGAAATATATTTTCAAGAGATTGTGGTAGTTTCAGTCCATCACTTGGACCATGGGATAGAAATATTTTTTTCATATTCTTTTAACAAGCAATATCATCAGTCAAATATTTCTTGTTAGTGCTATAAAATTGAAAAACTGATGTTATTAGAAGAGTCATGACAGCTTAATGATGTGAGGGTGTATTTGTTGGCTGAGGGTACTGAATAACAAAAATACTGCAGTTATGTATCTCTCAGGACAAAGTTCTCAAAAATAGTTCAGAGAATTGGCTAAGAAAGCTTTCCTTTTAGGAAAATTACTTGAGATTTTTCACTCCTGGCCTCACATTACCTAACTGAAGTTAATGGATTTAGGGTAAGTTACCATAATTTATTGCAGAAGCCCTACTAATTTATATTTTTTTTAATAGTGTAATTGATCAATTTTCAAGAAAACTTTCTAGTCCAAATTCCAGCTTGCTTTTATGCTTTTTTAATGCATCTACATAAATTCCTTACTGCACTCTTACAGGAAAATAAGACTTTCAGCCATTTAATTTCTTAATTATGCCTCCCAATGCAGTTAAACCCTAATCTTGGGGCACACCATTGGTGCTTGTTATTAAGATAAGACTTTAGAGTGAACTAACACAACAGATTAGTTCCTTTATTTAAAAAGGGAAATTTCTTGTGTGATTTGATATCCACCAGCAACATGACCCTTCATAAAGACTGGTTTTCTTCCATGTATCTACAACTTGATACGTACATCAATAGCTCTCCTTTGCCTCTCTTTCTCTACCATATGTAAACAACATAGATTCACACATGCATGTTAAATACACCACTTGTATTTAATGAAACAGCTCTGCACAATTTTGGAATTGATAGATAAAGTTTTGGACAGAGTTTACACTAAAGATTTGAGTAATACTGTATCTAGCCTTTTGAAAACTCTGTTGATTTCTGAAAAATTTTTATATCCTTGCACAAAACCTGTAAATGCTTGGGATTTTGGTTCATTTTTTTAGTATATGAGAAAACTTCAATGAACTCAGCAAGATTTACAGTTGAAAATCAATGAATGTTTTGCAAAATCTCTCCTATGTACACCAGTGGGAACACTAAACTGTACGTATATTACTGTATTTTTTACATTTAGCATTTCGTGTAATATAAATATGCCTACTCAAAAATAAAGAAATAGAGATCAGTGGGTTTTTATATTAGTACATCGACAGGTCACATTCGTCAGAGGACCAGTTAAATAATTCTTTAATTTACTAGTTTAAAAGATTACATTTCCTTCAACCAGGTGCAAACCCAACTAAGACTGTTCTGCTTACTAATATGCTGCTCATCTAGCACATAATTTGAGAAGAAGGATTTCTATTTAAAATTAAAATTAGTTTAATTAGTTTAGCTAGTCTAGGTTAAGTTATTTTAACCTAGAAAAACTTCTTTACTGTGAGGGTGATAAGGCACTGAACAGGCTGCCCAGAGAGAGTGTGGACCCTACATCTCTGGAGACATTCAAAACCCATCTGGACATGTTCCTGGACATGTGTGATATACCGTGGGTGATCCTTCTTCAGAAGGGGTGTTGGAATTAATGATTTTCAGAGGTCTCTTCCAACCCCACCATTCCTTTATTCTGCTTTTTCTGTTATTTTACAACTTCATGTGAACTGTTGCACAATCAAGACTTTTCCTCTTAGAAGAGAAATCAGAAGAGCTTATTCTTAAAATTATTATTCTTATTCTTAAAACTATTTTTTTGAGTTTTAAATTTTGTTATTTTTGACTGAACACAACAATATGCAATAATTCTTTGTTAGTATTTTCTTTGAAACAGTGAAGTATGCAGCTTTTTAAAGTTGATTTTTAAAAATGACATTGGAAATAACACTGCTGACTATCCTTTTTCCATTTAAAAAATATGAAACATTGTTCTAAATAATTGACTGGGGCATTACACACTTTGTATCAGATGGTACCTTCCAGTGTGGTAGCATGAAAGAGATTATAGAAGGCAGAAATGAACTTTGTCTTTTTCACGTACTCAGAAAGAATGAGGGTGGAAATGAGATGAGGAACCCTTCTGAGAAAGTTATTTTTGGGAGCAAGAAAAAAGTGATGCCATCAGTGACATGTCTTGGTGTGCCAAAACCAGAAATTTTAGTAAGCAAATATAAATTTTTTGCAATTATTTTTCTTTCTAGTAATAGAAAATATTTGTGGCATTTTTGTGAGAAAACATAACCATGAATCTGAATTCTTAGCAAGTTCACTGGAGACCTATCCACTTATTTCAGATAATCTTTTTTTTTCCAATCTGAAAGTTGATCATAAATTATATAGAAGCCTTGTTTACTAAAAAATATTTTATACAATTTATTACTTTACTGACGTTATCAGCAACCATTTGCTCTAGTTGTTTATAAGATCTATAAAAGAGACTCTCCTTTTTTTGTTTGTGAATAATGACTACTACTTTAATATTCAAACATTTAAATTGTAATCCCAGGGAGATCAGAAAATGTGTTCAATCCCTAATTTGATAAATGCATATTATAGATATCAATAAAGAACTTCAGTGCAAACACAGCCATATTATATTTTTTGTATTCAAGTATTTTTTCTTTACCCTGCCTTTCGACTTCTCTTGCAGAGAGCTAACATCAATGGAATTGGTTGGCAGCAGTGTGATCCTGATGCAAAATACCAGTATGTATTCTAAAATACCATCTGGATTCTAATAATTTTAGCTTTTCTCCCTGGCTATTAACTTGGCATGCTTAACTGTTGGATGTTCTCTTATGGTGGATTTGCTTAAAAGTACAGCTCAGGGTCAGGTTGCTGATATCCTCTCTTGTCTGTCCAAACATAATTTTTGTTTGGTAGGGTCTTGTACATGAATAGATTCTCTTCTATTCTTATGTTAAAAAGCTCTTTAACAAAAAGTATTTCTAAGACACTTGATATCAAGGTTCTAGTTCTTTCTAACCCCCTTTATTAGAAGGAACTGTCAGCACTATGTCTGCTACGTTTAGCACAAAAAAACCTGTTAAGAGAATTCATTACTGTACCAAGCATTAGTGCAAATGTGTATTTTGTTGTTAAAAGAGCACATACAGCAAAATGCCAAATGCAGTAGATAATTCTCTAAGGAAGAGTGTTCAGTGAAGATATTGCCATGTCTCTATTTATTTAATAAATTTATAGTTTCATTCTGAAGATTCATTTTGGTTGATGATAGACTTAAGTGCTTTCCAGTGAATTCCTTAATGGATATCAAAATCAAATCACACTCACGTTTACAGTAGGCCTAAAGTAATGCATTTGTTTTGCAAACCTCACTGCACATAACCTTTTCTCTGTCAGCAGCATTTTGTGTTGCTTGAATTAGAAATTCTGAAATTATTTTCTCTCGGTCGATTTTGGCATTGCTATTACTATTTATATTTTTATTTATTTATATTGTTGTAACATCCGGAGGTCACTGCCACAGTGCTAGGTAGTGCCAAGATATGTAATACTACATGATCCATGTTTTGAAGTGCTGAAAACTGAGAAGGCAAGGAACAGAGGGCTCGGAGGAAATTTCAGACTGATGATAAACATGGATAGTGATCTTATTAATTTCCTTTTTCTCCCAGCTTCACAGGAAGCAACACTTTGAAAAGTTTAGGAAGACATAAATTAAGTATGCTGTCTACCAGATGTGCATGCCATGTACATACAGAAATAATTATTCATGTAAGAATGTACATATATACACATATAGATACCTATATATACACATGCTATAGTCATATTTAGCATAGTTCTACAGCAATACACATTAAGTAACTAATGGAAGTCTTTCCAGAAATTATTCTTGAAATAAAATTTAAAAGAAAATGGTAGGGGAGCCTCATGAAATAGCAAAAATTATTAATATGATACAATTCGGTGGCTACTGTGGTGGATAACAAAACATATTTGTAAAGTGGGAAAGCAAAACCTGCCCTGTGGCACTGAATAAGTCTAAAGTTTAATGTAGAGAATAGGAACAAAATACTTCTATAGTGATCTAAAAGTGAAGAAAAAAAGTTGGCATTTGTTACACAAGGAAAAAAAAAAAGATAGGCATGCATTTAGATAGAAAAATGCGGTAACTGTGACTGACAAGATAATTTTAGAATTTTTTTTCTTTGTTTGTAAATAGCTAATGGGATCTGAGCAGCAAATAGAGCTAGGGATAGGAGGAGGTGACAGTAACTTAAATAAGGCACTTGATCTTCATACTTGTGGGGAAAAAGAAGGATTTTTAGAAGATTACTTTGGTGCATGTGAATGAAAAAAAATTGTTCTGCTTAGAACTGACCTGGAGACAGGACATTAGATGAGCAACAGACACAAATTGCAGAAGACAAGGTGAAGTATAGAAACAGAACCAATGTTCAATAAGACATTTCACAGTGGAAAGCAGGGACAAGAAATAGGACATCTTGGGCATGTGCATTGCCCAAGGTATAAAGCAGTAGGACAGTAAAGGAAAAAGCCAAGAAAGAGCTCAGCAACAGTCCNAAACCAACAGAAAAACCCACAAGAACAAAAGCTAAAAACAAAAATATTTTTGTTTCCATTCTCCATCAGAGAAAAAAATAAATCTATAGTGAGAGACAAATTTGGAATTATCTCCAAGTAATATTTCTTTTCTTTATGTAGACCTGGAGATAATAGCTAGTTAACTTTTGCTATAAAAATGTTACTAAATAGTGGTCAATCAGAATAAGATATCTTGTATAAGAAAGGTGGATGACTATGCACTGTGTATTCAGAATAAGTCAGATGGTGCAAATTTTTAAACACATCATCAGTAAAGCTTTTCTTTGGGAAATTCATTATTGTGTTATGAAACACAAGCAGGTGCAGGAAAAAAATGTGTTTGTACCGTAAGAAACCAGTTTCCTGGTTTCTCCATCCTTTAAGTGCATATTACAAGCATCTGCTCTGGTCTAATGTTCCTTCTGAATGGAAATGAGAATTATCTCTGAACTTTTGCATTATTCAAACCTGTTTATCCAGTGTTAAATATCCTATCTGGTTTCCAATTTTACTTTGAAATGACCTTTTAAAACCAAGGATATTTATTCTCTTGTAAATGTGTTTTTCAGAATCAAGTATTAGAAGTATCTTTGGGACCTGCAGTGGGCACCAAGTAGCATTCATTACAGCTGCTGGGAATTATTTTCTAAACTACTTTAATTTATAAAATATTTGTGTTCATTGTGCTTCCCAGTTGAACACACGGTTCTTACAAGATCCAAATTGTATGGCCCAAATGTGAATGACTCATAAAATTCTGTAACAAATTGGCAAGCATTGTACTAGACATGGTTAATCAATACTTGATTACTTAATGGAATTCAGAGCCTTCTTTTCCCTACTGTATTGGGAATGATAACTCCTTAATTATGTACTTACCTCACCCTCTGCATTCTAAACAACTTCATAATTAAGCATCTTCCTGCTATTCAATGGATGCTCAAGTAAGGAATCTTTTCATCAAGTCCATAATTAGAACATTTTAAATCTTTGTCCTTATAATTAATGGGAATGAAGGGTCTCATAGAAACTTTGAAAGAAGAAGAGTCTACTCTACACAACTCCTGCTTTAAATCCAANAATGGAAGTCTTTCCAGAAATTATTCTTGAAATAAAATTTAAAAGAAAATGGTAGGGGAGCCTCATGAAATAGCAAAAATTATTAATATGATACAATTCGGTGGCTACTGTGGTGGATAACAAAACATATTTGTAAAGTGGGAAAGCAAAACCTGCCCTGTGGCACTGAATAAGTCTAAAGTTTAATGTAGAGAATAGGAACAAAATACTTCTATAGTGATCTAAAAGTGAAGAAAAAAAGTTGGCATTTGTTACACAAGGAAAAAAAAAAAGATAGGCATGCATTTAGATAGAAAAATGCGGTAACTGTGACTGACAAGATAATTTTAGAATTTTTTTTCTTTGTTTGTAAATAGCTAATGGGATCTGAGCAGCAAATAGAGCTAGGGATAGGAGGAGGTGACAGTAACTTAAATAAGGCACTTGTTCTTCATACTTGTGGGGAAAAAGAAGGATTTTTAGAAGATTACTTTGGTGCATGTGAATGAAAAAAAATTGTTCTGCTTAGAACTGACCTGGAGACAGGACATTAGATGAGCAACAGACACAAATTGCAGAAGACAAGGTGAAGTATAGAAACAGAACCAATGTTCAATAAGACATTTCACAGTGGAAAGCAGGGACAAGAAATAGGACATCTTGGGCATGTGCATTGCCCAAGGTATAAAGCAGTAGGACAGTAAAGGAAAAAGCCAAGAAAGAGCTCAGCAACAGTCCACTTGCTCTTTAGACAGTCAAGAGACTCCAGTTCCTTGATAAGTCTGACTGAAACTGGATAACCTAAGCTCTTACAAAGGTGACTTTTTTGGGCCTTCACTTGTTGGCAGAGAGAGATGAGACATCTCCATGGTGGATACTAAAGACATAATCTGACCAAGATTAACCTATGAAGGAAGTAAGGGAGGATGATATAAACTGGTAACCTAGTAATGCAGATGTAGGAAAAGGATGCTCCTCTGGCAAAGGGTAACAGAAAAATGAAGAGGAAGGAAAAGCCAGGATATGGTCAGTTTACTATTTGATTAATGAAAAGCTTCAGTGACTTGAGATGGTCATAGATGAAAGCTGAAACAATGTAAAATACTGAGGTTGGCTCTAAAAGAACAAATTATTACAGCTTTTCTTTGACCTTACTCTCTACAAAGATAATGGCTGCAGTGTGTAATGACAATGGCTACTACCAAGAGTGAGTTTTGATTCTTAAAACCTTTTGTTATTGTGGTAGTTCTTGATAATGATAAAGTAGCTTTATTTGGCATAAACCGTGATCTGTTGAAAATATCTCTGGGTAGCAGAGATTTCTTCCCCGCAGAGCCTTCAGCCTACGCCCTGAAGTAATTCAGCAGAGTAAGCATCAAGTTCTAACAGTTACTCAGTTACTTTCACACTGTGACCCATCTGTACAGGTTTTCTGCTTGCTCTGTGAAACTGCTTCTTCCCTACTGACAATTCATGCTGTGATGTTGCAAGGATACTTGATCTAATTGTCTTTCGCTTGTATTTGCCTCCAACAAACCTCCTTCCCATCTTCTCCCTCAGTAAAAACAAACATCTTTCTTCCATACACAAATACACCAAAATTTTCAAGCTGACGTTAAGAACTATACACCTTTAAAAACACAGATGCTTACAAATACACATACCTATTACACAGGATTGTTTTGGGACAAAATTCAGCTGTGGTTATTGAAAAGACAGATGAAATAAATCATTAAAGGGTTGTCAAGCTCAAATTTGCAATTTTGCTTCATAAAGTCAACAGGGGGTGAAACGAGTGGATTTTACTGAGATACTGAACAAGATGTGCCATTAAATCACAATTAATAGTGCAAAGATATGAGGCTAGATGAATTACAAAATAGCTTGCTGACAGTTTTATTAGAGTTGTTAATGGATCTGTAAAATGGCCTAGTCCTGGCTCTGTAAGGAGTGCCTCTTCTATCCTAATTCAATAGAATAGACAATGAGTTTCTGTGTTTCCAGAGGCTATGGATGATGCACTTACTGGTGAAACAGACACTCTGAATAATGTAATATTTGGAAGAATTTAATTGCCTGATTAAATGGTTATAATAAAATACCATGTGTCTTAATACAAGCAGAAGTTGAAAAATTATCTTCCCACTGACTACAGAACTAGCAAAACTGCTTCCAGAATAAGGAGTCCAAAGTTACTAGCACAAATTCATGGAATTTTTATATTTAGGCAGTGGAAAATATTTCTTATAATCCAGTCTTATCCATCTCAGTTGTTTTTGCTTATTAACACAGACAATGAGCATTAACTTCTTGGAGCTGCATCCACAAGGGAATTATATCCCAGAGTATCATAAAGTGGGCCTTTAATCCAAGGGATATAAATTCAAATTAGGCAAATGCAATCTGGAACAAGATCACAGTACCTTATTAATGAGGGCAATTAATACTATAACAGTTTGGGAAAGGTGGTGTGGGAGGTGTCTTTATTATTGGCTCTAAGAACAGCCTGAATATTCTGGAAGCTGCGGATAAATTGGCTTCTATGAAGAATTCCATATCTTCTGTGTTGTGGAAGTTTAACATTCTGCAGGACTTCTTTGTGTTGTCATTGATCCACAGCCTTAGCCCTACAATAGTGAACTACTGTATTCTAGATATATCCTGTGTAAAAAGTCTCTGGTACTTCAAAAGAGAGAAAAACCCAAAACCTGGCACACACACACACAGAGTTATCCTAAAGTCATCTTCCATGGATTATTCTGGTCATCGTATTGCCTTAAAATAGGAAATTCTCTGTTACTCGTATTCTTATAATACTTGAAAGTCTTATTAACATAATGATGAAAGTGAAATCTCAGGTTTTAGAACTTCAACTATCACACTCTTAAAGATCAATAAGAACTTTTTCCTTTGCTTGGCTTATATTTTGATCCTCCTTCCTCTGACTATGAAAGTGACGGGTCCATTCTGTAATGTCTGAGAGAAGGAATATATCTATCTGAGATGCTGACAATTACAGCCCGAGCTGTCTGCCCTATCCCCCATGCACAGATAAAGGAGCATCATACTGAATCATAGATTTTAAGATAAATTATCCCTAGTTCTGCTAAGCTGCAAAATGCTTTGCTCTTAACTGTGGAGCACAAGGTTGATTGACAAACAGGTCAGGTATCCATGCATGGATGGTAGATGGGACAGCAGGGAGAGTAACCTTGTCAGCTACCCCAGACAAAGCAGACCTTGCTCATCAGACACCCTTCAATTATTCGCTTCCAGAACCTGGGGGAACTGATTGCCAGATTTGTGGTTAAGTAGGAAGAATCTAGTAAGACTCAAAGCTGACAGTATTTGAGTTCATGAAAAAAAAAAACCAAACCCAAACCCAAAAACCAACAGAAAAACCCACAAGAACAAAAACTAAAAACAAAAACATTTTTGTTTCCATTCTCCATCAGAGAAAAAAATAAATCTATAGTGAGAGACAAATTTGGAATTATCTCCAAGTAATATTTCTTTTCTTTATGTAGACCTGGAGATAATAGCTAGTTAACTTTTGCTATAAAAATGTTACTAAATAGTGGTCAATCAGAATAAGATATCTTGTATAAGAAAGGTGGATGACTATGCACTGTGTATTCAGAATAAGTCAGATGGTGCAAATTTTTAAACACATCATCAGTAAAGCTTTTCTTTGGGAAATTCATTATTGTGTTATGAAACACAAGCAGGTGCAGGAAAAAAATGTGTTTGTACCGTAAGAAACCAGTTTCCTGGTTTCTCCATCCTTTAAGTGCATATTACAAGCATCTGCTCTGGTCTAATGTTCCTTCTGAATGGAAATGAGAATTATCTCTGAACTTTTGCATTATTCAAACCTGTTTATCCAGTGTTAAATATCCTATCTGGTTTCCAATTTTACTTTGAAATGACCTGTTTAAAACCAAGGATATTTATTCTCTTGAAAATGTGTTTTTCAGAATCAAGTATTACAAGTATCTTTGGGACCTGCAGTGGGCACCAAGTAGCATTCATTACAGCTGCTGGGAATTATTTTCTAAACTACTTTAATTTATAAAATATTTGTGTTCATTGTGCTTCCCAGTTGAACACACGATTCTTACAAGACCCAAATTGTATGGCCCAAATGTGAATGACTCATAAAATTCTGTAACAAATTGGCAAGCATTGTACTAGACATGGTTAATCAATACTTGATTACTTAATGGAATTCAGAGCCTTCTTTTCCCTACTGTATTGGGAATGATAACTCCTTAATTATGTACTTACGTGACCCTCTGCATTTTAAACAACTTCATAATTAAGCATCTTCCTCATATTCAACAGATGCTCAAGTAAGGAATCTTTTCATCAAGTCCCTAATTAGATCATTTTAAATCTTCATCCTTATAATTAATGGGAATGAAGGGTCTCATAGAAACTTTGGAAGAAGAAGGGTCTACTCTACACAACTCCTGCTTTAAATCCAAATTCAACAGGGAGATGAGGTACTACCTACCATAGAATCATAGAAATGGCTGGGTTGGAAGGGACCTCAGAGATCATCAAGTCCAACCCTTGATCCAGTAACTACTGCTGTATTTGGCACTGAGTGCCACATCCAGTCTCTTTTTAAATATCTCCAGGGAAGGAGAATCAACTACTACCCGGGGCAGCCCATTCCAATGCCTGATCACCCTCTCCATAAAGAATTTCTTTCTAATATCCAACCTAAACCTCCCCCAGCACAACTTAAGACCGTGTCCTCTTGTCTTGCTGAGAGGTGCCTGGGAAAAGAGACCAACCCCCCCCTGGCTACACCCTCCTTTCAGGGAGTTGTAGAGAGTGATGAGGTCTCCCCTGAGCCTCCTCTTCTCCAGACTGAACAGCCCCAGCTCCCTCAGTCTCTCCTCATAGGATCTGTGCTCAAGTCCCTTCACCAGCCTGGTTGCCCTCCTTTGGACCTGCTCCAGGACCTCAACATCCTTCCTGAACTGAGGGGCCCAGAACTGGACACAGTACTCGAGGTGTGGCCTCACCAGCGCTGAGTACAGGGGCAGAATCACTTCCTTGGACCTGCTGGCCACGCTGTTCCTGATACAGGCCACGATGCCATTGGCCTTCTTGGCCACCTGGGCACACTGCTGGCTCATGTTCAGCTTCCTGTCAATCCAAACCCCCAGGTCCCTCTCTGCCTGGCTGAATGGCTACCGGTGATGCTCTATCCAAAAAGACAAACCAAAGAGGTACCAATGAGCTTTTTATTGTGCTGTAATATGGCTGTGTAATATGATTGGATTTGGTGATTCAGAGGTGAAAGAAGGGAAAGAACAGAATTAGGAACTAACTTGGAAGTACTACTGTAATGAAACTGAGACAAGGATATAATGGATATAAACACACCTATTAGTGATTTTAGGAAAATAAATGCAAAACCATGCAACTTTTACAGAAAACTATGCAGTTGTCTGTACATGTAGGACTGTTTTAATTTCTAATAATGATCCTTAATTACACTTTCTCCATTTTTTCATGTTTAATACTGGAAGCTTGCTTTATTTCTTTCAGACAATAATGAGTAGTAAATTGCTTTAATGGAAAAGTAGAAAGTAAATGTGTTTTGTAAATCTTCAAGAGTGTGTACCAAGTTATTGTCCTTTGCCAGAAGACAAATCAGATTGAAATTTATGAAGACATTTCATGTTTATCTGTGGTACTGGAGAGAAAGTTTTAAAACTCACTTAGGAGTTAAAGTTCTGAGAAAAGGACATTCTGAGGACCAAAGGTACCACTGACTTGAAATGAACCTCAACACTTATGCTAATTAAGCCTGCAGGAGTTTCAGCATTATTCTCTGATTCCTTCTGTTTAATTCCCTTCAACATAAGTGCCTAGATACCCGCAGGACCTGAATCTCAGCAATTTGTAAAATCAGACCCTGCTTCTGAATTTTTTAAACCTATGAGGGCTGTATCACAGTGGCATTTATGCATGTAAACTTGTACTGATATCTGTAGAGAGTACAGAACTTAACTTTAAATGGACTACAATATGGATGTATATGTCTAACTAAGCGAGTCACCCTGGGCTCCTATGAAGAGAAGCTGGGCCTTTCTCTTGAGCCGAATCAGTGCATCTCTCTTGAGAGTTCATATCAAAAAAATGTGTGTATCGCACCCTGAGTTCACCTGGAAGTATGTGAGATAGTTCCCTTGTAATTTTTTTGCTTAACTTGTTTTAGAGGTTAGGACTGTTCAACTACAGAAAGAACTGAATAATTTAAGGTATTGTTTTTCACATAGGTTTCTGGGTATTTTTCTCATCCTTTTCTTAGAGTGAGGATAGACCTTTTCCTGTCTGAGTCTTTTGATTGACATGGATTTTTTATTAACTATTTTTTTTACTATTAATTTGTCTCACATTTTCAACCTTCACCAGAGGGTAAGAAGGGATTCGAACAGAAAAAGCTCATTGTGAAAGGAGGAAAGTTGCACTGGTCAATATGAAATGTGTGTTTTTCTTTCACAGAGTCGCACAGAATGGCAGGAGTCAGAAGGGACCTCTGGATATAATCTAATCCAACCCCCACGGCTAGAGTTGGTTCACCTAGAGCAGGCTGCAGGATGCAGATGGCATCCAGGTTGATTTTGAACGTCTCCAGAGGAGGAGACCCCACAACCTCTCTGAGCAGCCTGTTCCACTACTTTATTGCCCTCAAAGTAAAGAGGTTTTTCATATGTAGATAGAACTTCCTGTGTTCCAGCATTCCCTGTTATCATCTCCATCATGTCTGGAGCCAGGAGCATAGCAACACCATAAGAGTACACAGGCTAGCTACAAAACCAATGGAATTTTGTAGCACATCTCAATTTGAGTTCAGCAATGACCACAGTTTTTAAAGAGGTGATCCAGCAAATTTGAAAGTGGTGTGACCTAAGCATCACACATGCAAGGTGTAAACACACACAATCATCTTGAGGAAACCTTGGTGTCAGTATTGTCTGGTGACAGTGGCAAATTTGAGGCATTCCTAGCTTATAATGTGAAATGACTGGAGAAAATCAGGTTTCTCCAGGACTGTTTGCATTGGTTCCACTTCAAGCATTCCTTCTCATCAGTATTTAAAGGATGCTACCTGGTTTTACTCCAACTTTTTCCTTAAGCTTCTTGCTTCCATTAGTCATGTAATAAAATACTTATGGTCTTTTGGTTCTCTAAGGAATAGAAAAGAAAAATCCAGAATACAAAAAGGAGATTGTTTACTGTTGACAAGACTAATGTTGCAATATCAAACAGAATTAGAACTAAAACTTAAAAAGCTAATTGAACCTGTCTGTTCTTCTGGTTTTGCCCTATAGTCTGTCTTTAGATTCTTCCACTAACATTGAATTTGGGTTTTATGCAAAGAATTATATTAAACATAACATATTCCCAGCACAAACTATACTCATTACCTTTCTGGTGCCTGTATCAGGTCAGTTTCTGGCAGTCAGCAAGGTGGCATCACAATTAGAAGTAGGTTAGCTAAATGGGAAATGATATTGGCGAAAGATAAGATGGGTGAAACAGAGAGGAGGGAAGAAATTCATATAAATGACACTAAAATGTAATGGAGATTAGATGCCTGAATTGTCTCAAATGAAGGCTTCATGATGCCTTAACAGGACTTTATAAATGCCACTACCCTCTGGTAGGTAATTCAAGTGTAGCTAATGGGAGTGTGGGTAGTCATGTTGTTGTAAAGCAAATAAAACTGACTGTAAGTGACTGTGAGTAATTTGTTTGGAGGTTTGTGGTCCATATCAACTCTATTGTATTTTGAGAACTAGGATCAAGGGTCTTTAAGAGGTATTCCCAGGGTGGCTGTTTTTTCCTTGAGGCTGGTTCTGAAGACTTGGGAACAGGACACCAGCTTCCTCATTGTAGGTAGTATGTAAATTATTTCCTACTGGTTCAAGGATATGTTACTGCTTTAGCCTAATGGAAATCACCTTGCAGTGTACCCCACTAATGAAACCACTTCAAAATCATCCTCATTATGGTTTCCAGGATGATTATTTGCCCTTTAATTATGTTATCTGTTACTGATAAAACTTATTGGCATTACACATCCTGTTGTGGTTGCCTAAAAGGCTGCCCATTTATTGATAGTGTTAATGGAAAAATTATTCTTACGTAATTATGAAACACTATTAAGTATTTTATCTTAACATTCATTGTTTACTGTGGCATTTACTGGAGTATTTTGTGAAGCTAATTCTGTTTTGTTTTTTGCTAATGATATAGCTAGAAAGAAGGTCTATCACTTCTGCTTTTTAAAGGAGAATGACAATGTCCATATATTTCAAGTCTTTTGCATTGTCTTTTCTGCTTGACCTTTGTTCAGAGAACAAGAACCTCTCTGGAGACGAGTGTTGTTTTTGCAGCATGCCACGAGATGTCAGTGTTTCAGAATATTACTTTTGTCACAGACTGCTATTGAAAACTCCATTCTGTGTTATGTGCTGTTTAACGTTCAATGGCTGTCAGTGATTTTTGGTGTTTTGAGAATAAGTTGATGAAATAACTCTCAACTGGAAATGGAAAAGAAAAAAGAAAGAAAAAAAAAGAAACTTCTAAATGTCCCTCCAGAACCACATTGTTTTTTCTTCCCCTGAAAATGACACCTTGAACAAATCTTTGTTTGCTGCTCTGTCATAGGTACTTAGTCATAGATTTTGGGGGGAAATCTCCCACTGTGGAATACAAACAATTCTGTGGCTCCTGGGTTTGTCATGAGCTAGCATCTAACTCAAACCCAGGTCTGATGCTGCATAGCTTGAGCAAGAACAAAGTCGTAATTTGGAGTTTTATAGCTGAGTATTCACTTCCATGGGTCGAAGACCCATAGCAATGAGCACCACAATGCTGCAGTTGTCTGAGTTGAAAAGATTTATGTTAGTGGGATGGAGGAAGAAAGGGCAGTGGGTGAAAAGGTGGCAATATGATCTTGCCAAGGTCCTGCCTAAAATTCAGATACACATATTTGCAGCAAAATGGCATTAAGTAATTTTCCCTCCGGCTTTAGTAACCTCTTCCTGTAGCTCTAAACTTGTTTCTTAAAGGTGAAAATAGGCTATGAAATGTTCCAGTTTGAGAGTAATTTCTCAGGTAGGTCTTCTCTTAATAGGTAGATAAAGCTGTGTAGCAAGCTGCAGTAAAGGATTGGGAACATTGGCTTTAAGAGATGTTCTTATTAGACCAGAGGCAGATTTTTTTCAAAGAGAATATAAAATTCTTACTGTCTTCTAGCAACTGGAGCGCATAAAACAAATTAGTATAGATGGCATACCAAGTACCTGGAATGCATTATAGTGTATTCATAGAAAAATGTAATGGAAAAACTGACAATATTGTCAAACGTGAGCCCAATGTGAGCCAGCTAAACCAAAAGCATTAAAAGCAATTCACATTTCATCTTCTGGAAATAAAAAAAGTAAGTATATTCAGTTATAGCTAGCTCTGGTAGTGTCATCAAAGTAAAAACACATGAGCTTTTTAATAGAGGGGAGTTTTGGTTTGGGTTTTTGTTTTTTTTTTTTTGATGTCCACCATTTGGTATATATTCTCACTGTAAAAGCCACTGAAACCACTTTCAAAAAATAAAAAGTTATCTTTCTGGTAATGATGTTTGGACTCCAACCCAAGAGTCTAGTGATTTTTTTTGCAACATTCTCTCTTATGATAACTAGCACTATCTTCTACAGAAAAGTTCGCATTTGTCATTCTCCCTTCCCACTTTTATTCCTCAGTGGAGATTTTAAAAAGCTCATATAAGAGTATAGTGCTTGCCCTATGTGCACATTTACTCACCCACTCATTGTCCCACAGAAAATATGGTGCATTTCCCTGCTGCTCTTCTTGGACTAAGGCCTCACCTGCAATTGCCTACAGTCATGTCCCAAGTCTGCAGTTTAATTTTCTTCCATTGTGTGCACACAAGAAAGGAAAGGGAATAATGAAACTTCTTCCATGTGTACAAACTTTAATTCTGAAATACCCATCTATATTACACATCTTCCACTCCAAGTAACTGTTTTCAGGGAAAAAAATGATTAAAATTGTTATATAGATTTATTTCTTTATTTATAAAATTAACTGATAAAGATTTCCTGAGTGGCAAGAAAAATTGTCTATATTCCATTCTCACAGAAAATTAGGATATATAATAAATGTTTCAGAAGACTCTGAAGGACCCAAATGTGCTGCAACTAGGTTTATCTTCAGAAGATGAGTGCTCTGTCTCAAAAAGGAAAATATGATTAATTCAGCTATTCTATTACTTACTGTGATATGACAATGATCCAGCACGCGAAAGAACATTGGACTAACATAGCCACTGTCATTTGGACTTACGTCAAGTGTTTCTTTATTCAAACTTTATTAAAAAAGGTTTTGATGTGAATAAATGTATTCTCTGGAGCAAGTTCCCTACTTCCACTGCTCACTAACAGTTGGGGGTTTTCATGCTCAATATTTTCTGTCATAATAGTCAACACAACAAGAAATTGTAATGTTATATATTTCTGTACAATACAACTGCTCCTCTCAGAAACAGGGAACTATTGTACTTGAGGAAAAACATAATTTTCATGAAGGCACTATCAGTTTTGCAACACCAGGAGAGCCATGAGAAACCAAGTAATTTTAACATACGCTACTGACTTACACACGCACACACACGTATATCCATGTGTGCACTCTTATTCCACTCCTGTTTCTTAAGTTAGAATGGTTTCCATAAAAATTTGGATAACAATCATATGCCTCTGGATTTGCTATGGATTTGTTTTCTACAGAAGAAAAAAAATCTTTTTTTTTTTTCTTTTTTTCTGTATTGATATGATTGGACCCCCTGTGGCAGAGAAGGGATATTTTTCAAATATGCAATGTACTGTCAAGCCCTGAGCAATAGTTGTTCAGTGAAAAGCTTCTGCCCTAAAGCTCAGATGGTAATGTTACTTGGGGTTTGAAACACTCGGACATTGTAGGCATCTTTTTGAGGAGAAGTATATACAGCAACAGCCCTGGCTTGACCTCTGTGGTAGCTGTGAGACATTAGTATGTCGTATCTGCAAATCCTGCTGTTGCAGAGTGTCAGCAGTGTGCACTGGGCCCTCACTTTGGACACAGTATACATGTATTAGGAAATTTTTTATAGCGGCCCCTGACCTGAAGTGCTGTATTTTAATGTGCTATTTTCCAACAAACAAACAGTCTTCACCTGGAGACATAAGTTTGTAGATGTGCCTGCCAAGCAGAGCAGCTGAAAGAAAGCCTGTGGCTTCTAAATTAAGTCCCATCCTGAGCCTTATTTTGGAGTTAACACTGAATATTCATGATATCAGACCTTGATGCCCTCTCCTCATATGTACGTTAGCTGGTTGCTCTGCTAATTGTCCTGCAGCATCCATGTCTAGAATCAGATGTGTTGTAAATCTGTACCTTTGTCTTTCTTTTTGAGACAGACAATCACGAATGTCCTCTCCTGTGAAGCACCAAGAGTTTCAGGGTTCCTGCTTCAAGCAGGTACTTTGCCACTCTTGACTAGGTGATTCAAATCAGCATCAGGCCACTAGCCTTGCTTCCAAATCCTAAATGATAACAGTTGAAAAAATGAAAAAAAAAAATCAAATACACCCTAGACAGTGGCCAGTAACCCTGAACTTTAGACAGTTTTGCTTCTCCTTTTCTTAAGAGCCAATCTACCTATTTCTTTTGATGTTGCCAGGAGAAGTTGAGATCCTCATCATTATGTCCTCAGTATGGTTCCCTTCACTCTTGCACTATGAAGTACAAGGAACACTGCAAGAAATCTTTCTTCATGCTTTGTCCCTAGGGTGGAGGAGTGTTGGGAGTAAAGGCATTCCCCAGAGGCATATTTTGACATGTCTAAAATTGTAATCTGCCTTATAGAGCTGGAAAAACATCCTCTCTGTATCATTCTGAGTGGTTTTCTGGTTGAGTAAAAACTGAAGGTTAGAATTAAGATAACCGTGTTTTAATGGATATTAGATTATTTTTATGACTACTATGTTTGTAAGTTCAAAATTAGTTACAAGTTAACTGAAGAATGAATCACACAGTTTTATATTAGTACTGAGCAAATTAATAGAGATGCAGATAAATGTTTTTTTTAGGGTATAGCCCATGTGCTTGATGGCAAAACATGTGCAGCTCCTAATTTTCTTCTTATTCATACTTACAGACTTTTTCTCAAGAATAAGATCAGAGAGGAATTCCTTATGCTTTATTTTGACTGCAAGTTTATCACTTCTTTACTGAATTAATTTTAGATCTTCTATTTCTTAGGTATTACAACACATTTTTTAAATTATTTTTTCTAGAAATAAGTTTTAAATGCCAGAATTTTTCAGTAGAAAGATTAAAATAAGACTTATTACATTTTCCATTCTGACATTTCAAAGAGAATATAATCTTACTTTTCAGGAAAAAATGTTTTAAAACACTGAACAGTCACCCATATAAATGTTCCCCAGGAGCACTGAAACCAGATTAGAGGCCTTTAAAAATAACCTTGTAATACTGCTTTATCATGTTACTGCAGTAATTCCTAGAAGGCTCCAACATATTTGCCTCCCAAAAAGAATAAGGGTGCACTACAGGCTATGGAAGGCTGTGGTGTTATTCAAGTAGACTAGGATGGAGGAAGGTGGTGAAGAGAGCAGTCATGCCAGATGGTGTTGTTAAATACTTAGGAGAGTTGAGCTTTGAAGCCAGCTTTGGAAGTTTCCTATTGATAAGGCATGTCAGTGAAAAGATTAATGGGAGGAGCAATACAAAGCTCAGATTTTGTATCTCCTGAATGCCAGTGTATCTAACTCTGGTAAATAATTGCATGATGATTTACAATCCATATGTTTTACCATGACAAGCTGTGGTCAAATAAGTTTTGTTTAATCTTTTCAACTAGCTGTCAATCAGAAAACTAAACTAATTTGGATTAGTAAATACGCTTTTAAAATTTATCTTCAGGATTACTGTCAGAAGGCTTATTCATTTCTTTCAGTAATGCAAGCAGTCACCTCCTGTTCAGACACTGAATCCACATAAAAATAACCACTTGTCCCCGTGTTGTATACTACAGTAGTAATCATGTCCCTCTATTTTGCTCTGTAAGGCAAATTCCGAGCCCTCAGTCTGAGATGTCATAGGAAGAAACTATTTAAGATTTTATGACAACAGTTTGTTACACTTTTGTGTTTGGTGTATATATACGTATTTGGGAAGGTAAATGACAGGAGAGGGCTTTGGCTTTCTATTTTGTTTTGGAGCTGGTTCTGATTAAATCTCTGCTTCCATGTTCACTGAACAATTTCTCTGGTAAGACACTCAATTAAAAAATGTATTTTAAAGTATGATTTCTATTTAGTATCTTCAGATGCAGTAAAGATTAATGGACATTCATTTTGTTTTTTAATTGAAAATCAGCCTAATAATTTTTTTGAAATGAATGCATAAAAACATAATATTAGTAATTATTTCCATTTGGTCTGTCAAAGCTTCTTTGGAGATTATTCCTTCTAGATTTTCTACTCCTGAAAAAAGTGGCATAGAAGAATTGTGCTGTGAGAAAGTCACACAAATACAACATTAATTATTGCCACCATGTATTGCCACTAACTTCACCATGGCTGTGAATTTGCTGTTCATGTTCTGCTTGGTGTTAACTTCTGTATTCATGATCCAACTGTCATAAATGCATGGTAGTATATCCCTTCATGACAGAAATGCAAATATCTTCAAATTATCTTCAATTTATTCGAGGATAAGGAGACGTTAAAAAACCAAAAACAACAAGAAAAAAAATAGCAAATACCAAACTGTAGTGTAATTTAAGATATGCTGTGTAGTTTGTTGGAAGTGAAATTGATGTAAAATTTGTTAACACTGAAATAAGCATATTTGAGTTGAGTGGAGTGCTCACACAGAGTTCATTCCCTCATCAATTTACTATTTCAATTTACTATTACTATGACTAAAGCACCAGGGAAATTACAAGACCAGTTAATTATTTTTTCAAGACTGAGGGATTACCAATGGAAGGGAGTAATCTTTACTTCTTTTTTTATAAATTAATTTTAAACAACTTGAAAAATTGGCTTATTACCTCTCAAAGGCTACATCTCTCCTCCCCTGAAAACCACTAAATAACAGAGTAACAGCAGAAAGTTATAATGAAGCAGCAATAAAAATGTGCATGAACTGTATAATTCATTAAGTATTTCAATGTCCACAAATATGACAGAAGAAATAAAATGTTAGTAAATGTCAGCTTATACTGGCAACATAACATCAGTTTTACCTCCAGTTTCTTCTCTGCTCATGTGATCATATTGTGATCACTATATGCATGTATACTATTCCTAGGAACCCAGCATGTGCAGTGGTTTACCACTGAAAAGTAATTTAATCTTTACCTAAATCCATATCTTACCATTCTCCAGGTGGTTTTCTCTTTTGTTTGACCAGACCCTCTGTTAACCAGAGCAAAAGCTACATCTCAGTACCTATTTGTTCAGAGGTTGGAACCAAAAGGTCTTAATCTCTTGTTTTGAAATTGTGATAGCAAATGTCATGTTGACATTACTATCATCATTTACCATGTAGAAGTAGTTAAAAAATTATTATACGTGNTCAGAAGGTTTGTCTTGTGTGATTTGGAGTCTCTGGCAAAAAAAGCTACATTGCCACCTACATTAAAAACTGAAGGTTAGAATTAAGATAACCGTGTTTTAATGGATATTAGATTATTTTTATGACTACTATGTTTGTAAGTTCAAAATTAGTTACAAGTTAACTGAAGAATGAATCACACAGTTTTATATTAGTACTGAGCAAATTAATAGAGATGCAGATAAATGTTTTTTTTAGGGTATAGCCCATGTGCTTGATGGCAAAACATGTGCAGCTCCTAATTTTCTTCTTATTCATACTTACAGACTTTTTCTCAAGAATAAGATCAGAGAGGAATTCCTTATGCTTTATTTTGACTGCAAGTTTATCACTTCTTTACTGAATTAATTTTAGATCTTCTATTTCTTAGGTATTATAACACATTTTTTAAATTATTTTTTCTAGAAATAAGTTTTAAATGCCAGAATTTTTCAGTAGAAAGATTAAAATAAGACTTATTACATTTTCCATTCTGACATTTCAAAGAGAATATAATCTTACTTTTCAGGAAAAAATGTTTTAAAACACTGAACAGTCACCCATATAAATGTTCCCCAGGAGCACTGAAACCAGATTAGAGGCCTTTAAAAATAACCTTGTAATACTGCTTTATCATGTTACTGCAGTAATTCCTAGAAGGCTCCAACATATTTGCCTCCCAAAAAGAATAAGGGTGCACTACAGGCTATGGAAGGCTGTGGTGTTATTCAAGTAGACTAGGATGGAGGAAGGTGGTGAAGAGAGCAGTCATGCCAGATGGTGTTGTTAAATACTTAGGAGAGTTGAGCTTTGAAGCCAGCTTTGGAAGTTTCCTATTGATAAGGCATGTCAGTGAAAAGATTAATGGGAGGAGCAATACAAAGCTCAGATTTTGTATCTCCTGAATGCCAGTGTATCTAACTCTGGTAAATAATTGCATGATGATTTACAATCCATATGTTTTACCATGACAAGCTGTGGTCAAATAAGTTTTGTTTAATCTTTTCAACTAGCTGTCAATCAGAAAACTAAACTAATTTGGATTAGTAAATACGCTTTTAAAATTTATCTTCAGGATTACTGTCAGAAGGCTTATTCATTTCTTTCAGTAATGCAAGCAGTCACCTCCTGTTCAGACACTGAATCCACATAAAAATAACCACTTGTCCCCGTGTTGTATACTACAGTAGTAATCATGTCCCTCTATTTTGCTCTGTAAGGCAAATTCCGAGCCCTCAGTCTGAGATGTCATAGGAAGAAACTATTTAAGATTTTATGACAACAGTTTGTTACACTTTTGTGTTTGGTGTATATATACGTATTTGGGAAGGTAAATGACAGGAGAGGGCTTTGGCTTTCTATTTTGTTTTGGAGCTGGTTCTGATTAAATCTCTGCTTCCATGTTCACTGAACAATTTCTCTGGTAAGACACTCAATTAAAAAATGTATTTTAAAGTATGATTTCTATTTAGTATCTTCAGATGCAGTAAAGATTAATGGACATTCATTTTGTTTTTTAATTGAAAATCAGCCTAATAATTTTTTTGAAATGAATGCATAAAAACATAATATTAGTAATTATTTCCATTTGGTCTGTCAAAGCTTCTTTGGAGATTATTCCTTCTAGATTTTCTACTCCTGAAAAAAGTGGCATAGAAGAATTGTGCTGTGAGAAAGTCACACAAATACAACATTAATTATTGCCACCATGTATTGCCACTAACTTCACCATGGCTGTGAATTTGCTGTTCATGTTCTGCTTGGTGTTAACTTCTGTATTCATGATCCAACTGTCATAAATGCATGGTAGTATATCCCTTCATGACAGAAATGCAAATATCTTCAAATTATCTTCAATTTATTCGAGGATAAGGAGACGTTAAAAAACCAAAAACAACAAGAAAAAAAATAGCAAATACCAAATTGTAGTGTAATTTAAGATATGCTGGAAGTGAAATTTGTTGGAAGTGATTTGTTGGATTTGTTGGAAGTGAATTGATTTGTTGGAAGTGAAATTGATGTAAAATTTGTTAACACTGAAATAAGCATATTTCAGTTGAGTGGAGTGCTCACACAGAGTTCATTCCCTCATCAATTTACTATTTCAATTTACTATTACTATGACTAAAGCACCAGGGAAATTACAAGACCAGTTAATTATTTTTTCAAGACTGAGGGATTACCAATGGAAGGGAGTAATCTTTACTTCTTTTTTTATAAATTAATTTTAAACAACTTGAAAAATTGGCTTATTACCTCTCAAAGGCTACATCTCTCCTCCCCTGAAAACCACTAAATAACAGAGTAACAGCAAAAAGTTATAATGAAGCAGCAATAAAAATGTGCATGAACTGTATAATTCATTAAGTATTTCAATGTCCACAAATATGACAGAAGAAATAAAATGTTAGTAAAGGTCAGCTTATACTGGCAACATAACAACAGTTTTACCTCCAGGTTCTTTTCTGCTCATGTGATCATATTGGGATCACTATATGCATGTATACTATTCCTAGGAACCCAGCATGTGCAGTGGTTTACCACTGAAAAGTAATTTAATCTTTACCTAAATCCATATCTTACCATTCTCCAGATGGTTTTTTCTTTTGTTTGACCAGACCCTCTGTTAACCAGAGCAAAAGCTACATCTCAGTACCTATTTGTTCAGAGGTTGGAAACAAAAGGTCTTAATCTCTTGTTTTGAAATTGTGATAGCAAATGTCATGTTGACATTACTATCATCATTTACCATGTAGAAGTAGTTAAAAAATTATTATACGGGAAATTTTCTGACGACATTTCACAGGAAATATCTTCTCGTTGCTCAGCTGACACTGACAGTTGACAGTCCCTTCTGTGTCTGAGAAAGCCAGAGTGTATTTTTGCCTTACCTTTTAATAATATTTTTTCTCTAGAGACTTTAGTCTAACTGCTGATGTTGCCTGATTATTGTTTTCAATTCCATATGTATGTTTATAGCTATTTTTAAATTATTTCTTTTTGACTGGGTGACTGACTGCAAGTTTTTTTTTCCTAGAGAAGGAAAATTCTTTGCATTAGATAATAAATATTTACATATATGGTATCTGAAGTTTTTTGTCTGGAAAAAGGGACCAAAGAACAGCAAGGATATTTTTGCCTATTTTCTCCACCTAGTACCTTGTCTTTTATGTCTTTTTTTTCCTGGTATTTCACCAGTGTGAAAAAAACTACAGTTCAGTGGTGGCACTTGAGACAAGAGCACTTACAACACAGAGGAGACTTTTAGCTCCTTATCTTGAAATAGTGCAATATTCTTGTGAATTTCACTGAAATTTAATACAAGCTACAGCAGTGTTCTATGTATTACCTGAATGAATTAAAACAAACAAAAACAACAAATGGGTTTCTCTACAGTATTGCAGATATGCGTGTTTCTACTCTGCTCTTGAATAGTTTTTCAGTTTAGGATTTCTTTCAAACCTGATCATGCCATATTTTCATTCCTGGTTTTTCTCAAGGTTTGGTTTTTTTTTTAATTTAGGTAATACAATATAGACTCACATCAGATACGTTTGTGCTCCATCTGGGTTTTAGTCTATCAATTGTTAGATTGTTGACTGTGGTAATCCATCCAGCAATATGAGTGTTGACCTGCATGTGGCAAAGAAATCTTGACTGATGCCTCAACTCCTCAGAGAAATCAAATGTTAGTAAATGTCAGCTTATACTGGCAACATAACATCAGTTTTACCTCCAGTTTCTTCTCTGCTCATGTGATCATATTGTGATCACTATATGCATGTATACTATTCCTAGGAACCCAGCATGTGCAGTGGTTTAGGAACCCAGCATGTGCAGTGGTTTACCACTGAAAAGTAATTTAATCTTTACCTAAATCCATATCTTACCATTCTCCAGGTGGTTTTCTCTTTTGTTTGACCAGACCCTCTGTTAACCAGAGCAAAAGCTACATCTCAGTACCTATTTGTTCAGAGGTTGGAAACAAAAGGTCTTAATCTCTTGTTTTGAAATTGTGATAGCAAATGTCATGTTGACATTACTATCATCATTTACCATGTAGAAGTAGTTAAAAAATTATTATACGTGAAATTTTCTGATGACATTTCACAGGAAATATCTTCTCGTTGCTCAGCTGACAGACAGTTGACAGCCCCTTCTGTGTCTGAGAAAGCCAGAATGTATTTTTGCCTTACCTTTTAATAATATTTTTTCTCTAGAGACTTTAGTCTAATTGCTGATGTTGCCTGATTATTGTTTTCAATTCCATATGTATGTTTATGGCTATTTTTAAATTATTTCATTTTGACTGGGTGACTGACTGCAAGTTTTTTTTTCCTAGAGAAGGAAAATTCTTTGCATTAAATAATAAATATTTACATATATGGTATCTGAAGTTTTTTCTCTGGAAAAAGGGACCAAAGGACAGCAAGGATATTTTTGCTTATTTTCTCCACCTAGTTCCTTGTCTTTTATGTCTTTTTTTTTTCCTGGTATTTCACCAGTGTGAAAAAAAACTACAGTTCAGTGGTGGCACTTGAGACAAGAGCACTTACAACACAGAGGAGACTTTTAGCTCCCTATCTTGAAATAGTGCAATATTCTTGTGAATTTCACTGAAATTTAATACAAGCTACAGCAGTGTTCTATGTATTACCTGAACGAATTAAAACAAACAAAAACAACAAATGGGTTTCTCTACAGTATTGCAGATATGTGTGTTTCTACTCTGCTCTTGAATAGTTTTTCAGTTAAGATTTCTTTCAAACCTGATCATTCCATGTTTTCACTCCTGGTTTTTCTCAAGGTTTGGTTTTTTTTTTAATTTAGGTAATACAATATAGACTCACATCAGATCCATTTGTGGTCCATCTGGGTTTTAGTCTATCAATTGTTATTTTGTTGACTGTGGTAATCCATCCAGCAATATGAGTGTTGACCTGCATGTGGCAAAGAAATCTTGACTGATGCCTCAACTCCTCAGAGAAATCAAATTTAGTAAAAGATATAATGTCATTTCACTTGAAATTCATTTAATTCATTCTCCTAACTGAAAGACACATCTGACAATTTTCTTAAGATATTTCGGAGTCCCTGGATACCTTAAAAGACGCTCCATGTGAATTTACATGGAAGAGTTATTTAAGACTGTTTTGCAGCTTCCTTAGCTGTTATCAGGTTGATCTCATATGCAAAGCAAGATCTGTCTCAAGTAAGGATAACAGCGGTCTTGGGAAAGGAAAGGTATGGTTCCTGATTTTAACATGATTTGCATCAGAAACAGATATTAGAAATAAAATGCTAAAGCCTTCATTTGAAGTGAGAAAGGGATCTACTGCCCTTGAGAAAATGCTACTCTATACTTCTTGTACTCTGACATTTAGGAAATATCTAATGGGATTCAAACACTTAACCAAGTAAGAACGTTTAACTGAGCTACACAGTCTTGCTCTTTTGGTGCTATGCTATATGGTGTGTGTGTTCTGGTTCCAGCACCTGGTTTTGACCAGCATCACTTTCTGGCAAGGGCTGTGCCTGACCCAATCAGCTTACAAAAGCTGACGGGATTACCTCGTCAAAAAAATTGCATTAAATACACATTTATGCCCCTTTAACACCATACAACAGCCTGTGAGACAAGTGAACACACAGTGCAGGGATTAAAAGATGATTCGAGTCACATCACTCCTTCTAGCACCAAGGAGCTTGCACAAAGTTTCAGTGGTTCACCCAGTGCTCAGTAACATTTTGGGAAACAGAGAAGGAGCTCAGTAACACTTATCTATTATTTTGCATACATATATACAAAAGATTCAGACTTGGTAAAGCACAACTTGGCTTTTGTGAGATCATGGGAACACAGAGCTTACTCTCTAGAATCCTGTGGAGGTATTTACTGTGAAACATTGTGTGACACGTGTGTGACAGAGGAGACAAAAAAATTTAACCATGATTCTTACCATATGATTGAGGCTGACAGGGAATATACATCAGTCATCATTCATACGCAACTCAGATGTATCCTACTTTAGTCGCAAATATGGAATCAGAACTGGAATAGGTTATTTTGTCTAGTATTTAAGACGACCTACATTTATTGGTTATCTCTATTTTGTGTTAATATGTTACTTTTTTTCATGATATTGCACAATGGGTGTCACAGAAAATTAACAATTGAAAATCAAAATGGAGGTGAAGATTCAAGTTTCTTGTGCAAATGTATTGCTTTCTAAAGAGACAGAATTCAATTCACGAAATATTTCTTTAAGAAATTGCCATTTCCATGTTGTATTGATAGAAAAATTTTTAAGCAGTTCACACTTTCCATTTTGCATGCTTCACTTTGACAAAAAAAAAAGCTTTCCCTTTATCTTTAGCCTATTCAGCTTGCTAAAAGTGAGTGCCTATAGGAAACCGCCAGATTGTCACAACATTACTTTTATTTTTTGTAATAAAAACTTATGGCTATGTTTAATGCTCATAGGAATAAAGACTGAAAGGAATTTCAGGGATCATCTAGCCCAATATCCTGGATTTTTAGGCATTCATGTGATAATACTTTTAATAAACTTTGCAAGCTTCATGTAAAGTCTGATTACTTTTGGCCCTCAGGGTTAATCACAGAAAGCTTTCCAGACCCTCATTTTTTCAGGTAGTTCAGCCTAAGTATTTTCATGGACTGAGTATGCCTTTGCTCTCCTGCCAGAACTGTTCTTCATCCTGAGTAGCTTTCTTCTCTCTATGCAATTTACCCATACTAAAACATTTCTAGAAAACAAGTATGTATCCTCTCAGTGTTTGTTTCACCTGGCTAGATCCTTATGCCTCTGATCTCCCATTGTTTCTCCTGATAAAATAGGCTCTGTTGGACACAAGTTCTTACATAATTTTATTTCCCCCCTACACACACACATACTAGAAAATCTCTTAAGATCATGAAGTTGAAGGATTTTGAGGATATTTAGGGTTGGGGTTTTTGAGCTTTGTGAGAAATACTTGCCTTACAAGATATAAAACAATATCTCAATTTTATAATTAGCTCAGAATATATTGTGATATTTTTGCTTAGACGTTTTCAGTTAGTGTCAGACAGCTTATTACTGAAATTCTTTTGATAAGTCCCTTCTGGTTAGTCACCCCTATCACATAAATAGCTAAATTTTGACATGGTTTAAATGCATTACTAGTACTCTAACTGAAAAATACCTTAATGCTCTTGATACTTCACATACTTGTTTTATGGTATCCCATTTCCCCTCACTGTAGTGCAACGCTATGGTCACACGCTCCACATTAGTATATCCTTCTCCTGTTTTGTGCCAAGGTTACCAAGGTTACCAAGGGGACTACAGCTGGCAGCTCCAAAGACTTGAAATGTCTTAGCTGGGAGAATGGAATTTGTAAACTGAACCTTGTCCTCACATCCTCAGTCCCAGTATGATCTCCATCCACCTGTGACTAGGTTACATCCTCAAACCTCCTCATCTAGAGTAGATACTTAATAACACTTGGTGGAAAAATAACATCTCTCATGTGCCTACATACATGTCTATCTGAATCTAAAAGGTATCCCAGGGCTTTCTATCTCTTCAGCTTAATTCATGCATTGTCTCAGTTAACTTTTTACTTCCCCTTTTCTAAATTTTGCTTTGAGCAAAATACAAAGTCTGTAAACCCAGACCTGTTTACATATTTGCCATGAAGAAGGAAGAGCCATGAAGAGGGTACGCTACCTTGTTGTCATATGCATGAAAAAAGTCTCCTACTTATGGCTTATGGAACTAAATAGACCCTGCAAACTTCAGCCAAAACATAGACCAGCTAACTGTGATCAAGTCAATCACCCAAAATCATGACAAACAACACTGATTTAGCCACCAGACAGTGTCTGGTGGCCAAAGTCCCATCAACTCTTAGAGGCATCTTAAATTAATTGCTTAATCTTTAAAATAGTTGCATTGTACATCCCAATATCCTAATATAATTTCATTTGCCACTGAAATGAGTGATATTTAAAAACTTTTTGCTTGTTAAGGAAAATATACTTTTACATGTATTTTGATTTATTCAGGTACTCTTTCTTACAACTATTTGCATTCCATTCACACCGTTATTACATCACTTGGTCCAATATCTTAGCAACTACTTAGTTGCTTTTATGAAAAACTGTTGAGAATTAGATAATTTTGATGAAATCTTACAAAATGCTGCTTCTGAACATATTAGCAATCAAAGAGTTCTTTTTTCTTGTCAGCTTTTTGTCCGAATGTGTTTCTCCAATTGTCATTGTACCAGTGCCTCTTTTTCCATGCTTTCTCATCTCTCTGGTGATCTCTGACACAAAGCTCCATAGACATTATCTCACTTCTTTCAGTCCAGTCCTTGGACATCTTACAGTTCCCAAGTTGTGGCTTTCTTTCATTTTAGCTAGCATTAAACCAAGAGGCATTTAACAGTTTCCTTGTTTAGCCTGAATAATTAGCATTATTTTCACTGAATGCATGTAGGTTGACTGTAGCTTACCAGGGAAAAATAGTGGAAGCTGTAGAGTATCTAGCCCTCCAGTGTAATACTGACTATTTGTACATAAAAGTACAAGAAAATAAAATTAATATTATGGGTTCATTTTGGAAAGTTTTGTGTGAGCTTTATGGTCTTCTTTTAATCAGAAAAACAGAATGTAATGATTTTTACTTCTGCCCTTCAAATCTGAGATTTTGAAGTGGATTCTCCTATCAGCCACATGGGTACACAAGAAAGTTATACCATATTACCTTACCTAAATGTATTGAATTTGTCCAACTGCACTACTGAATACTATACTTGTTCTTACACTGCTTTGGTTTAGCTGAAAGTGACTGACTATGGGTTAAATCTTACCATAATGATGTACATTATCTGTTCAGAAAAAGATTTAGTTAAATCACCTCTGGTGTAGTCATAACTGAGAGCAGTGTAGTCATGTTTAGTTTGCTATAATCTCCACTGATCAGAAGAGACACCTTAGCATTAACCTTAGTCATGTACACTTATCCTAATGTCTGGTTTTGGGAATAGACAAAGAGAATTTAAAATTCATGAAAGTTTCAGAAAGCTAGAAGACACTGAGAATAGTTCAAAACAGAGTCCAAAAGTGGTGACCAAGGAGCAAAATAAAAAGCAGGAGAATAGAAATGGCCTTTTGTAGTTGAGAATTACTCTGAATGCTCACCACAGTAAAACAATCTTCAAAAGAGACTGCACAATTCAGGAATTGCTTTATTTTCCTTACAACTGAACCATTACATGCACTGCCACAGCCAAAAGTTATTCATTAAATCCTGTCCTCATTACTGACAGGGCTACTAGACAAGTTAAGACTCTTCTTTTCTGCTGTGTTTGCTCATCAAGTGATGAGAAGTGCAGATAGCTGATGGACAGAACTCAGGCAAGTAACCACAAAGTGAGAGCATATGTGATTTAAGAAACAACATCTGTAAATGAAAAGAGATGTTCTGTGCTAAGACTTGGTGAGTGTTTGCAAGGTTTGGAGTCTGCAACTTTTTCTTGGATAGGTGGGCATTGTTCGAAGTCATAGCAACCTCTGTCAGTACAATTATAGCTGGCAGTTCTCTCGGTGTAGGAGAAATCCTTTTTGTAAGAAACGAGCAATGCTATTGTTGGGATTAATAAGAAGGTCATTCTACAGAGTAAGGTGCTTAATTCTGTGATCCACTTGTGGAGCACAAGGAGGAAGTCTGCTCAGAAAAGATTTGTGTAGAAAGATGTTTAGCCTGAACAGTGATGGGTAATTGAAACTTCTGAAGTTATGTATGGAAACAGGAGCAGAAACATCAACAAAAAAGAACAGTTTTAATATTGTACAAAATAAAGGGGCCACAAATAATCTAGGAAGGTAAATTCAGACTAAGTCACTGCAGAAAGTTTTCAAAATCTCATATTTAATGAATCCTAGTGAAAAGGAGACAAGTCGCATTGGAAAACTCCTAATGCCCATGACTTTAAGCAGAGATTCAGCAGAGGTTAGACAGCCACTTACCAGCTTGTAAAGTTACAGACTAGCAGGCTGAATATTAGCATAGCTTGATTTAAAATAAGTGATGCTTTCTTGCAAAAAGAAAGTAGGTAGAAGTGCTTTATTTACAAAGCACCTTAAAATGAGAGGAGCTATAAATATCTTTTAAGCCTATGACAAAAGAGATGAAACTGAAGTGTAATAAGTTGCAAAGAAAAATTTTAATGATATATCCATAACTGGAAATAATTTCTTTGAGGTAAAAAGGAAAAAGAAGAAAAAAATACTTGTGAAAAGAGACTTGAAAGTTTGAGACAAAGAACAAATGATTTTGGCACAGTCCATACTGAAATGGAGGTGGTAGGTTTTGTGCTGAGCTTCTATATATATTAGGTATTTCAAAATGATATTAAGTACTTCCAGTTGATTAATTTTTGTAGGACACTGAGATGAAGCTTTTGGGAACATGGTGGAGAGGTACTGCCATGTCTACATTCTCTACCTTAAGCACTATGCATTTTTATGATGTTGAAAAAGTATCGCTTTTATGAGAAAACTGCTGTTCTGAAATTACTTAGAGATACCAGGTGCAGTTGACACACTAAAGATCCTAAAACTGGTTAATTATGGGGATGTTTTTTCACCCTTGGCTAAAATATTTGATGTTTATGGCCTTCAGTGTAAGGAAGTTAACACCTTGTTCTCATCACTAGGCTGTATTTAATTGCATTTTCAGGCTTCAGAACACAGGGTTATATCTAATCTCAGTGCATTCTCAAAAAGATGTTACAGTACTGCCATCTAAATTACTATATTCTCTCATGTAAACAGCACAATCATTGTCAAAGGTCACTTGTTGTCATGGTAATAGTCATCTTCATCCCCCTCTCCAAGTCTGTAAGCGTGCTACTTCTACTTCTTTCAATCTAGGTGTTTCAAATAATCATCAGCAGAATCATTCCAAAAAAGGAATTATCACTATCATATGTGGTAAAAGTCATATGTCTGGTCATATTTAGATGGTCATATTTACCATCTAAAATATTCTAGACTATCCTGACACTTAAATTAAAAGTAGACTGAAGAAGTTGTTTTTAGTAAAACCTGAAGGTAAGAATAAAAGAAATGCATGTTATGGTGAAAGAACTCCTAAAAGACTATTATAGATTTGTTTAATGAAACTTTTCAAAATACATTCAAGGGAGATCTGGCAACTAAATGAGGCATTTCAATTTAATTATACCAGAAAAGCAAAATGTTTTAAAAGTCATCTGGGTTTTTCTCTAAAAGGAAACACTTAGCTCCTTCCTAGCAGACTCTGTGCTGTATCTTTACTCAAAAGTAAAACTGAAAGCAAACTTAGAATATGAATGTGTCTTATTGGGTTTGATGGAGTCTTCACTTTGGGGTGACATTTCCGTAGCAGTTACCATCAGACATATTTTTGCAGCATTCTAGGAGCCACTTTAACAAATATTACACTTACAGCTATTCTTGGCATACATTCATTCCGACTCACTTGCAAGCAGTCATAGTATATAAGAAACAAGCAAAAAATCTACAGATAATTAAGATACCAAGTTTACATTCGATACAATTATACAATTGTTTTTGTGAAGTTTTTCCTTCAAAAACTGTGTTGGTCAAAAACCATAAACTTTTAATGAGGACTTGTTTTCTTCAGAGTTAGCATTGCTGTGTGCTTTCTCTTTCTATTACTCAGTTTCAGGCACACCTATTACTCTTGTTTTAGCTTCCTAGGTTTCGATCCAGACAAGAATGATGATGGTACCAGCAGGGCCTAAACTGTAACAGAGGCTGTAACTATAAAATAGCTACATCTGTGCACTAAGATACGGATCAACCCTATGATGTGAGCTATCAAAAGATTTATCAGGTTTTTTGGTTTTTTTTTAAACTCTAATCCAGAATATGATCACATTGTGATATGCCACTGTGTTGCAGAAAGGTCAGATCTCGGAAAAGATGAAGAAAGAAAAATGAAGACTTACACCAACTGATTAATGAACTCTACTGAAACTAATGCTTGTTTGCAGGAGTAATCAACACTTCAAAGAGACTGGCAGAATTCTTACAGTAACAGCTCTGCAAGGAGAGAATTATTTTGAATACTGTCTACAGAACAATGTTTTCTTTCATGATAAAATCAGTATGTCATCCTGCTTTACACTTTCTGTTTTACTGTTGCATCTCTATCTCAGTTTATGCCCTAGAAATACATGTATTTCAGTCACACAATAGGTATATGATGGAGAAAAGGGCAAACAATTGAGATCATGTTGCAACATGATTTGTAAGCATGATTTGCATAAAGGCATGAATGTGTTTAACAGAAATCATAAACAGATCCAGGGAGAAGAAAAATAAAAATAAGTAAAAAACAGGAACCAAAAAGCATCTTCATCAGTTTATATATTAGTTACGTTGGAAGCATAGAGAGGCAAAGTGGATTGCACTGTGGCTGGATGTTTGTTTGCAGAGGTCATTTATTTTGCCCATTTAAAGTGTTTGTTTATGAAAGGAGATGAGTCACAGAAAATAATGGTAAAACCTAGTTCTTCTATAAAGAATATCTTTTTCATTCATTAGAGAACAAGACAAGGAAATCATCCCTCTCCCCTCTCCCTTTCATGCTTGGTAGTTATTTTTTATTTGGCTTTTTTTTCACCTTTGTTATTGTCTTAGGAATATTAAAACATCCATATACTTTAAAGAATTTAAAGTAATACAACTAATTTAAAGAATTTAAAGAATTAGTTGTATAGTTGTTTTTGGACAGTTCTGATTCTGATCCTATTCCTTTTGGACAAGAACCCACCTGGTATTAAAAAAAATTGAGTTCTTCTTTACTGTAAGAGTTGAACATGTTTAATGCAGCTGTTTGGAAGTTTTTTGGGGGATCTTAGTATGGGCAGATTCTTCTAAATAGTAGTGATATATTAACCTCACAAAGAGAAAAGTCTTGTTAAAAATAAATGTAAAGATGAGTAACAAAAATTAATAGAGTCTGAAAAACTTTAGGTAGATAGTGAAAATAACCAATGTTAAGTCTTGCATATTCTCTGTTAGTAACAATAATTGGGGACTGCAGCATGCAAAAAATGAGCTGCATGAAAAAGTAACTAATTTTCTTGGCCTGAATAACAAGGGAAAAGAAAAATTCATCTAATTTGAAGTGAATGTCAAGGCATTTGTATAGGAGGGAGAAGGGGCTGAACTTTTTATTTTGTTATATAAAGCTTGACCTTTGCTTGTGTATTTCAGTTTTTAATGTAGGTGGCAATGTAGCTTTTTTTGCCAGAGACTCCAAATCACACAAGACAAACCTTCTGAATCCAACAACATATTTTACCTTGAAAAACTGTTATGCATTTCACCAGACCTCCATTACCACAGTAATTTGCTACACAGTGAAAGGAAGGAATAATTTCTCTTCATTCACAGGGCTAATGCATATTATTAAAGTCACAGGTATTGAACCCTCTGTTAGACTCAGATCACTGGCTAAAGGTTTATATTTGTGTAATACTTAAAATAAAATGTCATTTCTTCCCCTAATCATTATTTGCTAAATACAAAGAATCTTGTGAAATATGTTAAAGGGAAATCTCTTGCAGTGTCTACAAATATGAGTCCAGCATGATGAGGAAAAGAAAAAAACAAAGCCCTTTACACTTAGGTCTTTAAATCATTGATATTTTACTTCAGCAAATTCATATTCTTCATCTATTAATGTATATGCATACACAGTTTAGTATGACAAAAATGACTGAAGGATCACTGTGATACTTGTATGAGTATTTCTCTAAATTAAAAAATAGATCAGCTCAATGTCTAATTTTAAGAGATCAAAGGCACATCTTTTATATATCTCAAAAGGTAAAATACCTTACAGTTGTTTTGTATCAACAAATTTGATAATACTGACAGTTTGTGTTAGTCTTCCATAATCATAAATTTATAAAGAGGTTATATTTAGGATCCTCTTAAGAACCTTAATTCTGTTTCAATGTGAAAAATCTGCTAGAACAAATTAACTGTGTTTCTGCTTTTTTTGTAATTATTTCCATTAGGAAGTACCATGGCAGGGGGCTTTTTTGGAGGAAGAATGGAACATTAAAGTAATAACTGACACTACATCTTAAATCCTATCTGGAATTTTCCAAAGTGACTGTCATGTTTTAAATATCTGTATTTTAGAATCCTTTGCAACCCATAGTTACTGAACAGATTCAGGTAAAAATAAATAAGTAAAGGTCACACAAAAGAATTTTCTAAGAAATGCTTAACAGCAGGTTAGGGGAGGGAGCAATGGGAGGGAGGGTATCTGGGAGTTTGTATGTTCATATAAAAGTATCTTTAAATCAAGGTAAATATGCATTTAATCCTGAATTAATTTCAGTTCCATTTGAGGAAAACTTTTTCCTGAAGCTATTGTTCATTTACCCAAAGATATATCAAGACAGCTAACACCAGTCTTTTACCTTGAATTTCTTTTTTCTTAAGGCATCCTTTTGACTATAGTCATGATGAAAGTAGTGATTTTCATGAAATCCATTGTCAATTTTGCAGAAATACACTGAGAATTGAGGAAGATGTTTGAGTAATTAGTGTAATGCAAGCTATCTCTAAAGCTCAGATACACTCCATAAACCTAGACATTGTTAGCTGTTATGTCCATACTACATTTTAGTGTAACATGTCCCCTATCAAAATTTCACAGCATTTAGTAATAAAATTGACCACAAGAACATTATGTGAGTTAATTCTTTTAGAGCCTTCTTAACTACTGGTAGTCTCGCCTAGTCCAAAACAGTTAAGTTTCTAATGAAGTACAAAAAATAATGTATTCTAAAACCTGATTAAAGACAGATTTTAATTGAAAAGTGCATCATTTTCTTTTTTTTTTCTTTTAAATACATAATTTAGACAACTCTCTGTCAGAAGAGAACTAGAAAATATAAAAACCAAGTGTGTTTTTGTGTACAACAGTTGATTGAATTATTATTTAACTGCTAGTCTGTAATACTTATTATAAATTAAGAGAGATTTATATCTGTTCAGTATGTGATCCCCCATCTTTTGTGACTTCAGTTCATCCAGATCAAAAATCTCTATTGCAGGATCAAATATGCCAGTAGTGGGATATATTAATTGCACTTTACTGAATCAAAGTAATGTCTTTTTCACTGAAGTGGCAGATTTTAATACTAAGGTTAATCAAAGCAGCACAGGTGAACACAACATACTTTTGAGTGTTGTATCCAATCATTCATGCCTATCTCACATAAAACACTTTACATGCATGATATTCAAAGAGCTCTAATTGATTGTTTTGGTACCAAATAATTATTTTGGCATTCCTAAAAAATGTACATTCAGCACATACTAGACCAAATCTTGATGAATGCATTTTGTAAAGGATCATTGATTAAGACTACTGGCTTAGCTGGGTAAGGTTGTTCCTGTGTTCAAGAGGCAGGCATAATGCCTAAGGCAGAACAGACACATTTATTAATGGTGCCTATTATATTATTAAAGACAGAATGAATGAAGGAAACTAATAAACAACGGTTTATTGGAGAGCTTTCAACAGAAATTAACCTTTTTAATAATTTATAAGGTAATATCAGAGATATTAATATTGTGTCCCACCTAAAATTTTGCTGAAACTGGTCTTCAAATTAACTTGCCCAGTTTTTCAGATTGCAAAAGAGTTTAAAGAAGCTCAGTTTACAGAAGATATTGCCCAGTGATTTTTGCAATAGGCAAGCTTTTCAAGTTAGACAGAAAGGAAAGATGTAGCAGGTGTAGAATAATCCCAGAATGTGGGCACTTTAGGAAATGATGCCCAGAAAACAGAGCTACAGAGTTCACAAAGAGGTTGTCTTGCTCTGATCACATTATAAAGGAACAATAATAATTTTTAAAAACACTGTTTTACAAACTTATTGCTACTATGCTGTCATACCTGCATGCAGCTTCATTGGAAAGCCAGACTCAGGATCTCATCCTGAGTATGTCAGTATCACCTGGCACATGTAACAGCAATAACTATGAAGGCTACATGAGCTACCAGCCTGGGTGATGACTAAAAATACAAACAAAAGAAAATAACGTTAGGAATTTTTTGGATCTTGGAAATATGTACCTTGTGTAATAACCCGGGGTTATTACACACTTGAATTTTTGTAGAGATTTCAGCTGTACAAGGACAATAGGGATTTGTATGTTAGGAGAATTTTGCTATTTACTTTATCTATCAGATGAACTGATAACATCACCAAGGACTCACTTCTTTCTGTAATTTGATTTGACTCAATTTGTGCTTAGGATGATCTTCTTTGAACCTTTAGCTCATGGCCATGGAGTCTGTTAATTATTATTAAAGTATAAAAACTGAACAAGCTACATAACATCATCAGGAGGCTGGCTTCTTATCTCTTTTTTCTTTTCATCAAATTTTGGTGACAGCTCCAGTTCCTTTCTGTTGCATACACACTAAAAACAAAAAAAAATCTTTAAAATACAACATATTCACTTCATTTTATAGATGCATGAAGTACCCAAAAGACAGATACGACGATTTCATTCTCATGACCTGGCCTTTCTTTTTCACCAGGAGAAATGTGAAGAGAATTCACTGTACACAGGTGGCAGAAATTACACCTTTCTGACAACCAAGTGACAAATAAACACCAGAAGAAGCTGAGATTATTCTTTCAGATCTTTTGTTGGATCTTTGGGATCTTTAGGCTTATTGTTATCAGAACATTCTTTATTTTAGTATACATCAGATATCTGTTTTGGGTGCATCAGCAAACCATTCTCTAAGCTCCAGATGATGTATAGATTAGTTATCATCTATCTTTTCTGAAAGTGGACTAAAATATAGCAACCACAAAATGCGACTTTTGTGTCTCTCTAAAATGATTTATTTACAGTTTAATTTTGAAGAAACTTGTCAGCACCAGACTGTTACAGCTACGTTGTCTGGTTTCACTAGGGGACTTTTTACTAGGCTTAGCATTTTTTTAATAACATAAAGCACATCTTCAGGTTGCTTGTTATGCTCTATGAAAATGTGTTTGCCTCAAAGCTTTTCCTAAACTAGAACAGAGTGAAATATTTCACAACGTCTTTAATTTAAAATAGGCTATTTATTTTCTGAAACAGGAATATTTTATTAAGCTGAAGACATTTATGAAAGATTCTCTTCTCTTATAAACTTTTCCAGCTGTATTTTGTAGCAGGTCACAGATATAATACTGACTAGGGCCCTTAGGCCATAGGACTACCCTTACTTTATCCCAAGAGTTTCTATTCAAATTTTACCCAAAAAAAAGCTCTAATATTACAAAAATTATTATTTTTTTCTCAGAAATTTTCAGTGAATCAACAAAATAATAAATGGGCAAAATATTTTAAGGCAAATCTGATGTCCCTGTCAAAACTGCAGCACACCAGGGAAGGAACTAAGGAGAACTGAGGAAGATTTTCCAGTCATAAGTAGCTCAGTGTATCTGGAGCTTTTGCCTCCGTGAATCAAGAAGGATAGCTTTTATAGAGATGTCTCTTGTGGAACTGTATGCTTGTATGAAATCATTCCAAATACTAAAGTATTGCATAAATGAAACAGACATTTTCTGGAGAGAGAAAGAGGAGTAAAAATATTCAAGAAGATTAAGGTAAGTTTTCTTCTTTGCCCGTTTGTCATCTTCTGCTTCAGAAGGAACCATAGTTTACTGCCAGACAGCAAACATTATTCAGCTAGCCCACCTGACTTCAGGGTATGAAGAAATGTCAGTATGTTCTTGCTGCTGAGAAATGGGGACTAGTTGTTGCATTGCACAGAATTTAACTTTAACTTTGTCATTACCCTTTGTAGCCCACAAAACTTCTGCTCTATATAACTTTCTATAAACTTTAGAAACACGAAGTATTTGTCACCCCAACCTAGAGTATTGAACTGAGTGAAAAGATGATGCATACTAATTTCTGAGTGCTGAACTCTGCAACAATAAGATCATTCTTTATTTAATAATACAGCTTATTAAAACCATTTGGTATTTGCTTTTTTGAGTCATATTCTAGGAAAGTTGCGAAAATATGAGTGTAGACTGAGTATAATGATTTTCTGATTAAAACAAGAACATCAAGATCAGGCCAAATAAAAAGCAAGTTTTATTATAAAGGATAGGAACAAAGCAACAAAGTTTATACAGTCATCTGGTGCGACAGCTAGAACTCTGAAGCAACTTTGTTTTATTCCTCTAAAAATGATTTTTTGTGCTGTTTGAAATTCTGAACAAATAACCCAGTGGGAAATCCCATTCTTCAGTTCCTTTCTTAAGGCAAGTACATTCATTTTGTTGTCTTTTCTTCCCAAGCCTGCTTTTTCGCTGCCCAAGATTCATTCCATCAGGGAATTCAACAAGTATCAGAAGTGACACTTTGGTATAATTTGTCCATTATTGTAACAAGTAGTGAAACCTCAGTGTACTGATAGCCAAACTGCTGGGGACCAGTTGTCCAGCAAGTGGATTCTGCCAGCCTTTATTCAAGTACTGATTTTTTTTTCTTGTTCAACTGAATGATTGTTCTCTTCAGAATTTTTTCTTTTTGCATTTTCAATAAAGATAGCAAACAGTCCACCATCTTTCCTATAGTATACATCCCAAATAGCTGAAGGTAATTTCCTGTTTTCTCCTTCTCTTCTGTCTTTAGTTTTTATAAGCCTAATACCTTCAATTTTGTCATGTTTTTTTAGCTATCCTAATTATAGATAATATATGGTAAATACATACTAGAACTTGGTACTTTAAATAGTGTAGTAGATTATATATTTTATTTATTTAGTCCTATAGTAATTCATGCATTTATGTAAATAATTTTTATTTATAATTTTAAGTTTTAGCTAGAGCAGTGCATTGAATTTGTTGAATGTACTTGATTTATATATATGTCATGATTTTGGAGGAAGGCTCTCAGCTGGATGCTCCACATAGACACCATCTATTTCTAAAGTATACAAAAATATTCCTATAGAGTAGACTTTATTGGGTATTTTGGAAGCCCACAGAAGTCTAGCAACTGGCAACTTCCACTGAGCACAAAAAGAAGCATGTGGCTGATAAAAGGAGGAAATTATAAGATCCTTTAAAAAAAGATGACCATTTTCCCTATTATCCAACATGTAACAACTAAGTGCCTTTTTATTTTGTTAGATTAACTTGAAAATGAATAAACTTTGGCATACTTGTTTTATGAGATACTATTCTGAGATATGCCAGTTCTGTATATCTTTGTTAAGATGGGATGATAAATATTTTAGAAGGTTTTATGAAGTTTTTGTCAAGATAAGCCCCACTGTCCAACAAGTACTAGCCATGTTCTATGTAAAAATAATCTATGTGTACATACACATAAGATGTATAAGTGCAAAGCTATTTTTTTTGTGGGTTCAGCTATTAGTTTTGTACAGCATGCTGAAAATACCTGTTTTCTTACTATGAATTTAATAAATGTTGTTTGCGTCTGCTCTGGTCCCAGGTTGAGAACATACAGTAATAAAAATATTAAATATATAGACCCTAAACTTTTTGTACATTACAGGGGACTTCTCTATCATGTGAATTATCCACTATATTGTTCCCTGGAGATAACAAGCATTTCACTGTGTTTCAGTTTAAAAGCTGCTGCACAGCGATAGTGTTACTGTAGTCTCTCTTGTCTTCATTTTTCCTACAGCACTCTGATAAAGTGAAACAGGCTTCATTTCTTGCCTGATCCATTTCATAGCCATTTTCTTAACAAGAGTGAGGAGACGTGCTGCAGAAAAATCACCTCTGTATGCTTTAGAATGAATCAGCTATTTAAACAAGTTTCCAACACACATTGATTCCAAAATTTTTATTCCATCTTCCTCCTTTAGGGTGCAATTTCATGAATGGTTTAGCCATTTCAAATATGACTAGCAAGTAACAGAAAAAAACAGTTCCACTTTTTCTCTCCCTTGACATGAGCAGCCATCCACTTGTTTTGCCATTTGTCAGGGCTCACTACCTCAAGCCCTTTCCACATCCTAACTTTTTAAAATAATTCATAGTTTAATAAAACAGAATTGTACTTGCATCTAACCTGTTCCTGTAGAATAATCTCATATATACTGACTTTTTATTACTTCCTGTCTTTCTATTTTTCATCAACTTGTTCTTAAACACTAATATTTCAAATTTCACTGTCATTAAGCCTGGAGCATCCAGCATAATTGTTTATTTTGATTTTAGGAGAAGGGTGATTTCCATTAAAATAGTCTGAAATACTTTTAGTGAGTCTTCTCACTAAAGCCTTCGCTTCTTAGTAAGTATCTCAGACACTACCAAAGATGGTTTTTTAAAATGTTTCTGCTGTTTCTCCTTACCAACAAATGACCAAATAAGTCTTTGGTCACTTTGGGTATTTTTGCATTACACCTGTTTTAAAGGTTCTGCTGCTGACTGATGGCCACATGAAGCTCCCTGTTTTATCTAACTATCTTACTTAATGAGGTCCGTCCACACTCTTGTGATGGTTACAGTGGGCTGTCCTTAGAGCTTTTATGTTTGGGTACTCTGCTAACACGACTGAACAGGGACAGGAATTGAATCTTTGATGTCTTCTAAGTACTTCAAATTTTGTCGTTACTTTAAGGCACAGTGATACTCTGACTTTCAGTTTTATTTTCCTTTTTTAATTTTCCTACTTAGCTAAATTACATCCACTTTGATCGTCTCTCTGTATCTTCTCTGGTCTTTCTACCTGTTTTTAAAAATGCCTCATTTGGGAATGCAAGTCATTCTATGCAATTATTTTTTTGTCCTTCTTCCATCTTGCTTTCTTTACTAAAATCAGCCCCTGAAACAAGGCATTTATTGCTTTTCTTTTTCTTAATTCTTACTAAAACCTATAGGTTATGGGTTTTTTTTCTACCCAATGAGTTCCCCATTGCTAAGGAGCCCATGGAGATCCTTTGGGTAGCATTCCCCCAGGGAACGGTTGTTCTTGGCGCAGTTCAGTCCTCTAATGGGATGTTGCTCACTCCAACTCTGCCTGACCTGGTAGAGAAAGAAATTTGCAAAAGGAAGCACTCCAAACACACCACTCCAAATCACATCATTGGAATCTTGGCTTTTCCTTCCAAGTTCTCCTTTGCTATCAGCCAAGGTTTGCTAAACTATTGAGCTGGCACTCATCTTTACTATCACTTAGAAGTAACACTTTTGGGTTTTTCATTCACATAATCTGACAAGTATCAAAGTACTGATACACAGCTAAAGAAAAGCCAGCATATTCTATCCAGTTAGCAGCTTGAATTCAGATTCTCAGCCACAACTTATCCTGTATTCAGTGTGTGTTCAGATATTATAGTACACATTTACTAGCTGGCTACAGGTCCTTTGTACATATTTTTTTTATATACACAGTAATAATTCTGCTACGGGCATCTGTGTTTATTCATGCAAATATTCTTGGTTTTGAGTGAAACTGTTCCATATTATACATTCAGTTATACATTTACACAATGATAGGTTCAAGTTTAGCCTAGCTAGAGTGGTAAATTGTGACTTTCTTTTAGTCTGGCAGTGTCAGCATTGCTTACTATTATTCAGGACAAGTATAGCACCCTGCCACATGTTCCATGCAAACTTTATATGGTTGTAGCAACGATTGTCCTGTATATTTCTTTTTGATAGATTGCATATAAAACAAGACCTGTATTCAAGCTCAGATTTTAATTATTTACAAATACAATAAAAAATTAACCATCTTGGCCAGCTACATGGGGTGGAACTAAAGGTTTGGGAAATTGTGTTTGCAACTGGGGAATCTGTCACTCGGAGTCGTTAAAGTGAACCTCAAGTGAGTACTTAATTTTTCGTTTGTCTTCAATAAATGTCCAAAGACTGTCTGGATAACTGCATCTTTTATGGATTTGAAAGTTCAATAAAGATTACAATAAAACTCGACCTATTATGGGAATGAAGTAGTTTGTCTTTGAAAGTGCTGTCTTTCTAAAGAAGGAAACACTGAAATACATTTTTAAAATTTCTTTGTAAGCATGAAATTAAAACTAAAAAAGACATTTATACTAGGATCTGATTTATGTACCTTACTCCCACCAAAAATTCTCACAGGATTTTTGTGTGGCAAAATTTCCAACTAAGAAATTAAAGACATAGTAAACATAATTTTGAGTGTATTAAGGAGTTAGAATGTAATAAAGAAGAAAAAAGTCTTCAGTATGATATATACCACTGAAAATACTGATAACAGATAACTTGAAAAATATTTTTATTCAAACATTTCTGTCATAAAGAAAAGCATAATTTTCCAATCATTTTATTTCAGGAAGGAATTTAAGGAATTTTTTTTATAGTCAAGAGTTATTAAATTACTAGAGTTTATTTTAGATTAGCTCAGTCAATTTTTTGCATGCATAAGAGTGGGTTATGAGGTAAACAACAACACAGTCAGCTCAAATACTTGGTTTATTTGATGGGACTGGAGAGCAGCACTCAAGCTTCAGAGTAGCAATAGGTGGCTATTTAGTGCACGTGTAACATTTCTAAATGCATATTCAATAGAAAAAAAAATACAAGGCATTTTATATAGCAAATCAGGAACAAACTTTTCAGTAATGTGACTAACAAACAGAAAACATACAATTTAAAATATTTTTTCTCAAGAATGTCTTAAAACTATTCATACTCCAAAAAAGAAGTATTGTCTTTAAAAAGGTCTAAATTTAGCTAATAATTTGGAAGATAACAGGGGAATATTAACCTTTGTCAGTACAATATAATGAAAGAATATATACAAATGTAGAGTAAGGGCTAGGAAAAGTATAGTCGATGGAAATTTTCTTTTTCATTTTTAATGAATAGTTGGTGTGTGGGGAGAACCACAGTAATCTGACTTCTGTGTTAAAAAATTCTGCATTTTCTGTTTCCAAATCTTCTCCCTGTCTGTTTTGTTCATGATGACATTGCATAACAATGACACGCTGGTCTCCCTTGGGGCTGCCTGCCACCTGTGTCTTGTTGCTGATTCTCCATTGCCTTTCTAAAATATGTTCTCTTTTCCCCTTGCAAAGGCAAAATCTTATTTTTGTCTTCACTCCATCAACAATATAGACACAATTTTTCAGCCTAAGAAAAGAATATTCAGCTGTGCTCTCTCAACAGGAAGGAAAAAAGTTGTCTCTTCACTTCTGATTGCCTGATAAGGTGTTCATACTTGATACCATTCATTCATAGTCAGTCAGAAGCAGAATATGATTAAAGTATGGAGAATTATTTCTGGTTCTTTTCCTGGGTTGCTAATTCTCTTGAAGCCATACCTGAAATTACTCAGGTGTACCTAAATGTTTTAGATTTATATGCTTTCTTAATCTGCACTGCTGTGAAATGTAGAAATATCTTTTCAGAAATGGACTGTATTGAACAAACACAGCTTTTTTTAACAAGATTAGGTGGAGAGGTATAAGACAAGATGAACTGAAAGAATCTTAGATCTTGACTTAAAGGAAGTTAATTAATTACTTACCTAGTGGAGAAAAATAGAGACATTTTATTTTAATTTTCTTCCTCTTTTCGTATCATATCAATAAGGAACAGTGTCACAGATTTCATGCAAATAGAAGCCCAGGTATAAATGCTGGTATAAATTGCACCCTTGACAGTCTTTGTGGTAGCATTCTTTTTCCATAGAAATGTGTTTTTCAACCACTTTAAAATATTAGTACTTCCTGTGAAGTTTCTGGTCTCAGGAAAGAAGTAGGAAACCAAAATTCTGGATTGTGTCTGTATGAACTAAGTAAAGCCACTGAAATTCTGGGGTATTACGCTGATCTATTCCATCCTGGTGCAGATGGATGGGAGGTATTCTCCTCCAGGGTCTGATGTGGGAACCCAACAGCTTGATCTCTGCAAATGATCACAAGGGCAGGATGAGAACCAATAGAAAATTGTAATATCAAATTGTACTTCTGCTGAATTATGGGGAAAGCTGGATCAAATCTGCTTTCCACAATCCAGGTGTACACTCGAGCTGTATGGCTGATTGGAGTGGCATGAGGCTGGACATACGTTTGGCCAAATCCTGATTTTCAAAGAGAAGAGACTAATTTTTCAATTTCTATCTGTAGACCCTTAAAATATTCCCAACAGTCTGTTAGGATCATGATTTCTGTCTGCTTATGATAGTATAAGCCACTTTCTGAAGTTGCCTCCTGTTCTCCTTTGCCTCGAAGGACAGCTATGCAATGTTACACTTACCAATCTCTTCTGTGCTTTTCTATTTTCTTACTGAAACACCATGAGCTCTCCTGAACAGCTAATTTAGTACATGAGAGGCTGCTCTTTTTTATTATTGTTTCTTTCTTGCCAGAAAGACTGCATATTACAACTTACTCCTCACTACTATTGCCTGGGCATCCTCTCTTCCAGCACCCAATGCTACACCATCCTCTCAGTCACCATACATTGAATACTCCCAACTCAACATGAGGAGAACATGGGATTTCCACAGCAGAATAAAACCCTGTTAAACCAAAAGATTGCACTGAATAGTTTTAATGTTTTTGTATTTATTACTTTATTGTGTATGAGAGATCAGAGATGCATGATAACATCAGGTACTCGCACCTAGAGTCAGCAGTTTTACTCTGGATTTTGAACTTATCTCCTGGCTGTCACTGATTTTTTTGATTTATTGTGGTTTACTGGTTTTTTTGGGGGGGGGTTGGGGTTTTTTTTGTTTGTTTGTTTTTTTCTGTTGAGCTGATGTACAAGGCAAAGCAGCTTTTTGCTGGCAGTTTGTTTATTCCTCTTTCCATTTTTCACTGGAACTTGACTATTCACTGAGTATTTAAAATGCACTTGGAGATACACAGCAGCAAAACTAATTATTATAGATATTCATGAAACAAAATATACACATCAATAGTTTGGCTTTTTTTTTAACCAAAACTCAGACTATTAGTATTTTTCAATCATAAAAAAATAACAAAACCAACAAAAATAACTAGTCTTACTTGGCTAAATATGGGGATGTTTTATGAGTCATCCAGTCTCTACATTCTGTGTTGGTTTAACTTGTTTTCCTTCCATAATAAATGAGCATTAAATGTAATGTCTGTGATTCCATAGCACTGTGACATCTTCAGCACTGCTCTCCATGTTGTTTAAAGGGAAAGCAGTTCAAAAGGTTGTTGATTGGTGAATATCAGCCACCAATAGCCTTTAAATGTGCATGGTTTACAATTGTGTTTAAATGTCATCTGCATGCTGGAATTGAATGAAAGCCTGCACACACACAAAGAAAAGGGAGAACTGAGTAAGCCAAGACTTCCAGTTATTATGGTTTGGGTTTTTTTTTTAATCTATAGGAAATATTGACTTCTAGTGAACAATTCTGTAGGTGATATCATTACATTTACGAAATATTTGAGTGCAGTCTTTCAACAGCATATTTATAATTTATTTCTTTTCCAAAGTACTTCCTCATATTTCCCTGGAGCAAAGCATTTTTTGATAGTAATGGTTGTATTCAATGTTCTAATAGCAGTTAATTTCCATTTACAGTCACATATGAATACGCAGTCACATATAAATCAAGAAATTGCTTTCTTCCACTTTACCACAAAAATAAGTTAAAAAATGAAATAGTTGAGAAAAAGCCAATAGGTTTTTTGGAAGCTCTGCCACCTGATCTATTATAAAATGAATCTAATTATCTGGAAAAATGTGTGTCTATAAGAAAAAGTATATGCATGTATGAATAGATGCATTTGGAACTGAAGTCTACTTATAAGCAACTGTGACCAGTGCATTTGCATTACTCAGTTTTAAGATATGTGAAAGTCTACAACATGATAACAATGGCAACAAGAACCAGAAAGAGCTCTTCTCTTTCTTCCCAACTTTGTTCTTATATGTTGGAACAATAGGCTACTTTTTTAATATCATGGAGCACAAGGCTCAAATGGGAACAAGTGAAGAACTGGCTTTCTAGATAATGAGCATAATGGGCAGCCTACTTTGCAAATGAAAATTGAAAGATTTTGGAAGAAAAAACCTCCGAACAAATAGAACTATTGTCTGTGAATGTTATAGGGAGTAAATTCTGGAGAATTAATATTCAAGATAAAGGTAAAACTAGCAACAGAACTGCTAAGTGTAAGCTGAGCAGATACTATTTCAGCTGATGATACCTATCCTAGAGAACAGGCTTCTGAATCAGTTTTCTAAAAAGAGTATTGGAGAAAAAAATAGAACTTTTTTTAAACTGAAGCTTGATGCATTTATGAGAAGGATCACATGACAGTTTCCTTTTATAGCAAGTGTTTCAAGTTGATGACTTAACAAATCCCTTTCACTCTTCTGTTTTTTGTCATATTTTTATGCTGTGATTTTCAACACTGCACAGATTGCCATCTGAGCCACTTCATAAATCTGCCTTTACAGCAACTGAATTGATTTTCACCACTCTAGCAAACTAAGCCTAATAATCCAGAACTTATTTCACAACAAATTTTTTAAAAACGTATTATAACTGTTATTTTTACTGTTCTTCTTTAATTTAAAAAATTATAATAATAAAAAAGCTAGATAATCATTTGTTTTTACTGTATTATATGCCTGCAACGTTTACACTCAATTCTACCCGCAGCCTTGGGAATAAATCTGTCAATCATATTCCACTTTACAGCCATTTCCTAGGTAACAATGAGAGAGACATTCAAGCAATGCAGTGATTAGAAACTTTCTTTTCCCTAGTGACTTCTCTGTTATTTTTCAGCTCTTCCATATGTACTAAAATATCTATGTAACAGTGTCTTTAATTTTCATAATGGTAGACAGGTATATTAAGGATACATGGGGGAGCAAAACAACAAGGGAAATGTTACTGTTAGGAACCATGAAAGGTGAAAGGGATGGAAACCAACCTGGGGTTAGAAATTGAAGCTATGAGAAGCAATAAAAACTTGAATGCTTTTTTGATATCACTTTGATTTGAAGGAGAAAGAAGTGGTAACAGGAGTTGTTTAATATGTTAAACGCAGCCAAATCTTGCTTTACATGGAGAGTTGGGATCCTTAAGATAACATGTTTTTATTTAGATATGACAAAACAGGCCAGGCAAAAACTTAGTGTAAGGCAAAGCGTTTGAACAACAGCAGTAAGAGTACAGAGTGACTCAGAACACATTTTGTTGATTGACTGTGGTTTTGCTCTTGAAAATTTTATGTGCTTATACATGTATTCTATTGATTTATTTCTTTTTGGAAATGTGAAATAATTAGGCTTGTGGATTATTTGGAAAAGGCCATTGGTGTTCAGGGCAGTTGACAGCTTAGGTCAACACTAGCAATATCTATTTACAGCTAATGTGATTTTGGTTATCATAATTCTTGTGCATCACCAAATTATTGGATTCAATAAAATGAATGTTTAGAAGTTCATTTTGTTTTGATATATTTTGTTTTTTCAACACTGCAGTCTCTCTGTTTCAAAATGGCACTCATCTGTTTCCCTTCACTTTAAGGTTTTGTGCAATGCATGGGTAGTGCTTTCATTTCAGTGTGTGCATGACTTTCATTTTCTGTGGTTTGTTAATATGTCACTTAAATATTTGGTCTTGGATGCAGTGAAATTTTCTTTAGAATTTCTTCTTTCATGTCAATGCCACATGCAATTTATTTTAGGAATCATTTCTACTTTTGATAATATTCACTTTCTACTTATCTTGAAAGTTTTCTGTGTTAGCATACACTCTGTGTTCTGAAAGGATATATTCAGCAACAAGCAGAAAAAGAGGAGGAATTCTGACACAGCATCAGAATTTGTTTTCCCAGGAAGATAGAATAGTTTGCATTTTGATGTTTACAAAGACAGACAAAGGGTACTGCTATAGAGAAAAAGATGTATCTTGAGCTACATATATATGTAGTGATACATGAATATGTACATATGTACTTCCATAAATACATACTTATCTTTATTTGTGTTGCTTCCACGTACAGTCTCAACTAGTGCTATAACCATCAATGCCTGTTATGCATGCCTTCATTTTTTTGTCTTCCACACAAAGTGTAAAAAAAAATTGTTTCTTTTTGCTTTGAAAGGTTTTTTTTCCTGAAAAAAAATATAGGTTATAATCCCAGTACTCTGAAAATGTCTTTCGGGTTTGTTCCTTTGCTTGAAGAATGATGTTGGGATATCCAGTAATTTACCAGACCTGCAACAGTAAGAAAGTGAATGGATGGAGTACTTTCTACTTTCCAGGGGGATGGAAGGAAGAGTCGGAGTGTTGCTTTGCTATTTTTCCAAGCTGAAGCAATATCAGAGTGCAGTAGCTGGGGATATCTGGGACAGCAGCAGGGCATCACTTGTTCAAGTTGGCTTCCTACTGTTTGGTAGTAAAAAAGCCCAGAGGTTAGAAGAAATTTCTGTGTATCTACTAGGTAAGAGGCCATTTTGTATTCTGGAGTTGGTTATTACAGCTATTTGGGCTGGCAGGTTTTTAGTGCTGGCAGCAATAAGATACAGATGTTCATGCTGGATGTTAGTACTGATAATCACAGTCCATTTTCCTTGTGTACTTGCACTGAAACTCCAAGCAAATTATAGAAAAATAGCACATATTTTATTTAAAGAGCAGTGTATATATATTTTTTCATTTCAAAAATTTATGTTTAAATATACAAAAAAAAACCAAACTTCTTGTAGGACTATGAAGATCCACTGAATTCCAGTATAGATACAGAAGCATCATATTTAATCTTGTCTTTGTGCTTTTTAGACCACGGCAATTGGTTCTTGGCTTGAGATCCCTCACTGCCATCCAAGTGGAAGTGCTGTAAAACATTTTGCTGTTCCATAAAGTCTGCAGAATCATGTATACAAACTCCAAGGAAATGTTAGAATGCAACACCATTTAAGGAGAAGACAGCCAAAATTCTAGTCCTTCTTCACTAGGCATGTGACAATGAGAGGCTTTCACTGTTACTTATTTAGTATCAACAACAATGAAGTTACATGAGATCTGGGATAAGAACATGCCAAGAATGGTAACAGCTTCCTGCCTCCCACAAGCCAATAACAGTTTGATGGAGAAAGGAGAAAACAGTTTGTTTTGAGCTGCTTCACTACTCTGCAGGAACCTATCTGAGTGAAAATTGCTTCTTTATCTATTGCTTCCTACCTTTCTCTATTAGGTAGTGGCTTTGGCAAGTATTCATTCTTCTTTCTCTTTTTCATGATTTAACATACAATTAAGAATGAAGGGCACCTTAAAGCACGCTTAGAATCTTAAGAGGTATTTCTGACCTATCCTACCATTTCACTGAAGGATGACAGGACATTTTCAGATCCTAGGTTGGACTGCATATTGCATGCTCTGGATATGCCTTTCAAAACATGCCAAAATGAAACCTCAGACCACAACATCCTTTCTAGTGCCTTGCTTTACACTGGAAGATATCCTGGTCTGCAGCAGGGTCATCTGCATGACAACACACTCCTCTTGTCACAGGAAACAGCTGTCAGGATTGAACTTGTGTTGCCAAGTACCCCTAGTTGTCAGGTTATAGACAGGTAATGAGTCTGAGATGTAAAAAATGTAAAACTAAAGCTATCATTTTTTTAGTACGAAGAGAAGAAAATTCAACAGTTCAAACTAGGTAGAAAGAGCTAGTAAAAGAACTGTCTTCATACACAGAACTCATATTTCATCTTAGGGAATTGTTTCTATGAAGCATGAGGGAAAACATGAAAAAGATGAGCTCAGCAGTATCAGTCTCTCACCCAAAGCTGAGCATGATTATCATATAATCAGACTCGTATGGATAGAAAGGGACATTTAAAGACTGCCTAGTCCACTCTGCCTTCCAGGGGCAGGGACATCTTTCAATAGACCATGATGTTCAAAGCCCCATTCCACCTGTCCTTGCACAGTTCCAGGGAGAGGACACCCACATCTTCTCTGGGCAAACTGTTTCAACAGTTCACTTCCCACGCAGTCAATAATTTATTCCTTATGTCCAATCATATCCAAACTTCTTTTAGTTTCAAACCACACACCGTTGTAGCCCTTTGTCCTGCCACTACAGGCCTTGTTAAAAAGTCTATCTCCATCTTTTTTATAAATCTCCTTTAAGAATTTAAAGGTTTCAGTAAGGTCTCCCCAGAGACTTTTCTTCTCTGTGGGAGGTGGCAAAGTTAATGTGGGTGATTAGAAAGAAATGTGCTAATGAAGTTACCTTGTTTACCAGAGGCATGATGGAAAAGCACTGGAAAACAGCAGAAAAACACCAACACCTTGGTCGGAGGAACCTGGGAGGGTCTTGCAGGCAGATCCTGGGGAATGGCTAAGAGTATAAATAGGACCCTCAGATGAATAAAGTTTGTCTTAGCAAGGGTAACTTAAGAGTCTGTGAATGCTATGCCACACTTCTCCAGGCTGAACAACCCCAGTTGTCTCAACCTTTCTTCATAGCAAAGTTATTCCAGCACTCTAATAATTTTGGTGAAGTTCTGGACCTGCTCTACCAGGTCCATGTCCATCTTGTAGTGAGGGCCTCACAGCTGGATGCAGTAATCCAGGTGGGGTCAGAGGGGAGAAATCACTTTCCTTGACCTTTGATTGGTGAGCAAACCTGCTCACCAGGTTTGATTGATGAGACCAAATGAACTGTTTCTGTTTTCCAGCTTTAATGAAACAAATAAATCAAAACATTTCAGTAGGGGTTATTCACAGTACCTTGAGCACTGCATGCGGTTTTGGGCACTACAGAATAGGAAGGCGATCAAGGAGCTGAAGAGTGTGCAGAGAAGGGAAGTGAGACTGATTAGGGGTCTGGAGAACAGATCTTGTAAGGAGTGGCTGAAGGAGCTGGGGCTGTTTAACTTGGAGAAGAGGAGGTTGAGGAGAGATCCTATTGTTCTCTGCAGCTACATGAAGATGTAGTGAGGTGGGTGTTGGCCGCTTCTCCCTAGAGAATTTTTTGTTGTTGTTGAAGTTAAATTTATTTTTTGTCATGTTTTGAGGCAAGACAAGGTCTTAAAAAATACAATGTTCTGAACAGAAGCTAGAAATCACGTTGAAGCAAACCAGAATATTGTATTTTACAGAATATTACACCTATCACTTATCTTCTGGATAATATATCCTGAATCTCTCCCACCCCCAAGGAAATACCCAAAACAGGATAGTCATTCTACCTGTCAGAAATCCCACTCAGTGTACTAAAACTGTTGAGAGCAATAGGAAAATAAGACCATCTTGAGAGAGGGGAAGCTGTTTGTTGTAACTAGCGTGACACTTCTTACAGGAATCATTTGCTAGCAGACAGGGTTTCTAATGGGAAAAAAGCTAAATGGGGGTTTCTTGTGAATTGAATTGAAGAAACAAGGTCAAATTCTTGTTGGTAAAAGAGCTACTGCTGTGAGATTTTAAGAAATGATATTTTATGAATAGTTTTTTCTAATAGGTTTCTTCTTGTTTCTCTGTATGAGCCTTATGCACACAGAAAGGAGATGCTGTAGCCTGGAGAAGAAATTTAGATAAGACAAATTCTAGAGTGATTTGGGATTAATAGTTTTCTGCTGCATGTAATGATTTGTTTCTGTAAAATTTGCGCTCTGCTGCTCTCATATCTGCAAACTTCTTACAAAGCTATTATTTCTTCACTGTTGATGATCAGCCTTTTCTCAGAGCAGCTTGAAAAGTAACCTAGAAAAAAAAAATCAAACTAAAAACTCAGAAAATCACCATTCCCTCGTTACACTCTGTTTTCCTTAAATACACTCCGGAATTTTAGACTTTGAGTCTTAAAATTCTGTAAACAAGAAAGGATTGATGACATATGCCTCAACACTACTGTTAGAAATTTACTCAGCCCTGTCACTAATTTACTGAAACCAATAAGCTTAGTGGAATGCTCTTTTTGTTAGGATAATGGATTTAGAAGGTTCTTATAACTGACACTGAAAATACTGGTATTTATTAAGCAGCTTGTCATCAAAATTATATTTCAGTATACTATATATTAATATCTATTTTGAGAATAATTTAGGTAAAATGGGAAAAATTAAAAATATTTCCAGTGTGTCAAAAGGAAAGTAACAAATTCTTCCTGATGTTATCCACTTACAGAAAAGATAATGAATATTTTGGAAGATAGAATAGGCATCAGTAAGGTCAAGTAATATTTTGTGATATTATAGAAATAGATACTATATTTTCTGATATCATTAATATTAAAAGCAGAAGAGATCACTTTAATCAAACAAATTGCGTAAGTAATATTTTTCAGCAATTTTTTTAGACTTCATTGTCCAGGTAATGTCACAGGGTTCTCTAAATAGTTTAACTCTAGTCTTAGGTGTGGATTCTTTTTCCCAGGTTTCATGTCCTTTGCAGTATGGTGAATCAGGCTGTTCCATTCACAAAGGGATTAAAGCTCACTTTTCCACAGATATTTCAATGAGCAATCAAATCATGTTTTGAGTTTAACGATGTCTTGCTTGGTCTCATTGGCCATGGGAGATCAAGGAACTCTTCTGAGTTCAAGATTCAGAGAGTGCTTCAGCCCCATTCCTGTGTCATCTTGAGAAAGTTGTCCAAGTACATGACAGGACATTTGCTGCCAATCACAGCAACCCTAGGTTTCTACGAAGAAGAAAGTAGCTGGTTCATAATCTGGACATTTAAGGGCACTGGTCACAAAGTTCACTGGTCACTGGTTCACAAGTTGGTTACAAACCACTTATATGGAATCATAGAAGAATCAGTGTATTATGCTTCTTAAGAGAGATTTTATGAGACAATTAAAGGTACTTCCCTAAACACACTTTCAAAATCTGATAGAACTTAATTTAGAAGTTGACATAAAAATTTCCAGAATTATTCTAACAACCCCTTTACATCAATGGTTTTATTGTAAAATCTAATATTGCTTCATATGTTTCCTTCTGACCCAACTTCAAAAATACCTCTTTAAAATGGATTTTCTTCATCTTACAAGAACTACAGAAACATATAAAAATCCTCCAAAATAGGGATGATACTTCAACTAGTTAGAAAATCGGTTGTTTTTGTTGATTATTTGAATAAAAGAAATTCAGTATGAAAAGTTTTCAGTGTGAAAAGTTAAGAGTGGTATCCATCTGTTGCCTTTCTTATCTCACTGTTCTGCATCATGTCTACCCTGTTGACACTAAGCTGTTATTTTCTGATTCTCTTTGGTCCAAAATAATGTGTTTATTTAGAGAAGAAAAACTGTGGAACTTATTATCTCTCGTTTCACCAACAGTCGCATCAAAACCACATTCTTTCACTATTATCAGTTCTGTATTTCAATGTCTTCTGTGGAATTATATGCGGTACGACAGGTATACATTTAACGTGATAGCTGTTAATGTAAATTCACCTAAGTTGCAGCAATTGGAAAATCTTATTGAGTAAAAGCTTATCTATGACATGACTATCTTATTAAAATAGTCTAGGTGCAACTAATTTATACTTTCTGAATTAGGCAAAGCCACATATTTTTAAACTTTGCACTCTCTGCAACTGAGAAAATTAAGTGATTTGCCACCAAGATTTACTGCATTTTTAAATAATTTTCAGTCTTCTTCAACTTCACTGTCAACAGTAGGAATTTTGTTTTATCATGAAAAACTTTGATTGTTGGAGCTTGTTTCTGATGACATTTCCTGACTATATTTGTCATTCATACTAGAAACAAATACTGTAAAACTATGTTTTTTGGAGTTCAAAAAATACATTTTGTGCTTTTAAAATTCATGAGAAGGATTATTGACAGATGCCATCTCTAAACTTATTAAAAATAAACCACTATTTTGTCCTTTTGTTCATACTGAAATCAATTAGAAAAGTGAAGCATATTAAGAATAATATTATTGGTGTCTGGACCTTTGTAATGGAATCTGACCATATGTTTTATGACAGTTATCTTTTTCAAGATGCCCAGTCTGCCTTCAAATTATCTGACAAAAAAGTTTGGAGTTCTCTCAAATTAATCTGCTGTTTGATTTATTATGAGATAATTTAGTACATGTCTGTACCAGCAGTGCAATTGGCTCCATGATAGCTATTTTCAGAACTGCAAATGTAAGGAAAAACAATGAAACTCTTATGTGCTGAGTTTATTGGCCAGGACACAGAATCCCATAAGCTGTATTCTTTCCCAAAGTGATCTGGCACATTCCCCAGTGTTGCACTGTGGTATAAGCACATAGCAAATCATGTCAGCTGTGGCTTGGATAGTTCTGCATCACTGTTCAATATCAAGAGTACTTGACTTAATTATATCTAGGATCTTCAAAAGTCTTCATTAGGAATATAAAATATCCAACTGTGGTTGAGGTGAGATAATGTGTTGAAGCAATAATTTTCCAAAATAGAAACCATACCATAGAAATGAGAATAGAACTAGAAGATGATGATATCATGAAGGCCAACAGGAGGACAAGAAGTTGAGATAAATCTTTGTTCTTTTTATATTATTGCTGTGATCATTTATACAATAAGGATTGGTAGTATATTCTGGAAAAGTGAATCCAGATGTAATATGAAAAAGCAGATTCAGCTCTCATAAAAACTATGCAAGGTAAAGTTTGAAATCTTATTCACCCAGGGCAAAGGCTTAACGAGTTTTAAAGTGAAGACATGAAGTGTAACAGAGCTTACAAAATTATATTTAAAGATTCAGCGGAAATTAAGTTACCCTATTTTAAAGGAATAACGGACTTCCTTAAAATCATGATAAAACAGCACAAGCATTAGTTTTTAAGCTTAGTAGTCACAGGACTTTCAAATAAAAATCTACAAAACCCATCAAGTAACAGTAACAAAATTTCAGCAATATATCCAGAGTACTACTGGAAATAGAAATATATGAACCAAAACCATAATCCTGCTGTGGCAATCTTACATCCATTCCACAGCTGAGTTTAAATAATGGTGGAGTGTTTCATAACACTTGTAGGTTCATACTTATGATCCAGTTACTGTAGCTCACCAAGGTCTTATCTACCTGTTTATACATACTATAATCCCTAGCATATACACATATGCAACATAACTAAATATTTTTTATTATTGTTTCTGGCTAAACTAAGCTGAATTAATGATTTGTCCTTCTTTGCTGTGGATGCTTCAGAAATCATATTTTTATGTTTTTTTGACTGACTGCACCTGGTAATCCATACAAAGAATTAACAGAATTAGAGAGTAGGAAAGGCTTCATAAGCAGATCAACAGCAAATTTAATACTGGCAGATGATTTCAGCTTCTGGCATACCCATTGTAGCAGCCCTGATGCTCCTCAGCAAGCAAACATCAATAGCTTCATGTGAATGAATGTGGAAGAAAAAAAAACAACAAAACAAACACACACACACACACAAATACGAAACAATTCCCCTCCTAAAGCAAACAACATACCAGAACACCAAGCCCACAATAATATCCTATATGCACAATTTAATTCCTCAGAACATTGTATCGCTGATGTTGGAGTTCTTCCTGTATAAGCAGTTGTATGAAAATAGTCTTAAAGTGGGGTAGAAAAAAGAATTGGAATTTCACCTCTAATATTGATGGATAATGTCTTCCTCCAGTCACTGTTTTCTAGTTGGAATGGCTCTGACCTCATTTTTAGTACTCTTCATGCTCACCAAGTGGAGATGGAATCAGAAGCACAAGTACTGAAACAGCACCAGCTGTTACCATGATATGTTTATGGCACATAGAAATTGGAGTTTCGAACAGGCTATACATCGTATTTCCAGACCAGTTATTTAAAGGGATGCTGTTTTGGTCCCACATAATCAGGAATGATTCCACCCAACCAGATTGAAACAATTGTCATAAAATCAGATACAAGCTTCAGAACATCCTCGTACCTCCTGAAATGAATTTTAGAAGGATTTCAGCTGCGTCCAAAGATAGAAATAGGTTCAGTCCTCAGAAAGTATATTACACTGAAATGAAAAATTGTATTTCTTTTCCAAATGCATTATTTTGTTTTAAGCTACATATCCTTCACTGTTATATCGACCTCAGGTTTTTGTCATAGATGATCATAGTCTCTACTCTGTAATGGATTTTTGATTTTAAGTAATTTTCACCGAATTCACATTTCATACAGACTGGAGTATCTGAATTTTGACTATCTCAGCATATTAGAGAGAATCTAATATAATATAATATTATGCCTTTAAAGCGGTATGTAGCAGTACCACACAAATTAATACACTCTGTAGAAATAGGTGAGTTTATTTGAATTCAGATATTTGTCCTGAAATATTAATTTTGAACAGATGCACATGAAGACACTTCTCTGGGAAGATAAGGTGCAGAAAAGTATTATTGTTGATACAATGAATAAAACAAACAAGCAGTTTCCCAGACCAGTTCAGAAAATTAATACCACAGGTTATTAGGAGAAGAATTTTTTTAAAGAAGCCAGATGAACTATTCCACATTTTAAGAAAATCTAAATTTTAACAGACATTTTAACATGTGAGCCTCCTCTATTTTGTCTTAACATATTTGTTACATTTAGCTTGGGTTCTGTTCAGCTTTCTAAATACTCTGCCAGTGTGACTGTGATGATAATATTAAAAGATTTTAATGGAGGCAAAGTACTTGACTAGTGTCTGATAAAGTTGGTGTCAGTTATTACTAAAAATACTGAACTGTAAAAATGCAAAAGTGCTGGTGAAACTGAGCCAGTCATGCAGTACATATTCTGTCAACATTTGTCCTTGGTCTGGGGAACCGACATCTTTAAATATGTAAGGTAAGACCAACAGAATTAATGGAATTTACCTTTAAAATTCTTTTTGTAAAGTTGAAGTGGCAATTTGATTTACATTCACTATATATATTGGTAACAGTGTGAATAAAGAAGAGATTGGAGTACATTCACTCCAAGCATATATCAAGAAGTGATCAAGGAAGTGCCATCAAGAAGTGCCAGCTAGTCACTAGAAGAAGGAAGAAGAGATTCCAATCTCTAACATTCTACGATTCTGTGATTTTGATGTCGTTGATGTAACAGTCCCCCTGAACTCTTAGTTTCCATTACATCTGTTTGATGAGGTTCCAACTTCAGAATTTTCAAAGTTTCACTTTTCAGGCTGGCTTTTCCAAACTTGATTGTATTTCAAACTATTCTGGGCAAGATCCCAATATTTGTTGTGTACTACAGCCCCTTCTGTCCTGTCATTGCCTTCAAAGCAAAAGCAAAAGGTAAGCTCCAGCAGCAGAGCTGCAGATGTTTCGTCTGAATACTCTGTGACAAAGTGAGTCTGAGTTTCACTGAGCCCCTTCTTTTCTCACTGACAGTTCTTAATTATCCTGCTTTCAAAAAATATGACATGCTTGTTAGAAAAAAAATGGCTAGATTATTATGCTGGAATGAAGGAAGGTTTTGTTTCTTCCTAGGAATCAAAACTACCTCTTCGACAATGTAAACATAATAAACTCAGATAACATTATGTAACCATCATGTTTTCATGGAGAACTACTAGAATACAGTATTACTTTTATTCCTGTCAGATGATGATTATAGAATATATAATACAATTTTATTTAAAAAGCATTCTATTTTAATTATTATCTCCCTGTTTGGAAAAGCATGTTTAAATTATTAGAATTCTGTGTCTTGAAAATTACCAACAGCTGAGTACTATTAGAAATGCTTCGCAGAAACTGACAACCCTTAAACAAAGTATAGGAGAACAGTTACTGCATGAAATAAACATTTTAAAGAACATTTTAAAATATTTTAAAATGTGTTTTTTATTTCTTATTTTACTGTTACAATTAGTTTTACATTGCTTTTATTCACAGGAAACTTCCAACATGTGACTGGATACTACACTTTCTATTTAAAAATGTCCCATTTTATAAAGTAAGAAAACTTCTGAATTGTTTTCAAATCTATCTATGATCCATTGGTACATTTCTCATGTCGGCTTTATTGACCAAAACATTTACTCATTAATGGCATGGAAGCATAGAGAAATTACTTTTGTTCATAATACTTGAATATGATTCTTAAAAGCCTGGGTAGCTATATAAAAATGCCTGCCAGGTCTCAAAGGGTTCATTTTAGTTGAAGGTAGATGAGTAAGGAAATATGCAAAAATGAGAAAGGCTGACCTCCTAAAACATCATGTAAGTAATCTACACACAATTCTGGCCATTGCTGAGGAAATAATTATCTTGCTGGAAGGCCATATGAAGATTGTGGGACTGTTCTGTCTTTGATCAACAAATTATGAAACTAATATATAAACACTGGTGATTTGTGAAATGCCCTTATGTACCCATTTTACTAAAAATATGTTCAATTCATATTAATCAGAAAATGGCCTTTTTAAGGCATTTAAGCTCAATGAGAGACTTTCAGTCTGACATTTTTGCTTTGATCACATAATGTAAGTTCACTAAAAAATTGTCCACTGGTGGGAGAATCAGTCTGCTGAGTGATGGTAGGGAATGAATATTCCCCAAATAAGAAAATAAGGGCAGAGGTGACAAAGGATAGAAGATATGTTCATAGTCTTGGGGATGGAAAATGTAGGAATGGAAGACTATTAGAGGAAGTCTTGTTTCCTTTTATGAATGGGACCTAAGATTACAAGTAATTGCTAGTAAAACTTGTTCAAAGCACATGCACAAGAAGGTTTTTGGACTACAGGTCTGATCTTGTCCCTCAGTTTCTTATAGCTCATGAGGAAATGGGAGACACAAAATGTAACTCTTTTTTCCCCATTCTTTATACTGCTTGCTAAGAATCACAGTGTTTTTGAAACCCCGACAAAGGTTGCCATTTCTGGTAGCCACCACGTTGGAGATTCTGTGCCAGAGAATAATTTAATTTGGAAATGTAGTAACCTAAAGTGATGGAAACAGAAAAAAAAACCTAAAATCTTCACTCTTCTGAGAAAACCTGTCTTTTCTCACTCTTTCACCTTTACTTAAAATAGGGTCCCTGATGTCTGAAACATTCATCATCTCTACTACTAATTCGTGCCATTTACAAAGAGGAATAGATTAAACACAGCTAAAAGGTTGTGTTGATCTCAACTGCATGTAACATTTCGATAAATCTGAGAAAATTTAGTAAAGCTGACAAACCATTTTCAGCCTTATCTTTTTTTCTGAACCTTTCTATTCACTGTTAGATACATGTAATCTCTAAAATGATATGCATACTTAAAGTAGTACATTAATATTGGCATCAGCAAATTATATTAATAGACATTTTAATTGGCTACAAGACAAGGAGCAACAAAGCTGCAGTATGAACAACTAAGAATTTCAAGAAATGTCACCAGTACTTATTGAAGAACCAAGAGATGTTAACTACATCAATCATATGTTAGAGGATAATTAAGTTATAACTCTGTCAGGTAATATTAGTTATGTTACCACTGTCACTAATAATCTTATTTTCTGCTAAACTGGCACTATATCCCCACATGATCTATACACACATATTTCATATAATAATATGAAAACAGAATGATACATTTCAAATATATGTGGTCATGAACCCCTTAATGACACCTTTATGGATTTATAATTTATGATTTGTCAGGGATAAATGTATAATTTTAAAAACCTGATAAATGCTCACTAATACTTTCTAAAAAGTGAAAATTAGTTTATTCATTTTTTATGGAAAGTATACTAAAAATATATTAAACATGATGAATCAGTGAAATTTTCTTTTGGCAAAAGCCAAGCAGAATATGAGTGAAGTTTTGCTTTTGTGTGTTTTGGTTTGCATTTTAATGTAGGTGGTTCTGACTAGGCTGGGATGTCACAGGCAACTAAAATTGAAAAATGTACCCTACCTTTTCTAAAGGATTTTCTCATACAACTGCTATCAGTGGTAAGATACAAGATAAAGTGATTCCAGATACATGCAAACTGTGAATCTTTCAAAATCTAAAATTTAAAAAAAAGTTTTTTCAACACTGTATAGAGATAAAACACCCCCATATAAATTTGGTAGGATATATAAGTTCTAGAGCAATAGCTCTGATTTCTCCAAACCTTCATGATTACCTCCGAAGATCATGGGATGTTAAATCTCAGTGATACTGAAGTCAATGGCAGAGCTCACATAAGTTTTACTGTGGTCATAATTTTATCTTGATGTATTTGCATCATCTAGACTATCTGAAAAAATTATTGTTATCAAGTAATTTCTACAAAATCCTTACATTTTTCTTCTTGAAAATAAATCATTTCTAGATATAACAATATAAACAGAGTATAGAAAATATGTGCCTTTTAGTAAATAATTGTTTTATTGTTTTCTTGTCATTTATTTTTAAACTTACAATGTGGTAAAATAAGAACTCCTGATTTTATTTTTTTCTTCCTGTGTAAGATTCAGTACTATGACTCCACATTCCAAAGTAAATAATTTCAATCAGACAAATTATATTTTTCTATAAATCACTGACATGAACCAAAAGTAAATATTGGAAAGTCATGTACCTGAACTAATTGTTTCATAGAATCATAGAATTAGGGAATGGTGTGAGTTGAACAGTTCCCCCAATGGGCAGGGACCAGACCACGTTGCACAAAGCACCCTCCAACATGGCCATGACTATTCCCAGGGTGCCAAAACTTCCCTCTTCCAGGCTGAAACTGTTCCCTCTCACTACACTTGTAAAAATCCCTTCCCCAGCTTTCTTGTACCCACGGCCTCTCCACCTTCAGGTACTGGAAGGCCTCTATGAGATCTCCCTGGAGCCTTTTCTGCAGGCTGAACAACCCCAGCTCTCTCAGCCTGTCTTCACAGGAGAGGTGTTCCAGCCCTCTGATCATCTTTGTGGCCCTCCTTTGGACTCACTCCAGCAGCTCCAGGTCCTTCCTCTGTTGGGGGCTTCAGAACAGCACGCAGTACTCCAGGTAGAGTCACAAAAGTGGAGTAGAGGGTGAAAATCACCTCTCTTGACCTGCTCGCCAAGCTTCTTTTGATGCAGCCCAGGATACTGTTGACTTTCTGGGCTGCAAATGCACCTTGATGGCTCATGTTGAGTTTCTCATCAGCTAACATATCCAGGTCCTTCTTCTCAGGGATGTTCTCAATCCGTTCTCCACCCAGACTGTCTTTGGGCTTTGGATTCATCATAATCTCACCTGAGTTCAGCTTTGATGGCAGGACATGACAAGTAGCCAGATGTTAGGATATATAGGATGGTCTACCTGACTAGAAATAGTCAGAAACAGTCAGAAATAGTTTTATAGCACAAGTTAAATCTATTTTGTCAGCAATTGCTACAAAGAAAACAGCCTTTGTGAATAATGGATTTAGTTATTTGAAGACACTTAAAACCGTTCTCTTTCCTTTTCTTTTCCTGCTTGGAAAAAATCGGTTTTCAATAAACATGTCATTAACAAAAGAAATTCTTTTTCTCCTGGGAAGAAAAAAGAAGTTGTACCAGAAAGCAGGCATAAGCATTCATTAGATGAGAAGTATTCTTTGTCAATAAGCATCTCTGTCATTATATCCTAATCTCAACTGAGGTATTTGGTGACCTTTGCTTAAATTTAAAGATTCTGATTTTGTGAATGTTTTAGTCACCTTTACTGAGGTTCCCTGACCATAGTCTCTATTTTTTGGTGAAATAGCTCTGATACAGGATGGAAGTCTATATTGTTCTGGACTGTTTGCCTGCTTACCAATAGTAATTATGAAAGAGGAGAATGGAACAGCCTGTTATTTCAAGGTTCATGTTCATTAAAAAGTAAACATGTATATATTTTCGTAACAATATATAGTTAAAATTAATATATATATATATACACGTATATATCTAAATATATGTCAGCAGCAATAAACATAGCTAAGGTTTGCCATATAGCCAGCAAGTATACTGAAATATCTTCTACAATGCAGGTTTACTTCAACTCCATCAAGGGAATTTGTAGAATAGACTAAAAAACACCAAGTATCTTTAACCTTTCTATAAAGGTTACTTATAGGAAAAAAACAACAGTGATAACATATTTTAGGTTGAAGTAGAAACTGCATTTTATGATTTTCAAGTATCAGTTAAAATTCCTCCTAATGAATGAAAACACCAACACAGATGGAGGAGGTGTAGTGCTCTCCATAGCATACTTATCAACAAACATTTCACTATGATGACTTTCATCTACATAAATGTGGGTCTTGATAAGGCAGACTGCTAGAACACATACACATCTTCAAGACTGTAAACCTGAAGGTATGATAAAATTCCCAACAATATCAAAACACTTCTACATTTCTTCATGCAAGTTCCTCTGCATGACCAATTATCATGGAAGTGAAGCCAACCTTGTCAGCAGCTACTGCTTCTGTAGCAGATCAGATTTTAGATGATTGAGCAATTCCTGGTTATAGGAGCACAGCTGATAACTACGGTACAGTCAAGTCTTCTACAATTATGTTTAAAATTTTAAAAACTGTTTTAAATTCTGTTATCTACTACGAATACCATTATAAGCACCATTCTGTTACATAATTAGGTTTAGGATTCATCTTTACACAGTCCATCAACTCACACAACTGTAAGACATGTGAGTTTGTATTTCACTATTTTGATCACGACCCAAATAATGACATCAGATTTTTTGAATTTTGAGACAAAAATGAAACTATTCTTCAACTCTTTATTTAAACACACATTGAGATTTCATTAATACCCATCCTATGAATCAGTGATAAAGCTAATGAACTGATGACTGTTAGGAGGTTACTACTGAAATTTGAAACATTAATGATCTCTGTATAAGTATGTAATATTCTCAATAGACAATTATTATACTTTAGTCATGGTTGTGAGAAAATCCCAGCCTTTTTCATAATAAAAAACTTTCACCACTTTAACTATTTAAAAGCCAAATGTAAATTTATAACTGTATTTTATTTTTAGCTCAGTCTGTTGAGAAAAATAACACAGATATTACAATACTCTTTTCCCAAAATTTGGTAATAATCACATGGCAATTAGAAGAATTTAATTTTGGCAGTTCACATGATCTTGATTACCAGTGTTAACTGCAAAATTAATTTTACAAGTTCCCAACATGATATTAAACTTTTGAAATTAGAAAACAAAACAAACAAACAAGCTCAAAAAAATAAATTTGTACAGTAAAGTTGAACCTCGGAATAATTTCCTTTGAAGGTTGTTAAATAATTACAACCAAGATTATTAATCTTGCTAAGTTCCAAGAATAACATTTTCTTCAACTTTCAAAACATTTACAAAAGTATTTGGTAACTCAAAGAAGCTGAAGAATTTATTTAGAGACAGGTAAAAATCATTTAAACTAAAATGATTTAGGTTAACTTTCAAAAACGTTACACGGTTTTAAACACTGAAAAGTGCTTATTAAAGTATAGAGAACTTACAGAGAGTAATATATAATGTAATATATATATATGTTAAGATTAAAAATTGATATATAGTTCTGTTTACTGCTGAATCTAATCAGGAGCTTCTGTCTCTATATAACATTGCTATGCCATTGGAAATGAGATTCACAGTTCCAATATCAAAGGGAGACAGATTTATAAAGAAATAATAGTTTTGGACTAGTGTACTTTGAAAATTAGTCTGAAGAGCAAGTTGTCATTATACAACCTTACTAAGAAATGTTTGCACTGTCCAAGACTGTGATTCCACAGTAGGAATCTCTTACTTCTCTCCAGTAATGCTAAATTATCATCCTTGGTTCCCTGACGTGTTACCCTACTAATAGCCACACTAGTTGTGACCTCAGCAAGTTACATGTCTAATCCTTGCTCAGTTCCACCTGGGGTGGTAAGGTCATTTCCTGGTTAGGACACTGGTACTAATTGATGCCAGAGGTACAGCCTGAAGCCTGGCAATTTGCCACTGCAGGATTAGCTATTTTGTGATGCTTTGCTTCTTTGAAGTGACATCTTACTCCAGAAGCACTGAAATCAGTGCTGACTGAACTTTACAAGAGTCAGAATACCATGGTCATGGCTAGTATCCATCATTTTGATGATTTAGCCATTCTGCATATTTTGTCACAACATATTTAACTTGAGCTATCAACATACTGTCTGTGAAAATTTAATATAATCCTTTATTTGTTGCACTACATCCAGTATTGTGTAGTTCTGGGGAAGTATGGTATATTACCAAAATTGTCTTCATAACCCACTACCTCATATATTTGCAGCATATATATTTGAAATTTCAGCTAGTTTTCATTGCTATGCAAAGTGTTTTTTCAAGTAAAGGTTGCCCATTTTCAACAGCTATAGCTCTAAATAATCTATCCTTACAATTTCATTAATATTTTCAATTCTAATACCACAGAAATTAATGTTATTCTTAAAAAAGGCGGATGGTAGGAAAATATGTCTAGCTCTTCTATTTTGTTTTCCTAATTGTTAAATTTATGTTGAATAAAATGTTAATTATCCCTAGTACTTACCCTAAATCTTACCCTGCTTCCTTAAATGTGACCTTTATTACCTTGATTAACTACCCTATATTTTGTAATGTGAAACTGTTATTGCCAGTTTTGGTTAGGCAGTTTTATAGTCTGTTTCTACAGAAGTTTTGACATTTATGTCTTTTTAGAGAAGAGATATAACTTCAGGTTGGCTTTAATATCTGGAAATGTTGACCTGAATAATAAACTAAAACTGAATAGGAGACTAATTTTATTATTCTTTAAATAGTATCATTATCACTGTTATACTTTAATTTGCTTAACAAACATTAAATATACTACAAATGTTTACTATCTTCAACATACATTGTTGACTCTCTTATAGTGAACTGAGCACAAAGAAAGTGGAAAATTATAATGGGTTTCAATATGATTATTAGATGCTGAAATCTTTGTTTCCTGTAGAAAGAATATATGCTGTCTGAATCTATTTGCCTGTTGTGCTGATTCAGAAAACAGTAAAATTTCACAGTAGTTTTGACTCAGAATATAAAATGTTTTGGCTCCATTCTTGTACCAGCATTTTTCATGTAAGACAAATTAGTTCTTATCCTTCTGCAAGAGACTCAAAAAATTCCTTTACCTTATTATAAGGATAATTTCATCCTATCTACAGAATATTTTCATTCATGCTACCTTCCATGTGAGATAATTCTCAGCAGTTTGTGATTAGGGAATTGAAGCCTGTTGTCATTTATGTTCATACTTATCCTTTAAAAATAAAATTATACTCATTAAGCACCTATATATTGTAGTAATATAAATATTGCAGGATGATACTTCAGCCCTATCATGCATATAATTTAGAATTCCTTGCCTTTATCTATTCTAAATTTTATGACTACCATGACAATCAGCCATTCATCTTCTAATTTCTAGTATGCTGCAATATAAACCCAAGATGCCAAGAGGTGACAGTGCATCACTGGTCAGAATAACAGTGGAGCATCTCAAAGGCTTCCATGCTTCTTCTGGTGTATGTAGTGGAAAGTGTTGCCAGACTTACTGGAGGGTCATGGAAGAACGAGAATGTACACTGAAAGAAGAAATCCTGTGAGGACAGTGAGATCAAGAATGAATGACATATATAGGCAAGGCTTAGCAAAATGTAACTGAAATTTATAGAATTTAAAAGTATAGTACAAAGAGAATATAAAACAAATGGAAGAACATGCCACCCTTGGAAGCATAAACAATGAGATCACTAGTCAAGACAGGATGTAACACAAAGAGATGAAGACAAACAGATAAGATATACCATGCCAACTGGAGAAAGAAGACAAGTGTAGATTGTGGAAGAGGAAAAAAAAAACCTAGTTTTTCAGTATACCAGTATCCACTGGGAGTAGACACAAGAATTTTTAAATTTTAGGATGAAGACCTCTTGCTTGAAAGAAATCCAGGACAAATAGAGTAGCAAACAGGCTTCCATTTGGGCCTGAAAAGTTATGTTTGCCTGAAATCAGCCAGATGATCAAGAAGACATCTTCTGTCCTTAGTTTGTATGGCACTGGAAATACAGTGCATTGTTTATACATCTTGATTTGAAAACTTGTCATTTTGGAAGATTTCTGAATATCTCACTTACTTTCAGTTATCCAAGAGAGTATTAACTACAATGGGACTCTAGAATGCACTAGCAGAGAAGATATCTGCATATTTCCAAATGTATTTATATTTTGGTTGGTTATTTTTAATTTTGTTTTTATTCTAGTCATGGAAACTATGCTGAGAACAGGCAGGTTAGACAATACCAAAAAATATTTGGAGGGTCAGAATTTAAACAGTATAGACAGTAGTTTTCAAAACATAGTTGATATTCTTTCAGGGATTACCTGTTTATCTTGAAAAAATCATAGAAGCAGCTTACCCTGAAGGAGTAGCTCAATCATACTTATTTATATCAAATTAAAATCAGTCTTGGTATACTACAGTTAGAACACAAAAGATGGGAAAGTCAGGAAATGTACCATTAGACCATAATATGGGATTCCCCACTTTTGTTTTAATTGAACTACCTGATGAATTAATGTGGAATTCTCTAAGATTATTAGATACTTCTTCATAGAGGCAGGCTATACAGAAATGTTAGTTTTCATTATTATTTTTTGCAAGCAGTTACTTCTCAAATTGCATTTATCTCTACAATAAAATTAATTCAACCTTCAAACGATAACTTAAAAAAACACGAGTATTATTTTACTTTTTTCTGGGGACTGAATTATTCTTTATAATATGGTCTATCTCTACAGATACTATAACTAAAAAAACTAGAGCTATTTCCAATTTTCCAGTATAATTTCTTGGATAAGCATAGAATTTTCTGAGAAGCTGTAGACCATTTATCAAAGACTGTCACCCTGTGTTTTGGCAATACAGATTTTGTTGGATAAGAAAGACTGGCAGGTGCGACCTCATGTTAAATGTGGAACAAGATAATTCCTTTTGATAATGGTACAGACCTCTTATCTTTAAACTGATAACCTATTGCTATGCTAATGAGTACAGATTGGCTTCTGACATTGGTTGACAAAGAGATATGAGTATAATTAAACTGAAAGTCACAATGCTACAAACACATTAATGCTAAGTGTGCAAGACTGAATACCTTCTGGTTTTCTGCTTTTTTTTTTCTTTAATAAAGACACAAAATTTTTTAAAAAGCTCTTAAGACCTAAGGTGAAAGAATGAAAAGGTAGATGAAGCCCTGGAACTATTTAAAAACTGTAGATGAGGCACTTGGACACCCACCTCTAGTGGGTAAAGTGATAAAGATAAATACATTTTATTTACTGGGAGGAGAGATGTTAGTGGTTGGGCAAAGTGATCTTAGAAATCTTTTCCAGCCATGACAATTCTTTGATTCTGTGATTTTGTCCCTTAAAAGCTACACTTGTGCAATTGTACTCTGCCTGAATATTGAAGTTGCACTTAAAACATAACTAACCAGCTTACTCAAGATTTTTGGAAGAATCTGTTCCTTCTGTTACAACAGCTTTAGAACAATCTTCAACTGTTCTCAGTTCAGGAAAATAAACAGAAGGATCACCCAGATTTCAGTTGTTTAATTACACCAATAAAACCATAACTAATCCTCTCTATAACAGTGACAAAGATGACTACAGAAAGTTATCCTGAAAAAAGAAAAGAAAAAAAAAAAGTTGATGGTAAAGAAATATTTCTTATTGAAGCCTAACTTCAAGGGTGTTCAAACAGCTCAGTCCATCAAACACTGATTTGTCTATTTCAAGCTAAGGAGCCAACGAAACCATTTCTACAATTAACAGGCTGTTGTGACATAGGACGAAAAAATAAGAGTGAAAGCTGACCTGGCTAGAAACATTTCCTCAAAACCAGTTGCTGACTGACCTAAAGTTGCTGGCAGTTAAATTTCATGATCTGACTCTTATTATCTGACTTCCCTCTTGAAAGATAGACTTTCCCCCTGTTATGTTCATATGTGCTGCTTCTGACTTTGTGTCATTCACATCTTTTCTTCTGCATTCCTACTATTCATATGATTGAATCTCTGAGTTCCTCTTACAGAATTCTTTGTAGTTTTGTTCAGCATTTAGGAGAGTTATGACCTACACTGATATTGCAGTCTTTGGAGCACAAAGACCTCCCTCTGACTGAAGGATGATAAACTTGGATGGGTAGGAAGAAGGGCAAACATTTCCATAAATAGGATGAAATTTTTCATCTCATACTCTTGTTGCCACCTTTCATTAGTATTTATGATTGGGTAGATTTTGTGATTTATGTATAGCTAAAGGGAGAATTTGAAAGAAGAACATTCATGGCAGAATAATGCATGACCATAAAGTGGCATTTTAGGATTTCACGTAAAAAGTGTGTTCTGGGCCTGCCAGTATTTAACTTTTTTTACCAGCCTGTATGGTGTTGTGCTTTGTATTTTTGACTAAACAGTGTTGATAACACACTGATTTTTTTTTTTTTTCCCCAGACAGTTTTTATACAACATCAGGGCCTTTTATGCTGCTGCCTTCCTTGGCAAGTAGGTTGGGGGTGCACAAGAAGCTGGAAGGGGATACAGTCTGGAGAGCTGACCTCAAATGACCAAAGGGTTATTACATACCATATGACATCATGATCAGCAATAAAAGCTGGGGGAGAAAAGAGGAAGGGAGAGATTCTTACAGTTACGGTGTTTGTCTTCCCAAGTAACTTTTATGCATGATGGAGCCCTGCTGTCTGGGAGACAGCTGAATACCTGCCTGCCAGTTAGAAACTGTGAATTCATTCCTCCTCCTGCTTTGTTTGCTTTAGCCCCTATTTTTTTCCCTGTTAGACTGTCATTGTCTCAATTCACAAGTCTTTTTCCCTTCCTTCTATTTTCCCCCTGTCCCATGAGAGGGGGGAACTGAGGAAGCAGCTCTATAGGTGTTTTTTGATAGCCAGGTACACTCATCAGGGAAATAGAATAATTACAAACAAACTTTCTCGACTGTAAATTTTTCCTTCCAACTCTCAAACAGTAAACCACAATTACACCCTGTGTTGTATTCTTGAACTGTATTGTTTGCTGCAAATTTACAGCTTAGGGTATATCACATGCCTTTCCTGCTTTTTCCACATGTCATTAAAAATATTCTGCTTCATTAAATCCCTCTTTTTCTTCCCTTTGGGAGACTTACAGAAGCTCAGAATATCCAGAGAATACTGTTAAAGAGTGTAGGAGCATTTTATTTATTCATAATCAGACTGGAGGAAGGGCTGTCTGTTAACAGGAGGAGAACATTGATTTCTAGAATATTTTTTCTTCCTAAACCAAAGAATGTGCATAGAAACATGGGATAGAATTATTAATGTTAAAAATTTTTGAAGACTGATGTTTACTGATGTTTACAGTTTTAAGTCACCTAAGAGAGTGATATGTAATGGTCTAATTATATCAATTTTATTATGAAGTTTCAGAGAAATACTCTAAATTTAGTTAACCCTTTTGACTTGCATTTAGATAAACTATTTGATGAAAAGTTAACTTATATCACCACTGACTTTTTTCCTGTCTGCCTGAAAAGCAGTCAGATTCTCATTCTTTATTCTTCATTCTTTTTCATTCTTTTAATCTGATGAAAACAGTTAATTTGGATTAATTTTTGTTTTTTAGTCCCTCTTATTGAACTTTTAAAGATATAACAAGTTCCAATGTATTCCAAGATATAACAGGTTCCTTTCGATGGTGGGGAAAAAAAGTAGTTTTTTCTTTTCTGTGGGGAAAAAAATAATAAAGTTAAGCAGGAAAACAGATTTTTTTTTTCAGTTTTCTTTAACTTGTGCAGAACATAATTTATACTATTTTCTCTTTTTGTGCTTTTTTTTTTTACTTCCCCCGCCCCTGTTTCCTATGTCTATATTCTGATTATTGAAGAAAAATCTACTTGATTCTTACTTAAGTTTTGTGAGTGGGGCAATTGAAATTCTTAGACATATTTGTCTAGTTCAAAATTTTCCAAAGTTATTCATGACTTTGAAAGGAACTTGGAATTAGTACAGTTAACACTTCTCCAGATGACTGTCCCATACTATCTATATGTATCTTCTGTTTGTGCTGGAGGTTTAGTATTCCTCTGGTTTTTGAGGGGTTCATATCAGGAGAACTATTCCTTAGTTCATCTTCTCCATGAGAAAAATTGACACTCTTGTCACACAGTCTGCCACTCAAGTGCTAAGAGTGGATTTCTACCAGATACACAGGGGTGAGAAAGACCACATTATGTGAAAATTGATTTTTTTTTTTAAACTCAACAGTATATAGATCTTCAAGGACAACCAATTTGTTCCACCTGTCATCCTTTCCTGTTAAAATTATTATCTTTTGGCCTACCTTGGGGACTTTTTTGGGGTAGTCTAAATATGTCTGCCACCTCCTGTGACCATTATAAAGGTAATTTAGATGAAGAGGAAATCCCAAATTCCACTCTAATATATAAAGAGAATAGAAGAGTTACAAAAGAGGACATTTCCTGTGGGTGACTGGGAAGTCCAAGACATAAGGAAGATGTCCCTTCTAGGGTATATTTAATAGGAAGTTGTTAATATAATGACTCACCATCCTATGCAAGTTAAACTTGACAAGAAATGGTAAGTGGGATTGCCCACAGCCTAATTCACTGGCAGGGTCCTTTCACCTATCAAATTTGTCAGTGTTAACCGTAATGGTTCAGTCAATACAGGCAGAAATATCTCACACAACACTTCACATATTTTTTTTTCCAAATCAGCAATATCAGTCTAAGTATCAGCCTAATATTGGCTAGTCAGAAAAAGAAGGCATAACAAAAAAAAAAAAAGATACCAGTTTCAAAACGAGCTTTAAAAATCAGAGATGTGGTAATATGTTCTTACGATGTTTGACTGCTTGAAGAGGTAAGTTTTTTTGAACTAGGGTTCACAAACCAAGTATTTATCCCAAACATTGTGTGAAGTAGATAGCGCTAGAAAGAAACCCTACATCAATAGAGTTGGTACTTTTTGATCTGTAATTTTCCTCAAGGGTTTTTACAGTGGTAATGAGACCAGTAATTCATTTCCTAACATGTCTAAGAATAAAAAAGGTTCATTTACTCAGATAGTATCTCGACTGTAGTAGTCAAAAGAACTCCCAGGAATACAAATTTGCTTTGAAAGTACTCTTTGGCATAGAAAAATCTATTTTATCCCTCCCTTTCAGGATTTTCTGAGATTCAAAGAATCTAAAATAAAACCTCAGACTTCAGTTTAAGCAACAACAAACCCTATCCTATTTTGCCTTCCCTCATGCAAATTGAAATAATGTATTTTTCGTTTTATTGTGTTTTCACTTCATCAAGCTTCAGTTATATGATACTAATTCATCCCTTAGATCGCACTCAGAATAGTGACAGTTGCTTGCATCAAAGCCTTTAGTTAGTTCTTTTATAAAAACAATTTAGGAAGATCATGAAACTTGACAAATTCCATTTGACTTACCAGAGAAAATAAAAACTCTCACATAACTTAACTGTAAGTTTTTGGACTTGGATGGAACCATTTTTTTTCTAATTTTGATTCTTTCCTGGAATCTAAAATTTCATGTGAATAACTGTCTGCTCATATATTTTTATGGTCAGATCAACTGTCCAGCTCATTTACACTGAAAGCCTCAGAGGCTTCTTCATGTCATTTGCACAGTGCTATGCTCTTGGTACTAGGCGATAACTAAATCTCACTGTGTTCCTGATCTTGGGTTTTTTTCCAAGAGCCTTCTCCATCTTTTGGTATCTTCAATCTTTTTACTTATAGACAGGCTACTCTAGGTCAGTGAATGTTTTCCCCATCTATTCCTGAAAACTCCCATATCTAATGGGTGATAAAGCACACTTTTCAGATTCACGACTAAGCAGAAAAAAGGGAAAAATCCTGTCCTGAATTCTTTTAGGGAAGAGATTTTAAAACAAAAAAAAAAGCTTCTAGGTTAAGTTGTTAGATTACTTTTACCAATGCAATGGTTTAGTTTGTTTGATTCTTCTCACACCAATGTTCAATTGCTTGTTAGTATGCAACATTTTCTTCTGTTACAGGATAGTAATCGACATTAACAAAACCATTTGTGAGCTACAGTCTGTTAAAACCAGGCTCACGGATTAATTTAAATTGTCACAGATCTCTGGAATTCATTTGCTACCATCTACTCCTCAAACAGAAGCCAGCTTTAAAGATGGATCTAATTTTGAAGTTAGATCAGGTTTCTTAAGGCCTTTTTGAATCCTGTTTTGGGTATCTCCAAGGATGAAGATTCCACAATCACACTGAGTGTCCTTATGGTTAGAAAAAAAAAATCATAACATCTTGCAAAAACTTTCCTTATTTCCTACTCCCTTATTACTGATAATCCGGGTTAGTTTTTGTTGTCTCAGCCAAGAAATTATATATATATTTCAGGACTACACTTCCAGCTACCTATCGATCCACTTAAAGGGACATTGACCTTTAATATTAATGTGCTTAGTTACAAATGTCATTGGAAAATACTATAATACTTAATCTTCAGTGACACAAAATGTGCACGTCAACTGTTAACAAAACCACGGATGCTAAGAAACTATGATAATGTAATCCTTAATTGCATCATCTACCTGTCAGGAGGCTCTTGTCATTATCTATTATGAAAAATTGAGATTAAGAGTATTACCAGGCCAAAAGGCTACTGTTCTTCATAAAAAGACATTACTGTGAAATGAAAAATAATTATATTTTTGTTGAAGACAAGAATGGTGGTTAAATTATAAGTTCGTTTCAAGAAATTAATAGCAAGATGCTCTTGATATAAAATGGGAAGTTCCAGCACGATACTTTGCAACAGTAAACAGTAAAGGGTCTAATGATTGTTTTATATGCCTGAAATTTATTTTCTTATGGGATCTAAAATATAAATTATAAGGAATAACCTTTATTCAGACAGGATGCTGAACAGAAAAACTGTTATCTATGCACAAAGCCACTCCAAACCCCCTTTTTCCAACAGACTGGAGCTCTTAAGAAGGCAAGGTTTGCTGAGAGGGCAGGTTCCAAGGTGTTGGCAGTGGATGATCTCTGTGAGGTCAAATCAGGGCTGCCCTGTGCCAGCCACAGTTGGCTCCAGAGGACCCACTACAGGGCCCACCTGAGCCCAGCAGCCAAGATAGTGGCACCTCTGGGAAGAAAATGTTCAAGAAAGGGCAGACAGTACTAGAAGGGAAGGAGAGGAGAAAAAGAATTACAAAAAGTGAGAGAAGGTAAGAGAAGAAAGAGGCAAAACAGAGTCTCACGCTGGAGCTGGTGGAAAGTATGAGAAGGAAGAAGCAGGAGAGAGGAACTGCTGTGTACTGACCTCAACTCATCCTAATCCCACCCTACTATGTGTAGGGGGAGGTAAGCAAGTCCAGAGGGAAGCTGAGCTTGGGCGTAAAGGAACGAAATACGTTGCTTTATTGTTCTTTCCATTTCTCTCTACCTGAATTTGTTTCAATTGTGAATAAATTAATTGTCCCCAAGTTGAGTCTGGTTTGCCCATGATAGTAATTGGTAAGCAATCTCTTTGTTTTTTGGTTTTTTTTGCTTCTTTCTTTTGCATCAAAAAACAATTCTTAAAGCCTACATATGAAACAGTGTACTACTGAACTGCTGCTCCTAAGCCAAAAACAAAACCCAAGAGAGGTCAGAGGAAGCTGAGTTGCAGCAGTGTTCAAAGAACATATGAACACATTGAATCAGTTAAAACCAATAAAGTTTGGATTACCCATACTGCTTGCAACTTTTTTTTCTTTTCTGTTTTTCCACTTACATGTAACTTTAATTTTCTCATTTGGTCCTCTTCATGCCAATATATGTGTACTTATATTGTCTGAGAAGCCAGTAGGAAGTAAAAAATATTGCCAGTGACAAACATCTTTTTTCTTATTATTGAAAGACTTAGAAAGTACTCATCTAACACTACAAGGCAGTCATTCTGTTCAAATAAAAAGTTAAAAATGATCAGCACTGCTAGGTCAAGGTAATAAAGCAGATAAAATTAGAATGGAAGCTGAAATGACACACAGGTTACAATCAAGTGAAATTTTAGGACACTGAAAGTTACTTTCTACAGGGTTAACTGGACACTTTAAAAGCTGGCATGTGAGACTTGCTGCAGGGTATGAAAAAGAGTTGGCTGCAAGACAGTTTCCATCTGAAACATGTTGAATAATGCAATCTGCTCAAGTTCAGTGGTGTGTAAATGTGATATTCATAGCCTGAATATATTTCAAATGACAGCACTGATCATGTGTTTCATTTTTTGAAAATTACATTGAATGTCTCTTATTCCAAGAAGCTACCAGCAAAAATGTTTATGTACTGATTCTTCAGCCATTATTCTGATCCAGTATGTTGTTATGACAGGGTAGGTCTTAGAATGGATTTTATGGAGACATCAAGTTTAAAGTAACAAATATAATTTTCTCAAAGTAGCACCATGAATCATAGTCCATTGTATGATACAATACAGAGCAGGGCTGAACCTAGTGCAGGAAAAGCTACATCAATCGAATTAACATTACTGTAAATGTTTCTGTCATTCCTAATAAAGTAAACCATAGAGACTTACACAAAACAATTCATGATTTCATGATCCCAGAAGCTCACAGCATGAGCTAATATAAATCCCTGTAGTGTTTTCATTCAACTTTTTTTAAAACCTGCAAGATCTGGTAAACATAATTTGTCAAATAATTCAGTCAGAATGAGAATTTTATTCATAAATATGTACAAGAACACAGTTATATTTGCTATACTACTAACGTTAGCTGTGCAAAAACTAGAATGACTTGTGGACTGTAGAAGACAAATGAGGTTGTTAGGAAGACCTATAAGAGAAATGTTAGAGACTGTTATTAGAGATACTGTGGAAATCTGAAATGTTCTCAAGAATGATTTCTTGTTTTCCTTAGAAGGAGGTTTTCTCTTCTGTTTTTTGTAGTCACTCTAAGAATGGAAACTCTAGTTACATCCTAGAGTCAATGCTTTACTTCAGATATGCAATCAGTAACATTGCTGGAGGAGCCAGATGCTCAGTTTTGCCACTGAGTCCTGTGGGTTTCAGTGCTCGACATTTCTGAAAATCCATTCTCTTTGTTTCACAGTAGGTACAGTAGTCATAAGGTTCAAACAGCTTTGGAAATTTTGAGCTAAAGTGTAATTCTTTCCTTGTCAAAGACTGTAATCTTCCATACTGTATCACTTATTCCTTTCCTCTCTATATAATATTGGACTTTTAGAGAACAAACTATATCTAAGCTGATTGAACAGTCAGAGTGAAATACTGTGTTTCAGTCGTGTTATCTACTGTGAAATTCAGCTGTAGGGAGATATAACTGTGAGCTGTGGGAGTAGTGGGAGCAGATTTACTTACGTTCACTCCATTGCTTCACTGTCAGTCAGGGCTAAGACACCCTTTAGCTATAACAACAGGACTAGGAAAAAAATTAGACATGGGTTAATGTTATACGTACTCTACATCTTTTCTGTCTTTATTCAATCCACTCAGACTTTGGAATCTAGTATGGAAAAGTAAATTGGTGTACTATGATTACCAGTGCTCTAGGACCAGGTAATGGATACAGGGAAGGCTATATAGTATTTCTCTTCCTAAATATGCCTAATAGCACAGTTTGTGGTATAGCCCGTTTTAGTAGGAACATTCTGGAATGATTTTTCCGTGTGAGCAAGGAGTAAAATCCTATTTCCTTTCCTAAGCAAGGGGGTGACCAGAAAAGAAGCTACACAATCCAGCGAATAAACTTGTCAGAAATTCAGCACCTCCTTCTTGGTTTAATTTTTTTCCCCTCTATCTTTTGCACTTTATTTCATCAAACCCTTTTCACTCCAGACATTTTTTTGGCATAACTAATTCCAGCTGTCATCTTTCATAGCAGCTACCTGGGCAGAAATGCATACAGTCTCAGAGAGCACACTGTGATAACATGTATGACTCACCTGGCAGCAGCCTAGGAAAAGGTTAATAAAAATTCTGATTATCTATCCTTGATGTGACAAAAGCAGTTAGAAGACAGAGAGAAAAAACTGCTGTAACTGACTATATCAGGAGCAGTCTCAGGAGGAGCTGTTGAGATTTTAAGCTATGGTGAAAAGGTGCAATGGGAGGAAAACAGTCTGCTAAGTAATGAAGGTAGGAAGAAAACCACAGAGAATCTATGAAGGAGAAGAGGTAGAAATGGTCTCTTGCCATTTATCTTCACTTCTATGACAAGACACCTAAAAACAAATATAGGTTTTTCTTTTTCCTCCAAAAGGATATAGAGAGTATCTAGAGACAAAGGGCCTGAAATGGAAAGATACCTACCTTGCATTTGTGAAAATCCTTACTAATTGTGTTATCTGAAAGAGAAAGTGATCTTTCTTACATGGACGGAAAGATCAGATATGATGGAAAGACTGCTATATGAGAAAGGAGATGCTTATGGCTAAAGCATATTTGCTTATATGCTTTTATATGCTTTATAAGCTTTTATATGCTTATAGCTTATAGCATATATGCTTATAGCCTATAAATGATGAGAATCACAGAATCATAGAATTATAGAATCATAGAATGGTGAGTGTTGGAAGGGACTTTCCAACCTCCCTGCATGGGCGGGGACACCTTCCACTAGACTGGGTTGCTCAAGGCCCCATCCAACCAGCGCCTGAACACTTCCAGGGAGGAGGCAGACACAACTTCCTTGGACAACCTGTTCCACTGTCTCACCACCCTCAAATTAAAGAATTTCTTCCTAATATCTAATGTAAATCTACCCTCTTCCAGTTTTAAAACATTTCATCTTCTCCTCTCACTACACATCCATGTAAGAAGCTCTACTCCAGCTTTCCTCTAGGCCCCCTTCAGATATTGGAAGGTTGTTATAAGGTCACCTCAAAGTGGTGAACAACCCTAATTTCTTTACCCTGTCTTCATAGGGGAGGCTGTCCAGCCCTCTGATCACTCAGTGGCTCTCCCCTGGACATGTTCCAGGAGCTCTTTGTCCTTATGCTGGGCACTCCAGAACTGGACACATTACTCCAGGTGGGGTTTCACAAGAGCAGAGCAGAGTCAGAGAATCACTTCCCTCAACTGGCTATCTGTGCTTCTTTTGGTGCTTTCTTTCTCCAGCCATGCTTACACTTCCCTGAGTTTTGTGTCCCATCTGTTTTCCTGATCTACCATGACCCTATCTTCATTCCATTCAGAACAAAGGAAACATGGCCAATGGAAGGGTAAAATTGTTTCCAAGAGAGGCAGAATAAAAGCAACTTTGTTTACAGAGGGCTGGTGCAGAGAAATTCCAAGCTCCAGAGTAAAAATTGAGGCACACTGGGATAATTATCCTATTTCTGCTTAGCATGCCAGAATACTTTTTGCATGTATACTCAAAATACATTTATCTTGGAAATACAAAGGAATAACATGAGAAATTGAGTTTGGAATTCAAAGTTCGATGACTCATGGTACTTCCCATATCTCAGGCTCCTTTTTTAAAAACAGGTAAAGTTTTCCCTCATTTTACCAAATCTTTCAGGCAACAGAAGACAGTTCCAATTGAACCATCAGGGCTTCTTCTGTGGTCTTCAACAGGAACAAAGCTAGTGGTGGGCTACATTGCTTTCGATTATGTGAAACTTAATAGGATATTGAAACTTATTCAGTAATTTTGAACTAATGCCTGTAGAGTCTGTATCCTCTTTATCTTGATTGTAAGCTTATTTTAAATAAAGGAGAGAAGCAATTACCTTAATCTCTGATGTCTATCTGGTTCATGGAATGATTTCAAATATAGTAATTTTTTGCATAACTGAATTAGTATGGTCTCTTGCCTTCTGAGATGAGAATATTAGAGATTTGCTCATAATTATCCATAATCCAGAAAATAAAAAAACACAAGAAACTTAGTGTTACCATTCAATCTTTCATTTTCAAAATTTTAATTTTTTGCTGAGAATGTTTATAATATTCATTCTCACTGTACATAAAAAGACTGCTATGTTTAATTCCTGGTTCCTGTTCAACATAGTCCAATTTAGCTTCATTTAATTCTTATTAGAATGTATTTATCCTGACACACTTTGAGACGAGCAAAACAGAAATGATGGCTTTATTGTTTTCTTTTTAATACATCCCAATACAGTAATTACACTTTAAAGCAGGTACCTTCATGCTGAGATATATGGTGCATTAAAATATCATGAGAATGCTGTAAGGACTCACAGGCCATTCTCCCTTTCCTGGAAGATGATATATTTTCCTCTTGTATTAGAAATATGAGGTTACCATAAAAAAAGCTTGAGCGCTACTGTTTTAATGCTTCAGTGTTTGAGACATTGGGAGTCGTGTTATAAATTCCACTCAGTATTAACATTTCCATTCCATCCCTCCCACTCTATGTCTAAGAGTTATAGTGCAAACAAAGTGTTTTATTAATTGGATCTTGATATATATCTTTTCTATTTTACTGATTCCTCAAGTACCTCTTCTGAAATGTCTTAGCTAATCACAGATCCTAATTATGATTTGAGACTTAGCCATTTAAAATGAATGTAATTTAATGAACTCTCATTAGCAGAGACAAAAATGCATGATCCTAGGTGTTTTGTGCGCAGGTTGTATCCTCAAAATTTGTCACTAAAGGCTGCCCTTAAACAAAGTTATTTGGGGATCAACAGTGATACAGATAAAAACAAGGTAATAGGTTGAACTACATAATTTTTTGTCTTCTCATTCTGTAAAATATCTGTCACAAAATTTCCTATTTACATCATTTTTTAAGATATCAGCAAGATTGTGCAGTGTGAATGTGCAAAATAAGACCTGAATAAAATCAGGTCCTTAAAACTCTTCTGTCCAGTTCACCAGTATGGTTTTCTACATTGTACACTACCAAAGCAGGTAGTATGGACTTCTGTCAAGAATTTTATTGGCCACATTTGAGATCTTGTGGTTTCTATATGTAATATGATTCTGCTTATCATCATTTCTGGATAAAAGTGGTAGGTACAATCAAGCCTAGCAAATAAAGAACTAGGTGAGGTATTAATAGTAAAATAATTAGACAGTTCCATGTAAAGAAAAAAAAAATCACTTCTCTCAGTTTTTCTCACTCTGCATTCCTCTTGAGTCAACCAACTGTAAAATTTAGCAAGCAGCTTGATACTTGTCAGACTCTTGGGATTTAGCCTTGATACACTAAACTTTTGGAACATTAAATACATGATCAGATATTTTTACAAAAGTGGACTCAGGTGGAAAGTTAGCACAGCTGCAGACTGCCTCAAGGCTGTGTTTACTGAGTCCAATCTTAAATTCTGTCACATCTCTGAACAGAATAAGACAAATATAAGATATTTTAGATAAGAATCCCAGTGGCTAACTTGCTTTAATTAAAGATTTCAAAAGATAGAAGATTCAGAGACAAAGAAAATAAGTCTTCTATGTGAATTATCAGGTAATTGCTTTGAAGTTAAACCTGTATATTTTTCATTTTTTAAAAAGCTTAAAAGAAGAGCCAAGTGAAGGTAAGTCTTCTCCCTTCTTGGCAGACAGGGAAATCTGATAATCATCTGTCCAATGTCTGTAAGATCTTTTTCTTCAAATCACAAACTTCCCTGTGTTAGAGTATCAGACAATACCTTCATCAATGAGTAAATAGGAACTTAAGGCTAGATTAAAAATTTTCAAAGCAATCCTGCATGAATAAATTAAATTCAGGTTATTCTGAGAACTGGATTAACTTGTGGAATTGTCAGGCGTTCCCTTGGAGCTCCTGTGGGACAAGTGAGGTTGCAAGATTGAAACAACTGAGTAAACCTAGTATTGTCTATTACAAAGAGCTCAGAGATCATAGACTATTTAGATTAACTTCAGTTCTTAAAAAATTGAACTTTTATGTATCTACCACAAAAGAACAGCCAAAAAGTATTCGTACGTTCTATTAAATTAGAAAAAAATGACATTTTACATAATATACACTTTATATATAGTATATTTTAACTATGATTACATTTTTTCTGTTAAGAGCATGTGACTTTATTACAGAGTAATTTGCCTCCGTATTCAGGGAGTAATTAGCACTGGTTAATTATCAAGGTGAAGCCAGATATGAGATTTTAGTCTTCTGCAGGACAGACAAAAACCCAAAACATTCCTTTCCTTTTAGGATTCATAAAAGATGCTGGATTAAGTAACAGGACAGAGTTACTTGCTCTATTTTGTATTGTCTAGTTCTGATATTAGCCTGTGTTGAATTTATCATTATTTTTTTGATGACACTAGGAAAGGAGAAAGAAATACTGCAGAGATCAGAGACGGAAGGAATGAAAAAGTGCCATATGCGTATCTTTGGGGTTTGTTGCCATTCTTCCATACTAAAATAGAAATCTCAGTAGAAAGCTCCAAATATGTGGTTATGCAACACAGATTTGCAGAGCAGGCAAGCAGCAGCAGATTGAATTAAGAACATGGAATCTGATGTCTCTTAAAACAAATAATGAAGTTAAGATAAAACATACTTTCAAAACTGAGGAGCTCCATGAACTTCACAAAGGGTATACAAGCTCAGATTCTCTCTGATAATAAACCCTGCTTCCCTTCTGGAAGTAAAAATTATTAAAGGTGAATTATTCCAAAGTACTGACTGACAGGGCTAAACTTATTACACAAAATTAAGAGTAAGTGGCCTACAATTGAATGTGAGTAGTACAAGAATGTGAGATGTAAATCTGCTTTAGAGTGACATAATATCTGAGTGATGATTAATACTGGCTACATAGGACCTAGCATAATACTGTGTAAAGACAACATCTCTTGAAGCCACCTAGTAGTAAATCAGTGTACCCTCTTCCAAAGCAGGTGTGTGAAGGGTCTTAGCATACTTCTAATTGTATATTTGTAACTAGAGGAAGTGTAACTAAATTTCTTTGTTTCCATAGGAGGTTCTTGCTGTTTTAGACTGTAGCAAAGTGAATCACTTATTTCAGAAACATTCAACACTGGTTATGCTTTGTACTTCTTGTCTTCTGTGTATTATTACCTTTTTGTAATGGTTAAAATATTCTTCTTCTCAACAGATTAGTTCATTTTGAAAACCTGCCCTTAATCATCTGTGTTAGATTCAGCATCTTATTTGATTTAGAGAAAACCAACTATAATCTGAATTTTAAAAATGCATCTTCCTGAATGTTGTCTTACAAGTTATTGGAGTGGTATGACAGTTTTCATTATTGTCTCTGGATGAAGAGAGATGAAGAGAGGCAGCTTTATAAAAGTATTTCTTCCAAGATGCTGTCTTCACCTTTAAATTATTTTACAACAAATCATGGTATTCACTACTTCTAAAAGAAAGAAAAAAAACAACAGTGCTTTTGCACCACACAGACTTTAAAGAACAGCAGTGAAGATGCACTTTGAGTAAAAGTTGAATGTAAACTTTCATTTTGAAAAGTGTTGGATGAATATCTTAAAATGAGATTAGTCATCATCCTCAGAAAACCAACGAAGTCTGCAGTGATTAAGACTTACTCATCTCTTACATATATAGAACACAGGAAGAAATAAGAAGCTAGCATATGCTGATTCATCAAAATCCTGGGTTTCTAGTTTTCATCTGGACTTGTATTTTGAAGTGGTTTTTAAAGGACTGCCTAATCAGTAGGCTTCCCACATACATGCTGTTAGCAAAGTCTTCCTCAAAAATCTTAGTGGAAATTTAAATTTGCTCCAACAGTAATATACTGAAATTTACATCTTCTTGTATCTACTTCAGTGAATGTTACCTTGGTTTTTTGTTTTAACTTAAATGGAAATATCTATGCCAGTGGAGAAAATGTAGCTTCATGAACAAGAGGTAATTTTATTGAAGTAAGGTTATTCCTGGTATCTGAAAAGCTGATTACTGAACAAGATAGAAAATTAAAGAAATACATAGGTATATCAAGTCTTGCCCATCATTCAGCATCCCAGTTGTCTGAACCTGATTCCTTTTCCTCTCTCTAGGCTGAAACTCCACAGGGATAATGGCTGTATATTTTAAGAGCGTAGCTCCCAGCAACCTGTTCATGTTAATCAGCAGAAAAATAGCTGTTAATAGCCTGGTGCCAACATGAGCCTGGCATCTGCTGCCCTGAGGTCTCATTTCTAACACCATAACAGTGATCATTTAAGTGCAATATCCAGATTTCAGTATTGTTGTGATTGATGCTTTCTGCAGTCATTTAATAGAAGCAACTTGTGATAAAACACAATTAGGAATCAGAATGTTAAATTGATGGACTGTAATGGCTAGTGGTACTCAGGCTTAAGCTAACCTGATGATCCTTTCTGTCCTGAAGCCTGGTTAATCTGTGAATTTACTGAGCTTTTTGATTTTCCAGTCAATCAGAAAAAGAGGTTAAGTAACAAGATCAACTCTCACTTCACCAAATAAATACCTCAGGGTCCTTATTATGATTTCACTGGGAAATAAGGTTGCTACAAATGTAAAACTGGCATCAAACTAGTAGAATTCACTCTATTTCACTCTTTTTCTGAAAAGCCTGACATCTGAGCCTGATACAGTGTGATAAAAAGTTTACATGACTTCCAATAAAAATTCTCATTAGGAATTGCTTACACACAGAAAAGTCACAGGGAAAAATTCTTTTAAGAATAATCAGCAGTGCAAATAGAGGTCATGTCTTCCTTCTCACCAATTTCTCTTTCTGGCAATTTCTATGAAACTAAATTTGATAAGATTATATTTGCATAACTGAACTGTTATTCATAGGTTAATAAAAAAAACCATTAGAGGATCTTTTACAACAGGATCATATGCAGCCATAATGGTGCAAGTACTTGATATTTCCTCATACAAGCAGAGCACACGCAGGTTGATGGCTGCTGTCCAATGCTTCTGGATCAGTGAGCCAACTTTTTATTGTATATCTTCCCTATAATATTTCCATAACCTTTTCAAAGGGCCAAAGATACACCATGGCTCTAAACATTTTTAGCATGTTTTTCCCCCAATAAATAGTGACTGATAGAAGAATCAAGGACACTGACTGAAGGAGAGGTAAAATGTTTTCTTTTATTATTATTATTTTTAATTAAATAATGATTGTTTTTTATTAATTTTTTCCATTTCTAAGGAAATTTCCATTTACATCCTGATCATTGCATTTCAGGTTATATATCCATTGTGACATATGCAGTCTTTTATTTCAGCCCTTCTGTTACATTCCATAACTATACAGATTTCTTTTTAGTGTGTGATACTTTATATGGGCTCACACTTTGCTATGCTGTAATTAAATTTGGTGCTTATACATTTTTTTCATTGGCAGAAGTGCAAACACAAATTCTTGAAATAGACTGAGATCAGCAAGTAACAGCAATTTTCACTTTCAGATATGTCTACAGGATTAATTCTTTTTCTAATACATCTTCAACTCAATAGATGTAGTTTAGCTAGTGGCATATACCATTTCAAAACTATCTTTCATGTTCCTATACTGAATACCTTGAAATCAAGGACTTTGTGGTGTTTGCATCTTGTGATCCTTCTAAAAGTATTGTAAATACGTTTTGAATATTATATGGTCATTCTTCATTAACGTGGGAGCACACTGGTTTTGCAGAGGGAAACTGAAGTATTGAGAAGGATGAGAGGTTTGATCTCAAAACAAAGACATGCTATGCCACTGCACCTCATCCAGAAAAGGATGCTACATTGCAGGTTCAACATTTTAAACTTATTTATGTCAGAAAAGCATTTCACTAGTTTTGAATGAGCAAAGGTCAGAACTGGAAAAACTGCAAAATATGAAGGACTTTAGCACTGAAGTGGTCAATAAAGTGAAAGACAGCAAACCTTTTTCACTCTACGAATGCAAATTCTACTGCTTTAATTTAAAAAAAAATCAATTTTTCATTTATTGGAATTACTCTAACTCCAGGTTTAGAAAGGATACAAAGAAAAATGTTTAAATAAACAATTAGAAGTGGAAAGTACATATAAGGAAATATAGCACAATCTCCATGAACAGAGTTCTCTGAATGATGAAATTAGTATTATTATGATCTATATAGATTAAGGAGCTGAATGAGGATAACTAAGAGTAGTAGTAAATTATTACATTGCTGTAGTTCTGTGAAGTGGCAGCAGATATCTATGAGTCTATAGATTTGCTTTTCATGTGAACAAAATAAAAATATGGGTAATACAGATTAGCAGCAAATCTAATTTGTTTTGTGTTATCAGTCTCCTCAGGTCTGTGTCATTACCAAAGAGGATACCATCTTTTGCTTTCCTCTGCCATTGTTACACTGTGAAGTGCTGTGATTCCTCTCTGCCCTTTGATTCTACATCAGCAACCTGTGCTCTGTAAGCCAGCGCTACCTCAGTGAGTGGTATGAAAGACTGTAATATTACTTATTGCCCTGTGTCAAGACCCACAAGATGGGTGCAAGACTGTCAAATGTCACAAAGTGAGCACAGCTCCCCAGACGTGGGTGCCAAACCAAAAACCACATCCCACAGAGTGGGCATGGGCTGAGATCCCCAGAGAGGGGGGTTAACCCAGGGAGATTTGGACTGGATCCCTTTGCTTTCCAAATTCCTCTAGAGAGGAGCCTAGGTGCAGCTCAGCCCAATCCTCCTCCTCTAATTTATTTCTTTCAACAACCCATTTGGTGAGATTAAGTTTGGGAATTCTCTGGGTGATACTCTAGGAATAAGATTATCACTCAGGATGTTTGAACAAAACCACATTACCTAAAAGTGAATAAGAGTATGAAGCATGTCAGAATACAACTAGCAGAATTATAAATGATGTTACTTTCAAAGCAATAGATTACGAATAGAAAAACTTAAGGAAATTGTCAAAACAACAGGTTGCAACTAACAAGATTTGACAAAGGAACCAGTAATAAAATTTATCAAAGTTGGAAACTGTGTTATCCTTATGTGCGGAGATAAGGTTAGAAACAGAGACACAGAAAAAGAGAGAAAGAGAAAGAAGAGAGAGAAAGATATCATCACCCTTAGATCCAGCCTTGATCTTGGTAGGAAGTTGTGATCCTTGGATGGCAGGCACGCATCCAGCATTTCGAGTGTGCCTCTTTCATGCTGCCTGACTCCAGCTTTTCAGGAGGGGGTTGGCATATCCTGTGAAGCTAGGGGTTCACTTGGGACCCTCTGATGGGATGATTGGTCAATAACCTTAATCCTGCACGTGCCCTCTTCAGTGGCTTTACAGGGGGCATACACAAAATGTCACTCTGCCTCCACACGGTACAGCTTGCCTGCCCCTGTCCCTTATAAAGTAAGGACAGTGTCCTGGCTATCAGGGTGGCCATCAAATAGAGCTCCTCTTACAAGGACAGGGTTCAGCTGATGGGGATAGCCACTAAAGGAGGGGCTGCTCTTGCAAGAATAGGACCCCGTTTATCAGGGTGGTTACACAAATGAGGGTCTCTCCATGAGAGAAGAGAGTCTAGATGGCTCATGAATGAGAACCCCACCCAACCACAATGTGCTTTTTGTCAGGGTGGCTGTTTTGAGACAATTATTCTTTTCAGGGTTCTACACCCTGAGTGTAGAAAGAGAAGATAACACTGGTACAATGATCCTTTTCTTAGGAATTCCATCCATCTTTCAGGAACTACTTTGCTTCAAAACCTTATACTGGAGATCAAGGATAGATATGATTCCTGAATTTACCTGGAAAAATACTCACTTTCATCAGCTATCTCAAGTACTATATGTGTTTTCATGCCTTCTGTTCTATTGGAAGAATTTGGTAGATAATAGTAAATAATAATGCCACCCAGTGACACTTCCATAATGGTAATTTATTTTTTTTTTTCTGCTTGACTGAGAGATAGATTCCTCCTTTAAATTATTTGCTGATTGTTATTATGGTAATCTGAGTCTGAACTCAAAAAAGCCAGATTATTTTCTTCTGCATTGTTAAAAATGTTTCTTCATCGTTAAAAATGTTGTGGGATTAATTGCAAGTTGCATAGTTCAGTGAATCTCATTCTTTTTAAAGCTGAATCTCATTTGGAAAACTTGACATTGCTCCAGACCTCACTAATGCTGATTCCCATCTTATTTGCACTCACTGAAAATTGCTACTTTTCCTCTCCTATAGAAACTCTACTTTTCCTATCATAAATTACATACAAAGCTTGAAGCCTGATTTTGTAATGTACTGGTGCCTCGGCAGTAACACTAGCCATTTTTGGTAGTGAATGAAAGACTGATTTAAACACTGTAACATCTATCACAAACCTTCACTATTGAATTATTTGTTTATATGTTGAAATATATATATATATATATATTTCTAGAGGTTTCAAAGATAATTTCTTTCTGTACTTGCCTGCATTTGGTGGAATTACTTCCTATCCCCTCAAGAAAAAACATTCTTATTATTTTTCTTTGTTGAATATAAAGCTGAAGGTAACTGCTTCCAAACAATGAAATACTTAGAGTTTAGTTGCTGCTCCATTCTCCTTATACATATGATCTACTTGCAGACACTTCACTGAAAAAGTAATTAATTGTGATTGGAAATACCTGTTGTGAACTGTGAATTCAGAACAGATTGTGCAGCAACTATAAAAACATTTTTTTTTCTATTTCTCAGTAGGCTTAATTTTTAATTTTGGTTGTTATGCCTTAAGCCTTGCCAAGCTTCTTCCTTTACTAGTAGGTAATGATTTAAATCAGCCTGTTGGGTAACTTCCCTGGGGTTCTTAATACCTATTTTTGTCCACTCACATAATTACATTGTTATCTAGAGTTTAATAGAACATTGCAACATTTAATTAAAACTGTGTAGAACGATTACTATTTTGATTAAACCTAGTTTTAGAACCAGCCAGTTTGTTGGCATAAGCTCAGCATGTCTGGCTTTCTACTAAAAACGTTCATTAAGGTCACATCTGCTTCCCTTGACTCCTTCATCAAAAATGACCTTGTTGTTTACTCTGTTTTATGGCCATAAAATCTCTCAGTGAAAAAGACCTTTATATCTCTTTAGAGTTGTGTTCTTTGGCTTCTTCTGCCTCCAAACTGGGGGAACACAGATCACTTCAAGTAAAAAAACATACAGCTCATCCCAGAGCAAGAAGCCAACATAGCAACTGAAGTTATCTACTATTATTGTTTCTTGTATCTGGGAAAAGGAAATTTTAGAGGACTAATACTAACCTGTAAACTTTTTCCTATTTTTTCTCTTTTTTGTGAGAGCATTAAGGCATAAGGAACTGTGGGACTAAAATACCCTGCTGTTGTATCATATAAATCTCTTCTGTTACCCTTTAAAGGTTAGAAATTGCATAAATGTAATATAAGCATCACTGGTGTACTAATATATTCTAGAATGTGCATGAAGGGAAAACTTTACATTCATTCAGCTCAGATTTGATACATATGTGACTAAAGCTCTTCAGAAATACGTCTGGGAAAGTCACGCACAGCAGCCTTACAGCAGTTAAAAAAAAAAAAAAACCCCACACAAAAAAGCAACAACAAAAAAACCTGATTGTCATCTTGCTCTTCTGGTACAAAAGCCAGCAGGAAATAATCTTTTGTTCTCTCTGCCTCTAAACCCTCCACACTGTCATTCCTGCTTTCACCAGTAATTTACAAATTATTACTTATGCTAGAGGGTACGGATGATCACTATTCTGCTATGCTTTCGTAGAGGTAGAGAGAAATAAAATTATTCCCATTCTAAGAGTTATATTTCTATTTTTGGCACTACCAATCTGAAAAGTTAGAGTGGATGGACTTAGGACAATCCTATTCTACTCCAGGTTTCAAAATGGAAATGAGAGTTTTGCAGAGGCAGTCAGGTAAAGACAATCAGGTGTTGCCAGTCAGGAGGAGGAAGGCGTGAGCTCCTGTCAAGCCCACCTGTGCCCAGTTAGGGTTGGTCCCCACTGCACATGAGCAGACCTGGGGGACCAGTAGAAGGTGAGCTTCCAAACCCATGGGGAGCTCACTCTAGAGCTGCCAGAGAAGAGGTTAGTTGTGTCTGGAGCATTAGCACCGAGATAGACTAGCTGGATCTAAGGCAACTCTCGGAGTGCTGTTCTTACACCTTGGCAAGAACACCTACTGGACCTCGAAACACCGTGGTCCAGGAAAGGATTGTCTTCAACAGAGTTTCATTAATCGGTGTTTACTCAGAACTGTACAAAAAAGGAATTTTATATGAAATAAGACTTTATCGCTGCCACCTTATTCATAACAGCATTGTGAGGCTACAGGGCTTTGCTAAACATCCCAGGATATCAGGACTCTGGCTTTAGTCTCATCATGATATTTTTTAACATGCATGTCCTCATCACGTGCAAGTGCTAATATAGAACCTAGAGTTCTGGAAATTAAAGAGAACTGTATATAAGACAGAGTGTTATTGTTGCAGGTTGCTGAAACTGTACAAACTATCAACTTTGTCAAAAAATCCCTAAACATCTACCCTGAATGCTTCCATGAAACTTCTGTCTTCTCCTTAAACAGGGTTTACAGACTTGGCCTGGTGATCCAAAGACAGTGGCTATGTTTTGCACAGAAAACATTTCCATTGATTCAAATTACATCAGCAAAATTTTTTGTGTTGGTAGGCCCAGTGCTGAAAATCTGTGGGTGATGAGTGTCGTAAGCTCTTGCTCTGAGCCCAGCTTGAAGTGGTTTATGAATCCATGCGGGTTGTGATGAATGCTCATCAAGGACAGAACTGCAAAGGCAAAAGTCAGGGCTTGCTCTTACACTCAGGCATTGGCTGCTTGACAGAGTCCACAGTCATATATGAAATAAATGCTCCAATAATATCTCTGAAAGATGAAAAGTCACCAGGTCTCACAGACCATGTCTGTCAAAATCCATAAAATGTCCGTGCTTGCACCAGCTTTTCTCGTATTTAAGATTATGGTTACTTTCACAGGGCCTTAAACATGAAATTATTATCAGGATGCACAAGGACAAAATAGATATATCACCACGGGGAGCCCTTCTCTGATTTTGAAAGATGAGATTGTCTGGTGTTTTCCTTATATAAATAAGTTTCACTTGGGATATTTTATTTAAAAAAACCAAAACCTCACTAGTTTTAAACCCAGTTAACTCTCCAAATATTCTTGATTCCGAGGATTAAGTATTGGGCCCTCTTTAAGCAAGAGAAGTTTTAGAGCTGTTTAGTAAACTGATTTTGTATTTTGCAGCCAGCTTTGGACTAATAAGCAGGTAAGTTATGAATTAGTCCCTAGAGAAGAGGATATTACCTCTCCCAAATCAATCAACAGAACTTGAGTTCTGTTTGCTCACACACTAGTAAACTTTGAAAATTTTTAAATAATTCCAACAGCAAACTTGATGAGATAACTTCTAGAAGACTAGTTATATTTGTGAAAGACATATAAAGTTAAGACCACAGCAGGCTCTCAATCAGATTTAAAAAATCAAAACATTTTTAGGCTTTTCATGCCATTGTACAAATGAGAAAACTATCTTGCATGGAAATTGTATTCATCAGCTGGAAGTATTCCAGTGAAGATCACTGGAATCTACTCTGAGTTACATGGGGTGCCAGACAGGTCCTGTAGCATCTGGAATGCAGATCCATGAAGGCTTAGCCAAAAGAGTGGGGGATTTTGTTTGACAGATACATTACATCAAAAACTGGGAACAAAATAAATGCAATTCTTTAAGAAAGTAGTAGAAGGACATTTTAAGGGCATGCTTGCTTTTCATACAACATGAAAGCCAACTTCTGGGGCCTTTTATTCAAAAGCAGCCTTTAGGTATCAATGAAACCAAGGATGGCAGAAAGCAAAAATTTATTCCTAGACTGTAAAGCTGTACAGGGAAAGTATTCCAGAAAACCATTCCCTGGAAAAGTACCCCCCTCATGCCCTGGGTAATGATGTGAATTGCACAATAAAATTTTACAGTTATTTGTTCACCTCTGAGCAGGTCTCAGTCATATCTTCTTTATGACATTGTGACTCTCCTCTCAGCAGTAAATTAAGATATTTCTGCCAAATAATACTCTACAATCTAACAGATTAGCACTGTATATTCATCTAGGGCAGTGTAAACTTTTTGTATATTAAAGTAACTCTCATAGTTACTAAGCTTGTGGGCAATCTTACTTATAATCACTGTAGTAGGTACCAATCATATGCAATTTGCTACTGGTATCATAGACTAGCAGTTTTTCAATAGCTACTGTAATTTTAAAAATAGACTTGAGGAAAATAGTAAGCACAAAACATTTCTACACTTTCAGGGCAGCTTTATTGAGATTAAGGCTGCCTTTCTTTTTGTACAGAACATATTTTAAATTAAAATTTTCAACTAAAGATGATTCAAAATTTTTTTGTGATTTAATTTCAAGTATAGTCTCAGAAAACAAGAGTTTCTTAAATGGAAATATTATCATGAAAATGTATATATGTTTATTATTAATAATATTATTAGTATTGCTAGAATTGCAAATATTAACTGAAAATATTTTTTAGTCCTCTGAAAAATTTTTGAGGAAGAGAAGATACCTATTAAATATTTTCTCATTAATGCACCAAGAACATGCAGATCACCACTAACACAGATCTTTATCTTAATGGAAATGCTATGAAGAGTATTTATTCAGTTGAAAAAGCTGGAGGTAAAAAGTATCAATGGTTTCATTTGCTAAAAAAATCTCAGCTATAATAAAAATAAAATAAAAATATAAAAATATAAATATAAAACCCCTCAAGAAAAGAAAAAAAGAAAAAAAACCCAAAAAACCAAAAACCAAAGCATACTCTCTACAAAAATCATTGAGGGGCACATTTTTAAGGAAAAAAAATAAAATCTGTTTAATTTAAAGAAGATTATGGATATTGTTTTTCTGGAGTACACACTTTCTGTGAGTTGTCCTATAAGTCCCTGATTGCAGGATATTCTTATATGATCCCAGGCTACCATCCCTGTTCGGAGTTGACTATGAAGTTAATTGCCTTGTAACACAGATGTAAATAAATTTTTGTGATGATACATTATTTAATAGATTTTCTGTTTATCAGTTGTGACTTTAAAGACCATGTACTTTTTCAGGAGGTAATGGTGTCTTATCAAGCTATCTGGCACCACTTCACATAAAATACATCCAGAATCCATTTTTCATTAAATAAATGAGGTATATATGCAACTTGTGCAGTTAATTTGACAATTTTTTATTGATTTGAAGGAAATTTCCGAAATGTTACATCTGAAAGCAAAGCTTACTGAATCATATAAGAGATCACATATTCTTGGCTACACTGAATGGAGTGTTTTCAAAATCTCTAAGTGATTTCAAACAAAATACAGTAAGAAAAAAATCTAAATGTTGTATTTTGGATGGCAACATGAAATTACAATAAATTCTTAAGATTCCAGATTAAAATCTGCAAATTTAAGATTTGGATACATTCTATATTAGACTTCATAATGAATTATACTTTGAATAGGGTTTTACTACAGATGGTAAAAAAGATGTTTGCCACTGAAAGGAAACTTATCTTGCAAAGACTAATTGAGAAGAAATAAGTATTATCCAGAGCACACATCAGAAAAAAAAATGTTGAAATTCCTCTATTTAAGCTCTTACTTCTACTTCACAGAAATCTCTTATATGAAAACCTAATTTATTAAGGGTGTTATCAATTATGCCTTGTTTAATGACTCAAATCTCATCACTGTTTTTACATCTTTTATTAGGTGGAATGCAACAGAGTGAGAAAGAAAGCAGGAAACATCTTGGGCAGGAGCAGAGTATGGGAGCTGTTGCCAGGGAGACAGAGAAGGACTTGTTGCAGATGTTTACTTGGGAGTGTTGGGGATCACTCTATACAAATGAGCAGGGTATCTTAAGCACTGTATCCAAAAGTATTCTGTAGAAGTGAACCTGCAGTTTTGTATTTTTTTGATAATCGCATGATTCCACTAAAGTCATGCAACAGGATCAAGGTGAAAATTGATATGGAAATTTGCATTTCATTAGACAAAATTCAGTAGCATAGAAAATTATGCATATTATTCATAGTTCATGTAGCCTCAGACATTCAATAACTCAATTCTATGTGATGTGTAAAACAGTTATGCAGTTATAAAATAGGAAAGGATGAGAAATATATAAATGCCAATTATAGTAAAGGGAAAAATTTGCACTTTACAATATTGAAAGTTTAGTTACTCTGGAGAGTTTACCAAGTTTTTATTTATTTGCTTCATGAAGCAAACTTTGGAGATAAATAATATAAGCTAGATTTCATGTAATGAAGCTTCTGACCTTCAGAAGAAGAAGAGATCTTTACAATCTCATAAATAGACATATATTAAATGAGCATACCCTGCTATCTTTTGAAGTTCCACAAGAGAAAAAATGATTAAATATTTCTATTTCTATGTGACTTGTAAATCTAATTTTATTTATAAAGCCTAGTTAAGTAGAGAGTCATCACTGTAATGGCTTTCAACTGGATAATAAAATTGAGAAAACAGATTTGTTTCTTATTTTATCAAAATAATTTTTGTGAGCTGTATTTCAACTGAACAGATGGTGCACACTGAAAAATAATGTTTTGCAAAGTGGCAGGGTTTTTAGCTTTGATAATTTCAAGTGAATATGCACATGTGTTTCAATTTTGATATACTAGCTAAGATCATCCATCTGCAAACTGGCAACCCTGAGATGAGAAGAAATGAATAGGAAACTGTAGGTTTGTTCTCGTTCTCAGTTCTGTTGTATTTTAAATAGAAATATCATATTTTTTATTTAATTTCTAATTAAATTTGGGTACTTTTGGCACTTTGTGTTCTGATGGAGGTCAGTTTGCTTCTATCAGAATAGATTAAAGTATCATAGCTCTTTCCTCTTCTAGCTGTAACAAATCTCCTGCCACCTTATTGTCTGCTATTGCCTCTTTTCTTTTGGAGGACCTCTCTGCTGGGTCTTTAGTTGGAACTGATCACCTATTTTGGCAGATACCTCCTTTTCTATATCCTAGTTTTATCTTTTGCTCCACATCCTTAAATTTTTGGACAGGATAAAATAGAAAAAAAAGGCAGCAAAAATTTTTTTCAGGGATAAGGTTTCTGGTGAGCTCGATAAAAATTAAGAAATAAAATAATGTGGGTTTCACAGCCTTTCATAGTTACAGACTAATTGAGGTTGAATGGGGTATCAGGACATTTCTAGTCCAAACCCCCTTGCTCAGAGCAGGGTCGATACTAAATTCACACTAAGCAGCTTACAGCATTATCCTTCAGTTATCCTTTTAGTGGGGTTTTTTTTTTCATTACAACCAGTCAGAACTTTGCCCTGTATCAGTGCATGACAATTGTTTCTTACTCTTCTACTGTGCATGTCAGTAAAGACTCTGGCATTATCACCTCATGCCTTGATTTCACTGGAACAAAGGAGGGACATTTTGGGATGAGAACAGAAATCCATTTAATATCTTGTATCTTTTCTGGGATTCTGCCATAATTATATATCTAGGAAAGATCTCGGGAGCAACCTAGAGTGATCAGGAATTTTCTAAACCACCAGTGATATTTTTGCACCAAAGATCCTGCATGAATCTGGTTTATTCACAGTCTCTTGCTGCAAACACCTCTATAGCTCATCTGTCATGTGTACAGAGAACCAAATCCATATATTTTCAACCAACCAACCATCTAATATTTCCATTTGATGACCAGAAGGACTAGGAACTCTGCAAGGCACTGAATGATTGTTTTCCATCTACATCCCTTACAGTTTTGCTGGACTGTATTATATAGACCCTCAGTTACCTCTCTTCCAGCCTGAGATTTTAAGTCATTGACTGTTCTGAGGTTGTTTCCTGACTTTTTTCCCCTTCCTTGAACATGATGGTTCAAACAGGGGGTGCTACTGAAAAGCTTAGACAAAAGCCAGACTCAAGGAGTTCTGTTCCTTGCAGCAGCATCTCTCAACTAAGTGCAAAAATTCAAGGCCCACAGCTAAAAGTACACCCTGCAGAAGACTATGAAGAAGACTTTGAGCCTTCTTCCAAATGACCCTTGCCTATGACCACCAGGAGACAGTGTGCTTGCAGAGATGGGTGGAATCTTGTGTTAATAACTTCTGGGAGATGATTTGAATAACCCCACTTCTTGTGTAGAAATGCAATGCATATGTATCATTTGTAAGGATAAAAGTGTAACCTAATAACCAAGTGCTGTGTGTTTGGAGGAGTAATCCCCCACATACCCAGTGCTATAACAGAGAATACCTTGCTTAATAGTCTCAATCTCTGTGGCTATTGAGTTATACCAAGTTTCTCAGCTTCATAACTTTTCTAGCCATGCTAGAAATGCAAAAATAAATTGGGATAAGAGGATAAAACCACACAAACTAATGGCATATTTATACAGCAGAATAAACGCTGTCTGTTCTGTTCTCTATTCCTGACTGTATAAGCTTTTTTTGGATGGCTACTGTTCTGGAGTCTGCACCAAAATCTTTGGGATAATCCAACATAACATTCTGGATTGCAATGGTCTGATTAGAGCCCAGCATTTTGTATGTAAATTGAGGATTTTGTTTTTCCTATGAATATCATTTCACATTTACATTTTTTAAAATTCTTCAGCCTTTATACTATTCACTAAGTCTCATGAATTCCTCTCAAATACCTTATCACTTGTGTCTACTTATTGTGTCATGGTTTTTAATCTGGGGTTTGGGAGTGTTTAATGAAAAGCTTCTCAGGTTTTGTGTGTTTGCAGAAAACTGTGTGGGGGTATTTCAGATGAGAATGGAACAATTATTTCTGTAACTTTTAAAACTAAATGGTTGGTTGGAATCTTAGATGCAAAAGTCCTTGAATTGTCTGTGTTTACTTTCTTTTAAGCTTTCAAAAATGGACTTTACAATTTCATTTAGAAGGATTGCATTCTTTACTAAGTTTACCATCCTAAAAGAATGTTCCTGTATTTCCAGTAGGAGTTCAGCTAATAGATCAGATTTTATTCATATTAACTGAGAACACAAAATTACCAAAATTGAAAGGATAACATACTAAAAATAACCAGATTTTTTCCTATTTGCCAAGTGTGTTTTTAATAATTAATAGCACTGTATATTAAGTAGATCAGGATTTTGGTGAAAGAGTGGAAAAAATAGGATTATTTGTAAATTTGTAAAATTGAGGCCTCTGTATTAAATATTTGAGCAAGAGAAAAGGCTTTTTTTTAATCTACTGTATTACACAATTAGACAGTGTTACAATCCACCCTATTCGTTCATGTAACTTAAAACTCAGATCCATGAGAACAAAGTCCAACCACAAAAGGTCGGCTGCAAGCAGAAAGCTTTGTTTGACAAAGAACACAGGCAAAGTGAAATAATCTTGCGAAGATATGGCAACTATGTTGCAAGGCAAAGAGAAAGAGAGAGACAAGGAAGGGGAGGAGAAAAGATATCACCACCCACAGGTCCAGCAGAGATCTTTCTTCTTCTGGATGCAATTCCAATTCCAGATGGGGCAAAGGTCCAATGCAAGGCGGCGGGCGGAAGGTAGGTCCCCATGAATGAAGGCATCGGCATTTCGTATATGCCCTGAGTTTCCCACCACTCAGGTGGCTGATTCAGACTCTGGGGATGTAACCTTCAAGTTTGCCACTGCTCCCGAGGCTGATCCAGGAATCTCACCCCGCATTGAAAGGAGCAGGGTTTTTGTTCAACCTGCCCTCGGGCCTTAGCGGTCTTTAGCCAGTTTGCCAGGGGTGTCAGCTCACTGCCAGCTCCACCTGGGTCATGATTCCCCACCTGAACTTTTTAATCAATGTCTATGCCCCCAGCATTCCGTTTGCCAAATTGTCACTTGAGGCAAAGAAAATTCAGAATTCCACTGAATGGAGCCTCAGAGGTAATGTACATTTGCATTCATTTTTCCAAGTAACATTCTGTCACTTTTACTTAAGCATCCTAATTCTAAAAGTTTGCCGAGAAGCCAATATTTATTGAAAAATAAAAAAGTGAAGTTCTTGAGATAACTGAGCCAAACAAGATTTACATCGTTTCCCAAAATGACCACTGCATTTCTGACTGAAGTGAATTCTTGGGTTAAGATTTTTGTTCACAAATGCTAGGGGTTTTTTCTCTGTTGAGGTCCACACAAGGTATATGCCTAGGTAGGTACACAGTATGAGAGGTAAGAGTGTTGTGTATCTCCTTTGGGGTTGAAGTTTAGCAGGGCTATATAGTACTACATCACTATTTGTGAACCCGATGAGAATACTATGTGAGGAATTTAATTTGACCTACTGGTTACAGAAATAGTATTTGACAATTTGTCACACTTCCTTTTTTCATTACTTTGATATCATAAAAGTCATCCTTTCATCCATCAGAGATTCCCAGTAGATGTGGATGAAGAAAAAGTCATCTTTCAGGACCATCATCATCTTAGTTGCTCTGACCAGGTGCAGGTATATTGGACTCTGAACACCTTAAATACACCTCGATATCTTTGATACTATGGTGCATTTTCTTACTTCAGGATATATGGATGGTACAATACAATTTTATTGAGTGAAAGCAAAAGTGAAGTCCTTCTTCAGTGTAACTAGCATGGAAATTTATTATTTTTTTTTAAGAAATCCCCTTGAGGAAGATTTTGATTATCAAGTTAGAACAAAGTTTTCACCACCTATGATTTTATTGAGTATCTGATTTCACTGAGATTTATACTTCTCTATCTACCCCAGCTGCTGAAATTGGATTGTTATCTGAGAAGGCAAGCTTTCTATTTTGAAATTTAGCTGCTTGATGGATGCTCGATTCAGGAAATAACTTGGCTAAAGCTGAATACTCGGTACCTATGGGAAAACAAAGAGAATTTGACCTTCTTATTCCCTATACTCTAGAAAAACCAAAAGGAGGAGATACAGAATGGTAGTAGGAGGCAGTTGATATTTCATTCACTTTGCAAGCTGAGTTGTGTAACCATCTAATCAGGTGTGTAGTTGATAATTTTTATTATATAAATATATGAATATATGAATATATAAATATATAAATAATATATAAATATATAAACATATACATATATAAATATAAATATTTTTGGTCTGCATGAATACTCTGAAATTAATTTAAAATATTCTAAAAAAGAGCCTCAAACGAGGTACTTTACATGAAAATCATCTTCATAAAAGACTCAAAACCTGTTTCAGTCACAGAGCAAAACATCTACTAAGGTGATTAATCTGGACTGATGTGCCCCTACACAGCACTGAAATGGTTCTGAGGTTACCTATGCCTCTGGAAGTGCTGAATCATTCAAAGTCAGCAAAGTCAGCTGATACCCACTTGTCAAAGTAATTTTGCCAGTAGAAACCATCTTTTAAATTATAGTTTATTTACTAGGGAGACAGTGATACAAGGTTGGTGATGGAGGATAGAATCAACTCAAACTGGGGTTAGAACAAATTCTGGGTTCTCAAGATAATAGAGCTATTAAAAAGCAATTTAGTGCTCCCTTGCATTCCTGGTGACAATTTGGCTTGAATTTGTATACTGTAACATTGTGTAAAGCTCGTGACAGTTCCATGGGTACCTACAAAATAATTAAGAAATCATTAAAAATGCTGTTGCACAGCGCTTAGGAAAGATGGTGCTTGTTACAGTCCAAGGTAACACTAAAATTTATTTTTGTTTTGGATCAACGAAACAAAGTCCAACTGTAGAAGGGTCGGGTGCAAGCAGACTTTTATTTGACAATTGACACAAACAAAATGATAGAGCCAGGCAAAAGAGGAAGAGAGGAAAAGAAGATAGAGAGAGAGAGAGAAGCAAGAGAAGTGGGAGAGAAAAGGGTAAGAAAGTGGGAAGAATGAGAGAGAGTCACCACCAGGGGTCCAGCTGTCCAGCCAGTTTCTTCAAGATGGCACTGATCCTAGAGAGGGTCCGATGTGAGATGGCAGTGGGACAAGAAACAACAAAGCAGCCACAGTATGGACAGCCATATATATCCCTGAGTTCCTTTTGTTTGAAAGGGGCAGCTCTCAGTCAGCTGCCACAGAAGCCAGGTTCATTAGCATCAGAGCCATTGCAGGCAGGCTCACCTGGAGGGCAGGAGGCAGAGGCTTTCAGCCCACAGGTCTTATCTCTTTCCAGGCCCCACTCCCTGCTCCATTCCAGCCACCTTATCCAGGTACATCAGCATCAGTACAATCAAGGTGGCTTCCTCCACCCTGGCCAGGGTAATCATGCCCGGAGGGACGTCCCAGCATTGAAGGCCCTCAGAAAAGGGGAGTAGTCTTCACCCAGCCCTTAGTTCTTAGTTCTTATCTCTTTCAGGTGTGATCTCCAGCTCAGCTCTGGCCAGTTCAGGTCCCCCACCCTAGCCAGGGTTATTCACTTTAAAATTGTTCTTTTGAGAAAATTTCCAATCAGTGAGATCAGATTTTCACAGTGCTGCTTAGGAATAGGCCCTCTTTATGATGTTGCTATTCATAAGTGGAATTCTTCAGACATGCATTTGAACAGTCAGTAACTACCCTAATAGAAAGTGAGAACTGCTGTAATGTATTCGAACTACTTCATAACTATTAGCACTAGTCAGCACCAGGAGGAAATATGGGGGAGAAAATGCACACTATCAAATAAAAACTAGAAATCTAGGAGTCTGTTATTATAAACAGTGGTCTGCGTGTAAGTAAATTCCTGTGTACCTTACAGTAGAATTTGCAGTTGCTTTAATTTAGAAGTTTACACTATTGAACATTAACTTTTATCTCCTGACTTTACCATTCAACCAGTATTGCATTTAGTATTGAAATAACAGTGTTTTCCTCCACTATTTGCTGTCAATAGCCACCCAAAAGCAGATGCTGCTAACAGACTAGACAGTCCTTTCACTTCTTCCTTCTCAGGTGAGTGTTTCTATATTATTTAATAGACAGGAAACAACACTTCATCAAATCACACAGTTAAGTCATTTATCAAGACAGAAAAAATTATGATACTGTCTCCCAGCTCATTGCATGTTACATTAGAGACAGTCATGACTGTGGGCTCTGTGCTGGCACTGGACAACAAAATAGACTCTGGCCGCAGTCCAGGTTAGATAAGACCTAGACAGTTAGTCCATTAATCAAGTGAACAATTTCAGCTCCACAGAACGATAGCTTCAGATGGTCTAAATTGGCTTAGTCAGTGGAGCTGTGCTGCCTAACTCCAAGGCCATGGCCCCCATTTTTCATCTGATTTGTTAGCTGAGACAGTCAATAGGTTAAGTTACACAGGGAGAATATTTTATTTTAGTGCCAGATACCTGCAGTTAACTTCAACTGACGACACAGTTTTTACTTTGTTCTTGAATGCCAGTATTTCTATTCTAGGAAAATCTAATTTGTCTTGGAATATTGTATTATCTATCATGTTACTGAGATGGGCTTAAAATGCTTTGGCTTGTGAGTGTTCTGATGGTAGAGATCTGAAGGAATATTGGTGTGACCTCATTCCTTTCTGCCTTTGTTGCTATCTTCATTCAGTTAATGGTTTTAATCAATGGTTTGCCAAAATTTATGTTCTCTCTAGTGCAAAATTCTAAACCTGTAAATCAAATGCTCACCCCATTTCCTAGTAATAGTTCTGCCTGAAGCCAGTATCTTTAAATTTGATGAGACATCAATAGAAAACAGAGAAATCTGTGAGAAGAGAGACAACCGGACCCATTCTGTGCAGGCCACTTCATGTCCACATCCAGGCACCTGTCTGCTCCCTGCCAGACAGGCAATCAGTTCAGTCACCTGCCCCAGCACACATGGCTATGCTGCTTCTTGGCAAAGCTGCTATGTGTGGAAGTATTCAAGCCACAAAATGAGGTTATAGCATTAGATAGAGAAGAATTTGGAAGACTGCTTATCTCTTACAAAGGGGTGAAAATGGCAAATGGACATCTGCCCAGCAGCTTCAAGGTTTTTACATTTGTTTCCTGCTAAATGTGGAGAGAGATGCCAAACTAGATTTTGTCACTTGAATTTGTTGAGCAAGAACTGCATCCCTGAGCTCTTTCTGTAACCACTCTCCAAAGTCTGGAAACAGCATTAAACCTCTTTGTTACTGTTGCTTCTGTAAAACAATATCAATACTACTTTCTTCTTTATTTAACCAACCAAATTTATAATGATGAATATTAGCTTTCCCTTTTTCTAACACTGAGTGTGGTTAAGATAACTATAATTCTTACACTGATAGCCATGCTTTTAAAATCATAGAATCATCATAGAATTATAGAATCAGCTGGGTTAGAAAGCACCCCTGAGATCATCAAGTCCAACCCTTAATCCACTACCACCGTGGTTACCAGACCATGGCACTGAGTGCTACATTCAGTCTCTTTTTAAAAACCTCCAGGGACAGAGAATCCACCACCTCCCTGGGCAACCATTTCCAATGCCTGATCACTCTTTCTGTAAAGAATTTCTTCCTAATATCTAACCTAAACCTCCCCTGGCACAACTTAAGGCCATGCCCTCTTGTCTTGCTGATAGTTGCCTGGGAGAAGAGACCAACTCCCACCTGGCTACACCCTCCTTTCAGGGAGTTGTAGAGAGTGATGAGGTCTCCCCTGAGCCTCCTCTTCTCCAGGCTGAACAGCCCCAGCTCCCTCAGCCTCTCCTCGTAGGACTTGTACTGGAGCCCTGTCACAGTTTCCTTGCTCTTCTCTGGACCTCCTCCAGCACCTCAATCTCCTTCCTGAACTGAGGGGCCCAGAACTGGACACAGTACCCCAGGTGTGGCCTCACCAGCGCTGAGTGCGGGGGAAGAATCACTTCCCTGGACCTACAGGCCAGGATGCCATTGGCCTTCTTGGCCACCTGGGCACACTGCTGGCTCATGTTCAGCTTCCTGTCAATCCAAACCCCCAGGTCCCTCTCTGTCTGGCTGCTCTCCAGCCACTCTGTGTCCAGCCTGTAGTGGTATTTTGAAAGGGTATTTCGCCAGGTACTGCTTTGGAGAAGCAGTCGTGACTTTTCCTCCTATGGTCACAAAATGACACAGTAATGATGTTGTAGTTGGAAAAATTATTAACCAATATTTAAATTCACATGGATAAATTGTTGAATTTAATGTAAAGAAAAAAGACTACTGCAAATTCTGTCACTGTGATTGAGGCCCAAACATGTTAGTACAAGTAAATATTATTACCCTGGTGTTTTCCAGCTAAAAATATTGCTTGTGATCATAGTGATTAAGGATGTGATGATCAAAAAACTTTGGAGAAGCTCATATATAACTGGAAATGAACCAGTTTTAATTTTATGGAGCAAGAAATTATGCTTAGTAAATAATAACAATTGTCTCCAGCTATACATTATACCCTAAGGGAAAAAATATTATTGATACATACCTACATAGGCTGATAGATTTTAAAATCAAGTTATATTGCAATGATCTATTTTTTTTCTCAAACATGACCTATATATAGAATGTACAGATTATAACCATCTTTTGTAAAAGTATTTATTTGCAATTTTTCAATGTCCTAGATGTCTTCAAATTACATATCTCCTTTATTGATGTGTTGTATTAATGGCCAGCTGTGGGAAATTTATAACGTAGAAAACTGAAATATGGAGAAAAATGACCTGGCATTATTAGAGTCACAGTAATAGAAAAATAAACTTCCCCTCCTGGGTTTTCTTCTTTGGTTTATAACAGAAAACACAGTTACTATCTTAAAGAACTGATATAATTGTGATTTTCACCATGTCAGTGAAGTACTTCAGAGAAACCTTTCTGAAAGCTGAATGATAAATTACTAGAAATCGGCATTTTCTTCTGCTTTTACACCTCTTATATTATAATTAAAAGAAAGGGAATATTATCTGCACAACCCATAAATTTTAAAATATAGTTTTCAGTGTGACAATTCTGAAACATGAGTACACTGGTAAGATATGTATTGCTTTTATCAACTTCAGCCATGTCCAATTTTTTTTTTTTAAATAGCAACAACCACATGTGTTTTAGCTATGAATGCATCCTCTTAACAAAACCACTAAAAAATTCCATTTAGACACCTCATTTTGTATGCAATAGAGACATAGTATTCTCTCTCGTCCAATGACAGGTCCCTACAATCTTTTACATTGCAAGTGTGTGACTAAAAAGTCTGTACCCAAAGCTCTAATTCATGTTCTACCTTCTATTAACTAGTGCAGAACCATAAACTGCTGTTTCCAGATAACTGACCTTGCAAAATTCTATCAAATTCAGCTGTTTTAAAGCTTATTTTAAAATTCTTTCACGTACATTTTTTTCTTGTTGAAAGGTAACACAAATGAAGTCTGTATTGTGTTACTTTTTATATTGAGGACTAATTTCTTTCTGTTTGTATACTATGAACAGGAAAATAATGAGACTCAATGTAATTAGATTTTTCATGCAGTATTCAATCTTATAAATGATAGAATGGAAGTTTTCCACATTAGACATTACTCATAAGCAGATCTTGTGAAGCTGTAATATATGATGTTGTCTGCATAAGCAGCACATGGATGTTAAGCTACAATAAAAAAATCTTTCAGAGAGCTGAAAGACTGATTCCAGTGGAATTGCATCTTTAACTCATTATCTAATTCTAGAAGTTAGGAGTTATCTCTGATTACAGTAGTGATGATATGATCATATAAGACCAGATTCAGCTGTATAGTTACATAGTTTTATCTTTTTGTGCTTTCCTTCTTTATTTTTTTAGTGTTTTGTTTTGTTTTTTGGTTTTTAATAATTTGGGAGTTTTTAATAACCATGTGATAAATACTTAGGTTTCCTTAGTTCATACAAAACTTAATTCAATTTCTGTGCTTTCCGATAAAATGAGGCGATAATGAGATGTGAAAACTTCTTACTACAATTGAAGCCCGAAGTGCACCTGGACAGCTAGCAGGTTTATGAACATTTATGTCTGTGAGCGTCTGATCTGACTGATTAGAATTTGCCTCAAAAAGGACAATTTTAAAGTGAGTATCCCTGGCCAGGGTGGAGGAAGATGCTAATGTACCTGGCCTGACCAGAGCTGAGCAGGGGGTGACACCCGGAAAGAGATAAGAATTAAGAACTAATGGCTGGGAGGACACCCCTTTCCTGAGGACCAGCCTGCAATGCTGGGATGTCCCTCCAGGTGTGATTACCCTGGCCAGGGTGGAGGAAGCCACCTTGATTGTACTGATGCTGATGTACCTGGCTGAGGTGGCTGGAACGGAGCAGGGAGTGGGGCCTGGAAAGAGATAAAAGCTGTGGGCTATGCAAAGATGACAGTCTTCAGAGGGAAGACCCCCTCCCACCTCCAGGTGAGCCTGTCTGCAATGGCTCTGATGCTAATGAACCTGGCTCCTGTGGCAGCTGACTGACAGCTGCCCCTTTCAAACAAAAGGAACTCAGGGATATATATGGCTGTCCATACTGTGGCTGCTTCAGTGTCTCTTGACCCATTGCCATCTCACATCGGACCCTCTCCAGGATCAGAGAGAAACTGGCTGGACAGCTGGACTCCTGGTGGTGACTCTCTCTCATTCTTTCTTCCCACTTTCTTACCCTTTTCTCTCCCTCTTCTCTTGCTTCTCTCTCTCTCTTATATCTTCTTTTTCTCTCTCCCTCTTTTGCCTGTTTCTATCTTTTTTTTTTTGTTTCAATTGTCAAATAAAAGTCTTCTGTTAATGTTTCCACGGACTGTAACAATCTCTTACTGGAGTTTGATTTGCCTATGTCTTCATTAGAACATAATGTTGCACTAATCAGAAAAATTACCTAAATATGGAGGTGTCTCACATTTAGCAGTATTTGACACATTGCTGCTGACAACTCAATTAAATTAAATGTCAAAGACGAGAATTTTTACTGACAAGTGCACTGAATGAGGAAGATAACCACTTAATGTTCTTCAGTAATTAAATGGCACTGAAAAATGAGATGCCTGTCCACATTCATTCCTGGTCCTATTCATAATGTAATCAGAGTGAGAATTAATAATTAGAATTGTTTAAATACACGTGTCTGAGTTCAACCATTACTGTATTTTTCTTGATTATTTATGTGACAGAAGTATAATCCAGATATTCTGGATTAATTTCTGGTAGTGTATAATTTTGATCAGATGCTGTTTCAAGCATATTAAGAAAATAATTAAAAGCTATTTATTTTTCCTCAGTTAGTTGCATAGTCTTAAGTTATAATAGTTTTAACAGGTCTTTCCTTATCAGAACTTCTTAACATCTTGCCTCATAAAACAAGCATGCCAAAAATTGCAGTCACTCTTCTAAAGTAAAATTCAAAAAACCCTTGACTTTGATTACAGGAAGTAGGAGCCTTAGACAGAAGGTTTTGGTCTGCCAGTTTTAAAGACAGGGTGAGGTTAATATCTGTTTGCAGTGGTTATTACATAGCAGTGTCACAGAGAGGCTTGAAAGGAGGAACAGAAACATCATCACAGCCAGAAGCAGTTTGTCAGAGGGACCAAGCCATAAGGCAGCTGCATGGCTTGTGACTGAGAGAGAAAAATCTTCACTGTCTCAGTTTTTACATCTTTGCTTCGTGTAGTTTCTTGATAATTGAGGAATTTTCAGGTGCCTCCAGGTAGACCCTTGAATCCACTTGGAAAAACAGATAGCAGAAGTTACTTCTGTGGATATACTTGAAAACTCCAGTTGCCAAATGCCGTGTTCTGAGATACTGATGGGCTGCATCAGTTCCCAGTGATGCATAGCTGTCACTTCACTTAAGTGGATGGATGACAGTCTTCCTGCCACTAATACTTGCTGGGCATGGAATGGAGTGTTACCAGTTCTCCCATTAAGTATCCTGAGGCCTGAGTGAAAATAAATCTTTTTACAATAAATTTTCTTACAAACAAAAGAAACAAAATTGCTGGGAAGAAATAAGTACTCATTAATTAGGCATTATTTTTTAGCAAAGTAGACAATTTGTTATTAAAAAAAAAATAAACAGAGAAAAGAAGACATAGAAAGCGACAGAACTGAGGCAATGTGACTTAGAGGTTGCAATGGAATTTTTTTTTATAAACTCTCCCCACAGTACACCCTTTTGCTCCAGCCTCCTCAAATACATGCAGGTAATATATAACTCTTATGCAAGACAATTTCACAGCTAAGATTTGATTTTGCAGGCAATTTATAGCGAATGTCTGAAAACACAATCCATCTTAGAGTGTATCTTAATCTTACTGAGAATACAATGTTATATGGAGTGTAGCAACCTGAGGTGAACTGTAAGATGGAGGGAAAATGAAACCTCAAGGTCTTATCTCAGCCATGGTCCTCACATCTGAGATCCAAAATTAACCTACTTCAGAAAACTTCAAAGAATGGAAAACGTTAATAGAGTGTATGTTGTTCTTTTTCTTAGATACTTTTCCTTTCTGTGGAATTTGACTTTCTGCTTGGCTGTCAGTTAATATCCAGGTGTAACAGACCTATTTCTTAGGTCATGTGGAGGCATTTTGGTCTTGCTTTGGTTGTAAATGTATGTATATGTGTGCATGTACATGTATATCAGTCTTTAGCAGCTTTAATAATTGTTTGAAAATATGCTTCAGGCATATTTCATATAGTGATAGTTGCCTAAGTATTTAGATAGCCTTTGAGAATGTGATGGTTTTGTCTGGGATAGAGCTCATTTTCTTCATAGTAGCTGGTAAGGGGCTGTGTTTTGGATCTGTGCTGAAAAACAATGTTGATAATTCAGGGATGTTTTCACTATTGCTGAGCAGTGCTTATACAGAGTCTAGGCTTTTTTTTCTGCTTCTCACCCCATCCTACCAGCAAGCTCTCTGGAAATGCACAAGAAATTATGAGGGGACACAGCTGGGACAGGTGACTCCAAGTGACCAAAGGCATATTCCATACCATATACTGTCATGCTCAACATATAAAGCTGGGGGGAGAAGGTGGAAGGGGAAGACATTTGTAGTTATGGTATTTGTCTTCCCAAGTAAGCATTATGTGCGATGAAGCCCGGGTCTCCTGGAGAGTGCTGAACACTTGCCTGCCCATGGGAATCAGTGAATGAATTCCCTGTTTTGCTTTGCAACACTCTTTTCTTTACATATTAGATTTATTTTCTCAAACACTGAGTTTTCTCATTTTTACTCTTCTGTTCTGTCCTTCATCCCATCAGCAGGGAGTGGCTGAGTGGCTGTGTGGGGTTTAGTTACTTGCTGGGGTTAAACCACGACAGTGCATGAGAAGAATGAGAACAGACAACAAACTACTATTTTTCATGGCTACTACCAGGGCAGTCCTGGACCTGCCTCTAAGGGAAGCAGTCATGCTAAACTTGGGGAGAACCTCAAATGCAAACCATCATTGCGCATGTTCCTGAGAAGCCCTACTTCAGAACTATTGTGCAGAGTTTCTAAGACTTCAAGTAAGCATCAATTGGTGAGATGACTTGGTTTCACAAATATGTGCTTTTGTTTCCACCTGATTTTTACTCAAAGCAGATTTCATGCATCAAGTTTTCACTTATCAAAAATAAAGATTTTCAATGTGGAACATTCCCAGAAGCTCAGGACCAGATAATTTACTTCCAGAGAGAAAACTGTCCTTTTGGTAGTGATATACTTTCTGTTCAACAACAGTATTTTTTTATTTGAAAAGTAAATTAAAGTGGTTGTGCTTATAAAAAATGTATCTATTTAGCAGCAGTTATTGTACCACAAAAATCTGTTGAAGCAATAGCTAGTTTCCTTGCAAACTGGAGAAATATAGGCTATTTGGACCACATATCTCTAGAAATACATAACTCCATTTTGTGTATATAAAGTCTTCCTCTGTATTATTAAATATCATAATATAGTGTCATGTGGTGCCTATGTGTGCTGGCAGTATTATGAAAGTGAACATAAAAAGAAAGCCAATGTTAATATTTTTCTCAGAGCAAGTTCTACCCTTTTATAAAGTGCATTAAGGAAACACAGGCAAACTTCCCTTATTGTAGCAATCACCATCACCATACGGTCACCATCCTCATTCTTCATATTCAGATAAAAAGAATGATACAGAGTCTCATCTCATATTGTAACTACTGGAATGCTAGCTAACTAAAACATGCATAAATCCCTACAAAACTCTTCATAACCCACACCAGGTAAAATGCATGAGTCATGAATGAATGCCACATGAATGAATGGCACATCTTATAAATGATGCAGTCTACTGAAACTTGTTAACAGAGGGGTGATATTCACATGCAATGGAAGTCAATATTTGATATCAAATATCAAATTATATGTTCTACTATGCTAACGTATTGGAGTAGAATATATATAAGTAATGGAGAAACTAGAGAGACAATGTGATATAACCAAGGTGTGCATTGTTCCTTTTGAAGTTTTAACTTCTAGAGCTAAATCCTAATGGCAGTGGGGTGACAAAAAGATGGTACATTTCAATTGGCAATGTTACAACACCTCTGCTTGAAATTTATACTATAATTTTCCCTTCTCCTCCCTGGATTGCCTTGTCTTCAAATCAGAATAGATCACCTGGTGTGACTCAATGTAAATAGCAACAAGTAGGAAAACCATACTATATCCCACTCTGTCAATAGTTAGATCAGGAATACTTATTCAATAAAGGAAGAATACATTTGACTTTTGCATGCATGTGAGATGATTAAAGTAACAGCACTATTAGACTAGAAGTATTAATTACTTACCTGTGTACAGAAAAGGAAACTGTTTAACAGTTTATATTGCTAATTTTCATTCTGTCCTTGGATGATAAATTCTTTCACATTAATTATATTCACTTAATCATTAATTTCCAAATAATTATTCATTAATCATTAATTTCCAAATCTACTGTGGGAAAGCGAGAAAGTGTAACATCAAAGCATTATGTATAGTTTCAGTTATCCTGCTCTGTATCTTCAGGTTATTTCCTGAGGAAAAGGACTTGGGAGTGCTGTCAATGTACACTTGCAGCCCAGAAAGCCAACCAAACCCTTGGCTGCATCAAGTGAAGTGTGGCCAGCAGGTCGAGGGAAGTGATTTTCCCCTGTACTCTGCTCTTGTGAGACCCCACCAAGTGTACTGGGACCAGTTCTGGAGCCCCTATTGCAAGAAATATGTGCTGGAGGGTTTCCAGAGAAGGGCCACAAGGATGATCAGAGGGCTGGAGCACCTCTCCTATGAAGACAGACTGAGAGAATTGGGGTTATTCAGTCCAGAGAGGAGAAGGCTCCAAGAAGACCTTATTGTAGCCTTCCAGTGCCTGAGGGGACCCTACAAGAAAGCTGGTGAGGTACTTTTTAGGATGTCAAGTAGTGATAGGACTAGGGGGGATGGATACGCTTATGGGCAGATTTAGATTGGAAGTTAGGAAGAAGGTTTTTACTATGAGGGTGTTGAGACACTGGAACAGGTTGCCCAGAGAGGTGGTGGAAGTCCCAAAACTAGAAGTTTTTAAGGCCATGTTGGATGGGGCTCTGAGCAACCTGATCTAGGAGGAGGTGTCCCTGGCCATGGCAGGGAGGTTGGAACTAGATGATCTTAAGGGTCCTTTCCAACCCTGAAAATTCTGTGATTCTATGATAATCCTTGTTCATAGGTTAAACACCTCTTCTTACATAGCTTTCACATTTAGACTTACACTGTATGACTACAATAGCAAGAGCATATTGTTGCTGGGGAAGTGTGCATGTAAGGTTTATTTTTACAATACATTAAGCTTCATGAAGAAGAAGGGCAAAGCTAATATTTTATACTTCATGCCACAGTCTTTCTTGTAACCTCTTTTATGTTAATCTCTTAAAAATAGAAGCAGAAGTAGACTTAGATAGAAATATTTATACTGGAACAAAAATGAACACTGCTGACATATGATTGAATCCCTGATGTAAAACAAAGCCCAAAAGAAAGCTTTCAAGAGTTCGCTCAAGGACATTTGCTTAAACAGTGAGGGAGCTTATTTGGCCGTGTCACCTTCTCTCTGAGTTATGACCTTTGTTTATGTTACAGTCTTTCTGTAACAGCTAAAATGATGTCAGAATCACTACTGCAGGTAAAGAAAAATCAAATAATAAGCTTTTAACAAATGCTAAATAAGAGAAAAAAATTAAAAAATCTTTTTCTTTTACATCTGTATAATAAAAGTAATCGCATTCATGTACTGTTCTGCATTTCTTTCCTTCCTTCCTTCCTTCCTTCCTGCTAGTTCAAATTAATTAAGATATAACTAGTAAGTGCTGTGACAATTTAAGATGCAAACATCCAGCTATCTGAGCTTTACTGGTTGATTTTGGTTTTGTTCAAATATTTATTGATAAATAATCATTGATAAATAAATATTGATAAATAGTCTATCTTAATTATATATTGACTATCATAATAGACTATCTTAATAGCTGAGAGACAATAGTGAACTCTGGCAGTACCCTGTAACTCATTCATGCTTGCAGAAGGCATTAAATTGTAACAGGAAATGAGATTATACTTCAGTACTTGCAAGAAGTCAAAACAAAAGCAGATTTTTGTGTCCTACTCTGATCAACTCTGGTTTGTTCTTCTGCCACAAAACTCATGCCCAGCAGCAGATGCATAGGCACAGATGAGCTACTTTGAACTTCCTCTTTGTAGGCAGAAAATGCTTTTCACAATTTTCTTTTGAAAAGGATCCCAGTGGAGGCAAAAACTAAAGCACAAAGGGATTTCTTTCTTTGTTGGAAGGTCACAAGAGAGAACAATAAGCATTTCATCTGACTTGCTATAAAACACAGATCAATGAAGTTCAGGCAGGGTTCTTACATAAATTGACTGGCTCTACTTGTTTCTGAAAGGCTAGATACTGTGACTTGTAGATCAGGAGACAAATATAAGGCATTTTTCTATTATTATTGGCTTACAAATTCATTTGACTTATGTTGCAGTTTGGACAGTATTTCTATCACCTGACAATATGCAGGATGGACAGTTGGGGAAAGGAAAGGAGACCTATGACTGAGATGAAAATAGATTTAATAGAATAATAATAATAATAATAAACTAATATTAGCCCCGATACTGATGTAAGACTTATATTTACCTCCAGACAGCTGTTGTGAACTGTGCACTTCTAGCAGTGAAGGCCAAATGTCCAATCTTGTGAGCGTGACTGCTTCAGGGAGAAGGTGATGGTCACAGCAAGAGGAGGAGGAGGCTTCAGCCATAGGACTACTGCTGCAATAGCCAGAATCTTCTTGGGAAGGCCACCATGATAGAAACTCCAAACATCCATGAAAACTTCACAGTATATAGTGAGGGTGATTTTTATGGTATGGAATACTGTAATTGGCCAGTTTGGGTCAGGTGACCTGGGCTTCACCCCTGCTGGCCCACTGCATCTGCATGCTTAGAACTACATTCAACATTGGTCATTATAGAAACCTGCACACCAAAGCATCTTCTCTCTTTTGTTCTCACAGAATTGGACTCTGCAGTCTCTCATTTATATATACTCTCTTTCATGCATTCTATCCTCCAACGCTTTAGGACTGACAGTGTAAAGAAAGAGTCCCAAGAATGAGTCTTCTCCATAGAATAGAGACTGAGAGGTCAAAATCTGCAGATTAAGTAACAGGAAAGAGATCTGTCAGACAGAGTTTTTCTTACAACAATAATTAACAAGTCCCTAAGATGTGGTCTGACAACTTGTTGTGTCAATTTGTGCTGAATATAGTATTGCAGGCAAATATAGAGGAAACGAAATGTAGCAAAGATGAAATCCCCCAGAAATTACAACTGCATGTGTTACAAAACAGAGCTCTGACTAAAATGAGTAATATTGTATGATTCAAAAATATGCATTGTTGCTATATTCAGTGTAGTCTACAGGGCCTAAAATAATTCAACAATAATAGAATGGAGTACATCCATACCTATTAATACAGTTATAAATACTGTACTGTAGAATTGTCACTTTAAAAAAATAAGTGAGAAATTACATACTGGAGATATGACATAGATAATAATTTTTTTGGCATTTTCATTATTAGCCATGTTCAAGTCAATTAGGATCGTAAAAGTCTAGCAAAAAATTTCAATTAAAATGTGGCATTTTGGGAGTATCAGCTGTACAATTTTGAATTTTAAACCACTGAAGTTACAATTTTGGAGAGGTCAGTAAACATCACCACATAAATAATTCTAATGGCATACGTGAATACCTTTCAAAATTGTTGGTTGACTTCATAGTCAGGCCTGTTAAAGAACTGACCTGACTTAGTGAATTATGCTTGAAACTAAAAAACTCAGGGGTAGTGTTGAAAGCTGTTATATCTGCATATTCATCAAGAATAGGGAAGATGTGTGCATCTACCAGAGTAGTGAGGATTTCTCCCCAACCTTGTCCAATGACAATAGCCTTAAGTCCATCCACTTCAGAGGCATGTATAACAACATACATTATCTGGGCAGCAAACAGGAAGAATTGGAGGTCGGTGCCCACTCAGTTATGGTAGGGGCATTACTAACAATGACAGACACATGATCATTCTGCTACACTGAGTGCTTGTAAACCTGCACCTTGAGTTCTGTGCCCATTTCTGGTTACCACAACTTGAGAGTGACTCAAAATGTAGCAGGAACAAAGAAGGGCCACAACAATGATCAAAGGGATGGAGAACCTGTTTTATGGGGAGTGACTGAAGGACATGTGTCTCTTCTTCCTGGAGAAGACTCAGGGTAAATCTTACTCCAATATTCCATCACTTGAAGTGCAAAGGGGAAGGAGGCTCTCTTTCCACAAGAAGTCACATGGAGAAGACAAAGGGCGATTGGTGCAAGTTGCACTGGGACAGGTTTCCTCTTAACATAAGAAACACATTTTGTAAGTGTAAGGACACTGAAATAAACTTCCCAAGGGTGGAGTAAAGTCCACATCGCCAAAGGTTTTCAAGATGTGACTGAAAAGCGTTCTAAATAATCTCACCTAGGGTCCCTTTTCCATGGAAGTTTGGAAGAGTTAACTTTTGAGACCCTCCCTTCCAGCCTGGCCTGTTCTGTGAACTGAAAGCCGCCTGAAACTAACACTAGTCACATCCAGTTGTATCTTGGAATTTTCTGCAATCATTTTTAAATAATATATCTTAGTTCTAAACTTTTTCAGTAGTGTAGAGCATAATTTCTGTTTTATAATTACTGAAAGTTTTGTGGTTTGTTTTCTGGTCATTGGTTATAATACCACCAATTTGAACAAGAAATGGGCTGTAATAAGTTTACTTGCTATTCAAAGGTCATCCTTGTTCTTAAAACCAGTCTAGAAAAAGTTAGCTGATAGAAAAAGAGACTTTGTACAGTTATATTTACAGAACAAGATAGTGTATGAAGTTCTTGCAGACTTTCTTAAAAAAGATATTAGGGAATAATGCCTATCGTTATTAAAGGACATTAAGTATTTACTTATCCTTATCTAAAGAATTTTCTGAATTGATTGTGTTCAACCAGTAGTGCTATTCTTTACTATTAAAAAAAAGTAAAATATTGCTTGTGCACAACAGAGAACTTTCTGCTTAAGCTTGAACTGACCTATTTTATCGTTAAAATTTACTGTAGTTGTTAGAATCTGAAATCCAGTGACCTTTCCTCCAAAGCATTATGCTTATGCAAACAGGCATTTTTATGAATGTATTTCTCTTTTTGCACAGATCTCTGGGAAAAATACTTTTTAAACGCAGAATAAAAGAAACCCAAGAGAAAAAGTGAGAATATTTAAAATGCTTCATATTATGCATAAGGTTAAATGGTACTCTTTTCTTACTTGTGAGAAATTCAATATTGGTAAGCAGAAAGGGGCAGGTGTCCTTATAATTTTGGGTTCCCAGAATCTAACTGACATTTTGCTTATTTAATCAATTTTTTATATAAGAAAATGACATGACAGTACGCAGAACATTGTCTAGCTGACACAACTTTCTGCATATTTTCTAATGTCTGTGTAATGCTGTTTGCTCTCAAATTGCTTAAAAACAGCTCTTCAATCTCTGTTCCATCCAGTAATATAATCTCTTGAAAATAAAAGATTAACTTACTATGAAGTGTAAATATGAAAGATGACTAATAACTAAACACTGGAGACAGACTTCTTGGTTTTTTTAAAAATATTTTTTTTTGCTACCTTATATAACAGCAATGAAGAGGATTAAAAAAAAATGGAAAAATAAGTCAAACTAATTTATTTCTGTATAAGACTACCTACACCTTGGGAATTAGTGACTCAGTAGGAGAAGCTGAACACTGAACAACTGAGTAACGGAGTGTGACAAAGCAGGATGTCTCCAGGAAACTATTAGTTCGGCATACTGGCTTTTAGTGTAAAAATACAATTGCTACTCAATCGCAAGAGATAGTTGCTCTGTAAGATTTGAATGTGCTCTGAAGATAATTAGTTCTTTCCTAAAGTCTATATTTTCTTTCCTGACTATTATTCCATAGGCCACTTCCTTTATTGGTGGTGACTCACTGCAGGAAGCCCCTCAACCACTTTGCCATCAGTGTTCTCTGCTCACTATGTAGGCACAACTGTTCTTGATCAAAATGGCTGCTGTAAGGTTCACTTTAAAAATCTTTTCATAAGTTCTTTCTTGGCTTCTTACAAGTCAATGGACTTCAAATCTCTTTATTTCAAGGTGCCTTCACATGGAATAATATGATAAAATGCTGAATGGTTATTATGTTTGGTGGCCAAAGTGTGTGAAGATTGACTGAAAAGAAACATTTAAAATCTTTCACTAAAGCACAAAAAGTAAGATCTGAAGGGGGAAAATTCCAGGTGTCTAATGAAAACTCCAATATTGCATAAGGAATTTCCTTATGCAAAAAAAATTTTTTTTTTTTTGTATATATGTATTTTCTCCAGACATATTGACAAAGAAAAATATCACTATTCCAATCCAGTTTTTTGTATAACTTAGTATATAAATGTTGTAACCTATATTTTTGTATTCTTCATTTAACTTCACCTTAAACATCAAGTCTTATCAACTTGGACTAGAACAATCATTCCATTTATTGTCCCTGCTCGTGCAGAAGTTCAGTTAACTGGTAGCAGCATGGGGTCTATTTAGATCATAAAGAATCCAAATTTTGTATTCTGGACTGAAAGACAATATTCTGTGCTCCTGAAAAATTCAGATACCTATTAATTAAGACCATAGCTATACTCTAGATATGCTTAATTACTTAATTATCTATGCCTGCACTAACTCAACAGTGCCTTCTCAAAACTCTTCCTTCTTGAAACTGTTTTCCTGCCTCCCCAGGTGGCCTATTCCATTAAAAAGTGAGCTTTTTAGTGCTTTAGACCTATTTTCAAGTATCTTGTGACATTTCAGTGATGTCTGAGACAAGTAAGTTTATAGCTAAATTATTTCCATAATAAACCCTTCCTTAAGAAAATGAAAAAAGTATCTGTGTATACTATGCTAGTATCTGAAGTGTCATCCTAGTTTTATTAGTCAAAAAACTGTGAAGGAATGACTTCAGAATAAACCTGTGAATCAATTTTAATTTTCTGTTATGCTTTCTACTCTACTCATATGTTTGTTATATTTAGAGTAAATATTTTATTTCTGTGTTCTGATACTTGTTTTGACTAACATGAACCTGTCTGCATTAATGTTGTACCATACTAATGGTACTGCTTTTGATTTGTTTTGTTGTGCCTTGCAAATATATTAAAACAGTTTAGATAAGAGATTTTACTGGATCTTTAAAATATTTTCAGTAATATTCCCACTAAATAATTTGAGTGCCTTTTTTTTTNTGCATCATACTGCTATGTTCTTTCTGCCCCATCCTCCCAGAAATAGGATTCAAAATCCAGTGCTGACCATTTAAAGAAGGTTCCAAGTTAATAATTTTTAGCCAGGAAAAGATTTTACTTTTTTTTTTTTTTTTTTTTTTTTTTTTTTTTTTTTTTTTTTTTTTTTTTTTTTTTTTTTTTTTTTTTTTTTTAATATAACAGACATATGCCTGGCAATAATTGACTGTAAGAACTAGGTGAAAAATTAATGCAGCATTTTAGAGGAGATTTGGAGCCCTGAACTTTGGGTTTAGGATTCTGGAAATAGTTATGAGAGACACTTAGATATCCATAGTCTTATTTAAAAATAGATTTTCCATAAATCAACGAGTCTTCCTTTAAAAATGCTAAATGGGTCAAATTATAATGGATTGGTTAAAGATTTTACAAATATAATATCACATATACACAATTCTGAAGAAGTTATGATTTCTGTCAGGTTAGCTTATTGCACTTCAATATTTCTATAAACAGTTCCAATAAAGTTATCCCTACATCTTTTCCACTAATTACAGTGTGCATGCTTTTTTTATAGTTCTTGCGCTGGAATATTTATCAACCTATAAATGTTTTCATTAAACTGTGAAAAAAGAACTCAAGGTTGATTAACGTGATCCAATAATGTCATATGAAATCTTACCAGATGCTCAATATTTTTTCCTGTGGTTCTGGTTGAAAAATTAACACAGAGGATTCTTTGATAGGCTTCTTGTCCTAGTGTGTATGAAAGCTGTACTCCTATGCTAGTTGTTATAATCAGATCAAATGGGTACAACCTGCTGAATCACACAAAATGACTGAGTCTGAAAGGGACCTTTAAATGTCACCTAATTTAACCTCACTCCTCAGTGAGGACCACCTAGACCTGGTGGCCCAGGACCATGTCCAGATGTCTTTTGACTGCCTTATCAAGGGAGGAGCCTCCATAACCTCTCCAAGCAACCTTTGCCAGTTCTCAGTCACCCCAACAGTAAAAAACTATCTCCTGATGTTCAGAGGGAATCTCTTGCATTTCGGTCTGAGCCCATTGCCTCTGGTCCTGTCACTGGATACCACTGAAAAGAGTCTGGCTCCAACTTATTTGCACATAAGTATCTTCAGGCATTCAGTGTAGACACTGATGGGGTTCCCTCTGAGCCTTCTCTGAAGAGCCACAGTCTCTCAGCCTCTCATGAGGAATGCTGTTGACCAGCTCTTCCTAGAAGAGGCCTCTCTAGAGAGGAGAAAGATAGGGAGGCACTCTCTGGATGGAAATGGGCTGTAGATCTAAAACTAAAATCATATCACCCACCCTCAGAAACTTTAACAGTGTCTTGATTATGAGACCAGATGATATGGAGACCTGTGGCTCTGTTTGAGAAGCATCTTCCATTGCGGGAAATGGTTATATAAATTGAATTGCCCTCTTTCCACTTTTTCTTTCCTTTTTATTCTTTCCTACCAATTTTCCTTAATTTCAATATTGGCATTACCTAGCAGTTAAAGATTTCAGGTTGATAATTTCATTCTAACTTAATTATTTTTTTTCATAAAGGCACTACAACTACATGTTCGAGGTAAAAGTTAATGTTTCTCATTTTTCATTTTTGCTCTACATAAGTACTAAAAATTATAGGTTAACTTTTAAAAAATCAGAAAATATGGTATTTAAAGTCATTCCCAGACCTCAGAGAATTTTTAATTATGCAAATGGCTCATTGCAATGCACAAGCTCAGAAAGTGCAAGAGCATGAATTTTTATTGCTGTTAGTTACTAATGTGAATGGGATACATTTGTTGAAGATATGGATTTTTTTTTACTTCAAAGACCTGATTCCACAGGAGGCCCAGCAGACTAATGGACAGTGTTACTGTCTTGCATCCGTTATTTATGGGAGACTTTTCTTTGGAGTAATATCAATGTAAACCCCAATACATTCTTTATGAAAAATATGAAACACATGAAATGATTGCTTCCCTTTTTGGTTAATTTCTCAAACACTCATTGTGTCCCAGTGTATACAGTTCAACAGGGAGAAGAGTGACCCATATAAAATATCTCCACATGTAAAACTAACATCACAAACTCTTAATGAGAAAATGGCATCCAGTATGTTGGAGCTGTCACTCAGTGGTCAAGCTCCACTCGCTGCACACAGTCAAAAGGTCTCATTTCCATTCTTCAGGCATTCAAACTTCTCCTGACTTCAGGAGCTTTCTGTGTGTAAAGAATGCAATATGAGCAGCAGGAAGCCCAAATTAAACTCCAGTGCAAACTCTTTACCACTGCTTTTGCAACATTACTGACAAATATCACCATATTGCCTTAGAATGAAGAATGGACCATAACAGCAGATGGAAATAATGCAAATGAATGAATGTACACGAGGAGCTGAAAGTAGAAGTCACCCTGATTATAATTTTTTTAAAAGAACAGCTGACTCTTGTGACATTATGAAATGTCATATAAGCAGCTGTGCTGAGAGCTCTGTAGGATAAAGGTTGCACATGAGATACTGCTTAGTTCATATGAACTTCTTCCCCAGCAGCACCAAAATCAGCCAAAATGCATTGTATTTGTAATGAGAAAGAGGAAGGCTTACAGTCTCCATGGACAAACAGGTTCATATAAATACACATATTTTTATAAATTCCTACTAGAATTCCAGTAACCACTGTGGATTCACAGAAATCCTGTTGTGTTCATGTGAATCTGCACTAATGACCTTGTTCGTAAATGACTTTTACAACTACAAGCTGTTGCCTTCAGGATTTTCTATTTTGAAAACTCACAGAATAATTATTAAAAAAAACCCTTTAAACTGAAGTCACAAGCTGGGGTCAGCAAAGTCTAGTGCACAACAGCCTTGCAATAATCATTAGAATAAATCTAGTCAGAGGTACTAATGAGGTCCTTAATGAGGAAACATTAGTGTTGTAGAATCTTTTGAACTAGCAGATCATATCTAGTCAAATGAATAGATTCGCCTGGTCAGTAAAACTAAATACTCTTAATTCTGTCATGATTCCTGTTGTATATAAAAAAGCTAATTAATTAAATGTATGTACTTTACTTCTTGTGAATGAAAAAAACATATGAATTAATTTAATTTCTTTCAAAATAAACTCACTTGGGAAACAGAAAAAATATTTTAATTTCTAATATTCATAAAGATAAGGTTTTGTTTGGGTTTTTTTCCATTGTTTTTTGTTGTTGTTGTTTTGTTTAATGTTTTTAAATAACCAAATAGGAAAATACCCTTGGTTTTTTGTTCTCACTGGAAGAAACTGAGGAAGTTTCATTGTAGAGCACACTTGTTGCAGACACAGACCACTCCAGCTGCAACCTTGTTATTGTTTACCATACCCATCATAGGAGTTCTCTCCCATTCTGTCATCTGCTACCTGGAGAACCACAGCATCAGCAAGCATAGCTGCACAGCACATGGTTGTGTTTTGGGAAGATCCTGTCAGGAACAGTTTGTGTGCAAAATGTTTCTCTTTCAGCTTGAATTCACAAGGCTTTTTGAAATGACAAGGAAGCAGAACCTTGCACCAACGTCAATAGACTTCTTTTCTGGGAAGTTTTCACCAGAATTCTTAAGAATTCCCTCATTTGTATCTTCTTCCTCTCGAGCAGGACTGCCAATAAACCTTGTGTGTGTACTTCTGAGTATATTATCTCTGATGAATATGGCTTCAATGACTCTACCTACTAGGACTGCCTAGTGAGCGTTCTGTAGGATATTTTTTTGAACCTAACCAAATTCAGCAGCACAGTCCAGACTTCCTTTGGGGCTTACACTTTATATATCATAGAATCATAGAATGGTTTGGGTTGGAAGGGACTCTAAAGATCATCTAGATCCAACCCTCCTGCTTGGGCAGGGACACCTTCTGATAGACCATATTGCTCAAAGTTACGTCCAAACTTTCATATATATGTCCACCTATGGCATAAAAAATTAATTACAAAATACTGTAAAAACTGTTTATGGGTAGCCAGATAATGTGAAATATTTGATAACAGAGTTGAAATTATGCATGACTGTGTATTATACGTACACAAACAAAAATATGTACTTATGAAAAGTGTGTGTTTTATATAATATATTTTTAATGATTAACCTACCTCATTTAAGTATTTGTTTATAGGTATCTTGGAACTGATTTGCTTCTAATACCAAATAGAAAACTCCATATCTTTGAGTATTGCATGTGTAATGGTACTGGTCAACACTTTCAGCTTTGTAGGTTAAATTAATCAGCTATCAAGAAAAAGTAAAAATGTATCTTGACTTGTGGAACCAGAATACTATAGGCAAGGAATACTTTGCTTCAAAACTATTTAATTATAAATATTAATTGTATTGTATTGTATTTTATTGTATTGTATTAATTATTAATTGTATTATTAATTAATATTGTATTGTATTTTATTAAAAAAAATAAAGGAGCACTGATGTGATTCCCCTCCCCACTAGAGTACAGGACACATATAGACTGAATTTTGCAGCAATACATCTGGTACATACAACCCTCCTCTAGAGGAGAGAGTGGAGAAGACATGAACAATGTGGGAGATATTGACAAACACTTGACTATCACAGCCTAATGAAACTGTTCTAAAAGCATCCTGTATTCAATTTCTTGCGCCAAGTAAGCTCTGATTTGTTTTTCTTGTTTCCCACTTTAATTCCTTAAATGATTCAAAAGAAAAATACAGTGTTCCAAGTGTAAATGCAGTCATGAGTTATATTCATTAAAAATTTTATTTAGCCATCTCATGGGTGCATTTCTTCTATTCTATAGGCAATTTAAGTGCAGAAAACACTGAAACTTGTGGAGTTGTAATTTACCTGTTATTACTGAACAAATAATCTTTTTTGTTTATCATGAGATTTACTTATTCCCCAGACTTTTGTTTTCTGCTCATTTGCTGACCAGTTTGAATGTTATGCAAGGTACACAATTATGTCAGTTTTATCAATACAGTTTGCTTAAACCCCATCCTGACTTGAGAGGACCATGAGAGAAAAAACCTGCTTGGAGCATCCCCAGCAACTCCCAGCCTGTTCATGTGGCAGCTATAATGGGCAGCTGAACCAATGGGCAGGAGAGGGTTGGTCCGGTGACCCAAATGGACCAATCACAGTATTCTTTCTCATGGTGCTCCATTCTGCTCCCATGACTCCTGGGAGAGGGCTCTGGTGGTTTTTCTGGATGGTGTGTTAGCTGGGTTAAGACCTGTCTGCCGCTGCTCCTTGTTTCCATCCTAGAGAAAAACATCATTCACCAAGACAGGTTGCTTTCTGTCTTCTCACATGGAAATAGCTTGGTTGCTCTAAGACTGTTGTGAGCTGCCACTGAGAATCATAGAATCATAGAATTGTCTGGGTTGGAAGGGACCTCAGAGATCATCAAGTCCAACCCTTGATCCACTACCAGTGTAGTTACTAGAGACCCTGTACTTGGGCACCTCCATCTACTGCTCAGTCCAGTGTGGGATTTTTCCTGTTGGGAAGTACTTGCCAACTGGGGAGGGTGAGTTCTATATTTACATACTTTATATACATTTGTAATCTGCCATTCGCTACTTCATTAAACCTACCCTAGATTTTATTTTTCAACCTAAAATCCTCTATCCCATATTCTCTTCTTCATCTTTCTCTGGGAGGGTAGTGGGGAATAACATAGAACATCTGTCACCTAGTTTCTGTCTAAAACCATGATAGATTTGTTGGTGTCCAGTGTGAGACTTGAATAATTTCATAGGCCTATACTCCAATACTCCCATATTTTATTTTACTCTGAAAAAATGGAATTTATAACAGTGCTTATCATGTCATCCATTGTCACTCTGTCCTTGCATATATTAGTTTATCAACACCACTGCACAACTTGCCATATAGGATACCTTGTTTTCAAACTCTTTAGTATTGTTTTGTTTCTTCTTGGTCAGGGTTGTCTGTCTAAGGGCACTGGTTTTTTGTTGTGTCTGACATCACTAGTCTATTGTGCAATAAGATGGGTAGAGGCTCTCCCTGGGTACCTTGAGCAATTTCCAATGAATCATATTGCAGATTATACCTTTGATCTTCTTATGGGAAATTATACCTCTTGTCTTCATACCAAGATGACCCCATCAGAATTTGGAGGTTCTGTAAATAGTGGTCCCTGCTTCTATGTGTTATTTATGCTTAATGTGTTTCAGTGGTTGTTTATTATCAGTAGGCACAGGAGTAGGAGTTACAACACAAGTACAACCACCACTAAGACTTTTACAGCAGCTTTTGCTACAGTCCCTCCACCCCTACTGGCACAGGTCACTGTTTTATCAGACCCTACAAGAAGCACTTTTGCCATCCTTCCACCCATAGTGACACAGGTTGCTCTGGCGATCAAAAAATGAAGAAAGCAAGCTCAGCCCTGTGTTACCAAAGTCATAGTGAAGATGGAAAATCTGGGGGAGAGCTTTGAAGATAAAAGACCAAGTCCTTTCCAAAGGGATCAAGAAGAAGGATCCTCTGCAAAATCTCAAGCAGCAAGTCCTTTGAAGGTAGCTCTTCCCTCATCACAAGAGGAGGAATCAGAGTCAGAGAGAAATACTGAATCTTTTTCTCTCAAACACTTGTGAAACCTACAAAAGGACTTTGGCCAGCTAGAAGGTGAGGTGCTTGTCACTGGGATTCTTCAGTGCTGGGATGCTGGGGTTGGTACAGACTACCAACTTAATATAGAAGCCAGACAGATGGGGAGCCTGGCTAGAGATGGAGGAATTAACAAAGCAACTGGGAAGAAATTAAATGGTGTCAGCCTCTGGAGGCAGCTCCTTGCAGCTGTGAAGGGCAGATGACATTGAGTGCTGCTCAAGGAAGTGGATCGGCATGGAAAAAGGTATTAAATACTTGAGAGAACTAGCTGTGAAAGAGGTGATTCCTGGTGGCTGGCAAATAAATGCTGAGTCTGATGAGATTCCCTGCCCCCAAGCTCATATTAAAGAAATTTGTGTAGAGTGCACCATCAGCTTATTCCTACACACTGGTCTGTGGAGACCCTGATGGTGACACACTAACAATTAATAAAAAGGATAGCAAGGTACACCAATAAAAGGACAGCATCTCCCTTCATTCTCCAATAGTTGCAGCAATGGAGAAAATGATAGAAGAGATAGTGGGTCAGACTCAGTAGGATGACAGAAGTTAAACTTTACTCCTGCTTGGACCCATATCTCTACTATTAGGAGAAGACTTCTTCCAATGAAACCCAAGTAAAATGGGACATGTGGTGAAGTGATATGTGGTGCAGCCATGGAGAACATAAAAGAAGCTTCCCATATCTGTTCATTCTTGGGCAGAGGCAAAGCCAGCATTAGATTTGGGGGGGAGGCCTTCTGGCATCTTCTCACAGGAGCCATGGCTGCTTCCAAAAAAGCATTGCACTAACCCAAGACACAAACCCTTGTTATTAATTACCAACACAAATAACTCATATTATATCCACAGTTGAATAAGTATGAGTTCAAAAGCATTTCATAGAATCGTAGAATCAGCTGGGTTAGAAGGGACCTCTGAGATCATCAACTCCAACCCTTAATCCACTACCACCGCGGTTACCAGACCATGGCACTGAGTGCCACATCCAATCTCTTTTTAAATATCTCCAGGGACGGAGAATCCACTACTTCCTGGGGCAGCCCATTCCAATGCCTGATCACCCTCTCCATAAAGAAATTCTTTCTAATATCTAACCTAAACCTCCTCCGGCACAACTTGAGACCATGCGGTGCCACCTGGCTACACCCTCCTTTCAGGTAGTTGTAGAGAGTGATGAGGTCTCCCCTGAGCCTCCTCCAGACTGAACAGCCCCAGCTCCCTCAGCCCTTCCTCACAGGACTTGTGCTCGAGTCCCTTCACCAACCTAGTTGCCCTCCTTTGGACCTGCTCCAGGATCTCAATATCCTCCTGAACTGAGGGGCCCAGAACTGGACACTTCTTGTCAATCCAGACTCCCAGGTCCCTCTCTGTCTGGCTGCTCTCCAGCCACTCTGTGCCCAGCCTGGAGCTTCCCATGGGGTTGTTGTGGCCAAAGTGCAGGATCTGGCACTTGGCCGTGTTGAACCTCATCCCATTGGAATCAACCCAACACTCCAACCTATCCAGGTCCCTCTGCAGAGACCTCCTGCCTTCCAGCTGATCCACATTTTACCCCAGCTTAGTGTCACCTGCAAATTTGCTGGTGATGGACTCAATCCCCTCATCTAAATCATCAATGAAGATATTAAACAGAATTGGGCCCAACACTGATCCCTGGGGGACACCGCTGGTGACCGGCCGCCAACTGGATGCAGCCCCGTTCAGCACCACTCTCTGGGCCCGGCCCTCCAGCCAGTTCCTAACCCAGCACAGGGTGCTCCTGTCCAAGCTGTGGGCTGACAGCTTTTTCAGGAGAATGATGTGGGAGAGGGTGTCAAAGGCCTTGCTGAAGTCCAGGTAGACCACATTCACCGCCTTCCCCTCATCCACCAGGCGGGTCACCTGATCATAAAAGGAGATCAGGTTGGTCAGACAGGACCTGCCCTTCCTAAACCCATGCTGGCTGGGTCTGATCCCTTGCCCATCCTGTAGGTGCTGTGTGATTGCACCAAGGATGATCTGCTCCATGACCTTGCCAGGCACTGAGGTCAGGCTGACGGGCCTGTAGTTTCCCAGGTCCTCCCGGGATTTCCCAACATCCCAATTCATTCAACCCTGACACAGGAAGGATCTGCTTTGGGTACATTTGCTGTCCAATTTTGCATTACTAGTAAATGTTCCCAGGAAGAGTAGCTGATGAACAGACTGTTTTCAAAATCATGGAATGTAAGTAATGATATTATCAGATACTTAAGTATTTGTTTGTCTAAACAAATCTCTGCTCCTTCATGTGAGCCACGAGAACATTTTAATATTTCTCTGGTTGCTCAGTTTCAAAGATTAAAATGTGTCCAGTTCTGGTACTCCCAACACAGGAATGACACGGAGCTGTTGAAGCAAGTCCAGAAGGTGGACACAAAGATGATCAGAGGGCTGGAACACCTTTCCTACAAAGACAGGCTGAGAGAGTTGGGACTGTTCAGCCTGGAAAAGAGAAGGCTCCAGGGAGACCTAGCAGCCTTCCAGAAGTTGGAGAGGCCTATAGGAAATCTGGGAAGGGACCTTTTGCAGTGGCTTGTAGTGAGAGGACAAGCAGTTATGGTTTTAAACTTGAAAAGAGTAGATTTAGGTTAGAAATCAGGAAGAAATTCTTTCCTGTGAGAGTCTTGAGACACTGGAACAGGTTGCTCAAGGAATCTGTGCCTGCCCCCTCCCTGGTAGTGCCCAAGGCCAGGTGGATGGGGCTTGGAGCAGCCTGAGGTAGTGGGAGACATCCCTGTCCATGCAGGGGGGGTTGGAGCTAGATGATCTTTAAGGTCTCCTACAACCCAAAGAATTCAATGAATATATTCAGAGTAATCCACACACAATTCCTGTTCAGTCTTGCATTTTCTTCTTATGTAGAAAGTTAACTGCATTCTTCCTTTCTCCCTCCTCCCTTTTTAGTATGACGGGAAGAAAGAGGTAAATTGCTATTTGTAAAAAACAAACAAACAAAAAACAAACAAACAAAAAACACCAAACTCCCCCCAAAAAACAAAGCACAAGAACATTGAATATAAAAGCTGGAACAGATATACTGTTGTCAATTCAATTGACCTAATTTTCTTCTTTCAGAAGAGATGATCTTCTTTACAGTTAGCACAAAGGAAGAGGTGATTCAAAGTGTGAACTGATAAAGTAGGCATGTAACTTGTTAACTTCATATAAAGAAAATGGTAGTGTAAATTATTTCTGTACTGAATTCCATTTGGTTTAATTTTCATTACTGCTTTCAATTTTTTTTTACGAGCCCAGAACATGTGTCCCACTTTCTGTTGTTTACATAGGGTAGTAGTATTTTCAGCAAAAATGGGATAGCACTTGTGCAAAGGACAAATTTTACTCTGACATAAATTGGCACAAATCCGTCAGCCTTTAATATTTGTAGTTTCCATCTCATTGAAGTCAACTGCCGTGAAATAGCAGATGGGGGATATTAATTATTAAACTGAGCAATAAATAAAACTGTAATCTTTTATTAGTAATCAAATTAGCAGGATAGATTAATCCTGCCATATGACAATTTTGATACCTGAGGGGAAAGAAGAATTTTCAATTAATATCACATTCCCTTGACATAACAATTTGTGAAAAGAAAGGAAAGAGGGTTCTTCTAATTAATCAAGTAATCAAAACAGAATTATAAAGAAGTAGATTATTTTAAGTTAATTTCTGTTGTGTTCTCCTCTATGGAGAGGCTCCTTTAACACATACTTCTGCTCATGTTCCATTCTGAAGAGTTCCAGACAACTAGAAACCTTTTGTTTCTTGAAGGTGGAAAGAAGTCTCTTATGGGCTATGACTGAGCAGCTTAACATTCTTCTACACCAGAAAAAAATTTTCATTTTCAGTCACAAAATACACTTCTGACTTCCTTCAACACATATCTTTGGATGTGATGGAGAAGAAACTCAGCAGCAGAGGAAAATCAAAGGTGTAAAAAGAAAATGAGACATTTGAAACCAGACACATATTTCAATCCCAACTGTGAACACCATACCTATAGTGTTAAGAATGCTGTCCTCACTTATAGTGATATTTATGAATGATCTTACACCCTTATTTAAATATGCATATCATAGAGTTGTACATGTGTGCATATGTAACTTTGAAGGTTAAAAAATGTGTTGTTTCCATAAGGCTATTTGTAGAATATGATATATTATTACTCATTTAGAGAAAATAGTCATATAAAACCAGAGTGGGGTAAAGGATCATAAAAAAAAATCCTAGCTCAATGTCAAAGGTATTTGGGGTTTTACTGTTGTTTGTGTTTATTGGTGGTTTGTCTTTTTTTTTCTCTTAGATTAAATACAGATTTTCATTATTTAAATACCTGTTTACTTTGTAAAATGAAACACTTTCCTCACAGCATGAGACAGAGGAAAAGATCAAATGCTAAATTCTTCCTGTTGTGAGATATTCTTTAAGGCTGAATTTCAGCCTTCTGATCAACTTCCTGCAGACATAGGAGAGAAGGGTTGAAAAGAGAGGTGCTTGAGTGGCAAAGTCTGAAACAATTATTTGAAAAATGTGAATTGCAGAACTCAAATATTTTCATTTTTGCAGACTAAATATGCTTGCCTTTATATTGACTTTTAGTGCAGACACAAATAATAAATGTCTTACCAGCACTCTAGAAGCTTGACTAGCCATAGGCATTTACTGTGAAAGGGTAAAATAGTTTTCAAAGCAAGGCCCCTCAAAGGAAAGTATCTTTTTATGATAGCATTGTGGAAGTAGAATTTAACAGTAGACATTATCTAAATCACTTTCAGAAGCTATTTGTTCTGTTGTCTCTACTACAATGAGTAGCAGTGACTGCAGCTGATTGAGACTTAATTATGTTGATGAAATAATTATAGAGATGACCCCAGTTGCAAGTATCTTGCGTGTAGCACTTGCTCTCATTTTCAGCATAGGCTGAAAATCAACTCTACCACAGCTTAGCACTTCGTTATAAAGGCCTGAAAGGAGAAGGATTAAGAAGATCACACTGGGAAAATATTTAAAGATTACCAGTGAGATATGATTTTAAGATATACCTTAAAAGTGAATGACTAATTTCAAACAAATTCTGTCCTTAAATTTATTTCTATGAAGTAAATGGTACACAGAAAAATTTCATGAGTATAGACAAGTTAAACAGACACAAATTTAAAAATCTGACTAGACATGTTCAGAGGGACTTTCCTAACGATAAGTCTAAAAAGAACCAGAGGAGCAGAAACTTAATTCTACCAGCAGAAATTTGACAAGAAACATGAATTCAGGGTTTTCTGTTTTCTAGTCTTCTTCAGTCTGAATAAAATGTAAAAAAGAAGATTCTGTGAGATATTTTCATCCTGAGAAGCAGTAAATACTGTGATCATAATAGTCACTTTTTGTTTTATTTAATGAGAGCAATGACAACAAGAAAGATTCTGTGAGTTTTTTATATCTTTCCAACAACATTGTTTTTCATTGCTGATTATAGAAAACACCATGATCTATCTGAAAAGATCAGCAGATGAATACCAGGGGCTGACTCTATGATTTACTCATAGGTGTTCTGTTTTTATAATGGGGATATAATAAAGAAAGGCATGTAGCATGTCTACATATGACTGGAAGTCATGCAGACCACTACAAAGAAAGAGAGCATTTGATTTCTTGTCTCTTTTAGAGAAAACTCACTACTGCAGTGTGATTTTAATGGAACTCAGAATCTGGTATCTGAATTACACAGTCACTTGAAAACTGCATTGCCATCAAGTAGTCCATAATTGACTGCTGTTGAAGACAGTGGGAGCTATAGGGCTTGCAAGAGTATGGAGGAAGAACAGATGGACCATGACTGGAGGCAGTCAACAACCAGTCACATAATGAACAGCTCTCTTGCCAGGCCATGTCCCAGTTTTTCAGCCGTTGGGCTGTAATACTCATTTCTTCTATCCTCATGAGCTATACAACTGTTTTGCTTGATATTTACTCTATGACTCTTGGGCAAGCTGCCTCAGTAGCTGCAAAAATAAAGCATTCATATGGAAAAGCTTCTGTTAATGATGTGTTCCCAGTCTGAAGCTGGACTCATGATACAAGCACTTGAATTTATTTATTTATCTATAATTATGGTCCTTGCACCTGTACCAGAGAGTATGGGACACGAACAATGCCAACAGATTCAGTTTCCCAATCCCTGAAAATTTGTTATACCAGCTGCAACTAGCACTAGGAACTACATTGGTAAAGAATTAATGAGCCATTGGCAATGGTGATGTTTTGTACCCAGATGTGCAGTTTTCCACAAGGTCAGATGTCTTGGAAAATCAAGCTGGTGCCTTAAACAAATTGCATTAGGCCAACTTCTACTCAAAAGGCAATTAGAGCTAGATATACTAGAGCTAATATTCTGAGATGAAAAGAATATGAGAAAAGGATAATATTTCTAAAATATTATCATTTAACCAGTTCTTCCTGAAGAAATGTTCTCTATAATTTTTTCTATATACATTTATAAATGTTTCACTGAATTTAGGAGATGAAAATATAAAGAAAAGGGAAGAAGATAAATTTCTATTGGACTTAAAACCAAGTACAAATCATAAGACAAATTTCAAGATAGTCATGGTGTGTCAGAACATACCCTTACTTAGATTAGAGGTATGGGTTCAGAGTAATTTAAAAATATAAGTTTAAGCTGCACTATTATCTACCGTGACTGAAATCAAAGAAATTGTTCAAAAATTTAATTTGTGCTTTACCATTTACATAGGTATCTCCATTAATATATTCTCAGGTTCCATTGTTGTAACTGCACAAAAGTTGTTGCTGACCTAGATAACTCTTCATTAGTGTCAAACTCAGTTTTGTACATGAACGGCAATTTATTCTGTAAGTGGAAAAGGGAATATCATTCAAAGTGGCAGGTTTTCCTGCAGAAAATTATAATATTTACCAAGAAACCACCAAACCTCAAAGCACAGCTTTCTATCCCTTCACAATTTGTTTTTTATATGTTCATAGGTAAAATGTTTAAGTCTTTAAAAAAGGAAAAGGCAGGGAAAGTATGTTAATTTTCATTCTGCTAGAGCTGTATTATTTTTGTAGTTATAGATTTACTTTATTAAAAACCATTTTGTGATTCATTCAGTGAACCGAAACTGCATTTTGTACACACTACCATTTTGTGCTGACATGACATATATTAGAAAGATATGTGAGGTTAGTACTAATAGGAACAAGAGATGCATGGTAGTCAAACAATATGACAATGCAGAATGAAAGTCTTACACACCAATTAGCCCAGCTTAACAAAGAAAATTATGTTCTCCTGTATTTACTAAAGTGAATGTGGTTGGTAGATAGATGAATACTGCTGGTCACAACTTAAAAGAAAATATAAAAAAGAAAAGTTGTGGGGTGACATTTTTAAAATATCAGACTTAGACAACATAAGAGAATTCTAGGCTAGCTTGTTAGAGTTTGCTGTCATAAATGATGTAGCAGTAGTGATAAGCTGCACTGATGAGGCTGTACCTCCAGTACTATGTTTAGTTTTGGGCCCCTCACAATAAGAAAGAAATTGAGTTGCTGGAGCATGTCCAGAGAAGGGCAAGAAAAGCTGGTGAAAGTCTAGAGCACAAGTACCATAAGGAAAGGATGAGGGAACTGAGGCTGTCTAGCCTGGAGAAAGGGAGGCTGAGGGGCGTCATTCTTTTCTCCGAAGTAGCAAGCGATGGAACATGAGGAAATGGCATCAGCTTGTGCCAAGGCAGGTTTAAACTGGATATTACGAAAATATCTTCCTTGAAAGGGCTGTCAGGCAATGGAAAAGGCTTCTTAAGGAAGTGGTCCAGTCACCATCCCTGGGTGTATTTAAAAGACATGTAGATGTGGTGTTTAGGGCCATGGTTTAGTGGTGGACTTAGTAGTGTTAGGTTAAATTCTGAATTTGATACTAAAAGTCTTTTCCTACCAAAATTATTCTATGATTGTATCCCAATAAACATGAAGAGTTCTTTTTGTGAGGTATGCCAGCCAAATGAGTGATTGGCACTGATTTCATAGTACCATTCAAATTATTAGAGCTTTATCTTGTGTAAGCAAACTGCTTAGGCAACACGCACTTTGAAAAGAAATTGTTAAATTGATCTTCATCTGTTTTCAAAGGATAGTTTCATGTGAAACCAGAAGTTTCTTTTGCACCTTTGCCTCTTCAGGAAAAATTTGGTATAGCCTGCTTTATAGAATGCTATTTTCCTCTCACATTTTGTAGCAGATTAATTCTACTCAGATTCAAGCCAAGCCCTGTATAAGTGCCTATCAGAATAATGAGAAGAGGCCTTATAAAAATCAAACTAATAGAGTATAAAATTGATTTTCTATTCCAGCTATGAGGACAGACCTAAATATTTTTAATCCATACAGTTTTTAGTTACCAAAAATGTTTAGACAGCTTTGTAAGAATATCATCGGAGTAATAAACATGTAAAACCTGAGGAAAAAATTCCTTTTTAAAAATCATACTGCTCATGTTCAGGTGTCCATGGGCTGTGCTATAGGTCTGAAAACTTTTTACAGAAGCCTAACTGCAGATCTAGTTGATATATCTCCTCAGAATAGCCTGCACTGTACTTTGTGGCATTACAGATTCATAATGTACTTGATTACAATATTCCTTTGGTGTGATGTATTATTTTTATGTTTTATGTCCCTATTCTCATTTTATGTTTTTATACGTTCATTTATATATTCTTTTTCCGCGATTTACTTAATCCTTGTTATCCTCGCTTTCCTAATTACTCCAGGCAACTTAGAATTGATTAGTAGTGTTGTCAATACAGATATTTCAGTAATGTCACATTTCTTCTTAAGCATTTTTCTTCAGCCTTCACTTTCAATTATGCATTCATAAAATTAGAAAAATGGAATCACATCACGTCTTCTATTTAGACACCAGCACGAACCGTCAAGAAATCAGTCAACTGTTACTTGCAAAAGCATCCATTCATTAGCAACTTATGCCTGAATAGCTTGCTTAAATAAGTTTGCAAACAGATGCCTATGGAGAGATACTCTAAAGAAAATGAAATTTAAGACAACTGCATTTAATGAGAGCCAAAAGATGGCAGCATGATTGTCCAAGCTTCCTTCTGAAAGAGGTGTATGCACATCCAAGTACTTGGTTATTGTAATGCTTTTCTTCATCTTTGTGCTCCAGGAAAGTATATTAGATAGTTGTAGCTCTTTACCTGGGTTTCCTGCTGTGTGACAGAACCTCTGCTTACAGGAGAAGAAAGTCCTAATGCTCCTTCGTTGTGTTCCAAAACAACCAATTTGACCTTGCTCTTTCCAAAAGCACCAATCCCTTAAGATTTTTCTTTTCTACTGTATTTTTCCTTCTTGTCTCCGACAGAGAGATCAGAATCCTCTATGAATTTAGGGCTGTTCTTTAATCATCTAAAAATAATACCAAAAAGAGACAGAATCAGTTCCATGTAATTTTTCCCCAGAGTTTAATTTCATAGCAAAAGAACTCAGAGCATCCTCCTTTAGTTGTTTTGTTGTTGTTGTTGTTGTTGTTTGGTTGGAGGTTTTTTTTATATGTTTGCTGAATATAAGCCTCAATAAGGCTATTTTTGTCTTAGACATGAAAAAAACTATCACAGCCTCAACTTGGTTGTCAGGAATTAAAAAGGAGTAAGAAAACATGTAGTGCTAAAGGAAGGTCTTCACACCTCTTTTCAGCCCCAGTTCTGTGTGTGTGTGTCTGCATTTCCCCAGTGTGCACCAGCACTTCTAATAAACTTGCACTTCTGGCCTTGCCAAATTTTTTAATAGAAATCAGGGATCACTCTCCATCTGTTTAGCTTTATGCACTAGCCCTGAAAACTGTCTTCAGAAATTATCTGGATTCTGTTTCTTCACAGGCTGTAGACAGACAGTAACAACCCATTGACTACTGCTTTAATGACTTTCTTCTCATAACCTTAACTATGTTAAGTGGCTGTAACTAACCTATTGATTTTTTTTTGCTTTTGCTTTTTTTTTTTTTCCTGTTAGACACAATTAAGTACCTTCATTTTCATACTTCTTTGTTTACCTAGGCTTTGGTAGCAGTCATCTTTCCTGGTGGTTAAGAGAAGACTGTCATTGTCACTGAACTGAAGACGAAAACCTAGATGTTATTTGCTCCTTTCTCTTTGACAAAATGATCCTTTAGTACTGTGATTTCTTGTGATAGCTTCTCTTCTTCCACATAAAAAATTTATCCTAAATACTGTAACTGCATTTGCAATGGTCTCCAGTGAGATCTTAAGCTAAAGTGCTCAAATAACACATTCACTGAAGAAACTGTGAAAAGTACCAGTATCTCTGAAGCGCCTGTGTTCTGATTTAGAAGTGACACACTCAGGGATTTGCCTTCCAGTTTTCAGTACTTAGCTCCCTTTGGCTCTTCAGTTATTTACTTTTGTTTGCATGACACAGCCTGTGGAGACCCATTTGAGCATGACCAATTGTCCTAAGACCCAGTGAACTATAAGTCTCTCTCAGATCTGAGAGATCTATCAAAATGCACTTTCACTCACAGAACTGCACAGTACCTGGCCAATGGCACATTCTGGCTCAGTTCAGCTGGAAGTATATTAAATGCTATGCAGCACAAGCTTACTACATTCACTACAACCATATAACAGGTTTAGGAAAAAGACCTTACATTTCTGTCTCTGACCTCTAACAGTGAGTTTTTGGCTTCATGTAGAATGATTTCTGTTATTCCATTTGTCCCGGCATTTAAAAATGTCAAGTATCAAAAAGTGTTACTTAGGCCACAATTAGATAAAAATGCCAAGTTATGTTTGTTAGAAACATGAATAGAAATTTTGGAAAAAAAGAAAAGAAGGGAAAGGACTGATTCTGAGTGCTTTCTGTCAGCTCAGGACAGGGAAGTTTAAGAGGTGAACAAAGGAAATTGAGATGCTCAGACAGCACAGCACTGGGCCAGACCAGGGCAGATCTCTTCATCCATTGAGACCCAGCTAAACCCTGGGACCTGTTGCAGTCATCTTGTGCTAGAAGTGGGTGGAAAACTGTGTCCTAAGTGAGAGCATTTAATTTGTATCTCAGATAGTCCCCCTGTGCAATATATGAGGTGTTCTTTTTATATATATATATATGTAAGGGCATTTGCTGACAGCTTTTATTTTCACCTCTCATTAAATAGTGCTACTCACTTTGTTAAACCTCGCATTGGAGAAGCTGTCCAATTCTTTTTCATATATTTTTCTTCCTTTTTTCATTAAATGAGGATAGCTGCTAAATGTCATGCTTGCTTATATGATATGGTGACACTTACTGATAGGTTTCAACTGCAGTGTGTATCCTGCTGAGTAGAAGGAACCAGTTACAACACCCTATTTGCCTGTCATGGTTCACTGTTGCCACTTAAGTAAAACTGACCTATGTGTTAATGGAGTTATAAGCTCTGCTTTAGAGTAAACTGTGGCTCAATCAAAATCAAAGATAGAAAAAGAGAAGGTACTGTGCAGCACAAAATGTGAAATATTACTGTGGAAGGTAATACTTTAGCAAAATGCTTAGAGCTTGGCAGCACATCAAAGCACTTGCTAGAATCATGATTTCAAATTGAGCTGGAGTTTTTTAGAGCAGTGTTAGTACATATGTATATGTGCCTTAGGTCAGATTAAAGATCCATCTTTCCCAGAATTCTGCCTATGAAAGGGGTCATCATTGCTTAGGGAAAAACCTCTTTTAAACAGCAGAGCAGTGAAAAATACCAGAAACTTGCAGCTTAGGGACTGCCTCAGCCAGAGGATCTGTGTTTATTAGCACTTTCTAGAGGACTTTTTTCCATGTATTTACCCAATATTTTATGAATTTATGCTTCTGAACTGCAAACATAGTGGCAAGAACTTCAGCTGCTGACTGCCTGCCCCTTGAAAAACTATCTTTTATCTGTTTCCAACATTCTGTCTGATCATTGTATTTGGTATGTTCATATCTGGTTAGAAAAAAATATAAGTAATTCTCTGTTTTCTTTCATGCCACCACTTAAAACCTACATCCCTTCTCTTGGTCATTTCTCTTCTGAGATGAAGTCTCATATTCTATTCAACATCTAGTACAGGTGACATCTTACTCCCTCAGTCAGCCTTTATAACTCTCAGTATACCTTTTCATCTTTTGAGGTAGAGGGAGTGCACTCTGGTCCCTCTAAAGACTGGATGTAGTCTAAGTGTATGCAACACTGTAATGGCATTTTCCTTTTTATTCAACATATGAAGTAACTCCTACCATCCACATTTTTTTGACTGATTATCACACAAACATTTTTCACCTAACTGGTCACAAGACTTGCAGGATGCTCTTGAAGTGACACTAGCTTTTTTATATTTCATCATTTTCTTCAGTGTGTGTACCTAAAAGCCACATATACCATTTTTTTCTAATTTATTTAGGTTCCTTTAAAAATTTGCCTTTATGGCTCTGTAACTCAGGTAACTCCCTGGAAATTCTAAATATATTTAGAAATGTCTCAGTGACCTCCAGATTTTCCAAGCATTATTCATCACTGCTAGTGAGACTTCCAATGTTCTAAAAGATACCTCTTTAATGAAACTTAAGTTTTAACTAAAGCATGAAGCAAATGGTCATTAAAAATAAGCATGATACAACTGAATTAGCAAATCTAGAGCCCTTAGTAGTGCAGAAATATAGACTTCCCCTTAAAAGGATGTTTTGCACACTGGAAAATTAATTCTATCTAATTTTGCTATCATTTTATATGGTTATGCTTGCATTCTGATTTATACCAAAATATGTCATTCATAGACAAAATTTTTGCTGGATGTGGAGTGAAAAGTTATAAAAATCAGAGATAGTGAATCATAAACATTAAAACTCTAAGAAAACTTTGGTTGATTTCTCAGGAGCCATCACCTCATGTGTTTCAAATTTTACATCTTCTTTATTTAAATGTAGACTTATTTTTTGTGACTTTTCCTCAGGTCTCTGACAGAAAATAGAAACCAAAACTTTTTGTCTTTTGGAAAATTTTGCTTCATGATGAAGCAAAACCTTCAAATTTCCTTTTTCTATGTTTTAAAGAATTTACTAAATTATAAATTTTATAAGAGGGTATTTTGAGGTACAGGACAACACTAAAATTTTAGTTGCAGATGTTTAAGTAACAAGAATGAATGGTTGGGTATATCTAAGAACATGGCCAAAGTAAGGTTCCTAATTACTATTAAGAAAGAGTTTCTTCAGTTGAGCAACTGACATAATTGGGAAAATAGACAAAATCTCATAATGAGACAGCCACACATTGGTTCTGACAAGGAGAGAAATAATTAAGCCAATTCAAGACCAGGTTGAGGACAATAACCTGTCAGTTATGTTAATCCATTATACACTTTGAGATAAAAAAATAGTTGGTGATAGCAGGGTATAATGGGATACAAACAAGCAAAAAAATTACAGATTCAGCAGGGGTGTATACAAGCACTTCGTGTTTGTGAGAGAATGAACTTTTATCAGTGAGTGAAAACCAGCAAAACTGGTGTGGTCTTTTGACATCTCCAGCCTCAGCATCATCTACATTATGACCGTAGTTTTTAACATTTAATCAAATTTCATTCTCCATCTCAGCTCTCCCTTAAAGATGAGAAATGTGAAGGTTGAGATAGCATATATGTTAAATGGAAAACATTCTTTGACTGATCCTTGTGTGAACCTGTCCTTTATAAGCTGATTGTTTGAATTCATCTATGGCAGCAGCTGGGAGGGTCTGTATATGACGAGATAATCCTACTAATTTTCATGGATCCTACATAAGAATGTTATTTTCTTTCAGAAAGGCAAAGTAACAAGCAGAGACACTACCAGTGAAATTGCTGTGTACCACAACAAATGCTAACAGACAATCTGTAGAAGTCAGACCACACACTTACTAGTGATAGAAAATTTTTCAAAGAAATACCTCTCCATCTCTGAGATCTCACTCCTGGTTGTCAAGGAGATGTCAGCCCCTGTCTCTGTCTTTGTTGTGCAGAGGCTGAATACTTCCCAAAGCTAAGGTTATTGTCCTCAACTTATACATAGCTGCTTATTTATCTGTCTGTGCCAGACGTATTGAAAGTTACTGTGCCTGAATGTTGTCTACTTTTACAGATGTATCAGCTTATTTATCAGAAAGATACTTCTTAACAGCATGGCTTTTCTAACTCCAGTAATTCTATCATATGTCTGATTTGCCATTTGCTCGCTTGTTTTACAATCAAAGCATAAAAAGTAACAAAAAAGAGCAATTGAAAAGGAAATCTTTATAAATGCTTCAAACAAGCAGTCCTGATAGCAAAAGCCTATACCTTAAGGATGTCATGCATTTAAAAGGAGTCCAAATAGTGAAAAATATTTACTGTATACTTCTTGCCATGGAAAAAAAAATGGAGGGAGAAAAACAATAAGGCCCAATTTGTTGTTTATATAGTGGTATTAATGAATGGAAAAGAAACAATGAAATGCTGCATAACATTGCTTACCTGGTAAAATATGAAGGCAATATCAATAATTCCGAACATAGCAGAAAGAGTAACCAAGTAATTGCTGTTTACAGAAGTAAATGATGAAGTGTGGGAAAGGCTAAACAATCTAAACAAACAAAATGCAGCTTTTCTGCACGGGAAACAAAGCTTCTTTACTCCAAATAATGGGCAATAAAATTTTGTGAAAGAAAATTGGTAAAAAAGCCACCCAAAGTGCTGAAAAAAAAATCTTTTTTTTTTTTTTTTTTTAAATTGAAAGCTGTGTATAGTTGGTAGTCAGAAAATAAAGATCCTGCTACAATGTCAATAAGTGGCTTTTATTAAGAGTAACACATTGATTGCGGAAAAATGAGTCAGTCATCAAAAAATAAACATAATGGTCATTTGTTATACCATGAGTGTGAGATAACTGCAAACTGTTTCAAATAACTGATCACTTTTCAAGACCATTGAGTATCTCGGCAGTTGTGAAAGCTAACAAATAGCAGATGTCAAAGCATATGATTTGCACAAGCTGGTAAGAAAACTCAATATTATTTGAAGAGCCTAGGAAAAAGATTTCAAAGATGCTATCACTTTCCATCTGTGATCAAGGAAATTAAATCAATCATCAAATGATAATCATCAGGGCATTCCTTTACCAACTTGGCTTGGAAAGGTACAAGCCAAAGTTTCTCTGATCTGTTTGAAAAATTTGTAGAGACCTGAACAGAAAATCAATTGGGCTTCTCTTCTGAGTACAGCACCAATGATAAAAATTTTTTTGAATAGCAAATATAGAAAAAATATCATGAGCAGAACCAAAACTTGCACACAAAATTTGTAGCTCATGGGAGTTTGACATTATGAGTGGAGATGGTCTGCATAGGATTATTATCTTATGTAAATTTTATGATCTTATGTAAATTTAGCTGCTTGAAAAGTCATTGACATATTCAAATCCAAACAAATGTCCTCAGTCAAGGATACTTATGAGTATGCTGTTGCAGATACACTTAAATATGGCAATCTGTTAGCTGGACACTCTTACACATCATAGTTATTGCATTGCTGAACCGTGTGTTCAAAACCACACACTGACACCTACTTGCAATATGATTTGGTGAATCTTCATCAGTCTCATTAAAAGAAAAATAAAGTTAGAACAACTGTGAAGACCAAAACTGCAGAAATGATGTGGCAATGTAATTCAGATCATGAAAGAATCCCTGAGGTTTACTTTATGGAGGAATCTCATAATATAGTCAGATGAAACAGCATAAAAACTATCATAGTTCTGATCTTGAATCATATAATGTAGCACAATTCTGTACTAAGGATCCAAGGCTGATTTCAAAGGCCACAGTTCAGTTCTCCAACACTGCTAAATTCTGAGGCAGCACTTGAGGTCAGAAGTAATTTGAATTCTGCACAGTGCAGAGTGAATTAGGAAATCAGAACATTAAAAAGCAAGTGTTCCATAATGTAGTTTTACCCGAGGGTTGTTCTGCATATATAGATGACCTCTAAGCAAAATAGCCAGGGAGAGAGGCAAGAGCTCACTCAACATTCTAGTGGAAGACTCTTCCTCATGGTAAACTAGTGTCTATGTTACACTCAGCTACTTCTAACAAACCTCAGTTGAAGGAAGTTGATGGTTTAAAACTGGATACCAGTTTTAGAATGGATAAGAATCCATGCAAAGACTGTCACTCCTCTCCTTGAGGTAATTATATGGAAGAATGTAAGTCATAAGGAAAGACATTTCTAGAAATGTTTCTATATCTTAAGACTGAAATCAAAGAATGAACTATCAAAAGGAACCCTGGGGCTCACTCTACTCTCATGTTTCATCAGGTTCTATCATGTCTTTATCTCCATGCAGACACAGGCTCTTGTGCAATCCTCAGTGGTGTCCTGGCAACAGATAATCAAGAGTGCTGCCCTGAGACAGCTTGTCTGCAGTTGTGTGGCTATGCATATGTGCTCTTTGCTCATTTATATCAAAAATCCCTGAAAACCATTTAGAATTTTAAAAGTAACATAAGTATTAGATGACTGAGAAAATTTATAAACTGATTCTTCTAGCTTATACCCTCATGAATTCCAACAAATTAATTAGCTTTTCTCTTACCAGTTTTCTGCTTGCTGGAGTTTTACATCCAGTTCCCACTTGGTAGGCTTTTTGTTAGATTCTCATTTTGCAGTTATTTCTTAATGTTTCTTGGGATCAGGTCTGGATTTTAAAATGAGGACTGGTAGCATAATATAGAGCTGACTATGTGTTTTCTAATGTGTCAAAATAAATTTACATGTATAATCTATAGGGGGTTTTATATACAGCATGAGGTATAATACAAGTTTAAGTACTAAATGCACAAGAGTCCTTCCCTAGTAAATGCAGCTGGAGAGGCACCTATTTCCAGTTTTCATTATCAGTTTCAGTTTCCACACCTCTGTTCATACTGTTCAGTTATTATTTATTTCTAGTTATACGTCTTCTAAAATACATAACACAACTATGTGTTAGTTTAACATAACTTTATCTTGGATATCCAAGTATGCCAACTTCTGTACTCAAAATGCCTCATAATCTGTCTTCCTTTCTTTCAGCTCCATTATTCATCCTAAAACTTTCATCATGGGTGTCTGTTTTCTCAGAGTAATGAATTCTGGTTTCTACACCATCCTCATCTTTAAAAATTTCTCATAATCTTATCCTGGTTTATATCTCTGCTTTCATTTCCTTCTGTGACTTTCACAGTCTCAATATTCTCTACACCATCTCCGCCTCAGTATTTTACTCTTCTTTATTAATGTTTTCTACTGAATGCTGAGGTTTATGCCAAGCAACCCCCCTTTAAATTTGCCTTTAAACATATTATTTTTTAGAAGTTATTTTAATCTCTGATAATTTCACTGTGAGAGTCATTATATTGGAAATTCTGTAAAGTATTAGGATGTCCAGATTCTTTGGTAGATACCATGTCATTATTATTTAAATCTAATTAAAGGAAAATAACTTATCTGTTTTCTATCTGCCCATACTCTTCTTTCTGTCTAATTTTTAATCTCTTCGTCATGGAAGATTGTGTTTATTAATGACAGAGGATTGTTTTCCCTTATAACATGCTAATTTGTGTTGCTATTAGACTAATGAATTAGTCTGATGAATAACTAATCCTCTTGTTCATCACTTATACACTCCTTTATAGCAACATGAATCTTATCTTCCGAACCTGCAGATCAAAAGTAGACCAGCTGCTAGGTTTGACTTTGTAGTAAGTATACCTAGATCAAGGCTTTTAAAAAGAATTCCTCTAATTAGGAGTAGGTTATCAAAACAATACCCCACTGCTAACAAGTAAATACTCGCTTGTCTTCATATATGGTTCTCACGTAAAAACCAAAATTATCATTATGTCACATTGCTGCTTCTTCAGTGAAATTCCTCCCTCCCCCCCCCCCCCC
>JAAWXA010000005.1:15493327-16062970 GCA_038090715.1 Florisuga fusca
CCCCCCTTAGCTGAGATGATGAGATGGGTGAGAAATTGACGTAGTGGATACCTAAATAACTAGATCTGGACTGAGATAATAATAAAAAGCAATGTACATCATAAAACTAAAGAATCACAGAATAGTTTGGGTTGGAAGGGACCTTAAAGATCATGTAGTTCCAACAAACCTGCATAGGTAGGGACACCTCACACTAGACCAGGTTGCTCAAAGCCCCATCAAATCTGGCCACAAATGTGGCTGGGGAAGCTACAGCTTCCCTGGGTAGCCTGTGAAAGTGTCTCACCACTCTCACACTAATTCCACCCCTCATCCCATCCTTACACGCCCTTGTAAGAAGTCCCTCCCTCCCCACCTTTCCTGTAGGTTCCTTTAAGGTACTGGAAGCCAGCTTGAAGTCTTCACAAGGCCTTCTCTTCTCCAGGCTGAACAACCCCAACTCTCTCAGCCTGTCTTCACAGGAGAGGTGCTCCAGCACTCTGATCATCTTTGCAGACCTCTTCTGGACTCACTCCAACAGCTCCATGTCCTTCTCCTGTTCAGAACTCCAGAACAGGACACCATACTCCAGGGAAGCTGTCATACAAGTGGAATAGAGGGGAAGAATTACATCCTTCAACCTGCTGGCCATGTTTCTCTTGATGCAGCCCCAGATTTGCTAGACTTTATGGGTTGCAAGTGCACATTGTTGGTTTATGTTGATCTTTCCTTCAACCAACACCCCAAGACCTTTTCCTCAAGACTATTATCAATACATTCTCTGTCCAGTCTATATTTCTGCCTAGATTGCTCTGACCACGTGCAGGACCTTGAACTTGACTTTAATGAGGTACATGTGGGTTGTAAAGGCCTCCTCCTCAAGCCTGTCAGACTCCTGATAGCATCCCTGTTGACAAATCTGTTGAGAGCACACTCAGTCTCACCATCCATGTCACCAACAAAGATGCTAAACAGTGCTGATCCCAATACTGATCCCTGAGGAACACCACTTGTCAATTTTCCCTACTTGGACATGGAGTCATTCATCACAACTCTTTGAGTGTGACCATTTAGCAATATTCTTGTCTGCTGAGTACTTTATCCATCAAATTCACATCTCTATAATTCAGAGACAAGGATGCCAAATGCTTTGCACAATTCCAGGTAGCTGACACCAGCTGCACTTCCCTTATCCACCAACTCTGTGACCCCATGGTAAGAGGCCACTAAATTTGTCAGGCATGATTTCTCCTCAGTGAAACTATGTTGGCTGCCACCACCCACCTTCTTAGTTTCCATGTGCTTTATCAGAGCAGTCAGGAGGATCTGCTCCATGATCTTCCAAGGCACAGAGGTGAGACTGTCTGGCCTAAAGTTCCCTGGCTCTTCTTTTTTCCTTTTTTTAAAAATGAGGGGTGTTTCCCTTTTCTAGCCAGTGGGGAACTTCACTAGACCGCCACAGTTTCTCAGATATGATGGGCAATAACTTAACAACTCCATCCACCACTTCTCTCAGAAGCCATCTCATGAGGTCCCATGGGTTTGTGCATCTTGAGGATCCTCAGATGGTTTCAAACCTGATCTGCCCCTACCCTGGGTGTTTCTTCTTTTTTCCAGTCCTTGCTTTTCCTTCTGTGACTTGAGCTGTGTGGCTTGAACTCTTCCTGGTTAATAATGAGGCAAAAAAGTGATTGAGTACCTCAGGCTTCTCCATATCCCAGATAACCAGATCTCCTGCTTTCTTCTGTAGGAAGAAAAAAGTCTAGTCTTCCTTTTATCACTGATGTACCTGTAAAAACTTTTCTTATTTCTCTTGATGTCCCTGGCTATATCTAATTCTAACAGGGCTTTGGCTTTCCTAACCTGATCCCTGGCTGCTCAGACAATTTTCCTGTGTTCCTCCCAGGCTACCTGTCCTTGCATCCACCCACTGTAGGCTTCTTTTTTTATGTTTGAGTTTGTCCAGGAGCCACTTGTTCATCCGTGAGGGTCTCCTAATGTTTTTGCCTGAATTCCTCTTTGGGAATGTTTTGCTTCTGAGCTTAGAGGATGTGATCCTTGAATATTTGCCAGCTTTCTTGGGCTCCTTTTCCTTTCAGGGGTTTATCTCTGGTACTCCAGCAAGCAGACCCTTGAAAAGCCTGCTCTCCTGAAGTCTAGGCTAGCAAGCTTGCTGTGCACCCTTCTTGCTCGCCTAAGAATTTTGAATTTCACTATTTTAAGCAGTTTACAGTAATTTGGATGCTTCCTGCATCTAAAACAGTAGTTTAATGACAAAAAATTATGAACTCCAGAATAATACTCAGGCTTATATTCATGCTTACACAAAATACTAAATAATTCACCTTTCTATGCATGCTATTATATGACCCAACACAAAAAAACAGAGAAATAAAAAAATTGAAAAGTGTTTAATTTTTTAAAGCTTTTTATACATGGAAATAATATCTGTTTAAATGTGTTTTACTACATAGCCTGCTGACATCCAGGCCATTAATCACCAAGAGAATGTCAATGCCTGTCTTGTTGAATGATATGTGCTTGTGAGCTTAGAGTTTTAAAGATTTCCTTGATGCACACTGGAAAAAACTAAACAAACAATCAAAAGCAAGACTTTATTTTCTATATCTATTTCATAAGGCATTCATTATAAAATAATTTTTAAATGCAAGATTTGTTCTTTTCCAGGAGACACACTTTTTAAAAAAATTATTTTCATGTGTATGATTTTAAAATAGTGGATAAAATTGAAGCATCTTTTTAGATAAATCACTGCTCATATTGAAATGGAAGGAACATTTCAGGGGATTTATCTTTTTTTGAAAGATAATTGTCCACTATCCCTCTGTTTCCTCATTTTCCCCGCTCTAAAGAAAGCTGATAAAAAGAAGAGCAATATCATTACTGAAAAAAATACAAAGACATAGCTATTTTTCCTTAAAAAAAGAAAAAAAAAGTTTGTTTTCACTGTCAGTACTCACCGAATGGACCAATGAGACTGTTCAGCTGTAATTGGAGGTATTTTCCTTACAAATTTATTCATTCCTCCTTTGTTGTTTCATTTGGTCTAAAATATCATTGATCTGGCCTGTAAATACATGTTTACACATTGCGAAAGGAAAAAACCCAGCAGCAACCATTATTGGTGCTTTTAAGGGAAAAACTAGCATGTTTAAGACATTTCCAGGAGACTGATCTTCCTTCTGCTTTTATTTATCAGGAAAATTGGCTTCTGTTCTGTATGAAACAGCAGATAGATTACTTGGGTTAGCTTGGTAACAAATGAAAAGCACTACTTAAGACACCTTTGTTTTGTGAAGAACCATGCACTGAGGGACAATGCTAATTAGTAAAATATAATACAAATGGAGGATATGAAGGTAATGTTTGATAATACAAATGGGAAGGAGAAATAGGATCTTAGAAAAATTACTAGTACAAAAATAACAACAGACTACAAACACCAAAAGCTGAAATAGTCAGTGTAAAGGGTTGTTTCCCACATGTCAACATTTTCCTTATATAAATTCTCATGCTGTGTGAGCTCTGAAGGCTGAAAATACCCTATATTTAATAAAATAAGAATGAAATCCTGCGAAATCATGCTGAAGTGGACTTGTAGGAGAACAACAGCCAAAATCTCTATAAACTTAATCAATCTGTCTGACTGCTACAGGCATTGAATTAGTCAACAGCAATTTGTTTGATGAACACAAAACAATGTCTGACAGGTCAGTAAAGTTCAATTGTCGTTACATATCTAGTTACAACTATTACATAGTTTACAATCTGACTCAGTGCATGTTCACAGATCTACCCATTTTTAAATAAGAATCCATCCGTGTTATGACTTACTGGCTTCCTCATTTGAAAAAGAGTTCCAGGAAAATAGGAGCTTCTGGAAGGCCTTTCATTGTGTCAATACTCTTGGTAGCTTTGAATTCAGTTGCAATGATTTACATCACCAGAAAGCAATACGCTGCTAGAGACAATACTATCTTGAAAATTTAGTCAATGCCTACATGTCACAGTATTCTGTCAAGAGTTAAAGATTTTGAAATGAAGTCAGAATACAGGACTTTGAAGACTTATCAGCACTTTACAAGCAAGTATGCAGCATTTATCCTTTCTTCTTAGCAGAGAACTTCCCTAGCTGTGTCCAAAATTAGTACACTATACTGGTTCCTGAAGTTAAGTAAGATTCTGATATTTCTATGGACAGCAACTGGACTTACAGTTTTATTCTGAGTATAAACTGACAAGTATATATGCCACTAGATCTCTTTGCAATAAACACTTTTTCAGTACCAGATGGAAACAGCTAGGATGTTCTTACATTCACAGAGGTACTTAAGATTCACTTTGAGTCAAATGGTACATAGAAACAAATAAAATATGGGAAACACCTATCTCAAAGGTAGGAATAAATTTGAATGAGGAGCGGGGAAGTGTATAGGTTATGGGAACAGCTGTCCATTTGTGAAACCAGTAGGCAAAGAAGACTCTATTTGTGGCACACTTCAAACGGAAACCAGTGATGAATGATGTTCCTCAAAGGCTGGTAGTGACTGACACTAATATTTTTGTCTGTTATCTGGACAGTGAAAATAAATGCACCCTCAGGAAATTTTGCTGATGACACTGAGCTCTTGGGTGTGGTTCACACAATGGAGGGAAGGGATGCTATCCAGAGGGACTTCAACAGGTTTGAGAGGTGGGCCTGTGCAGCCTACATGAAGTTTAATAAGGCCAAGTATAAGTTCTTTTACCTGGGTTGGTAAAATCCCAAGCACGACTGCAGGCTGGGTAGAGAATGGACGGAGAATAGCCTTGAGGAAAAAGACTTGGGGTGTTGCTTGTTGAGGAGCCCAACATGATCAGACAATGTCAGCTTGCAGCCCAGAAAGTCAACCATATCCTGGGATGTATCCAAAGAATGGCTATAAGGTCAAGGAGGGTGATTCTGTGCCTCTGCTCCACTTGCACGATACCCCATCTGGAGTAGGCTGTGCAGTTATAAGGTCCCAGCAAAAGAAGGATGTGAACCTGTGGAATCAAGTCCAGAGAGGTCTGCAAAGATGATCAGAGCGCTGGAGCACCTCTCCTGTGAAGACAGGCTGAGAGAGTTGGGGTTGTTCAGCCTGGAGAAGAGAAGGCCTTGTGAAGACTTTAAGCTGGCTTCCAGTACCTTAAAGGAACCTACAGGAAAGGTGGGGAGGGAGGGACTTCTTACAAGGGTGTGTAAGGATGGGATGAGGGGTGGAATTAGTGTGAGAGCGGTGAGACACTTTCACAGGCTGCCCAAAGAAGCTGTAGCTGTCCCCTCCTTGAACACTTGAAGTGCTCAAGGCCAGATTTGACGGGGCTTTGAGCAACCTGGTCTAGTGTGAGGTGTCTCTGCCCATGCAGGTTTGTTGGAACTACATGGTCTTTAAGGTCTCTGCCAACCCAAACTATTCTGTGATTCTGTGATATGATTCTACATGTGTACATTAACTTTTTCCCTTCTGAAGTCTTCCACTAGTACAATGGGGAAAAAATATATATCTTGAAACTGAATGTTTTTCAATTCTAATTTTAGACCAGAATTATTATTAATTCCGATGAAGAATAATTTGATGACATCAATGTCACTCTCAAGGGAAAATGCCTCTTATGGGAAAAGGCAATGTATAAAATTATGGAATGAGAAAAGCAAGCACAGAATTTGTGAAAAATACTGGCATTGTTCAGAAATCCGGCAGCTGGTGTTGTATTGCGATCTGACATTAAAAAGGATTAAAACCTGTTACATTATTTAAGCCGAGAGGGTGTTGTTTTCTTGTTGTTGTTTTTTTAAATTATTGTTTTTTATAAGATTCCCTTCAAAAAGTAATTTGTTTTATGCTTACTCTTGGTAACAAGAATCCCAATAATAGCTAAACTACTTTTTTAAAAAGACAAATGAATAAGAAAGACAAAGCTTTTGAAAGTGAGGTAAGTGCTATTTTCAGTTTAGTTGTTGTCCTTTGACTCTTGGTTTCCATTAATTTTCACTGAGATACAGATAACCAAGTGCTCAAGTAATGTCTGAAAATGATTCTAAGAAACATTTGCCAATAAAAGCTCTTAGAAACTTGACCTGCACATCTTAATCCTAAATTCTCCTAATCTGTAACAAAACGTGTTATCTCTTCCAATAAAATTACATTTTCTAACATTGAAAGTGCATTTGGCCACAAGAAATCATGCTGGACCTATTTCTAATACACTTCTAAAAACCTTATATGTGAGTTGCAGTTTATTTGAAACTGCTTCTGAACAGAGTGGAACACAAGACAAAGTGTTGAAATAAAAATTCACTTTTCAGCACTTTTATTTGTACCACAAAAATCAACCATTTAAATCCCTGGAATTTAATGATGCTTTGTAAGCATAGTCCAAATAAATTGTTTTTCTAGTTCTATCTGAGTTATTAGTTTTGAATGGTCTGAACACATACTAATTATGTAGAAGAAAAGGGACATGGGAGGAAGTATCTGGAAATATATTTTAAGATTTTCCACAGTGGAATTCTAAATTTCGCAAAGTAATTTTGAACACTTTGGTTAAGAGGAAAACAAAGTACTGTCTAGAGGGCATGCAGACTTGATTTTTATAGGCAGTGGAATTTTGCAGGAATAGAACTGATAAAGATGGTTTCCATCAAATATTCTTCTGCCTGCTTCTTCCTCCATTCCCCTTAACTGAGATTTAACCTGCAATTTGTTTCACAGGATCACAGAACTTGGTTGTGTGTGATTCCATATAGACACACAATCTGAGAAACTGAGGCAAAAGCCTTGAAACAACATGAAAACATCTGGAGATTTTATCCATGTCTTTTCAATCTTGATATGAGCAATAGTTAAAACAGAACTGTCAAGTAAAAGTTATTATCATTATTAGGTTACTGTCAGTACTGTCAGTAACCTAAGAGCATATCATTGAAATTAATAAAAAAACCCAAAGCAAAACAAACAAAACCAAAACCAAAACCAACAATAAAACAACAACAGCTTGAAGCATTCAAATAATCCCTTTCAGACACTCCTAAAACTACTGTTAGGATTTTGCACTCGTTGTAGAACACAAACAGCTTTCTGTTCTGCATAGAGCGGCTCATGCTTGGACTCTAATCCCGAATCCCCTCTGTACTAAAAAACCCAAAGATTTCCCAGTTTACCTGTACACCAAAAATAGGAGATAATATTGCTATGCATGCCCTCGTGTGTTTTACAGGATCTAGCTTTCTGTTTCCCATCTTAAGTCCACAGACTTTTGAAATTATACTAACATTTCAGGGAAAATTAACCTGGCTACATGGAAAATTAACCTGGCTACAGGGAGGTAGATGAGAAACTTTTAGAAGTATTATCAAAAATTAAAGGAAGCAGAAAAAAAAACAATATGCAATCTCTACTCCATGTTCATAGGCTTCTTGAAAACGTTCAATTTCTACAGCAATTTTTATCTTATGTTTTTTACTCCTGGCTTTGCACATAAGGCGAATCCAAATTTCATTAGGAAAAAGTGCAAATGAATGTGAAATTGGAATATGAAGTGAAATTTATTTTTCCAAGGCAATTCCCGTACCAATGATACAACTCCCAATTTTTTCTGGAAGAGAACACATTTGTAAAGATACCTCATGAAGGGCTTCTGTGAGTGATCCTTCTTGTTCTTGTGATCTTGCTGCTGGATAGAAGGAAAGTTGCTCTTTCAGACCTGAAGAAAAGAAGCAAAGCTAAAACCCAGCTGAGCCCAGAGTGTTGTAAACAGCAGCACAACGTTCATCTAGAGTCCAGTAACCAGAGATATATCTCAGGGTGAATACAGAGCCAAACACTGTTAGACGTCTTTGTTAATGACCTAGACAATGTGACAGACTTCACCATCAGCAAGTCTGTGGGTGATAGAAAGCTGGGAGTAGTGCATGATATACCAGGTTCTTGTTTTGCAGTCCAGAGACCTCAACGGGCTGAAAGTTGTGCAGAGACAAATTTCATGAATTTCAGAAAGGAACTGCAAAATCTTGCATCTGTACAGGAATAACCTCATGTACCCATAGCTATGGAAGCAGCTTTGCTGAGAAGGACCTTGGGATCCTGGTGGTCACCAAGATGACCACTAGGCAACAAGTAACATCATGGGAAGATGGTCAACAGCTTCCTGAGCTGCACCTGGCAGAGCATTTCAACAGGTGATCCTCTTCCTCTAGTTTGCACTGCTGAGGCCTCATCTTCAGTGCAGTTTCCAGTTCTGTGGTCCCCAGTACAGGAAAGACAGGGATCTACTCAAGTAAATCTAGCAAAGGATCAGAAAGATGATGAAGGGATTGAAGTTGTTTCACATGCTTTTTAGTGGATAAGAGAAAGCTCAGGGGGAGATTATCAATGCTTTTAAAATTCTGACAAGAGGGAATCAGACTCTTCTCAGTAGTGCTCATTGAAAGGGCAAGAGGCAATGGATATAAACGAAAAGACATGAAACACCATCTGAACAGAAGAAAAAACATTTTTTAATGTAAGGGAGGTCAGACACTGGAGAAGTGTCTGATTTCCAGGGAGGATGAATAGCCTCTGTTTCTGTAATGTTCAGAATTTTTCTGGTCATCGTCCTAGACAATGTGATCCTCTAGCTGATCCTTGTAGAGCATGGAGTAAGAGTGGAAGGGGAGGGGCACAAGGAGGTAACTAGATGATGTCAAGTAGTCACTTCCCATCTCAGTGATTCTGTAATTTTGTGATACTGTGATTCTTTAAGAAAAGTTTACCAGTATTTTTTTCCTATAGACAAAATGGCTTGCTTATAATGATGTCATGAAACTGTGTCAAGAAGTCTACTGAATTCAAGATATATCACATCTGCTGGCTACTCCCTGTCCATAAGGTCTGCTGCCCTGTCACAGAAAGTAATGAAATTGACTTGACATACGTTGCTCTTGACAAATCCATTTTGGCTGCTACTCATTTCCTTGTTCCCTTCCAGGCACTTACAAATAGTTTTTTGATCATTTGTAGTAGTATTGAATGTTGCCTGGCCTATATTTCCTCCTTCTCCTCTTTTCAAATAGAAAGAGAAATGCTCTTCTATTCTCCTGTTGCCTGATCTATGAGATTTCAAAGATAACACATAATGATTCTGAGAATTCAGAAGCTATTCCTTACATACCCTGGCATGAAATTCCTTCTTGCCTCCTTGATTTGAAAATACATTAAATAAGCACCCAGTATGCCATATAGTCTTTACTAAAGACAGGGCTTTCCCCCTTTTCTGGTGGGAATTCCTTCTACAAGTAAATTGATCAAAACTGACAATTTTATTAAGTGTTAATGCAAAAAAGATCATTAAACTTCCTTGGTATCACCTGTAGAAAGTATATCACTCCCTCTTAGTACTCACACTAGCTTATGATCATGAATATCCAAGTACTTTATTTTTTATCTGTATTCTCATGTTATACATTCACATTTGACTGTAACCTACTTTCTGCTCCCTGTACTTTAATTGACTTTAATTAACTTTCCTGAATGTGCTTCCTCTGGAGTAAAAAAAAAAGCTCATGAGTTAGTCCTTTCCATCTCCTATCTACTTTCTATTTTTCCTTGACATTGGGACAGCAAGCACTTGTGACCTTTGTATCATTTCTATAAGAACCTGCCAATTCTCTTTTTCCTTTCAAATAAATTTTAAATTGAGAGGCTGCCACTTTTCCAAGTTTATTGAAGTTTGCTTTCCCGAAATCTCATGTTTTTAATTTTCCTGATATTACTTCTTCCTTTCTTGAAGATTACAATCTCTGTTATTTCATAACCACTTTCACTCCAGTTCCTTTGTCTATTTCCTTGTGGGTAGAGCAAAACATGAGTATTTTATTTATCATTAACTAGGCACAGAGCCTATATATACCTGTGTCTGTATCTTTGAGAGTGACCGTGAGCGTGCACAGAGAGAAAATATCTATTTTACAAATAAGAATATTGATATACATAAAGCTAAGGTACAAAACTATCATAACATGACTAATTGCCAAGGACATTTGCATTAAAAGTGTTATTAAAAGTGTAGACCTGAGGAATAGTTTATGTAATGCATTCCTGACATGCCTCTTTGCAAATAATTTTTGCCGAGTCATATTTGTTGACAGTTTCTCACTGAAGTTTAAATAGCATTTCTGCTTTTGACTCCAGCTTAGAACTGTGCAAGAGCCTGTAGCAGAGTCTGCAGCAGTCTCCTTAGCTAGGCACTAAAGTTTGCCTAAAAATAATAACTGTTGGGATTATTCACTGTTATCTACAAAGGAGAACCCATATAGACTCTCCAAAGCAACAATGGTATGTCATTATCCAGAAAACTTCATGGGAAGTTTTATCATATTTTATTTATATGTTGCAATGAAAATTGGCAATGTGTGGTCACTGACACATTAACAGATAGTAACCACAGCTAAACCATTAGCAGATCCCCTCAAAGAATTGTCCACTTCCAGAAAACAAAACAAAACAAAACAAATCCCAGTTTCTTTAGCTATCTGCCAATATCTGTGTTAGCTTATTCACTTGTGAAAAGCGACACGCCAATCCAATTACTATGTTCTTCAAGAGTGGCAATATCCAGAAGATGGAAAGAATTGATTTTTAATCTTCATCCATTAATATGTAATATAGGCAGATCAGTGGTAAGCCTGGTAAAGTTTCTGATGGAACCAGGTATCAACCCAAGTATTCATGATGTAAGAATCCCCTCTGAGACTTACTTAAAGGCTAAGTCTAACAAAAAAATTTGCAAAGCTGTAGTGAAAAAAAAAAAAGTCTATATTTCCATCTTTAGCGAGGAAAGTATGATCTCAGCAGTGATCTGTCACTATATGAATACAGTAATTACTAGAATTAATGTTTTTATTCTGAAAAAAAGAGGATCCTTCAACTCCCTCTTCTTCCCTTTTAGAAAACACGTCATCTAAGATCAGTAACAGAGCATTGCAACTAATCACCCAGTTGAACATACATGAAGAGGATGTTGACATTTATTAAAACAGAGTTCTCACTGTCTTCTCATCACAAATACTAAAATAGAGGATTCTGATGGTTAGCATTCCAGACCTTAATATTTAAAAATACTTGACTGTAAGTTGAATTTGAACAAAATTTAACCATCTCAAAGGTGACATATCTGAAAGGAATTACTTCTAAGTACCTAAGATTAGATATTTAAGAGTATAAGGTTTATGAGCTATAAATGTAAGCTGTGCAAAACAATTACAGTCTCTGTGCTGTGATGCACGTTTACTAAGTAGGAAATAAACTATGCATTTCTACAAGGAAATGCATACAGATGAACTCAACCAGTTCACATCATGAGTTAGCTGGAGGTAATTAGTTTAAAAAATTAATTTTCAGACACTTCATTGAGGTGTAGAAATCAATTTTCTATATGATATGCCAGGAATATTTAATCACATGCACTTGTGATTCCAAGTAACAATTAGCTATTTGAAGTGCTCCTCATCTGACATTTGTTTGTCTTTCGTTAGGAACACTAATCAGGAAAATTCCTCTTAGGTGTCTGGATGTTATTTGCATAAAAGCTTCCTGGTGTATTTTTGAGTATTTTAATTTTGGCTATCACAAATTCTCAACTAGTCTGTTGGTCCCATATACAACCTTATGAGGACTGCACAGATTAAATTACGTCACAGCTCAGTCTCATGATAGGACTAATCTACAACTCCAGACAGGTTGACATGAGAAATAACTGGAGAAGACAATTGAAAAACAACTGAAAAACAAATGCATTGTGTAATTTCTGGATGACAAAGAATATTTACTTGTCCAGTAAACTGGATGTCCTTAATTTAGGTCCCGTTTCTGCTCAGGAAGATACGAATTTATATCTCTGATTTCTTTAGGGAATGCCCTAAAAGATTAAAAAAGGAACAATTTCTATTGAGGCTGTCATTGTGCCTAGCAAGCAAGAATGATTGAGCCAGATGGAGAAAAAGAACAAGGAAGAACATGCTTGCAGTTTCACTGTTAAAAGTTCTTACTCAACATTAGATACACGGTTTTCAGATTTGCTTCTGGGATTTGTTTGGTGGTTTTGTTTATTTGCTTTCTACTGTAAAATTGTGTGTCTCACTTGGGATCTAGAGAAAGGAACCTGACTTTGCTTCCACCCATCATGCAGTTGCTTTCATTTTCCTCCCTTCAGCCCCATGGCTCATTCTACATCTACATTCAGCCACTGGGGAACTCTAAAGGACAGGTATGTTCCAGAACAGCTAAAAAAAAACATTAGGTAGGTAACTTGACAGTTATTGCATTTAATAGTTAAATGCACATATTTCAAATACTCCTTAGTTTAAGCTGGGAAAGGGAGCAGACAGTGTATGTACTATTTTGCCAGTTTTCTCAGCTCTGCTGTACAAATAAAAGAAGGATTTTTGCCAAGTAGATATACAGAACAGCGTGCTCTCAACTAATTCATTTAAAATGTTGATCTAGAATGCTAATGCCAGAAGCTATTGTTTACGGTTTTTAAATGTATTTGACAATGAAAAATGTTTTGAGATTAAATTGTGTAATTACTGCTAAAAATATTTCAGAGGTGTGGAAAGTACTTGTCAAGAAGAACAAATTGTATAGATATAAGATGTTACTCTGATAACTTCACTCTTGTTGCTGAAGAGTGCAACAAATAAATAAACTGTTGTAAAATATAATTTTACAGGGACTTTATTTTTCTCTCTCAGCTTCAATGACTGAGAATTGCATTCCATTTTCAAAGAATCAAAGAATAGACAATTTCTTACATATTATACATATTTTGTCCTTGAAAACTGTCAGTTACAATATCCAAGGTGAAAATCTATTTTATGTACCCAGACAGCATGCAAGAACATGTTTTTATATATGGACTAAAATAAGGATGCCACCTGGATAGCAATAAGTATGCAAAATACATGAATTCTATAACAAAATAGAACATTTTTTGGCTGAGAATAGATGAGCAGAAAATACTATTTCTTCAACTAGAAAAGTCTTCAATTTCTACCAAAGTGTAAGAAGAGCTTTATGGTGTGTCTTTCTACAGATGCACACTTCGACTCATTAATAAAGTGAACTAATTAAAGATAGATCATTGCTTACTTGCTAGAGTGCTCAAGAAGCATCTGAAGAGCTCTTATCCTTGTTTAATACTGCAACAGCTTGCCTGTAACCTTTTGTTAAGTTTGTGCAAGAAAAGAGTTTAAATGTTTTCACAAGCCTACCCCATGTACACGGAATTTTCCACAAGGCAGACTGGAAATTATCAGACCAACATAAGACTGAAGTTAAGTTCTGCCTCCAAAAGTGTGAAAGCCATTTAAAACACAGTGCCACTGCACAGCAGTCTGCATGAGGAAAGAAACTTGTCAGAGCAGCTAGGCTTTACCAAGAGCATAATTTTACACTAATTCTTGGAATAAAATTCTGACTCTGGGGAAAGTTGCCTAGAGCTTTTTATGGATGAAGTGTGGTCAGAGTCCCACATTAGCCTTCATGGTGCTCCTTGTCACAAACTTACCATATCATTACCAGCTATCTCAAGAGAATCTACCAAAGTAAACACTGCTCTTTCTTGTCTTTTTAAACATGTACTGGGATTTCATGTGCTGTGGAAAAATGTCAGAGCAAGCTGTTACTGCTGCATCAGACACTTGAACTCTTGGATGTTTATCTTATTCTTTCCATTTATTCCTTTTGCTGGCTTTGATCTTTTGTGCTGCTCATTCTGAGAATTGTGGTTTCATAGAATCACAGGATTCACTTTGTCTCCTGTAATGATAATGGGAAGCAACGAAACGTCTCTGAGATATAATGGCTGCTTGAAGGACAGCAGAGCAACGTGTGGGTGTCTGCACAGAGTAGTTCATGGTGATCAGAAACTCAGAATAAAACTTGTGCTATGGGACAAAGCAGATCAAAAAACTTACAGGGAGCTGAGACTCGTTGAGCAAGTCACTGACCAAATATTAGAGTCTAGAGCACCTGTAAAATGAGACCTGCTTCCTCAGGAACACAATGGACATGGAAGTAATTATAATAATATATCTAAATAAGTAAAGCTTCTTCTGACATGACAGTAAATACAATTGCAGAAACTTTAGTCTCTACAACTACTCAAATAAGAGCAGCTCAGCTGTATCTTGACTGAACTGAACACTTAAAATCACATACAAGTTACACACCTGTTGTCACAATGGCTTTTTCTTGCTCTTCCTAGGCAGCATTATCTTCTGAACATGATCCGTCTCAACTCTTCTCCCCAGGGTTCTCTCAGATGCTCACAGAGTTTTGGACCTAAAGGTCTGAAGCCTACAATAAAGCATTTATACATTCTGACCTACAAAAAAAGTGCCTCACAGTATCCTTCTGAAAAAATTGTCCAGTTGTGAGGTGATCAAGTGAGTTGTGTGAAGACCTGGCTGAAGGACACAACTTAAAGGGCTGTGGTGAATGGGGCTACATCTGACTGGTAGCCAGTCACCATTGGTGCTACTTAGGGTTCTGTTCTAGACAGTTCTGTTCAATATTTTTATCAGTGATCTGGGTGTGGGAGTTGAATGCACAATTTTGCTGAGCTGGGAGATGCTGTTGACCCATTTGGTGAGAGAGAAATAATGCAGTGGGATTTAAATAGACTGAAGACAATAGCATGAGATTTAACAAGAAAAAATATCAGAATCTGCACCTGCAGTGGAGTAATGCTGGATGTAAATATAAATTGGGAGATGAGTGAATGGGAAGAAAAGGATTTGGAGCTGCTGCTGGTCACAGCAGGGTCAATAAGAACCACCCATGTGCCCTGGCAGCCAAGCAGACAGATGGCCTTCTGGGGAACATCAAACACAGAATTACCATCAGGTCAAGAAAGGGGATTATTCTGCTATGTTCAGCCTTGGTGCAGCCTCAGTATTGTGTGCAGTTCTGGACCCCACAATTTAAGAAGGATGTGAAGGTCTTTGAAGACGGTCCAGAGGAGGACAACAAAGATGGTGCAAGGGCTGAAAGGCATGTCCTTTGAGGAGAAGCTACAGGCTCTGGGTTAATCTAGCTTGGAGAAGAGGAGATTGAGGAGCAATCTCATTTCTCTCTACAGCTTCTTGAGAAAGGAAAGTGGAGAGGGAGGTGCTGAGCTCTTCTCCCTGTTATTCAGTGACAGAACTTAGAGGAAAGGTTCAAAGATACTCCAGGGGATGTTCAGGATCTTCTTTACCAAGAGGATGGTCAAGCACTGGAACAAGCTTCCTAGAAATATGGACAGTACCCCAAGCCTGTCAGTGTTTAAGAGGCATTTGGACAATGCCATTAAGAATATGCTTTAACTTTTGTTCAGCCCATAAGTGGTCAGGCAGCTGTACTAGATGATTGTTGCAGGTCTGTTCCAGATGAACTATTCTCTGCTATTAAAATATAAATCAGATATATTATTTTTGGCTCATAATAATAATTGCTTGCCATTATAAAATAAATTCCTTTATTGCTTGCTTGATGTGTTCCTTCTACTGCACTTATTTAGGTAGTACAAAAACAGTTCTCTTCCAGCTATTGAATTTACCTGGTGTTTCTTCTTTCTTTTTGTTTCCATGGGAACAAAGATGGTTTTTAAAGGGGATAGAAATAAATGCAGGTCATCAGAAAGACATTCTTCAAAAACAGACATCTTGAGATATTCCAGTTTTGTCCAAGAATTCCTGCCTTGCTACCACCTAAGCAGCATATTTACCCCAAAAAGTCCTGGGAGGTGTCCTTTTTGTGTCCTTTTATTCATCCAGGAATTAACACGACACCTTAGAGGGTCTGAATCTAATTAGGCAATGATTGTTATATTTAAATCTGAATAAAATATAACACAAAAAGCTTTATATGCTTCCACATACAAAAGAAGAGCCTAGGGGATTTCAACTAGGTGCCAAGGCAACTGAGAGTAGAGCAACAGATTGCTGACTGGTGCAACTCTGCAGGTTCACTTTGGTCAAAATGCTCTGATGCCAAATGGAATGCTAAATGTAAAGTTACTAAACTAATCTACCCACCCAAATATACTCAATGATGTTTTTAAGTGGGATGTTCAATTCCTGTTCACTTACTACCTTGAACAGGGACTGCCAGATTATCCTTCTTTCCCTGATGTATCTTGATTTACTTCCAGTTGAAACTAGGACATCAGGTAAGGGGAAGGTGGGAACAGATGGGGAGAGATGATAAATCTTGACCAGTCCGATTATAGAGTTTGGATGTAATTAAGCTACATCTGAAGTCTGGTATCCTTTCCTGGAAGCTGGGAAGCCCTGGTGAGTCCCACAGCTTGAACGTGTACTAAAAATTCCAGGACCGTGAGCAGTTCCTGGATAACAGGGATGTGTTTACCCTACAAATGCCCAAACCAAAATTTTTCCCAATAGGTTTGAATTGGAGAATTGTGACACTGAGTTTCATACCCTGCAAGTAAGGGTGTGCTGCTGTTTTCACTATTCCAAGGTACAGGAAGATCATTGTTCAAGACTTTGCATACCATGAAGATATTTAGATTTTTATGTCCCTATTGTATACTGTAACGGTAATAATGGATGGTAGTAATTGCAGCTCCTGCCTCAGTTGTTCTCCTCAGTGCCCTCTAAGAGATTTCCATTTCCATACCAGCTGCTCATGAAGTAGCTGCTGACAGCTTAAAAGTTACAACACTGTCAATAGTTTTAGGATTTATACAATAGAATGAAATTTTCAGTGATTCCAGAGATGCTAAAAAAAAAAGATAACAAACAAACAAACAAAAAAAACCAGGAGGGAAATTGCTTTGATTATTTGCAGATAAACTGACTCTTATTTAAACTTTTTCAAGTCAGTAAGAAATAAAAACCTTAGGACAAGGCAGGAGAATGATCAGGACATGGGAATGGATGTTCTAATGATATACAGCTATAAGGGAGACCAAGGGGATCTAGGGATTCATGTTCAGAACCCTTGAATCTATTAGCAAAGAAAGAAGAAATGCCTTCTGGGCAGAAAAATTGCTAGCAAAAGATCTCAAAAAAGGCAAAAGAGAATATTGTGTCTGGAAGGGGATTTCCTAAAATAGTACTTAAGGACTGATCTTGGATATCACAATAGACAGCTAAGTGAACAATGCAGACTGCAGTTAAAACTAAAAAAGAAAAAAAAAAAAAACAAAGGAAAATTTAGTAAAATTAATAGGTCAGAAAACAATACATACAATCTTTAATATAGCTACATGAACTTACGGTAAGTGTCATAAGGACTGGTATCATTTCAGACAGTATTGCTATATGAGAAGATTCAGAGGATGATACCTTGTTCTAAGTTATATTCAGAATAACTAATGTCAGAAAAAAAAGTACTTCTTATTACAATATTTATTCATCTTGTCACCCCAGGCCAGTCTCTGATTTTCTCTATACCTAAAGCCAATGAGCTGCTGATACCTGGCTCACTGTCACCTTCTGGCATTATTCTCTAGATGTGTTAGATGGATATAAAGTCACTGGGAGTTCATCTGTGCTTCTTTTTTTTTTTTTTTCTTTTCTGGGAAAATGTAAACCATTAAATCACAGTAGATTTAATCAAGTTTTTTTTCAGAAAAGCCTATGACAATTAACTCTGCTCACTTGTCTTGTGTGAGAATTGCCTAAGAAGTTAGAGATGGGAAGATACAGTCAAAATTTCACTGGGCAGTGCTTTCTGGTAGGCTTCACCCCAAGACATTAAAACAGTGATATTTAGAAAATGAAGCTGTCTGCAAAACTGATGCCTCTTTTGCTGTAGATGTGAAATGAAATGTCTCAAACAAGATAACCTTGCTGGTAAAGAAAGGATGATCTTATCTCCAAGGCAAATAAATTATAACTGGAGAAGGGGTTTCTTTCTTTTATACCATTCCTTTGAGGCTACCAAAACCAGTGCAACCCATTTTGTATTACATGCATCTTGTTTCCTGGGTTTCTGACATTAGGTCTGAGTGTCTGGTTTCCAGATTCCTGAGTAAGCATACTTGTGACTGATTCAGACTGAGTTCTGCCCTGAGCACTTACAGATTTGCATGCTATAAAACTGTCCTGAAAGACTGACACCAAATGTGAGTGGAAATTTTTTGCTTCTAATCATTCTGTTTTCAATTTTCTGCCTGCAGAAAAGCAAAATGCCTAGTGATCTTCTATTACCTTGTGAAAACCAACCTGCTATTATTTCAGCAGTGTTCAGATATTATAGTGATGAGTACCATGGGAAACCCAGGAGTTTTAATATCTCTCTCTTCAGAGTGGATTTTAAGAGGGTACACTGACAAGGAATGACTGGACTTTGAATGATGAGCAAAAAACAAAAATTGTGAATAGTTATTTATTAAGTACTGTTCATTTTGTGCTCTTAAAAAAACAGGAAACCTCTGTAAGAAAGCAGTAGATGATGATATAATTAAAGAGACCATAATTTTAGTGTACTTAATAATACTATATCAGGAATGCTTTCTTAACAAGAGTGGGATTTGGAGGGTTATTTTCTTTAGCTTTGAGGTATGAAAACTTGTGGTTAACATGCGTGAAGGTAATGAAGAAAAGGAAAAAGAAGCTTAAAATCCATAAAACGATATGCAGCAGAGAAGATAAATTGTAAGCTTTCACTCTGTCTTACACTTTAAACAGATAGGAACAATCAACGTGATTTAAATGGGTCAAGTGGTGTCTTTTGAAAAAAATCTAAACAATGACAATTTACACATCATATGATATGGAGACCAGGGATGTAGCAGTTTCAAAGGCAGGTTAGACACTAATATAGTTTAAGGAATATATAAAGTTTCCTGGGTCAGTGTTAGAGCCTGTCTCTAAAGGGAATTAAAAATATACTTTTCTGGTAGCTGGTTCCTAAAATTGTACTTACACATATGTTGAAGTTTTTGTGTCTCCATTTGAAAGCTATGGCCATTGGCAGAAACTACCTGAACCTTATGTGACATTTCTGGTGTGAAATTATTTTAATTTTGAATTTATTTTCCTGTACATTATCTTTATATTTGGATATTTGTAAATAACATTTTCTACCTTCTTTTATTCATGCTTTAATATTTCTTTAATATTGATAAGGTATCGGAAAATTCCGTGATTTTTAAAGAGTGGTTTGTTCAGTAAAAACATTAGAACTGAAAAAATATTTAATAATGAGAAATTTTTATTTGGAACCTCTTTTGGTGCATGACTTATCAGTAGTCTTGATTCTGTGATTTGTGTTTCTATTTTTACAAATATTCATATCAATTCTGTTGCGCTTTTTTTTTTTTTTTTTTCTAAAAAGTGTGTGTCATTCTTAGAAGTTGATACTAGCATACGAAGTGACACCAATAACATTCAGTTGTTGCAGATAAATAAAGTGAGCACATTACAAGAACTCCTTACAGGAGTTATCAGACCTCTGTGAACCTGAGATATGTTTGAAAATTAAAAGTACATCTATTGTTTGATTCAGAGCATGAAATACAGTACTTCGCAGAAAATGGAAATTAAAGTAAAGTCTACCTAAATTCATCCATCCTTTTTTATTTCAGGACTAAAACATTAGGATTTGATGCCTTGGCTACTCCAAACCCAGATGTCATAATTGAAGATGGTGGGATTTAGTTCCCAAGCAAAGAGGCTTAGTAATAAAGTGCAGAAAGAAGCAATGCAACGTATTAATGAAGAATCCTAATTAATAAATCATCCCCTAGAGGAACAGCAAATAGTATCTAGCTTTCCATCTTTCAATCACTCTTAAGTGAGCTTGGACTCTATACTCACCATCACCCATTATTTTTCCAACTGCCTTAAAAAGCTGTATAAAAAAAAAAAAAACCAGGATATTTTGAGTTCCTTTTACTTGGTATCTATCTCTTAGTAGCAGACAGCATGAAAAGAGGCTTTGAATTGCAGAGTCAATGATTATTTCATCTGCTTCAGCTTGTTGGCTTTTGTGGCACCATGGCTCTGCCATGGAAGTCTCAGTAGGCTGCCACTGCTAAGACCCATTATCTTTTAATACTTCCACTTTTTGTGCTGCTGGGGACTGGTTCTGGAATGCCCCTAGAAAAGCAGTTGAGATCCCGAGCCTATTGTGAGCACTATAAACATTTAAAAACTATCTACTGTGTAAAGGCCTAATTTCCCTAGCCCATTGGTTTTATTTTTATTTTTTATGTTTATGTTTTTCCACAAAGCACTATGTACCTCTCCCCCAGAAATCAAGTAGAAATTAAAATGCTGCTTAAAAGTAGCTGAGTTCATAAACTCTGAACCAGACATTCAAAGTTAAGTCAGAATTACTAGTGCAGTCTCCACTCACGACACATGCTGGTTTATTTTTTCTTTGGGCTTATTTAAAATTTCAGTCATGAAGACTCTGATATTTACTTGAATAACTGTTCCCCTTTGGTTTGCTTCCAACACACAAAAAAGTAGTCAAGTTAGGACAAAATGATAGCTTGGAGCTTATAACTTGCTGCTTAGGTTTCAGGAAACTAGACATATTAATTTAGTTATATGCCTGCTGTGATGTTAGTACTGTTCTCAGACATTCTCAAAGAAAATGATCTGTAACACGTCATAGGACAGTGGCATAAGTGGGAGATATGTGTTCTAGCTCTCCTTCCACACTAAGTTTCCAGAATGCTGCAATATATTCTCTAAATGGATACAAAAATAATGGCAGATTGTAAGGGAGCGGATAGGGGAACCGTTCTAATAACCCTCATCAGACCCACTTAGCAACAGAATTGGGGTGAAGGGAACTGCACTGATCCAGCTTCAAAACCCCTTGAGCAAATCCTCATTAGCATTTTTAAAGCAGTATCTGGAGAGGAAGGAGACTGAGATAAGGGTCTGCATATGGCCTAGGGCCTGCATACAATATAGATAAGGATTAGAGAGTGAATTGGGCAGAGGTCTTCACAGGCTGTTCAATCTAATATGTCTCAACCATGCTTACTAAAATGAAACATGCCCATAAAATTAGGGGCTGCATTGGTGGGCTTTGGGAGTCTCATCATCATCAACTCTCCCTGGTTGGCTGCCTCAGTGTTTGGATCTAGGACTGGTAATTTTTTTTTCTCTCTCTCTCTCTTTCTCTCATTTCTTGCCCTCCCACTCTCCTTTCTATTTTTTGTTTCCCCTTTATAAAAATAAATAAACAAATAAATACATACTTCTTAGAGATCTGTTTTCCCTTATTGCTCCAAAATAACCTTTAATGTTAGAGCAATAAAATTACTATTTCGTTTGTAGAGAGACAGACCTTGTGCAACATTTTCACCTTAATCTGATCAAGGAGGATTTGGACAGGCCCAGGGGGGACCTCACTGGTTACCCAGAAAGGAAAACCCAGATGTGGGAGAAGTTGGATCCATCCACACCTAACCTCCTCTCTGAGAAGAAGCAAGGGGGTCCAGTCCAAATCTGATTTGGTTGTCGTTTAGGTTGGGTCATGGAACATGACATAGATATTAATTCACTGAAGTTGGTTTCAGACAAAAAAAAAAAATAAATAACAGCCTATATCACATATTTTAATATCCCTATTACAGATTTTTAAACTTATTTACATATAGGCTTTCCTAAGATACATTTGCTCATCTTGACCATAGCTGATTTGGTTTTGCCTATAGTATCTTCAGCATTTATTTCAGAAGAACACATTTTGAATGTCTGTACAAGGATATGGATCACAAGGCTATGTTGTGACACTTTCTCTGAGAAAGGTTAATAGCTTTCTCATTAGGCAGAAGCAGTTTATCAGCTGGAAACACATGGATGCGCTTGACCATCTTTCACTTGTACTGGTTGGGCTCATTAGTCTGGAAAAAAGCTGTTAAATTATTGCATGTTTTTAACAACTTCAGCTAGTGAAGATTTACAGTAGAGTTGGTGATAACAGTTTTAATTCTATTACAAGAACCAGGAGGTCATATTATACTCTGAAGAAGTCTATTATGATTGAGTTTTGCTTTATGTTTCCAGTATATGTGCTTATCTCCCTAAGTGAGTGATAATGTGATAATAATCCTATGGGATCAAGAAATAATTCTGTATATAAAGTCTACCATGACTGCACTACTGTGATATCATAACCCAAATCTTGCGAGATAGCATAGCTATCAGAGCCATCTGTAGTGTTATTTACCTTCTGTTCTAGTTTTTTTTCTCTAAAGCTCTGCTCCCAAGCAGACTATGCAAGTTGCTCCATCTTCCAGAAGGCTTCAAAAGACCTATAGAATATAAAGTCTTTGATCCCTTCCTTCTCTTTGTTTTCAAGCACATTTGATACATCTACATGGATGTAATGGTTTTTGTGCCCTTGAGCAGAAGGAGGTAGAAAATTTGGAACTTGCATGATTCCCCATAGGAAAGGTTTGACTAAATGTTTTCATACTAGAAGGCATACATTACCTTGACAGTAACAGTCACATATTAAATGCGAAACAACGTGCAGAAAGTCACTGGTTTACTGTGTAAACACATTTAAATACCAGTAGACAGGGATAAATTAATCTAGTGCCTTGGTTCTAATTATGCCTTTGATTTCTGAAGTGATTTGCTATTAATACAGAGGAAAAGGCCTGCAAGGCTATAGATATCCTACTAAATTAACCATACCCAATATCATTTTCTGGCACTGAGACAAGCTGGCATGGAGTAGCCATCACACATAATGCTGCACTCTCTCACACCCCAAAACAGGATGATGATATTAGATCTACTTATGGTGAATGGTCCTGCTCAGTTCATATTCTGTAATCCAATCTGGAATTGCTTTGGAGATAGCCTGGGCCAAGTATATGCCAGGGAATGTTTTAATCAATCATGCAACAACATGAGTAGGAGTTTAAGACTGTAGTGACTGAACAGTAAAGCATTTTAGTTCCAGTGTTTAGGAATGTTCCCCATCATCACTTTACTTATATCACCAGCATCATTTTTGCTGCATAGCTTTCTACTTGTTGGCTGACTACCCTGCCACCTATACTAGATATATGTTTACTCTATCACTTCATAATAAAGGGCCTAAAAAAGTGGAAGCATATATTCAAAGTACTGAAAACTTGAGAGGAATTAAATTTCCTTTAAGTCATAAGAATTGCCAGATCCCCCTTTTACAAGGAGGACATGACAATATATCAAGTCACTTCAAATAGATGGTTTGTTTGCAAACATTGTGATACGACATAATTATGTCAAATAAATTGCTGTGAAATTCTATCATAGAGATATGCTTATATATATTAAAAAAAAAGAAAAAGAAAAAAGAAAAAAGAAAAAAAGGAAAAGAGAAAAAAAAAGAAAAAAAAAAAAAAAAAAAAAAAAAAAAAAAAAAAAAAAAAAAAAAAAAAAAACGAAAGGAAAAAAAAGAGATGGAGAATTAACTACATTTGCCTCACTGTCTTACCAAACTGGCAAAATCTTTTTTACTGTTAAAAAGGTGGACCCTCAGTGGTCTTGTTTGACTCTCGCTGACCTCTAAAATATTGATGAACTATCACATTTTGAAAATCAGATATAAGATTAAAGTAATTCTTCAGATGTAATTTTGAATTTTGGCCCCAGTTCTAGCATCTACAATGTCAATTTACACAGATTGCTGAGCAGATGCAGAGAGTTATCGATTTCTGCAAAACTCATCAATGCATTGTTGCTGCTGTGACTCACCTAGAGCTACTCTGAAATAATTTGATAATGCTGTAGGCTGACCTAGTGATTTTTAGACAAATATTTTGACTTAAGTGCCTCTTACTTGGAATTGTCTAACATGGGTCAAGCAGAAAATAGGAGATGACTCACAAGAGCCCACAAAATGGTCATTAAGAGATAATGCCAGAACTATTAGATTTGATGCCTCTGGCCTCTGTCGATTTATGGAATTGATTTGGCCTGAGAGGGGATAAGAGCATGCCAACACAAACGAGCCAGTGAAGACACCTTTGTATTATTCAAGAGGATGTCATCTGGGGCTGACTCAATACCCAGGCCAGAAAGAATCTGCCCAGATATATACAGAAATGTAGTAGTGTGTGTGGATTAGTTAGGAGGGTATTATTTTTTTATACCTTTAGCCCCTATGTTTTCTAAATCATTTTGGTAACATGAGAATAAAATCACAGAATCATCGGAATTATATGGGACCTCTAGAGATGCTCTAATCCAACTCTCTCACTAAAGCAGGAAAATCAATAAGGCGGGAAAATAAATAAAGCAGGAAAATACATAATAAAACATAAAAACACTCCATTTTAAGAATGAGTTACCTCAGCAGACAACAGGATCGTATTGGAAGAAATGCAAATACTACAAAACACTGTGGGATACAATCTTACACAAAATAAACAAGAACAGATTCTTCCTGTCCAAGAAAGTGGACCAATTCTGAGATTAGTGCACTTCAAAACACCAGGGGAAAAAAAAAAAAGCTAGAAAACTACCACATAATTAAGAATTTTGTTTTAGTTTACCCACGGAAAGAACAGGATCTGTATTTATCTCCCTAGTATTCTTACTGAAGCATAAGAAAATATTATATTTATTAAATTTTTTTCTGCCAGCTTCAACAACAGACTTCCCATAAAATTAAGACAAAGTTCCCAAATACCTTTTCCACATCCCTCTTGAATATAGGTGCCAGTTGCCATTTACCTCTAACTTATAAGCAAGTCAACAGAATATTTTACCCTTCTTGTTCACTGCCATTGGTGAGATTTGCCTTTAGATTTGGTTATTTCTAGGAAACTGAAGTCTTCCCACAGAGAGAGTAAACTATTCCTTGACTAATGGTATGTCTTTATGTTCCCTCACATTTTCTTTTTCTAATGTGCCTTCTAAGCATTTTCTTGCTAAATTTATCTTCTAATCTAATCTAAACCACAATGTCAAGGAGAGAGCTGAGCTGCCTGAGAAGGAAAAAAGGCATGAAGAAAAGTTATACAGGGCCTGAGGGAAAAGACATGGGAATATTTATTGCATAAATTGCACTATCTGGTCATACCGCCAGCATCATGTTTACAGTAACACTGTGAACATCAGCAAAATTTTTTGCTGGGGCACTCCTGAAAAGAATGGCTTGAAAAGGAAAACATATACAAGCCTCTTCTTTACAAATATAATAATAAAAAAGCATTGGCCTCAGACACGTCTTCATATTAGATGAAAGAGCCAAGAAAGAAGATATCTGGTAGAAGCTTGTAGGGGGGTATGCAGTATGTATGTGACCTGTTAGCCACCAATGCAAGCCAGCAAGACTTATGGAATTTACTCTGGAAACTTCTTCATCTTTTTACTGCCCTCAGTATTCCACATAAGGGATCCAGAAGGACAGAATCTATAGAATCACAGAATTGTTTTGGTTGGAAAAGACCTTTAAGATCTTCAAGTCCAACTGTTAACCTAGAACTGCCTAGTCCACCACTAAGCCATGTCCCTAAGCACAACATCTACGTGTCTTTCAAATGTCTTCAGGGATGGTGACCCAACCACTCCCCTGTTTTATAAACCTCTTCATTGCATAAAATTTATTACATACATTTCAGACAATCAAGATATTGGTCTTGCCAAATTTTACTCCATTCATAATTGTTAAGCTGGTAAGCAATTTAGCTGACTGCCTTAACCCTACAATTTCTCACATAGGTAATGGAAGGATAAACAGAAACAATCATTTTGACTTACAATGTGGCAATCTGAGGTGAGTTGCTGAGAAGCACTAGGTGGTAAAAGGCACCATGAAAGAAAACAAGTTCTTGAAAAGGCTCATAGTTTCCATACATATTATTTTGACTAGGGTGCCAGAGATAACACCACACTTTCTTGTTCTGAGAACATGTGATTTTGTTTCTTTAATTTTAAACATATATACATTTCATTTTACAATTACTAATACTCCAGTATTACTGATATAATTACTAACACATTGAAGTTATATCAAATTGTAAAGGTCTAACTGAGAGCTGGACTTGGCAGAACTGTGGGATATTAAAAAAAATAATAATAATTTAAAATAGCATTTTAATTTGCATTCCTATAAAATCTTGTAAACAAGTTAGCTTATTAAATTATTTTAAAAATTAACTTCATTTTATGATAACATAGCTCAGCTGAATGAATCAGAATCTTCCACTTCTGCTTAATGAGGAGAACATATTACTGGTTATATTTGCAAACCACATCAATAGTCACCCCGTTAAAAGCAGGTTTCTAAAATCTTAAAACAGAGGTTCATTTTCTTCCATTATTATTTAAAAGAGGAAGACATTATAGAAAATTTATTTTACTTTTTGTCAAGGTAATTAAAAATCAAAACCTCTGAGCTTGCTAAAATGTGTTTATGAATAGAAGCATGAACAAATTTGTACCCGGCAGAAGATGATATATTTTCTACACAGGCAAGTTTGTATTCATGATGCAACACTATCAGCATTTTACATTTTTAATAAAAAATCCTGTTACTTTTAAACACAGAGGAATAATTTTATATCTTTCTCTGAATATATAATTCTGACTTATATAAGATTCATATGATAGAAATGCTTGAGGTAATGCATGTCCATCCCCTTAAATAGTCATGACCACTATTCTTCAATCAATCTCAAAGTATTTTAAGATGGTATGCTCAGTTTTGAGGTGAGAAAATTAAACCAGTGGCAGTTAAATGATGTGCCAATAGAAAACAAGTTACAAGAGTCAGGGAAATATTCCTGCTTTCCTAAGCCCAGAATTGCAATCCTGACTGCATTTCTGTCCCTTATGAGAAGCAAAAGTTTTTCATAAAACATCTAATTGTGACTTCTGGCATTTGTCAGAAATTTTTAATTTAGTTTTTAATTTAATCATACAGAGAAAGAATTAAAACCTTATAATATATTATTGGTAAAGCAAAATACTCTGTAATACACTCCTAATCAGTTACAAGAAGTGCCTCCTGTTCTTTCTTCACACTTCATGTTGTTTTAAGTGTAAATCAGCATTTCTCAAACTGGGCTTGGCATCATGGGGAGACTTTGATCTCCAGTAGAGGAGAATACAAATAAGACAGCTGAAAACATAAAATAAATGTTTTTAGCTACACTTCCCAAGTCTCCCTGCCCCCTGCCCTGAATTTCTGCCGTCAGAAAAGGACTTTAAAAAACCAGAAGCCACTTGAGGTACATGGTATACTTTATTTCCCTGCTTCAACTTAAGGTGGATTAAGATCTTATAGCTAACAAGCATAAAAATGTTTGTAGACCTGTGTATAATGCTAGGAACCATTTCAGGCTGTGGTTAAAACTAAAGAAGTGACATACATAAAAATAAGTCCAGAATTTGTTATAATTTTGATAAATTATTGTCATCAAACAGTTAGGGACAAGGACATAAAAATTCTCTCGGGGTAAGAGAGAAAGCTCAATAAATTTTTTTAGGCTGCCTAGGGAATTGGGGAATATTCTCCTCCCTAATACAGGGGTGGTAGCAGATAGGTTGCAGGAGTAATGCATTTTGAAAAAAATATGCAGGTGTGAAACCAAAGTGATGTCACAAAGATAAGATGGCTATCACCCAAGGAACACATCTGTAAAACTGAAGGACTACAGCAAAAGTGTCTACCATTACCAGCTATCACTGAGACAAATATGAGCACTTTGCTCATCTACAGTTTGCCATGTTTGCAGCTACAAAAAATGGCTCTGGAGGTGATCCTGGGAGCTGCAGGCCACCAGATTTCACTCACTGCTCTGGTGGACAAGTCTCTAATAAAGACTGAATAGAAGTATAAAATAGCGTGCAGAGGAAAAAAAGGAAAGAAAGGAAAAGGGAAAATAGGTGAGTTTTTAGTGTTTTTAAAGCAGACCATATTTTGTACAAAATGTTTTTTGTCACTGGGTTTAGAAAATATAAGAAGGATTAGTTTAATTTCTTTGCTTCTTGAGTGATTTTCTTCATTAAGAGACTGGTGGCCTTTATCTGCAATAAAGCTTAAACTTTTTCCTGTTGTTTCAAAGGTACTTGACAGATCAATTCTGAATGTGTTAATAGGACTAGGTAAAGCATTTTAGAGTATGTGCTTATGACACATCCTCACCATATTAACTAGCTATATTTATTTTTCAAAGCTGTGTCTTTCCAGTGAACACCTGCATTTTCTGGGTAGGGAATTTTGTAGAGGCAACCAGGTAAAGACAATCAGGTGTTGCCAGTTAGGAGGAGGAAGGCGTGAGCTCCTGTTAAGCCCACCTGTGCCCAACTGGGGCTGGCCCCAACTGTGCATGAGCAGAACTGGGGGACCAATAAAAGGTGGGCTTCCAGAGGCAAACTCAGTTCACTCCTGACCAGCCTGAGGAAGAGGATAGTTGACTCCAGAGTGTCAGCACTGAGATAGACTAACTGGCTCTAAGGGCAACTTTTGGAGTGCTGTCCTTGCACCTTGGCAAGAACACCTACTGGATCGCAAAACACCATGGTCCAGGAAAGGATTATCAGCAACAGAATTTCGATACATTAATAAGGAATCTCTCAGAAAAAAAAATTAGAAAAATACCAAAGGAATCTCACGGTCCTGGTAAAGATTCTGCTGAAAAAAAACCCCTTACCAAACAGTGTCATTAGCATTAAAAAAACATAGGAAAATAGTTTAATGAAATAACCTGATTTAGCTGTCAGTGCCCAGGGATTATTTGAAAGAGCACAATGCAAATCTGAGAGATTGATTAAAGTAGCTCTGAAAACATATAACATTTTTTCTTACAGAACTTGAGAGATTCATCTGGCCATTGAGGTAGTGGAATTCAACAAAACACAAGGAAGCACATTTTTTTCTATTTTATCTGTTTTTCTATTTTTGTATCTATTTTGGAATAGATAAACTTCACTTTCATTTTGCATTTGAGATAGATTTTTCTGATCGTGTGTTCACCGAAACTTCAATAACTGAAACAAAGTGAGCAATATATAAGGGGTATAACAATTATTTTATGACTTCATTTATTCCCTGGTTGTCACACACGGTCTCAAAATAATACTTCAGCCCCCAGTAAAGTGCATGAAAACGTCAACACTGTACAGAATTGATTCAACATAAATACATACATACATACATACATACACCTGTAGCCCTAGGGGGGGGGGGAGGGAGAGGAAAAAAACCTTCACACATACGAAAAATTATAATCTCACAGAAAGCAGAAATAATTTTTGTCTGATTTTTAATAAAACACATCCTGGTTTTCCACCATTTAAAACCACTATTCAGTGTGTAACTAAACCAGTCCAAGGTGAATGGAACAGCTTTTATTGCTGGGAGGGCAGGTCTTGTAACAAGACAGTCCCTTAAAAAATGATTCTTAGAAGTAGGTGTGGAAAGATACATGATGGCAAAATGTATGAGGGTCACTATAGTGATAGAATAAACAAAATTATTCTAATTAAAACATCATTGCATAGTAAAATATAGCATTTTAGAGGAAGAAATCATTCTACTCAAATTTAGTATTTAACAGCAAAGAGTTTGTAAAATACCCTCTTTCTTTTCTGCCCCTCTTATACAGGAATGGACTGAAGATTGTCAACATTCAAACAGCTAGGTAGGTATTACCTACCATATAACTGTTAAAAAAATAAATTTAGGTTTAGAAAAATTTTGTATGTGGAGCTTTAAAACTCTTTCATCTGAGGGAATAAAATTTGGAGTAGATGTCCTTCTGAACTACTTATGACACTATGACTGTCTCTCGTCTTTGCTCAGTTTTGTGAGGCTAGTGCTTTTTCCAGTAAAATATTAGAGAGGAAGAGCAGAAGTCCCACCCACTGAGATTAGAAAGGATCTGATTGACACAGACCTTTATTGAAGGACACAGGGCCAGAACAGCCTCACTCTGGGAAGCTGATGGTACTAGTTCATCCCAACAGACTCAAAATACTTTTCATGAGTCTGCTCATGGCTGCAGCTTGAATAGCTCTCAGTGTTCAAATGGCAGGGATGTGTCACAGCTTTAGACAGCTATCATTTTACAACACATCCATCACACCGTATTTGATTTAAGTTTAGCCAAATTTTTTGTTTTTGCTCTGAGGTAGTCTGACATATGATGCATCAGAAGTTATATTTCTTTCTATAGAAACAGATCATAACTCATACCTTAAAGCTAACACTGGAGATATATATATATATATATATACACATTTTAAATTGTTTTTCTCAAAAACAAATGCTGTTTTGGACAAGACTCCAGGAAATTCAACAGACTCCTAGCTCAAGTTAGTCCTTGCAAAATAGTTTTTTGTTGATTTTGTATTAATTTGCACTTCTTTTTTTTTTTTAAGTTCTTGAGACTGATCACATAGCAGTTAAAATAAATGGACTCCCAGGAATAAATTCATGCACAGGAAAAAATATAATGCCACTGATTCATTGAGCTTCACCTGCTCATGTTTAAAATGAAAACAAAAAAGAATTAAATAAGAGATTATCCCACCCATTAAAACTTAGAACATTCTTTATTATTTTATTTGTGTGCCAAAACCTCTGCTTACCTAAAGTTAGAATGTATTTTGAAAAATGTGATTTCCCTGGCCCAAAGAGAAAATATATAGAATATAGTGCTGATTTTGTCGTTGGAGTTCTGACCAACCAAGCCTAAATGTAAAAAAAAAAAAAAAAAAAAAAAAAAAAAAAAAAGAGAGAGAGAGAAAGAAAGAAAGATTAATCACTCAGAAAGAAACTGATTGCAGAGATGGAACAAGACTTGATAAATGCTGGAGGTATTTTACCTCTAGAGACCATGAAGAGAATGTTTCCTGAGAACCTTTCATTCTTCTCCTTTGTCCTTAACAGGGCTTTTTGTTTTCTTCTGTTCAGACATGACTGGAAGCCAAAAGATGTGGAAGGCAGAGGATTGGCATATAAATCCTCAAACCTGCCTCCCAGAAAAAAAATATTTGCATCCAAATCTGCATATTTACCCTGACACCCCTTGGAACTGTCTCCTTGAAAGCTAACTCTTAAAATGATGTCTTGTTTCTCTGCCTCCTTCTCCCTGTAATATAGGGGGGAAAAAAGAGAAAGGCTCCTGGTTTATCTTCTGGGTGATAAACCGAGCTGTTCTTATACCCCATCCTCATTATTGATGAGCTGACAGCTGATCACACTATTGGAAGACCAAGTAGGTCCATGATATACTACCTTTTCACAAGATGCCTGTGAGTCACCAGTGTGATGCAGGCATGGAAATAACTCATGCAACCACACACAGCCTTTGCAGACAGTTGGCAAATATTATGGCCACAGGGCAGGACATAAGGTAGACCATATCTGGAGCATGGTTTGAGGTGCAGAAGTAGTCACAGCCAGGGAAAAAAATGTCTAACAGGAACAGATTTAGTGTAAGATTGTATCTCACTGGGATGGTATGGAAACAAGCCAGGGAACCTGATTTGCAAATGTCTGCACAGAGCAACGAGGAAGAGTGCAAAGAGCCCTGAGCTGCCATGGACTTTAATGCAGTTTAAGATAATAAATACAGCCCATCAGCACCACACTGTGATATACTGCTTCCAGAGCAGATAAAGTGGATGAACTGCTTCTGGCCCTGAGCTGGTATTGCTGCAGCACAACAGGTAGACATATCAGCTGGAGTCAGCAATAGCTCAGGAATCTCTGCACCAAATTTCACTGAGCTGCATAGGGATCTTCTGTATGAGCTTGGCTTGTGCATTCAAGCAAAATGAAAGCTGTCAGGGCATATGATTGCTTGCTATAAATATATCGAGGAGAGGAGGGAAAAGGGGGACTGACACTAGGGCTGGAAAAGAACTATTTAAATTAGGGGATAATGTTGGCACAAAATCAAATAGATATAAACTAGTTACAAATAGGTTTAGTCTGGAAATTAGAAGACAGTCTGAAACCATCAGAGCAATGAGATTCCAGAAGGCTTTCCAACCAGAGGAAGATAGCCAAAAAGCCTAATTACTTTTAAGATGAAGTTCAAACATTTGTGAGAGGGGTTCTATGACATGACTGCTTGAGGAAGATGGATAAGATTCAGTGACTCAGGCTATTCATCCTAAATTTATATTCCTCTGAACATTTTCCTATCATCTCACAAGTCGCTTGGTCCTTCACAGCAGGACATTAGGTGCCCCCAAACTCCTCAGACAGCTCAGATCTCTTTTACATTGCACCAGCACTGGGGCCCTTGTCCTGCCTGTCAGGGAATAGTCCCATCCCTCCTGTGAAATTGCTCCTAGACACATGAACCACCCAGACATGAGTTCCCTTTGTCTGTCAGTTTCCATGTTAACCGTAGTCTGAGATCCTCTTTTTTGTAAAATGTTGGAAGGCCTTAACTTCAGGATTCTTGCAAATATTTGTATTCTTGTGTACAGGCATAAGTTGGTTGTGATGGTGCTCTGAGCCTTTGCTCTGCTCAGTGGTACTGCAGTGCAAAGACCACAGCCAAGTGCCCCACCACCTCTCTTCCTTGCTTCATAGGGGTTTGACCTTTCTGAGACCTTTTGTCTTCTCTCACTAACACCTGAAAGAAAATAGGAAAGGAAAAGATAGGAAAGAAAAGGGAAAGGGGGAAAGGAAAGGGAAAGGGGGAAAGGAAAGGGAAAGGAGAAAGAGGGAAGGGGAGAGGTTCAGGTTTTGCATCTGTTCAAAGGAGAAAGGTAAAAGTGTGGATATAACTGATTATCAAGACAAGTTTAATCTCTTGTCTTTCCACTGAAGCTCATGGTACATGATGGAGGTTTTTTTGCCTTTTTTTAAAACCCCCCAGCTTCCAGAGATAATTTCATATGGCAAACTCAGCATCTTTTAAAAAACCTTTCTAGGACTCCACTCTGCAACAAAAAAGTCAGAAAAATGGTTCAGGTTGCACCACAGGTAGTCTAAAACTACAAAGCAGGTAAAATACTGTTATTTTCTATGTTAACTATTCTGCAAGGCCAAATAAAGGAGCAGAAGTGCTGCCACAGACCCTTTTCCAGATTATATTCTTTCTATGCTATGCCCTTTGGGAAAAAGAATAAGTCCCTATTTAAAGCCTCTTGATTTTTATATAATCTCCAGGCTGGTGATATATGTTACCATAATCACTGGGCAAATCAATGTTTCTTCTTCACCATACCAGTGACACAAGTATAAGTACTTTAAGGTACCTCAGCTCCCTCTGAAATTAGATTTTTTTTCTAATCTTTCTTCCAGTGAAGAGCTAAATCTTTTGATTTACAGTATGTTATCAAAGGACAATGAAACATACTCCCTTTTTGTCATTCCCACCAACACGAGCTCTTTCCTACACCAGGGGTACTCAAAATTCTCATCCTCATGGTAAAAGCGTCATACAAAACACCCTACTCAATTTGCTGAGTTCCTGAAAAGTCAAGGCAACAAGAGACAGTGCCGCCAGATAATGAGCAAAGACAAAAGGGTTCCTGCTGGAGTACTGGAAGGTGGCTGGTTGTTCCTCTCAGCAGCAATAATGACTTCTTTTGTTAACCCACATCAGCTACATCACATCTGGGAATGAGGATTTTTTCAGCACAAAGTCTTCATCACACTTAGAATTACAACAAACTTCATATTTTTTTTTTCCTTCCCTTTAAGATGTTGCAAGGGATATATCCTGGGGTAGAGAACTAAGGAAGGCAACCCCAGTCTGAGGTCCAAGGAGGCCCTGGTGACTGCTTGTGGATGAAGAGAAAGGTGACAGCAGTACTGTCACAAAGGAGTTGACCTGGCTTTTCTGAAAGGGGAGAAGAAGAGAGGGACCAAAATGTGCCTGTGAGATGTGCACTGCAAACTCTTACCCTAAACTGATGAAAAGGTACAAAAGTACCTAAATAAAACCAGATTTCTTCCAACTTCTCTTCCCCCAGCCAGAAAAAAGACAAACAAAATTGAATTTCTCAAAGTTGGTTTTGTTCTTGTAATTGCAGCAGTATTTGAAAGTCGTTTGATTGCAAAGTTATATCAGCAAATGCCTTCAAGCTCTCCAGTATCAGGCCCAAATTCATTCCAACCTACACTAGGCAATTAAATGTCAGTGGTAAAATAATCTGGTTGTAGGCGTGCTTCATAGCCAGGGAAGAGGCAGATGTTTCCAGAATCCTAGTCAGGCTTGCCTTGTGGAAATGATCATATAAGTAAGGAACTGTCATTATTTCTATTAAATAAACAATTGAACATGGGATTGAGAAATAATAACTTTACCACCCCAGGCTCTTCACGCATTTTCTTGGTCTCTCAGGCTTGGCTTTCAACAATTTAAAACTCATACACTGTATGACCAAGTGCAAAAGATTAGTTAAAAAAGTATTTATTTACTATTTTTTCTGTTATGTTCCATTACAAAAAGAAACAAAACAAAACGAAACATAACAAAAACAAAACAGAAGATAGCATTTTATTAGTGGTACATTAATGAGCTTAAACAACTAGGTGGCTTAGGCTTCTCACAAATACATATTACAAACAACCACAAAACCATAACTAAAAAGTAAATAAATAATTTGAATAATTTTTCTTAATTTTTTAATATTTATAAAATATATAGCACTTTCTATTACATTTTTTCAGTAATTTTTATCCATAACAAATTAAAACTTATGACATATATTGTAAATATGCTAAAGGGAATAGAATAATTAAAAAAATCAAAGTTCCTGGAGGTATGAAATAGTAAATTGGTTAACATTTATCAATTTATCTTTGTATATCCAGATTGTGCATATCTGCAAAAATAGCCATTTTTTTTCAACTAATATACATATTTTCCTTTATAGCATTATAAGATTAAGTTTTAAAATGTAAAGCTTCATGGATTTATGCTTCTGTTTTATAGTTGTGCCTAATATTTAACTTTCATTAATATATACTGAGTATCTTCCATTAGTATATACTAATATATACAGACACACACACACATACACACACACACAATGCATTATATATTAGTATATACTGAATAATAAAAGGATTTCCATAATATAGTTGGGCTTATCGTGAAGAAGTTGTTGCAAGTGGAAGGCATTTACACCATAGTGAAAACTGACCAGGTTATGTAAATGAAAGCATTTAGTTTTACATTGTTCAATGTATTTTAATACATTATGTAATGTACTGTAATAATATACAGAATACAAGCAGAAGTTTCTTTTTATTCTGGTACTCCTATGCTTTTCACTATGATTCCAACAGAATTTGAACTGTTGTCACTTCCTTAAAATTGAGCCAAAAAAGTAGAAATGCATATAGTAGGAATATACCAAATTTGCACCCAAGAACTCTCCAAGTTAGGAATGCACTTAAACTCAGATATGACTTTATTTTCTTTAACCTGAATGTTAATCAGAGACTCAGACCCTCTTAGTGCTACATGGATGCCCTTGCCATAACCCTTACTACAGCCCCCGGACTGTTGTGAGCAGTTTAGTTACGTAGCTGAGAGTGCCACTTTCCCATCTGTCTGAGCAAAGGGGAGGGGATGATAGAGGAGTGTGCTTGAGGACCTCAGAGCAAATATTCAGGTGTGTATTTGGCATAGATGGGGACAAAGATGCAGCAGGAAGCAGACTGACCAGAAGGAGGTAGCCTGTTCGCTGTCAATAAAGTGCCAGTGTGGCAAGGGAAAAAAGTGATGCAAATAACCTGCCCTGGGCACTCATCAGTCTTCCTCAGCTTCACTTTGCCCTCTGCTACAATGCAGCATCTCCCTTCAGGCACTAAGCTCTGGTGGGCTACACTGCAAAACTCAGCTTTCTAGGGTCCTTCAAGCACCCACCGTACATGAGCAAGAGAGACAGGAACAACTGGCACCAGGAGCTGGCAGCCTTGTTCTTAATATCTTGGAGGGTGATTGGACTCCTTTCAATTGGGCCACAAAATCTGGAAAGTCCATCAGGACCTGGAACTCAAATAGGTGTGATAATAGTTCAGTCTCCTCCTAAAAACCCAGCTCATGTGTTTAAAGACAGCTCTGTGATACAAGGAATAGCACAGTGAGTGGCAGAAACCCAGAGCATGGCTTCAAAAGCACATTCCTGGTAAAATGAAAACACTGACACAGAAGCATCTCTAGCTCCTTCAGAGATCCTAAGCTACATTCCTGCCTTTTATTTCCCTTTTGAGAGTCTCCAGTCCTACTGTAGGCATCTAAGACAGGCATTTAAATTTTGGGAGCTGGAGTGAGTCTCTCATGTTTCCTATCATGCAGAACTGGGGAGAGGTGAGAATCAAAAGTATGGACTCATAATTACCCAAGGCTGAAGATTTTTAAGTCAGCTCAAACTTTTTTCCAGACACTACACTTTTTCAGAGATCAGACCCTCTAAGGAAAGGGAAAGTGTAACAATTGTAAGGATTAGTATTTAATATTAATAAAATTGCATTTTCCAAAAGGTGCCTTGGAATTGCCATACCAACAGGAAAACTGGTCCTTCTTTTTTGTCAGAGGGTACACTTGAGGTTACCGAGACAATAAGTATCAATGGTGCTGAATTTCTAAGGGCAGCAACTGTACATTCACAAGATCTTCAGGTTTCTAGAATATTCTTATGTAAGGAATATCTTAAGGCATTGAAAAAAACAAATCACATTTAAAGTAATAGACTGCAGTATTGACAACTATATACTTGTGTTTAGCTGTCCCCTTCGCAGTGTTCTGATAAAACCAATGTGCACAAAGTAAATAAATACATTTCTATGGAATAGAGGGCTAATTTGGAAAACAGCATTTTTCATGGTTCTCATCTGAGAGTACTGATTTTAAAAAATTAAAAAAAAAAAAAAAAAGGCCAACATTTAAAAATATCTTGATTTTTATTTCAAAGCTGGAAAACAAAGCTATTTTGAAAATCGGGAATTGTATTTTTAAACATATGTAGGAAACGTATTAATTCACTGGTGCAATCCAGAATAATATGTTCAAATCTGTAACACTGTCACAACAAAATTATGCTCACTCTATAGCCTAGGAAATGGTTAGTTCTGTGAAGGTCAGATCATATACTATTTCTGTAATAAAGTAAAGCAATTAAAACCAAATATATTCAGTTATACTTAAGAGTTCACTTTTTTTTTTTTTTTGGTATAGTACATTACATCACTTCGAGAGGCACAGTACAATAAAGGATTTTGTTTTTTTTAAATTAAACTTACTTAAGAATGTCATGACATAAAGAGAACAAACATTTTATGCTATAGGTTGGTTGGTTTGTTCTTTTTTGTTAAAGTATTTGCTTTAACTTGCGTACAGAGTTTTAGCAAAAGATTACAGTTCGTCATAACTGCGTTTTTTCATTGTCACTGAGCTGTGTTGTCTTACAAAATACTTGTATTCATTGTATGTTTTGTGTGAAATGAGAGGCTACAGCATAAAGACTGAGTTTTCACACATCCATGTAAAATTCACTATACTTTGAATGGGAATCTCCTGTAGACATTTAAGTGAAAAAAAAAAATCCATTTCGTCTGTTTGTAAATTATATTTTGCTATTTCAGAATTAATTATAACACGCAGTTTAAATTTTTCCCTCTTTGGTTCCTAGAATCACAGAATGGTTTGGGTTAGACGAGACCTTTAAAGGTCATCTAGTCCACCCCCCATCCCCTGCAGTGAGCAGATTCAAGACTGAGTATCTGCTCAGCTTGCTCTAAAAGGGCAAACCTGGATGCAGACTCAGCTCAGAATATTTAGTGAGGTCAATGCACAAACCCCTGCTGCATTTACAAACCAGTGCTGACCTGCAGTCAAGGCAAGGGCATTTTCCATTCTCGTAACACAATTTTTTATCTTCTTGAAAATAAAAGCATTGATTTAACTCTATTAAATAAAGGGGCTTAAAAAAAAACCCAATACCCAACCAACCAAACAAAAAATAGAGGTTCATGTTTGTCTCTCAAATGTTGTGTATTTAATGCCCAGTTACAAAAATTTAATTGATGGACAGAGAAGTGCTACCAACAGAATACCTGACAAAGATCTCTTAGGATGCTCTGGTGGAGTCCCAAAAGTTCATGTCATTACGTCAGTTATGCACAAGAAGTATATTTTAAAAAATTAGGGAGCGAGGCTTTCATTCTATAGAACCCCTTAACCTACAGCATTTTGCAATGCCACACTTCCTGCTGGCTTGGGTAAATGTGACGTTCATTTAAGCAGATTAAAAAACATCTCTTAAACAACTCTTAGTTTCTGTGGTAAAACTGTACACTTAACATAAATGGCTGAAGAAAAAGCACTCAAGTGACAACTGATAAGGTTTAGATTCTGCTGTCACCCACAGAGCATTTACTGAGGTGTTAGCACATGCCAGCACTGTGATAGCTGAATGCCACAGCAAAGCACTAAAAGGATGGAGATGATCCAGAAGCACAGAGGAGAAGAAATGTCACTAACAGATACTGGGTGTCTGTCTTCAGCACTGTCAGGGCTCTGTTAAAATTTGTGTTTCCAGTATATGCTTCCTTGCCAAGGACAGCTGCCTGACTACCTATTGTTAAACCCCTTAGACTGTCACAGGGTTGGATTCTGGGATTTGTACTCTCCCAGGAACAAACTCAGAATCACAGAATCGTTCTGGTTGGAGAAGACCTTTAAGATCATTAAGTCCATCCATTAACCTTTCTCTACTGCGTCCAGGCTGACTCTACTCAAGATCCTAGGGACAGCTGTGGTACTTTTATGGTCTGTTCAGAGACCAGGATGCAACCTTTTTATTTAGGGATAGCTTATATAACAAACATATGACGATTTATTGAAAAAATGAAAAACTATTAGGAACTCAAAGAGTGAACTCATTTTTCAAGCATTTTCTAGAATGTCTATTTTGTTGAGAGCCTGAGTGGAACAGAGGTTCTACATATAAAGGAATTAAATAGCAGACATAATATTTTACTTAATTGCAGTTAATTTGTAATTAAAATTAAAATTAAATTCATATCATATTACTTTTACCTGAAGAACAGGGACTTACCCATAGGAAAATGTTTTACTTTCTGTGTGTTTTTTTGTTTTGTTATTTTTTAATTGTATCGGTCTGATATGACTATCTCTTTATTGTTGTTGGACCAAAAGAACAAAATAGAAAAAGTAGCATGACTCTATGTATGGACATTAGTATGGATTTACAACAGTGCTTAAAGTGCTTTCTTATCTGAGGAGATTCTTACACAAATATCTTTTCATGCTTATCTCCTTGTCACCAGTTACTGTATGCTTGTTGCTTTCTCTTATGTAATTTATAATGTAATGATAGGGTGTTAAATTCATACTGAGAGTTTAGCATATTGTCATAAAAACCATCTGAAAACAGGAAAATGACAATTCTATTTGTGTATTATTACAGCAATTTGAAAATTTTATTAAATACTGAAGTGCTTCATCATTTATTCCTTTGATTCCAGTGTTGCTTAAAGCACTATATAAGTACAAACAGATCATACTAAAAGCTTATCCATCCTATTCTGGATTGTTTCAACTAGGATTATTTACTGATGTCTTGCAGAACAGAGATGAATTTGTGATCCCACGTGACCATTTATCTGCTGATACTGCAAGATGTCTTCTTGCCTCCAGGATTGGTTTCCATGTACATGGTTCACCAAAGGTCTACATCATATGAATATTTATACATCATTATGTCTTGCTGTTAAGTGGCAGTGCTGTAATGTGAGATGTCAAGTAGTATACTTTAATTTGCCAGTACCAGAAGTTGTGGGAGCAGAAGAAGCTGTGGCTTGACTGCCTACATACAAAGGGTCCAAACAAGCCACTTTGGCTGCAAAGAATGAGTGGATACAGTGAAGAACTGCAAACAGGTTGGAAAACTCCAGCTCCTGGAAGTGAAAACAATAAGATTAAATATGAAACAAAAGAACAGCTCACAAACATATACCCAGGAATGAACCATTCTTCAAATAGCAGTAATCTTAATAGTTTGATGCAATTATGCTAATGTGTCTGACAATTCTCCTTCACAGAGATTTAGACATTGAGCTATACCTATTCTGTAAATAATTGTTTTGAGGCTACGGTGAATTTAAGTGCCCCCATAGATACAATGACAGTACTTTTTTTTTTTTTTTCCCCTCAGGTTAATGGAAATCTGGCAAATTTGCAGGTTAATATAAAAATAAATGGAGTGACTGCACCATAACAGTCTACACATCTCTGGGCAACCAATGTGTACCCAGTGCGCCCACCAAGATCATTAATGCTGAGTCTTACATATCTTACATTTGTTCACCATGTCATTACATAATGGTAGTTACTCTCTTACCTGTGCTGATTCTTTCACCAGAAAATAATAAAAACAAACAAAAAACCAACTAACCAAACAAAAGCAAAGAAACTCCCCACAAAACAAAACAAAAGCAAACAAACAAACAGCAACAAAAACAATATCCAAACCAAACACATTTTCAAAAAATGCTTCTATCACACAGTGATATTCTGGACCTGTTTTCAGTGAGAGAGTTACTGGGTTTAGACCAAAAAAAGGAACAGACTCCATATTTTAAGCTTACTAGCAGCATTTTTTTCTACTTTAATTTACAGTTGTTTATTGTTCCTCAACATGTCATTTGACCAGCTATGACTCTTGTAGACACCACTACAGAGGAAATAAATCAAAATTATATTTTTTTACATATATTAATTTTCTCTTTGTGTCTCACTTTATCTGATCAATCTTTTTTAGGCTATCTTCAGTATGCGTTTTTGGTGTTGGCATTTAATCAATAAATATCTGTTTTACTTGAAAGCAAATATTGAGATGTTTGAATACATGTAAGTGTAGGGGTGGTGGTACAAATTTGCCTTCTGCTTCGCTTCTCTGCCTATACAGAGATATGTGGTATATTCTATTTGTCTTTCTGTCCAGCACTGTTATTTCAATACTATGTAGCATTAAGGGGCTTGGGTTTTTTTTTGTTTAGAAGAATATTGATAATGTTGCAAATTCAAAAAAGATTGCTAAATCTTTCAAAATGACATCAACCTGCAGTTTTATGACTCTTCAGATTTCCTGGAAGATATTGCTTCAGGTAGTTCATGGAGAAGTACACAAATCCCACATGTGTGAGGGAGAACTGCCTGGAAACAGAGAACTCCATGTGCAGTGTCCAGTGATGCCCTGAATGGCTGGAGCTCTGTTCAGCTCTCTTACAACCTGAGCAGATGTTCTTCAGACATGCTAAAAGATTAACTTATAACATCCCATGAGCTTTTTAAAACTCCCCTAACTATAAGTTCTCAACAAAGAAGAAAAAGTTCATGCCAAGTTTCACAAGCTTGCCATCTGTGTCCATCTAAAACAATCTGTTTAGAGACATTCTCATTTTTAACATCGGCAGAAGGGCAAATTTATCACTATGACAAAGGTTTTGTTCCTCCCTCAAATTTCAAAACAAAAAAAAATATTGTAGATAGGAAAATTGTGAAAATTCAAAAATGAGGAAATAAGGAGTTATGGAAAATATTTCAGGTTAAGAACTATCAGTCACTGAAATCAAATTACTTTTCAGTTAACTCCTTTTTATTAATATTATTTGTCCTTCTGATAATAATAAAAAAAAATCTGAAGCTTCAGATGGGAGACTACATATTTAGTGGCAGAGTAAAATATTCATAATATTAACTCTACCTGCTATCTGTAGAAAGTCTACATTTCCCCCTGTATCTCAGGGGGAAATTCAAAAATTTGGATATCCTTATCAGGATAAGCCCATTAAAATATGACTGTTCAAGAATTGTTTGAGTTAGTTATGGAATGTTACTGGCAGAAAGTTCTTACTATCATAATTTTGGCTACTGCACACTGAAATTTCATAGTGTATTAGTAGAATTACTACCAACAGTTATCATAGGTGTTGCTGCCATATTAACACATTGAGGAGATCCAGTGCTCATCGGACCTTCAAGGAAAATGAGTGAGGCAACAGAGCCTCTGAAAGTCCCATTGGATTACTATTACTAATGACACAACACAGAAATTACCTTGACTGCAAAGATGAGTATGAAGAAGTCAGCAAATGTTTGGGGGTTTTTGTTTTGTTTTGTTTTGCTTTGATTTGTTTTTCCATTTTTGTTTGTTTGTTTGTTTGATTGATTGTTTTGCTTGTGGTTTGGGTTTTGGTTTTTTTTTCCATTAAACATTATTCCTTTTTTCATGGTAGACATGCATATTTAACTGGAAATTACAGCAAGGTGAAGCACAGTAGGCTGACTGGTATGGGATGAGTACATGAAGGCCTGATTAATGGCTGCAGTGCAATTCACTGGAGCCTGATTGATGGGAACACGATCTATCAGGAACAACAGTTTTCTGGCAGATTAGCCTAATCAGAAGAAAGTTTAAGGAACAGATAAGATTTCATGCAGAGCTGCTGACAGACAAAACATTCCCTCAGTTCTGCTGAGAATTTACACTTTCAGGTTTGCCCTACTGCCAGCAGATGGAGGGGAAGCCACAAGCTTTTGTGGACACCTAGCCACCCCTAGTTGTTTTTGTATATACTTTGTCATCAGTCGTTCTCTTGTCTGAATATAATTTCACCTAGGCAGGGCATTGTGTACTGCCCACTCAGATAAAGTTCAGATAAAGTTTCAAACAAATAAACCAGAAAACCTTAAGAAACATGAAGGAATATGCAGTGAAGCCATTAAAATTGCTCCCAGTAGGGAAAAACAAATGCTCTGAATCCCGAAAAATCAAAGAAACCCAATTTAAGGCACATCTACTTGTCCACGTACAAGTACACAATTTACTGTTATTCAGATTTTCCCACTGTTGTCTATACCCCGCATGTAAGAACCTACTTTCTTAGAAATATCAGTGTATACTTTGGTCTTCAAATAGTCTTTCTAAGCTATCTCTTGATCAAACTACTCTCACCCTGCATTGTTTTGATTATGCCAGACATTATTAATCTACAAAATCAAGCAATTGTAAGTTAATAACTATTCATGATATAGTTAGAGAAAAAATACTTTTTCATCCATATGTAAGTTACTGAAATGAGAAGATATTTGTTCTTTCATCAAATGTGGTGTTACATAATCTCTGTTAGCACGGACTCTGATCTAAAATAGGTATTAAACAGATAATCTATCTACCAGACATCAGGAAACTAAAAATTGAATCACACAAACCTACACAGATCAGAAATCTGAACTCAGACTGCTGTCACTGTAATCGAGCATTCACTCAGTAAAAATCCTAAGGATGTATACATAAAACCCATTTGAAGATTAGATTGTACAATTTGAAGAACACAGTGAAACTGATGGAAAAACCCTCAAGGCTAAGAATAAGGATTAATTTAAAATTATATTTCAGAGAATGTACTTGAAATGAACAGAAATGTCAGTCTTGCAAATGGTGCAAGCATCCACCAGGACACCTTGCAACACTTGAAAGAGCATTTTGTTCACGTTACAGCAGTAACCCAGCCTATTTGTCTTATTTTTAAATTGGATTTCTATACAAGATAATTTCAAGTACAAATCAATTTACATTACTTACTATGTAATAATAGTAAGAGGGACATTAACAGTGGGCCCATGACAACTTCATGAAGTTCAGTAAGGCCAAGTGCAAGGTCTTGTTCCTGGGTCCAAGCACAAAGACAGGCTGGGTGGACGATGGATTAACAGCTCTGAGGAAAAGCACTTGGGGTGTTGCTCAATATGAGCCAACAATGGGCACTTGCAGCCCAGAAAGCCAAACGTGTCTTGGGTTGCATCAAAAGAAACGTGGCCAGAAGTTCAAGGGAGGGGATTCTCCCCCTCTGCTCCACTCTGGTGAGACCCCACCTGGAGCACTGTGGTCAGTTCTGGGCTCTCCAGTAAGAGAGGACAGGGAGCTGCTGGGAGCAAGTCCAGAGGAAGACCACAGAGATGATAAGAGGAGCACCTCTCTTTTAAAGACAGGCTGAAAGAATTGGGGTTGTTCAGCCTGAAGAAGAGAAAACTGGGGAGACCTAGCAGCCTTCCAGTGCCTGAAGGGGAATACAGGAAAGCTGGGGATGGACTTTTTAGGAGAATATCTAGTGATAGGACAAGGGATGCTGAAAGAGGGTAGATTTAGCTTACGCATTAAGAAGAAATTCTTCACCCTAAGGGTGGTGAGACACTGGAACAGGTTTTCCAGGGAAGCTGCGTCTGTCCCCTCACTGGGAGTGCTCAAGGCCAGGTAGGAAGGGGCTTTCAGCAACCCTGCCAAGTGGGAGGTGTCCCTACCCATGGCAGAAAGGTTGGAACTATAGGATCTTTAAAGTCTCTGTGAGATTCCACTGAGGATCTCACTGACTGGAGTTTTCTTTGCCTCAAAAGACAATTTTAAAGTGAATAGCCCTGGCTAGGGTGGGGGGAGACACCTTGATTGTACTCATGCTGATGAACTTGGCAAGAGCAGGATGGGGAGTGACTCCTGGAAGGAAATAAGAACTGATGGCTGGGTGGAGACTTCACCCTTTCCTAAGGGCCAGTATGAAAGGCTGGAAGCCCTCTCCAGGTGAGTCTGTCTTCAATGGCTCTGGCTAGGGTGGGGAAACACCTTAATTGTATTGATGTTAATGAACTTAGCTTCTGCAGCAGCTGACTGACAGCTCCCCTTGGGAACAAAGGAATTAGGGGTATATATGGATGTCCATTCTGTGGTTGCATCATAATCCTGACCCACCACCATCTTCATCAGGCCCTGTGCAGGACTGGATCACCATCTTGAAGAAAACATACCTTCACGGGGTTCTATAATTTTGCTTGTGCCAAAGGTCAAATAAAAGTTTATGCTTGCACCTGACCCTTTATGGTTGGACTTTGTTCTTGTGGATCAAAACAAAACAAAACAAAATAATTTTATGTTACTCTGGACCATAATCGTCTCTTCCACCCTGAACCATTCTGTGATTATATGAGTAATAAATATTAATGCTAAATTCTTGAAGTTACATTTCTTCCTTTGATGATACCATATTTCTGCCCTCTTCTGTTCTCCATACTCACAGAATCACAGAATCATCTGGGTTGGAAGGGACCTCTGAGATCATCAAGTCCAACCCTTGATCCACTAACACTGTGCTTACCAGACCATGGCACTGAGTGCCACATCAGTGTCTTTTTAAAAACCTCCAGGGACAGAGAATCCACCACCTCCCTGGGCAGCCCATTCCAGTGCCTGATCACCCTCTCTTTAAAGAATTTCTTCCTAATATCTAACCTAAACCTCCCCTGGCAGAGCTTAAGTCCGTGTCCTCTTGTCTTACTGATAGCTGCCTGGGAGAAGAGCCCGACCTCCCCCCCGGCTACACCCTCCTTTCAGGGAGTTGTAGAGAGTGATGAGGTCTCCCCTGAGCCTCCTCCTCTCCAGACTAAACAAACAGGCAAATATTTAAATAGACAAAGACAACTGACTGGATCTTCATCTTGATATGCTGATTTTTGCATTCACTTCAGTTTTATAACCCTCAGTTTAGGGGTTCAGCTAGTCTGTCAGCAAAAGCTAATCTGATGCAGCACAGCTGCACGACCTTGCCCAAGTTCTTCTGACAAAACTGTTGTGCTGTTAATCACAGAATTATAGAAGAAAAAAAAAAAAAGTGTTGCAAGTTAAGAAAGGTGAAAGCAGAGACCAAAGTATGACATTTGAGATATACATATTATTTAACAAGGCACAGAAATTCTCAGTTCACAGAAATTGCTCATTGGTGTGCTTACTTACAAAATTCAAATGGAAATTTCACGTAATAAGAAAAACAGCACTGATGCTGATTTTTACATGCATTAAATACTCCTATGTTTAGAATTATATATTTGGTGAAACAGGACTTCTGACAGAATTAAGATACTCTCCGTTTTTGCCAGAAAAATATAAAGCAGTTTCTATTGCAGTGTCCCCAACACATAGCTGGGTAAATGTGAGTTTACTACATTCCATACAAAACAGTGAGTTTACTACAGTTCTGAGACGCTGCTGAGATACTGGAGAGACACTAATTGATTATTAGCTATAGGTAGACAAAAAGGTAAACAGATAGGAAGGTGAATCCCCCTCTGTCTTACAGACAAGAAGACTTTGCGCTTCTATGCTTGCTTTTTTTCAATCCAATCTCAAGAACTCAGTACGAACAAAGGAGTGGGACATGTAGACTCTGTGTTCTGCCAGGCCGACAGCTCTATTTTGCAGCTCTCAGTCAGAAAAATTCTGTCTGACTGTGCAAATTTGTGCAATATCTGCTGCTGAATGACAGCTGGGAAATAGCCTAAAGATTGGAATGTCTAAGGGGTATCAGTGATTAATGTTGCCCCTAAGTGTTTTATTTCTCAGAAACCACTTAGACCTTGCCTTAGGGACCTTTAAAGTTAGGTGTTTCCATCCAGGCACCCTGCCATGAACACACTGGTCTGACCTATGGTAATTACTGTTCAGATTTTTCAGCCTGAAATGGCTTAAATCTACAAGAAAACACTTCTTTCACACTGAACTATATATCTTTAGAGGGTAACACAATATTACTTACAGAGAAACCAAACAAAAGCATCCGTACAAAGTCTCAAAGGAAGAAAAGGCAGCATTTAACAATATCTGAGAGAATGACACAAATGTTTAAATAATTTCAACTACTGTCAATCAGAACAGAAGTCTATCTGGATAAACTGTAGGTAAATCAATAAGACATGTTGTGTGTCTCAAAGCATGGCATTTTGAAATTTGTTAAGTCAGCCATGAAATACATTGTAAAAAATTCTGTCAGAATTATAAAAATATTAGTTATTCCGTGTTGGTGAAGGAAAAGAAATTCTGATGGCAAGTGTGTTTCAAAACCAAAAAAAGATGACTGAGGAATTGATGTGGTTCTGCATTTCTTTCTCAAGAAGTATTTTTTTCTAGATTCTTCTAACGTTAGCAGTGATGTCTTTGTGTATTCTACCAGAACAAAGAAGAACTTCTGGACAAGTATCAAGATAGTATGGCTCAAATTTAGAATGCTCATGCATAATTTGGTTTTGTTTTTTTTTTTCCAAGCAATGTCCATCTAGAGGTCTGAATGTATTTCTACAATAATAACAAATTTATCTAAATTTTGGATCAAAATTAAATAGCTAAGCACTCTGACAATTTTAATTTTCTAGATAATGAGTAAGTGTTCTAAAGCTACATTTCATTATGGCACAAACACATGCTGTAATCACACACATCTGGGTAAGCATGAGATACACAAAGTGTGCAGCATTGTAAATGAGGCAAGGCAGGAAGCATTTGGATTTAGATAATTCATACTTTTACAGGAAGGACTTATAGAGACTCATAGAATATTACTTTTTTTAAATACCTTTAGGATCACAAAGTCCAACCATTAACCTAGTCCTGTCAAATTCATGAATAACTCACATACCTAAGGAAGAAAGGAAGGAAGGAAGGAAAGTTGCCCTATTCTTGGATTCCTATAAAATTTTTTTAGTCCTAAAATCATGTGTTAATGTAATGGCAATAGGAGACAGATATTAGAAATAATAATGAGTTTCATCCTTCAGGTGTACTTAGGAACATGTTAAAAGTTTCCAATTTTTTTGCTTAGGAGAAAATTATCTTCATGACATTACATTATGTTTTCCTAATATTTCTTATTAGAGATTAAAATAAATTATGTACTATTGAAACAATTTCTGAAGGAAATGAGAGGAAAATATTTTTCTTCGAGATGTAGCAGGACATGAAGGTATTAAAAGCCACAATCCACTACATTTCATTCCTGTTGATTTAATGAGACCTTTTACATATCTTCATTGTATTAAGGACAACATGTAAAAACTAAGCAAATAGCTGTTTGGTAGAAAATAATTAATACTAAACATAGAGACATGTAGGAAGAAAAACTAGCTGCTTAATGGAGCTATTTGCACTTAAACTCACAATTGCCCCTGATAAAATACCTATTTTTTCTTTACATACTTTAGCATGTTGTTTATATTTGGCCCTTTTAAACAACAATTCATTTAACCATTTTCTTTTTGCTCAAGGAACAGAATTGTTAAAATATTCACTGATCAATTTTCTCTCTGACACTCTCAGGAACAATTCTATAGCAAATGCTTCAAATGCTTCAAAACCAAGGCTTAAAGGTAGCCAAGGAGACCATCTTAAGGTTTAAGCAAAAACTGGAATTCTAATCCAAAAAAACTTTAAATTCAGAGTTTAAGGCAGTTCCAGTTCTCAAAGATCCTGGGAGATGACTTCTCACACACATTGGCACAATAAATCCCCTGTTCTCAAAAGACTTCCATCAAACTAAGCATATTTCTCTCAGGTTTACCACTTTTATAGATGAATTCTTGAATTAAAAGCACATTTGAAAATATAAATTTTCTGATTTTAAACTAGACACAAACATAAAGCTTCAGTCTTGTAAAGGAATCTTCATTTAATCCACACTTTTTTGTCCTAAGAAAAAAATCTACCAGATTATAGAATTTTGCTGGGATTTAAGCCCCAGGTTGGCTTAAGAATATTTATTTTTCATGACATAAATACAGAGTAGAAAAAAAAGGCATTAAAATCGTCAGCCACCTCTATCAAAACGATAAAGAGAGAGGCACATGTACCTGAAATAATATATAATGAGTCCTGGCTTTTTTCGTTATTTAATGTAATTACACTTTTCAGAAGACTTTGAAGTAGCAAAAAACTAAGCAATTGATTTAGTTTTGGTTTTTTGGAACTTCTGTCATTTTCTTTGCATTTTACAACTGTGTTGATTAATCTAAAATTCCTAAGTAATTTGGTTTACTTTACTCCTCCATTCTCCTAGCTAAGTTGATAACGGTTTTTAAAGGACATTGATTTTATAAAACAATGTATTGTTTTTACCTTTGCTTCAATTTGTTTAGTGTCTTGGTTTTGGAACAAAAATTTGATTTTGCTCTTCCCATCATCTGAAGAACCTTTGAGCTGGGAAAACTTGTACCTCCAAAGTACAGCCTAGAGGAAAAAAAAAAAGAAACATAGAAAAGTATACACATGCAAATCAGTGTAGTTATAATTGAAAATTTTATTAGAAATAGGTGATATCCTCCAAAGGGAATTTTTAACCCTTCTATGACACATAATCAAATCAATTTAGTGTTATGTGGTCTGATGTGTCTTTGATCATATCAGTGTATTAGACTTTGGCAATGTCTGATTCAGATTAGTCAGACAATATTTGTAAAATTTACTGTAAAATTCCTCCACCTATATTTAAACCTGATTAAAAAACAAAATGACATTCAAATAACCAACTATTTTTCCCACTGATGAACTCTGGATTCTCTATCGATTCTCTACAGGTTATCTGAAGTGATAACCTGTTATAGAAGTCCTTTCTTTTTCTTCAACATTAAATATATAGCAGTTTTAAGATAAAGGGCATATAATATTAAAAGAAAATATATCTTTTTAAATTACAAAATAACAAAAGGAAAACTTGTAATGAGAATCTATTTTGAGTTTACTTATGAGAGCACTAGTCAGGAATTTGAGCAGGTTATTAATTCTAAGCGTATCAGTGGCCTTTCAAGTAATTTTATTACGTATTACAATGTGTCATGTTGAAAAAAAAGACATACTGCTCTACAGAATAATCCTGCAATTAATAAAATTTACAGCTTGCTAGAAAAGCATTTTTTTAATATGCCTAATGTGGATTTATGTAGAAAGAAACCACATCTAAACTACTTTTCTTAACAGTGGAAAAGAACTGGTTTATTGTGTTTTCAGCCTCATTTAAAGGCATCCCACCTCTCCACCCTCCAGATATTCTGAAGCACTAGTATATTTCATTGTGATTTCAGTAGTCCTTACTAACACTGTGGTGTTACTTTGAGAAGACGTAAATTTCACAAGAATTGCACAACACAGAAATCTAAGGCAAGAGCTGCTTTGATTTTCTTTTCTAGGGGTTTGTAAATGAAAAGTAAAACTCGGTAGTGTAGGATGACACTTCCATCTGCCCTTTGTCTATATCTCTGAATAGTATTGACTTGATATTAAACAGAATATGAGGGAAGTAAAGATGTTTTAAGTGTCCTAAATCTCTTCAGGACTCTCTTCTTCGGGATGTGTTGATCTCTGTATGTTAAAAACCTCTAACCTGCAACCTGCAAACTAAATTAAGTTAGTTGTGTTTGTCTTAGTAAAGGAAAATACTCAAAAGAGCAGTATCTTAACTGCGTACAGTACATAATTATACAGTTATAATTATTTTCCATAACATTCTCTCTATATTTGCCCTTTCTAGATAAAAAAATTCTAATCTCAGCAATACATTCATTAGCTGTGTGTATAAGAGAGGAGAGCTCCGATCTACCATAAACAGAGTTAAGAACATTCAGTTTCAGATAAACCAGAGGAATTTGACAATTTATGTGAAACCATATCCTATTTGTTTTAAATGCAGTCCTCCTGAGCCCACCAATCTATGCTACAGAAAATGGAATGGCATCCCTTGTCTTCTCTACATCTGTGCAATACCTTTCACCTTGTTTGATCAATGATGTTTACTTATGTCCTGTAGTGAGTTTAAAAAAAAAAACAACAAACCCAAACAAGCCAGTATACCATTCAGGTGGCCATACTTCCTAGATATGTTGTAAACTTCTTTTTTTTACAGGCCTGTATTACTCAACAAATCTTGTCAGAAGATCAAGACCATTGTCTTTCTGTAGGAACAACGAAGTTACTTTAGCATGGAATTTCTTAGATGAGAAACGTAAAGGGCACTGATGGCCTTTTTATCTCAGCAGAACAACAATCACAGCAAAGAACTACAGTTATATCTTGTCTGATGAACTATGGGGATGCTAGGAGAGGGCTGTAATAGTCCCAGCATACCTGTCCTTATTCCCAATCAGATTAAGTTCAAGTGAAGATGAAAGATTTACAGATTCTTCAGCATTTTCCATGTAATTTTGCTAATTGCTTCTTTCCACTCAAAGGAAAGAGAATGACAGTAACACCAAACCACAGGCATGATTCAAGAACACTCTTAGAGACCCTTCCTTAGCAATAGCTCTTACTGAATTGCACTGCAAAATCAGCTCTATAGGGTGGAGGTGACAAAATCCTACTCGGGACTAAGCTCAGAAAGAGACTACACTTTTTTCATCAGGATATCAAAACAAATTTCTAGAGCTGACAGTTCAACAGCATACTTCACAGATACTATTAAACACTGTGTTTAATAACACTGTGTTATGTGTGAAGACACATAAATAAATAAAATTAACTTCAAAGAATACCAGAATGCAATTCAAACAAACAGTGCAGACAAGCTTACAAATATGATTTAAGACTTCTCTTGAGATGCTATTAAATTATTGTAATAAGAAATCATCAGCAAGCAAAATCCTGTCTTCACTGAAATTAATAGGACTTTTTTCCTCTGATATACTTGGGACCAAGATTCTTCACCAATATTTTTAATGAGAAATATTTTATTTATAAGCAATCATCTAGGACTCATTTGTTCTAGTCTTTGTAACCAAATTACTGTCTATTATCTTCTGCTAGTGTCATTTTGCTATAATCACCCAAGGATGCTCTCTGCCTGCATATTTTTAATTTATAGATGGGACATAAATGCAATGCATAAATGACACGCAGAAGAAAAACTATTGACTTCAGTACCTGTAATACTTTGCTGATATTCTCCACAGTCACACAAATGAAGAAAACTACATGGCTTCTATTCTTAGTACTAGTGCTAAATCTAGAAGACATATTCTGCAAGACACCTCAAAAAATCTTTTCATATTCATATCCTGTGTCAGTTTGCTACTCATTCCTATTATTTCAGAATCCTGGACTAAGCTACATACAATTTTTATGAGATGAAATTAAACAAAATCACTTCCCATCCAGATATTTGCTTCAGAAAAGAGGAATGCCTCATAATTACCTTATTTTTAGTATTTCACTCCTTATTTCACTCCTTGCTTTGTCTCAGGGAGCTTTAACTACCCTGAACAGAGACTGGATTACCTAACAAACAGAATAAATAGGTGTCTCTGTACTTTTACTTATGACACTCTAAGATAAATGTATAGAAATGTGAGTGTCTGACTAGTCCATAGCTTTGTGATAGCTACATGATTTAGCAAAGATATGCAAGCCAATTTACACTGGCACTAGGAAAGAAATGTTCTATTTTGTCAATGTGAGAGTCTCTAGCCAGAATAGAATTAATTTGTGTCCTATGGCTTCAATGACTAACTACTTTCAATTTATTATTAAAAAGTCTTGGCTCTTCCATATTGTATTACACACTGTGAACCAATTCTATCCTTGCAAAAAGACAATTTACACTTAAAGAACTTGTGAGAGAGTGTTTGGACCACATACTGCAATAGCATCATTTCACCTGCCAGTGCACATCACCAAATACAGGTTTTCTCTGTATCTTCCACTGACCTGAATCACACAGTTTTATTATGTCCTAGTAAAAGAAGTCTGGTTTGCTAATGAGTGGGTGTGGTGCTGCAAACTCTTTGCTCACTGAGCCACATTGTGATGTCAACACCAGCCACCACTACCCTTGCTTTTGTTACAAGTGCAGTGGGTCCAACATTGCTCTTCTTTCAATAGCAAGNATCAAATTTAAATTTCCATGTACTTTATACACTAGAAGCAGATGGCCTTTTCGCTCCTGATATATAACTACTACAAAAGAAGGACTCCATGACAGAAACTTAATCACAGTCAAACATTTGCCAGTGTCTGCTTGGCCTATATGTTGCAGTCCTCTTTTAAAAGTAGTCCTCTTTTGTAGTAAGAAAATGATGACATCTAGCACTGGAACTTTGTCTCTAGACAGTGCCACAGAATAACAAGACCACAATTATGCATGTTACTACTTTTAGTGTGCAAGGAGAGAAATTTTTTGTACATAATTACATTTAGCAGTTTGCAAACAATTATGTGCTGAAGTGTTGGAAGAACTGATTTTACTAGGCAGTCTTAAAAACTGTTCATTCTCCCTACAGGAAATCACAATGGTTTGTTATAAAGAAACATACTAAATGCTCTAAATGATAAACTATAGTTGGCTGAAGATATATCAATAATTTTTTGGCAGAGAGAATGGCAACAGTTATCTTTCCATACAATAACAGTGAATAGACAATGGTTTACCTGTTCAGGTACTCACTAAGACGTGATTGACACACTTAGGGCAGATTGGTGCAAGTTTTCATCCTATGGCTTCTTTGTTGATTTCAACCATACCAGTCACTTGGCAAGAGGTTTTGCAGTATTGTTCCTCTGCTAATGATTAGAGCCATCCTTATAATCTTACACTACCTAACGCCTGATTACCTAACAAAACATGTTGTCCTTTTTCTCCATGATGCTACACTTTATTCTAACAAACAAACATAATAGTTTTGCAAGGTGCTAACCACTGCAAGAATGTCAGGATAAAAGGAAAAGGAGCAACACAGTGTATCAGCTGCAGATGATGTAAAATGTACCGCAGTTTCTTTAGATACAACTCCAGCCTACTGACTGCAATAAAAAATGTTTTTCACCAGTTCATGAGGAATTCTACACTTGTCTATTCTGTTCACATAATGTCTATGAAACATTTCCCTTCCTGAAGGAAATCCCCTCACACATCTGCTACTCTTTCACACTTTGATGAAAACTCTTTTAGATCCTGTTAACATGCCCTCTCTCACCAGTTTTTATACCCTCAAGATCACCAGTGCAGTTAATGCTTGGCTTAAAATTTCAGAATTTCTGGATAGATTCCATCCCATAAGAAACAGGTTCATTCAGTGGTCATGAAACCATGGCTTTACAGATAGAGAGGAAAAAGTTACAATGCTTTATGTGCCTTCTCAAGGAAGGGAGACCTGGAAGATAGAAAATTCCTTCTTGGGTTTCTTCTGGTTTTCACCAAATCATCAAAGATTCACTCCAGTGATCTTGCACTGTGGATTTGCTGCATATGGTTTTATTTGAATAGGTTCACAACGTAACCATTCAGGACTCTACTGGCTTGGAATTTGCTGTAGTTGCTTTTATATTGGAATTTATCAGGTATTTCTAATATCACTAATGTGACTTGGTATAGAACACAGGGCAGCAGGAAAAGAAGAGATGAATGCGTATCTGCAGGCAAAGCTAACAAATGTCTTAGTGTTTCAGTAGTCAATTTAAATACCTGAAATATTTTTCTGGTCCTTGCTATGAAAGAAAAAAAAATAAAAAATCTCTTTGTGAGGACAAAAAAGAATCTGTTTTATAAATAATATTCTTCACCAACATGATGTCTCCAGAATTTTTTGTGCAACTGAAAGGCTCAATGAGTTATTTGAGAAAGCAAGACTGTGAAGTTACATCTCTACTGGAGCTTTTTTCCTATATCTGGAAATTTGCTGTACATGTCCTAAGGACATGGCAAAAGGGTGCCATACCACACGCTCCAGCCATGGCAACATGTATGAAAACAGCTATGTTTTGATATCTGAAATTTGGTGTATGCTTGTATTTCAGATAATAGATTTGAAAGAGTCTGATATCTTTTGAGAATCAGAGATGTTCAAGAGCTTTGAATGCGATGAAATTACCCTTATAAAATAGCCTTCCTGTCATATTAGAGGGTGGGGGAAAGCTATACTTTTCTTTTTTGCTCTTTTTTTTTTTTTTTGAGTCACAGCATTTTATTTCCATTGCTCTGATTTTGTGTGTAATGCTTCCTAGAAATGACAGTCTGATAAATGACATGATACTATTTGGTTAACAAAAAGAAATATGTATAGACAAATATTTGAATCTTAAATTTACCACACCTTGTGCAAACAAACTGTAGAATGGAGTGGGAAGAATAAAGGTTTCTGATTAGTGGAGTAATGCAGAGGGAAGGGTTAAGGTAGAAGATAGATGTGGAGTAAATGGCAATTTACTCAGCCATTGCTGGTGGCAATGTTGGACCATCTCAAAGGAAAACAGGTATTGGAGAGAACTGGAACTCACAAGAAAGTATTTCACATTCTCCCACAACAGCAGCACGAAGAAGTAGCAATAAAGCCTGCTTACATTGTAGTACTTGTTAGCAATTAGTGCAAACTCAAACATACATTGGCTCTAGATGATTCTGGTGACATCTGGACTTGCATTAATATAAACTGGAAACTGATGCCATATTATTCACTTGATACAGCAAACTACTACGTTATAGAATCATAGAATGATGGTTGGAAGGGCCCTCTAGGATCATCTGTTCCAACCCTTCTAGGTAATGCTACCGTTTATTTATGATGTTTCAGCATTTGATCAGTTGTACTGAGCTTTTTTAAGGCTGATGGGAAAAGCACAAGACATACAGACCATGGCTGATTTTTTCTTTTACAGACAACACAACGAAAATACCTACTACATAAATTGAGACTTGCTGTAATAACATACATTCCCACCCATGAAACAGGGGAATAGAAAGGCAGGATCTTCTCAGATCTTCTAAGACATATTCTTAACCAAAAAGATTATTTTCTCTCAAAACCAAGGATTTACCATTGAAAGAAATGACAAATGGAATCAGTCTGGACTTTCCTGTGAAAATTAAAGAATGAAGACTTGATGCTTGTTTAAGATTGACATTGGTATTGACTTTTCAATACCAAGCATGTAACAATATAATTTCTCACATCGTTTAAAAATCACCTCCCAGTTTAAACTAAAGCCCAGGAGATGTGACGAGAGATGATCTCTTGCGATATAAAGAAAGAAGTTCATTTTAAGGATGTACTACTTATCCCAAAATACAAGAAATAACTAGGAATAATAATAACTTGATGGGAGCAAATCTTAGAACTTTACCTTTGTGGCAGCATCAAAGCAGACAAAGCCCATGCTAAAGTCGATTGTAAGTCCCATAAGATGACTTTCTAAAACACAGGCATACGTCTTGCACTACAAAAGAAAAATCAAATGAATTATTTACCACAGAATATGTTTCTTAAAACTATTCCTAGGACCAGTGTTTCTGTATTTTTATTCTAATTTTTATTTATCTCCAAATGATTATAGTAAGTCATATGTGTGTAAATATATCAATTTATTTTCATTGTGTTTCAAATCAAAGGATTTATATCAGTGATGAGCTTTTCTAAGTATTGTAAAAAAGGCTCTGGTTCCATTATGGAAAAAAATAAATCTGAATCAGAGTTACCTTTGTGGTTTACCAATGATAACTGCTAAAAGGGAAATTTCATTATTTTTAAGCTCTCTTATTTGTTTTGGTATGTGGTAACTTCCTCTAACATTAATATATCCCAGTTTAAGTGAAAAAGGTAGTATTTCATACCATGTAGCAATTGATATAATTATTGGACATACTTTTTTTTGCTTCACCTAGTGGACTACTACATCTCAAAGGTTACTATAAAAAAACCTTACAATCATGAAATACTTTCTCATGCTATGATTTTTAATTCTACACATATATTTATTTCCGTAATATACAGCTTAATACATCCTGTGTCATCTATTAGTGTCATTTACAGAATCAAAACTATTGATGTGCCTGCAGGCCAGCCTCAGGTACAAAATTATGACCTTCATTTTGCATTACCAAATATGTAAAAAACCAAAACCATTTTCAAATCTGATGTAAATTCTTTAAAGAAATCACTGTTATTTTAGAGAAATTTTACTCTGCATATAAAATGAAATGCAGTTAAGTTCTTCAAATGTTGCTTTAGCCACTAAATACAGGAAATGAGAACAGACTTCCATAGTCTATACAAAGAACCAAAACATAAATCCTGAACATGTGGACAATGTAAGTTACTGAATTATCCATGTTACAGAAGGTAGTATGTATTATTATTATTGGCATTTTGATTGTTAAGGATAAATCACATCCCTTTAATAACATATTCCTTGTGTGGGCTCTTTGGATCCTAAATGGTCTTCCTCAGAATAAAAGAAGCTGAAAAGCTCATTAACCGCTTCTTAGAGTTGAAAGAGACATTGTAATGAAGGAAAATGGGAAGGTTCATAGCTATATAGAATCTTGGGTTATTTTAAATTTTACTTCCTTACACTTCAACATAGTTTTATTTTCCAGAACTGAAATATTTAAGTGAATTCTTTTCATTGATCAAATCAGGTCTTAACTATGTACAAACTGTTGTTGGTTAATTTTTATGCACACATCTTGGAGCTCTGGAACGCAGGTTTCACAGTGATATCTATCAATTATGCTGAAGGAAACTCTTAATTATCAGTGGGGCACAAGTGCAACGTTTAAGCCAGACAAAGCATGGCTATCTATAACTCAGAAGTAAAACCAATCCATGACACGTATCTTGCAAGATGATTTTGAGTTATTGCTGAGTAAATCATGTTACTGTGTCATTCACCAAAGGTGTTGAAAAGCTGCTACTGTCTATCAGTAACTTAAAAGTTTCCTGCTGCTGCTACCAAGGAGGAAAGCAATGACTGGTCTACTCTTGTAGGTGTCAACACTGGAAGAACTTTATATGATTCACTCACTACATATATAAAATCTGAATTCATATAGTATAGAGGTGCACTTGGTCATTATAACTATTAATTCATAAACCTCCAAATTTTAATAAAAATCAATGACTCAGCTCTGTGGTGTTGCAGTCACATGGTATTTGTGTTTTTATTGGCAAATAAAAGTGGCTTTTTTTTTTTTTTTGAGCAGCTACACCATAAAGCTGCTATGAATGTGTAAACTTTGATTGTAAATCAATGCCGCTTGAAAGGGAGGGGATATTGCCTTTGCAACATCTCATTAGCAAAATAAAAGAGTGTAAATTAATATATTGCATAGTGATTTACTACTTAATGATTTCACATATGCAAAAATGTTCAGATTTTTTCAAATATTCTCCCTCTGCTTAAGCACAGCACTGTGTCTGGGCTAATTAGCCTCCCTGAGAAGTTAAGAGTTATAGGAAAGAGGACATATCTGTCTTGGTTCAATGCTGCACTGAAAAAAGAACCAGATTCCCAGACTGAATGTTCTTTCTACACGAGGCAGTGTACAGTCTGTAGAGAAATATCATCTAGTTCAGCTGAGTTGGTTATGGGTAGCAAGAAACTGCACTGTAAGGTGCACATCACCAGCAGTAACTAATTCTTTTCTTATTCTTACTTATATTTAAGATCAATCTATGACTTATGACCATATATTCTATGATGTTGAAAACAATTCAGAGAAGCAAAAAACAAGTGAATATAAAAAGGATATCTGGACAATGAGATTTCAGCTTCCTCGGAGAAAAACTTCCCTCACTTTATGCATATGTTGTACACGCTGGCACATGATTCTGGTCACAGAGTAGAGGTGGATTGTGAACTTTCAGACACTCACTAACTCTGTTAAGATTTTTCTCATCTTTATTATGCAGAAGGTATTTCAGCACACATTTCTTGTTCTCTCACAGAATACAGAATCTTACACTGTGTATATGAATAATTCAGTGGTCAGGCAGGTGCTGAAGGAGACAACACAAAGTTGTTCCATAGATTCAACTCATTCCATGCGTAGTTTAGTTTATGGAAAAAATAATACATTGTACACTTAGTGTAAGCTAAACCTGAAGCTAAGGAAAACCATATTATAATTTCAAGATTTAATTCTGACTTTCAAACTCAGATTCAACTTCAATGAAGACAAACATTTAAGTACTGTAACACAAAGCAGCTTAGACAATAATCCTTACATCAAGGAACAAAAAATTACAATACAAACAAGAAGGACAGCAAGAAAAAAATCGAGATGGAAGTGGTGAAAATTTTTGCATAAAGTAGCAGGAATACAAAGGGAACCTGACAACCAAGTATAATTAGTATATCATTAGAGTAGTCTAGGATTCTTCATATAACAATGCTATGAGACAGAAAGGAAAAAATGATCTCTGCTTCAACTATTTTTTTTTCTTTTAACAGGTAATTATGAAAATGGGTTAGCATCTCTACTTGTCCTGGTTTCACTGGGACAGAACCAAACCACTTCCCTCATACTCATTATAAAGTGGCAGGTGGGCTGAGCACAGGGAATTCTGGTTCTTGGGGCTCCTCCTTCTCAGCCTCCTGCTCCCTTTACAAGTCCTGAGGACTAGGCTGAGTGTAAAACTATAAATTTTATGTTGGTATTTGTATTATTATCTCATTAAATTGGCTAGTATTTCAGCCTGTGTTTCTCCTCTCTCTGATTCCCCTTCTTACTGGGGAGGTGTCCTTGTGTGAGAGAGCAGTTGCTTCATGTTAGCCCCAGACAGGAGCTAAAGGAAGGTGTCACTCTGAAGAAACCCAACTAAGGAGTGACTGCAACACACCACATTATCATACAGTATGCCATGTTATTGATAAGCTATTATCAGCATAACTATCTCTCTTCTAATATACTTCTTTCTTTCCCCCTGCAAAAAGCCTTATTTTTGTTTTAGAAATACCTCTGGCAGAAGCTATGAATTAGGCTTAAACAGAAAATTTATTGCATACCTATGGTGAGGTATTTTAAACATATTTTTATTTTTGATGTATTTTTAAGAATTAAATCTGAATAGGGCCCTGATTAATTTCTCATGGACGTTAATGCCAGTTTTTATTAATGGAATAGCTCTGTTATTATTTATACAATTCTGGAATAATTCACAACACAGCTGAATAATCTTAATTGACAGTTTTAAGCTACAGTTATATTTTCAAAATGGTATGATTTCATAGTAAGACAGACCCCACACAGCTAGATTATCATTCACATGAAATATGAATATTCATATGATTATGACTGCATAAAATACAATTTTAGTAAAAATAGGCAGTTGATACCTCTATTGTGAACCTGTCATCAGATTCCTGATGTCACTAGCATCAGGAACCTGTATGTCATTAACATAACAATGAAAAAACTGTTGGAGACAAATACACGGCTACTTAATCAAACCAGATTTTTTCTGAATATGCAGATTCGTGGATAAAAGGAGTGACAGCTTGCTAAAAGAAAAATGAGGAGGCCAAGACTTAAAAAATTAACATTCTGGTTGGATTTTTTTCCAAAATGAGATATAGAGGTAAAAAATCTACCATGAGAAGCATGTTTGTTCACCTTGAAAAAGTTTCCATAACCAAGCAGCTTCATTACTGTGAGTTCATAATTGCTACTCTGACCATCAGCAGAGTGAAAAGAAAGGTGAAAAGGCTAAAATTATTCTTAGGCTAAGATTTTTCTAGGGAAATTAGTGCTGGGAAACATGGGAGCATTTTTTTACTAAATGTAATTCTAAAACCCAAGAGAAAAAAATCTAAACTACAGTATGTAGCATTAGCACTATAGAGTACTAATGCTACAGTAAGAATCAGTATTAGAGAAGAACAAATATGAAGTGTCTTCTGGGCAAAAGTTATTCAAGAGAATTGCCATGTATTCTTTCACTAATAACACAGTAGGGCTTCTACAAGCAATGTCACAGCCAGTTATGAGATAAAGCATCTCAAATATTCAGTAGTAGAGGATATATATTGTTGCAATTTTTAGACTGAAAAACTACATGTACATTTTTCAGCATGACAAATCAAAGTTCAAAAGGTAGCAGAGTTCATGAACTTAAAGATAGAATTGAGCCTTCTTTGACTTCTCCTCTAAAAAAGGTAATATGCATCAAAACTGGCAAAGTGGATTACAACTTGCAAAGTTGTTGCAAAGTGGCTGATTGTATACTAATTCAGATCACCTTAATGCGTCAGTTCGTTGGTCAGAAGAGGGCTAATATATAATTAACAATTTGTCTAAATAAAAACCTGCCAGTGCTTGCACTTGGACAAGGACACAGAAAGAGTGCAGGGAAAGTGAGCACTAGCCAACACTTGCATAGGCTAATATGCTAACGTGACTTTTGTTAGGTGTGTGTACAGAGTAATTCATGGAAACATCAACTAGAGGTGTTCCAACTATATGTGTGATTAGAACATCAATATAACGTCTAAGGTTAGGTGAATTATAACTGTGCTGGGTATTTTTGTTGGATTCTATTTTAAATTAAAAAAACCCACCCACACGACTTTTTGGTCATGTGAGAAAAACAGTTATCTGATATGAAACTTCACTATAAAAAAAATATGCTAATAATATATCACCTGGCAAATGAATAAAGAAGAAACAAGATGTGTGAAAAAAAGAATAATGTATGCGAGGTGCTGTTTCATTCTTGTTTGCAACCAGTAAGCACTCTCACTCAGTGTGCTCTCCTTCCATGATGAATACAAAGACAGTTTAATTCCTGTGAGGTTCTCTTCTGTTATTCAATAACAAATAAAGAAGCATATAAAATAATATGTAAGAATATCCAAACAGATGTATTTGCCCCTGATCTGTAGTGTTTTCCCTTTCCCTTGTCTGTCCATGAACTTTAGTTAACAAATATGTATTGCCTAATTCTAGTAAGTCAAAGAATGTATTTGAGGTGATCTCTTCTGTAGATTAGATTGCAAGCTGTTTGGGAACACCAAAAGGGATTTTATGCAATTACATACATAAACTGATAATAATTTGAGAGCAGTGGGAGATCTGAAATTTCTTAAATTGCATCATTATTTCACACAGATCTAATTTGTTAATGTACCAAAATGCAATAATTGAGGCAGTTGTTCTCACCTGTATCCGTTCAACTTCTAAAAAAGTTGCTGTCTGGAAGGCTTTTTCCCATAGTGTTAGGTCAGACTCTAATTCCACAGAAAAGTAAAGGTCTTCTCCAGATTCAGACTGGACACTGAAGCAATGTTTCCGCCGGTCCAGTAGATCACTGTCCTGATGAAAACCTGAAGTTATATAATCTGGCATACATCAATTAATATTTTTAATTGCAAACATCTATGCCTAAAATCTGGTATTTTAAAATGGCAATTTTAATAATAAAACACTGTATTAACTACTGAGAGCTGAGGAACTGAGAATTAGGGCTTTGATCTAAACATTGATAATTCAATGAATTTTAAAGGGACATCTGTTCAGAATGGTACAGAACAACATTACATATTTGTCATAACTCCAAATATTTTAACAAACCCCTTCTGAAAAATGTTACTGGATATATATTTTAATATTAGATTAAGTCTATAAAAGGAGTCCATTTTCTGGCTGGCCAAAGGAAGTAAGAGATTTCCTTAGGCAGTATGAAAAGTCCACATGTCCTGTTTTCCCTCTAGAGGCTACACAAAACAAGTTCATACCTCTGACGGATTATAAAACCCGGCATAAAATTTGTCTACAGTTGCATACTGCCAGTCAAAACCAGACTGCTGGTTTTGAACCTTGAGGACAGAGTTACGTCTGTCTTTTCTTTCAACACAACACTATGCAGTGGGTATCAGGGTATAACTATATCAAATTTAATGACTGATAGCATTTGTAACAGACACTAAATCAATTAATAACCAAGTTAATCGGGAAATACAATTTTTTTTCTCTTTTTCTTTTTTTTTTTTTTTTTTTTTTTTTTTTTTAAATACAGGATGCTTTATGCTAAAATTCTGGCATGCAATTTGTCCTTGTGAAAAATGCACTTGCTGAAGCAGTTTTAATTAATTTTGTCCCTGGTATGGCAAAGCAGATGTCACAAACCACAGGTCCACCAGCTGTCCCTGTAAATACATCTGGAAATTTGGGTATATGTAGCTTCATTACAATTTCAACAGTGCTACCCATAGCAGAGGGCACAGTTGACATCAGTAAAGGAGACTCGAGGGACAGGATTGCCTTCTGGTCATACACAACTTGAATAGATCAAGGTGACCAGAAATAGCTGATACAAGCTGGAAGGGCACCTTATGTTGTTCAAGCCAGCTCTCTCTGGGGCAGAGAATCAGGAACCTAAACCTTATAAAAAATGGAAGTATATAACAGGAATCTGTATGAAACTATTACTCTCAGGCAGTTAAGCAGGCAAGGCTAGAGCAAGCACTATTTTTCTCTTTCTTCTCATTCAGTGACACGTGACAGGCTGGCTCAAGAAAGTCAGTGCACTGGCTTTTCTTGTGAACTTTCTTGTATATCCATTTATGAATGTTCCTGGTTTAAGGGTTCAAAGCTGCTTGATGGTTTCCAGAAGTATCAGCCATGAAGGCAACATGCCCTCCCTTTTTTGTTTTGTTTTGTTCCACTCCGGCCCTTTTGCTAAAACTAAAGTGTCAGTTCTGCTCAAAGTATGTTCTGGACAGTATTAAAAAAAAATAAATGTGGTCATAAGATCTATGTTGTTGTTAATGACACACACACTACTGCACGTTCAGTCTCAAAGTGCACAGAGCAGCAGCACCATGACAAACATTTAATTTTGTGGATATGTGTAGCAACAAAAAACACATTAGCCACCAATAAGATCCCGATAAGCACAAACACTGGTCAATACTCGCTCCCCCAGGGATGAAAAGCTACTTTGTATAATGTAACAGGGCTTCTTGTGTAACAGGTCTTAAGTGAGGTCTTAAACTCATTACGCTTCCAGAGCTGCACCTGATTGAATGGACCTGTTGGTCCATAAATAAATGAGCCTATTCAGTATGGACACAGAAAAAACTTTTGTGTAAAGTACATATCTTTTTCAAGGAAGGTTCTAACTCTTCATAGCTACAACCTCAGAAGAAACTAAAAATATTTGGAACTAATTTTCACCTGTTCTTGTCAACAATCAGTAGAGAACTATTAATTAATAATAATGCAATTGTACGCAAACCTCTTAAACCTTATTTGAAACAAGACTACAGCTCTGTGTTGGATCACAGGAATCACTGTCACTAAAACAAATTGACCTAATAGTCCCTATTTTTAAATAGGAGGAAGCTTACTGCAGTAACCTTAGTTCTGCTTAGTTCCAGATTGTGTATCTCTATTTAGCTGGACATAGTTAAGATTTGATGCTTTTAAAATTATGTTGTTAGACTAATATTTTTACAGCCTTTTTTTTATTCAGAATATACTGGTTATGGAAAAGAGATGAGCTCTTATTCACACTGTGAAAAAATGAAAGTTTAAAAGTTTTACTGTGACTCATCTCTGTTAATCTGTGTTTAAAATATTCTATTTTTCTACTTAAAAATAGAAAAATCAGAGTAGTCTTTGGGAGTGATTAAATAAAAGCTTGTGTACTTTATCACCAACATTGCTAGCAGTAACTGTACTAGATTGTCCTAGAGGATGAAAAGAGGAAGAAGAGCTAAAAGGGATCTACAATATTATATCATGTCTCTGCCATTTATATATTAAAATGAGAACACACTTTGATTTAGAAAAGACCTAATCAACACAAGGTAGTCTTTCCCCTCAGTTTTTAACATATAAACATTTTAGAATATTTCAAGTAAATTAAATTGTGACAAATATCACACACATTCCTCTCATTAAGATAACAGAGTAAAGCACAGTAATTAAAAAACCACTTCAACATATGAAAAAAACAAAAAATCTAGAAAATAAAATTCCGAATTATTATTATTATGGGAATTTACATTTTGTGAAGTTCTTACTTAGATTGAAAAAAATAATCAACATTTCCAGAGAAACGATAATTCCCCCCCACAATATTAACTTCATTATTTGACTAGTTCTAATTTGATGGTCTGTATGTACTTGTGATGTTGATATCCATGTCTACGGTTAAGTCATTGGTAAGAAAAGGCAAGTCTAATATACATGTAAGTGATTTACTCAAGTTTTAAAATTGCTAACACACATATGAAGTATTGGGTTTTTTCTTAGTGATATTTCATTCTACTTGGAAAGAATAACTTCATGCAAGGCTCCCTTTAGTATTGCTACTACTCCTTTTTGCTGCAAAACCTTTCTTAACTTTTTCATTTGCTCAGGCATCTAAAAAGTGAAACCTGTATCTAACCATGTTTCAACTTGTTCAGTGGGTAAGTAGGAAACATATCAAACTGTCCTTGTAAAGATAGAAATTCAAAGCAAAATTTTGTCTTGCAAAGCGCAAAAGTCTCTGCAACTTCAAGATAAACTTGCAATGAGTTTTAAAAACAGGTCTGAGTTAAGCAGGAATCTTAATTAATTAATTTTCACCAAATGGTTATTTCAGCTAAAATAAGAAATGCCATTCTGTCCATTAAAGAATCTGCTACGACACTGTATTTTTATAATCACTTCCCAGACAATGATGGACATGAGCTGATTTTGTGTTGATTTTTTAATAACACTTTCCTACTGTTAAGCATTAGCTGCACCATTTGCCCCTGATGTTCTCAATGTGAATTAATACAGATTCCCCGAAGAGCAACCGTCACAAAACTTGGAGCAGTACTCTAATTCCCTACTGTAGTCCTGCTGAAGGATGTGGTGTGAGGAGAGTCTTTGGCTCACACCCAGCTTCAGGATAATGCAGCATCTCTACTGACAAGATGGTATGACTCCTGCTTGCCTAATTAATAATGATGCTCATGTTAAGTGAGAGCAATAAATTTGTCTAAGGGAACCAAACATGGCTCATTAGGCAGGTCCTTTCAAAATAAGGCAGAATGCTTCCTTATCACTAAGTAGTGACATCACCTTCTTTTCTGCACAGGTAATCTTTTCTCTTTTGAACGACTTCCCTCTCCAGAAGCAGTACTGCTCCTTTTTGATTACTTGCATCTTTCACTTTTATGTATGATGAATGAATTAAATACTTTTATTTTCACTATTATTTAAACCCACTAAGATGCAAGTGACCCTCAACTTTTAACTAGAGTTAGAGAGGGCTGAGTTGCTCAGTTCTACAAAGGTCTGTGCAATGAAGTTAAGCCTACCAGTTTCATGTTCATGGCATGATTTTAATTTAGGTGCTCAAGAACTGTCTGGAAATTTGGCTAATCTGTAATGTTATATGTAATATACAGAGTAATTTGGTGCTGGAGTTGTAAATATTAGTGACTCTTCAGAGCAGTTTTTGACATGAACAATTCATGTAGAATGCTTAAAAGCACCTTGACTAGAGTTGTATACCTCAATGGATGAAAAATGACTTTGACTTCTGAATTTTATTTCAGCTGTTAAAATGAAGCAAATACTCATGTTTGTGCTAATAGTTATAATAATTGAAAATAAACAGATGAGAAAACAAAATCTGTTATAATTTTTCACCAGTTTAGACAGACCCTCAAAAAAGAAATATGCCCTAACATAACAAGAGTTTCAAACCCAGCACCTTAATTCTCTGGAGACAGAAAGCATCCTCCCATTAATTCAAGAGTGTAATACTGCAACACAACTGTAAAAACTAATCACATTATGCCTTTACACATGATGGCATTGCTTCCCTGATTATTTTACTCTTTGTGCCTCCTTTCACTTATCATCTTCATCTACATAAACATAAATTCTTCTTTCTACGCAATTCTAATGATCTACATCTTTGCCTGAAACTTTAGGAACAGTTTTCTTGAATATCACCATTAGTTCCCATGGAGATGGTTCTAATGGCATTTACAGGCAGCAGGGAATGGTTTCACTCCAGATTGAAAAAATGATATAGCTCCTCCAATATATCCTCATTAATCAAGCAATAAAAAAATTACCCAGGAAGGCATGCACATGTTTGTACATATCTTATTGTATCATCTTATTTGCACGGTTTTGAATTTTAATTAAGAAATGTTAAAAAAACATAAGAAAGATTTTGAAATTGCAGGTATACATATACATACATACACATTTAAATAAACACAGAATGCCAGCTAAACTAAAACTGGACAGAATATATGTCCAGATTTTATGAAATATTTTTTCAAGGGGAAAAATAACTACATTTACAGGATAAACTTTAATTTCAATTAAATTTCCTTTAGGAAGATTTGTCTAATTGCTTGAAAGAAATAGAAATATCCATTCCTTGTAACTCATTAGGTACAGCAGTAAGCTTGAATTATTTTCTTATTCAGCTTGAATAGTAAAATTAATTTTGTACTCTTCCTGATTGCACTCTTCCTAAAATCCTCATTTGAATTAGAGTCTGAACACAGGTTTTTCCTGAGCCAGTGCCCTAATTGTGCCTCTTTCTTAATGATTTCCACTCAGAAATGTGTTTATTTTAATGCCATACGAGGAAAACTTTCAAAATTTTCATAAAATGGGATAATCTTTTAGGGAAAAAAATTCTAATACTTTCCAGAGAAGTATTGCTTTATTTTGTTTTGTTTTGTTTTCTGCTAAAGAGAAAGCAGAGACTAATGTTCCTACAAACAGAGATTAAAAAAATATTCTGATTATCTCTTTGGAGAGTTATTAAGGTCTTGTACCCCTCCAGACTTAAAGTCATTGTTTACTGGAAATTAAGTTTAAGAACAGAACTCAGAGGAGTAAACATTATAATAGATATAAGAGACTGATCCTATCTTTCTATTGTGAGCTCTTGTTTAAAACTTTATCAAATTTAAATAATTTTTGCTGAGATTTTTTTCCATGTTAATTGCCTGCCTGAGGGGGTTTGGCTTCCACGTTGAATCAGTTCTGTGAACTGACTCTTTTTTCCCCCCAAAGGTTACAGTTTATACTATTTTAATAGTGTATCAGAAGTGTTAAAAACGTTTGTTCTTTTTTCTCTGTTCAAGAAGAGAATTTTGTCTGAAGTTAAAAAGCCTTATTTAAAAACTTTCCATTTCAAATATTGTTTCTACTTCCTTTCCTGAATAAAATAAAAAGTTAACAAGCTTTTATACTGTGTCAATTGTCATACATTCAACAATAATTCCTCCGATTTTGAAAAAGTTTCCTACAAGGTGCTGTATAGTTACAGGGACATCAACATCTTTGACATTCAGGTCCCATTAAATTTATTCAGATTAACAAAGCACAGATGAAGGATTGTATCACTATGTATGATGAAGACAACTGAACAGACATCACATACAGAATCACAGAAAATATGGATGATTGGGTCAGAGGTATGGTCTCATAGTGTGCATCCCTATGCAAGCAACACACTGGCCTATATTTATAAGGATCCAGTGATGGAAATTCAATGGCTTCATAAGGAGCTCTGTTCCGGAGATGAAGGATACTAATGCCTGAGAAGTTTTTCTTTACTGTATAACTAAAGCCAACTTATGATAGTCTTAATGTGTCTGGACATGGAGATCATTTATGACTTACTATTTTTTATTATTTATATGCAGGAGCAGATTTTATTTTTTTTTATTATCATTATTGCTCTTGCATTTAGAACAGGAGATAAGGCAAAGACTGAGAATTGCTTCAACTGTTTAGAACTAAAACACTCAACCTTCTAGCACTTTTTTCCAAGAACTGTCTGAAAGGTCCTGGCTGAAAATCTAATTTATGCTGGATGTAGCATTATCCTATTCATAGAAGAGATTTATCAAATCTGCCTCATAAGCAGTTTTGAGTACATGTGAAGTGTTTTAGTAGAATCACATCAAGATGCAAGTCTCAGACACTGAATAAACTAAATAAATTACCGACCCCAAAATACATACTATACTTTTACTTTATATGTTTACTGTCTATTAGAATTAATTAAAACATTTTTTTGAATATATAAACATTTTCAGTAGTTTCCTGCTCTTCCTATATTATCCTTTCCCCACATTTTTCTTACTGGAAATGAAGAACAAAATTACAAGAAATTTAAGTGGGAAAATTAATATAGCTGTATTTGAGGTTTTTACACACACTAATCGAAGGAAAAAAAAATCCTTTGAGATATCAAGTTGATCTGGATTACTACGGTAAGAAAATTGTAGCTCCACCAATGTGAATGATACTGGCTGTAAACTTCAATGATTCGTGATTCTGACATATTGCCAGCATTGACTGCCTGCCACAATTATCCTCACATTTCATTTCAGAGTTGATCTGACAGACGAATATGTTTCCTGTTTTATACTAAGCAAAGTGTGCTTTTTGTTGTAAATCTCAAAATCTTTTTTCATGACACATTGAAGTTAGAAGAAAAATGACTGAGTTATAGAAAGCATTGTCTCAAAACTTAAAGGAGATGCTTGGATTAAACTGAACATCTGTAACTCAAGCAAAGCCAAACTTCCTTGCAGAGAAGTGCAAACTTCTCTGTTATCTTCATCATTTACCTAACTTTACATAATCGATCGAAGATCCTTACCTCTCATTAAAATATATATGCCTATACAGGCACATACAGGCACATATACTCAAAACACACTCATTAAAACTGTATCTCAAAAACAAGAGGTACCAAAAAAAGACATATACAGTTTAGCCAGCTTGGAATTACTGAATAAGATAAAGCCATCCGCCCATTTCTGAAGCTAGTGATATAACTATCTGCTTTTATGGAGTATTTTAGATTTGATCAGTCCTAGCACTGGAATTAGTTGGCTGCAAATGGGACTCTACCCCTCAAAACAGAGGATGGGATGAAACAAGCTTTTCCCAGAATAAATAAGAAATATTTATTCACAACAAATTCTACCACCAGTTCTGTGGCAAATGACTCATAAATACATTTTAATGCTAGAAGTAGTTAGATTAGATTATCTTGCCTGACAAATTGCTTAACATGGATCACAGATTTTTATATACATAGTAGTGCCTCTGTTGCAGCCAGCATCAGTTTGAGTAAAACTGCTGGTAAAAAAACAGAAAGTGGTTTAAAAGCTATCAAGATTTCTTACTAGTTCCTTCCACTGATTAACCATCTGGGCTTCTACAATTTTTAACTACTTTTCAATTTTAACTTTCCTGACTTTGATTTCTACACACTCTCTCTTTTTACCTGATTCTTAGCATTGAAGAGCTCTTCTTTGCCTTGTATTTTCTCTCTGTTAAGGTACTTTCACCTCATATTCAACAGACCTATTGAATTTTTAATAAATTGTTTCACATCCTTATCAGTATGTGTACTTTCCCCCTCAAGACTGTTATTTGCATCTCTATAAATGTTCCTTTTACATCATACATAGCTCACTGCTGAATGTCATCACTTCACAACGAATAATCTAATCCAATATAATTAAAATGTGATTTTTGTACTATCTACTTTGCATGCCAAAAAATTATTTCAATCCAAAAACCTTGACAATTAAGAGCTTCACATGTATGAGATTTGCATTTTCACATGACATTTGACAATCTTCTACAGAACACTTTTTTATAACCTAAAGTTGTTTTGGTAGTGTATGAATGTGATTGTCAGGGTTTGGGGGTTCTTAAATCCTTTTTAACTATCTAAAACAGTAAATTCTGAAAGAGGGGATCAGGGCTCCTTTGCTGAATTTATGTCCATAAAACTGTTTTTCACACAGTCAAAATAAAGCTTTTTAAAATCAACTTTATGCTTCAAATTTTCATGTTCTTCCTGATTATTTAGAAGATCCAAACACATTAAAACTAGTGACTTATTGCCTTGCTTAGAGAAAGCCTCCTCGTCTTGTAAAGGAGGAAGACCTTGTAAAGGTAAAGACCTTGTAATCAGATGGGAGGGGAAGGATACAGTAATGACAAAGCAGTGGTTAAGTAGAGGGCTACTGTAAATATGAATCCACTAGTTATAAAACACATTGTAATCTCCAGCATCTCTAATTTAAGGTACAGAAGATTCTGCCTTTTAGGTTTTTTGAGGCTTAGAGAACTGTAAAAATGAAAAATAGCATCCCAGTTTCCCAAACGGTTCATATGAAGAATCAGAGACTTTTGGATGGAGGCTAAAGAAGAAAGCACACTCTACACATACCAATGACTATGAAGAAAACATTAGCCACGGTGGTAGCTGAGTTCTGAGTTTTATTTAACATGTTTCAACTGTATTCCCTTTTGACAAATAAATCAGTGAAGTTCTCTGCCAGGTGTAGACATTAATATTTATTTAGTGTTTTAATATTTTTACTGTCACCAGAAGTGGTAGTATTCTCTCATATTGAAACACTGAAATATTAATGTGTATTCAGGAGGATCTGGCAGTTCATATTCTCCACTGTAGAGCTTTTGTCATAAAGGGAAGCTCAGAGAAATCTCTCTGAGGAAAATCACAATTCTACTTTAAAAGATCAACTTAAGGTATTAAGTCTCTCTCTAATCAAATTGTCCTTGTGAAGCTGATCAGAATTTTACTGAGAATTAAGGAGTACATTAAGGAGAAAAAATGCTTGCAGACAGATTTAGTAGTGAGTCCTGTCCTTGTGGCATGACAGACAGTTATTGAAGTTGCCACTAGACAGCAGGAAAAAATATCAGCATGATTGGGTGAAAGTTGCATCCTAATTTCTAATGATTATGGGTCTAAATATGGAAAAAAAATTCCCATCTCATTCCAGTCTAAGCAAGCAATGTGAAGCAGATACATTTTGGTTCGTAAGGGTTGTGACATTTACTAGTGCACTTTGACAAAGAAGACATGAACCAAGCAAATTTATAAGAAAGTAACATGTGAGGTACGACAGAGGGGAAGAAGTTTGAAGGTGATCACAAAGCACCAGAGTATATTTTTTTAAATTTCCTCTGCCTCAGTAATATCCATGGGGGTTGTACAAACGTGTCCAGAAACAGAAGCTGCTAAAATGGGACATTTATGATGCTGACATGAAACCTGAACAAAACCTTAAGTCTATACTCAACGTTCAATGTAGTAGTAGTAATGGGAAGCTATTTTGCTTGGTTTTACCTGCCTTTATATATAGTGAAAATGTGGTTAAGTCCTACAGAAGAAAGTTAGAATATAGTGAAGATTATTTACCTAGGTGCTCACTGTTTTCCAGCCTCAAGGCCTAAAGTAATCCAAGGCTACCAGAAAAAAAGTAGGGTGTGCAGGGCACAAATAAGATTTTTAATCTCCCTCAAACACTGACTGTGCTCAGAGCATTATTCATATTATGACCCAGTGCAATGCCTTCAGAGTAACTAAATTTTCCAGTTCATTGTCTTCCTACATGACCACTACTAAAGAGTCAATGTTTGCTCACACTTGGTAGTTAAAGGACATACTACAGTGATGTGACATCTTGCATTTGGGATGCTCTTCTCCATGATGAAGACTCCAGACCTCACAGAAAATGTAGCAGTGAAGGAAATGCTTGTACTTTTTTCTTCCGAATTGCTAGCATAGAGGATTTTTTTTTCAGATTTAAAATTTGGCTTCTTATTTTTGAAACCTCTAATGTAAAAGTTTCTGAATTTTATTGAGCTGTTCCATCTGTAATCTGCTTCCCTAAGGAAAGTATAGTGCATCTGTGACCTACAAAAACTGGGAAATGTTCCATATATGTCAGTATAAGTTCTTCCAATGGGAAACACCTTTTAAAATATGATTTTTGGTACTTCTTTTTGATACTATTCCTATCTCTTTGCAGATGGAACTTCAGGAAAGACTGAATTGCCTTTTACATAATTTTGACTTAAAAAAACCCAAACCAACATACACGGGAAAGTACTGCAGATGAATGGAAAGAGGCAATTTTTTTTTTTCTTCTTTTAATCTCCTTTTGTCTCCTTTTGTTTTAGATTGATAAATACTGTGGATCTGGAAAAATGTTTTCACTGTTTTTAAAACAGAGAGAAAACCATATATGCCAATTCTGAATGAATTCAGAATTAAAAATGAAATAGCACATACAAAGATCGCTAATCATAGTTTTAACTTTCTAAATATTTTTCATTATCTTTTCCTGTTTATTACAGTTAAGAAAAACTAAAGAAAAAATAAAACAAAGTTTTAAGAATGATATTGCATATTTAAAGTACTCTTCTGCTCTAAGTCCTAGTGAAATCTTGCACTGCAGCCACAGTTGGTTGCATCAACACGTTTGAAAGCAACCAAATTGACTGCCATTTCTTTAGCTCCTCGGTTAGAAAAGAAATGTTAGACTGCTTAAATGTGACATTAAAGTAAAGCTATAAAATATTTTCCTAGTCAGGATCAGTTTCTTTACCTTTGTGCCATGCCTTCTAGAGCTTGACACTGTAACTACTGACACCAGGACTTTCCATATTGACTTGAAAGGGAAAAAAAATTCACCTGTCTGTATAAATCAGTCACATGCAGTTTCCAGTTGCAGTGTTATGCTCTGGCTTGTCAACTGGTCTGACAAAGGGATTAATTATTTTATACAATCTCGTCATACCTTGAGAATTTTGCACATTATCTCATAAACTGAAAATGTTTTCTCAGCTCGTGTCCAATCCCAAGTTGTGACCTGGAAAAAACCAAATAACAAAAACAAACACAAAAACAAACAACAACAAATGCGAAAAGAAATGTTATTTTTGTTTATTTCAAGAATTAAGCTTACTTTAAAAAAATTAAAATCTATCCCTTAATCTTTCATTCCTTTACATACAGTATGACCATGCACTGCTCCAGAGCAGCAGCTGCCAGGGAGCAGACTGTTCCATCCAGAAAGTGCTTCAGAGTCACCCTGGCTGGCTGCTTGTGCTTACAGACGGTGCCTTTCCATGCAACTACTCAGTTCAGACTGATGAGGCTTCCCCTGGGAGCCTTCTGGCCACACTGGTGAGATTTGCATTGAGATCTTTAGAGGGTGCAGCCATTGAAATCCTCCTTGACTATAAGAGGGCATGTTTCTCAGAACTTTCCCCCTTGTGCCTGCACGCCACAATTTGCTGCCACTTACATACATTTTTTGCAAATCCACAAAACCAAAGTCTCCAACCTTGCAATGTTTTAGACACTTACCCCACGTGCATTGAAATCCAGGGGGGGGGAAAAATAACAAGAAACAACAGAGGCAAACAGACATTTTCTTTTTTTCTTGCTAAACTTAATCCACTCCTAAATTCTAACAAAGATTTGAAGAACAGTCTATTTCTCCTCTTTATTTTGGTAATTGTCAATTGACATAAAGATATGTGGAAAGCAAAAGCAACTATAGAATTAAGGCACTCACAGAAATTGCTTGCCCCATTTACTTTAAAAGTTTAAATTTAAAAGCTTGAGCACCAAGAGAAAAGGTGTCAGCAGCTCCTTCTCAATTTAAGTCCATTTTCTCTGATATTTCCAACTATAAACTGTAAGAAAGTGAAACCCATCAGACTTTGTACACTTAACAAATCTAAAGGAGAAAATGCACTAGAAAATAACAGAGGAAATGAAAAAAAAAAGTAATTTTGTTTAAAGCTTTCAAAATGTGAATAAGATAAGTTAGAACTGCTCATTTATCTGAGTGTGGAAAGTAGAAGTACCATTGATCAACCAGATAAAAAAGGGGCAGGAGGAGGCTGCTGATATATGCTTTTTAACACACGCCTCTCTTATGCATTAAGCATTGACAGAGGCCATGGAAATACTTCTATTTGATTTTTTGCCTTAGAAGTTTGCAGTACATCTCTTCAGTAAACAACTTAATCCAATGAGTTTACACTGCAAATATAATTAAAACTGTTTTTCTTCTTATAACACTTTGCCCATCTCATAAACAGAAGCCCTGAAACTGTAGCTTCAAAAGTTTGTTCTAAATCTGTTTTAATCCCTAGAAGAGATGAATACATTTACTTGCAAAATGGTAAACATAATAGTATGTGTAAAAGTCTGAATATAGAAAAAAAAACGGCTTTAAAAGCTCTTTTAAAAGGCCTACTGTATTTGACAAAATAATTTTGCTAGGTATATATATGTGCAATTATTAGATCCAGTACAGGTTTTTAAGGTCACTGTATAGGAATTCTTCCTCTTTACTTTAAAATGCATCTTTGTCATTCTGCTTCCCTCTTATTCCATGGAGAGAAAATATTCTTTATGCTTGAACTATCTTTTTATTTTAGAATAAGAACCAGTACCAGGCAAAATGAAATCACGTTGTGCTTGCAGCTGAAACAAGACCTATAAAGACTTCAAGGACCAGTGGCTTGTCTCACAACAGCAGCTTGCCAGTGTCCTAACTCACATCACCCATGGTTCACAGCCTGTTAAGAACATGTTCCTTCTGCACCCATTTATCATCACACATTACCCATTTACCCACCAGCAGCATATTACTCCTGGAAACTTATGATTGAACCCCTAGTAAAGAGGCTTCTAGTTCCTTTCATAGTGCTTACAAAAGAAAAAAAAAATCCTTTTTATATTGAATAGGAGCTCTCGGAATGTTTTATTAGAAAGGGAGCAAATGGGTCTGCCAAAGATGGTGTCTTTGGATTAAGATGCTTGGTAATCTGATCCTGAAATATATCCATGAACAAAAGCCAAACTCTTGTTACTAACCGTGGAAGAGCTAAACTCCCATCCGAGTGACCCAGTGTAGAAACACTGAACATACAAAGTTTTCAATTCATTTTTACTTCCAATCTTTATGTCTTTCACATGAATAATTTTGCTAAACAAACACAAATAGTGACTGATAAATGATATAAAGACTCTTGAGCTGTCTTTGAACTACCTCAGGCAGTAAGAGCTACAGCCTGGATCTGTCAACACAGCAGTTAGAAAGGTCAAACAGAACAAATTAATCCTCATTATCATCCCTGTTTCCTGTATGGGACTGCTACTGGTCCTTAAATGCTGGCTTAAAATTTAGCTAGAGGATATCTCTGTGTACTGCAGTTTAGTGGTACCTTAGAAGTGTGAAAGTGAATTGCTGAGTATTAGACAAAAGCCAAATTTTTGCCCAGTGTTGCTAGTTGGGTTCCAATTAATATCTATAACCTAAACCATTCTATTTGATTCCCTGCCTTCCTTTTGATGCTGCCAAGGAGAATAAAAGCTACATTCAGGATGAAATCTAAGTACAGAGATATTGCCATTTCCACAGCATGTACAAAGCTTTGATATTATCTCAGCAGTTTGACTAGAATGATCACTCATTTTAAATCTAACCATCTAGGTTCAGGCTTGTTTTGTCTGCCAAGGGGAAATGAAAACAAACATTTTAGCACAAGCAGATTTCTCTTGAATTTTTCTACGTACCCAAGTAAATGGGTGAAAAGAAATTAGATGCTCAACTGTCTGATGAACAGTTATTTTCTGTCACTTTATCATTACATTCTCTGGAATGTTTCAGTGCTGTAAGTTTCAATCCTGTTATCTCAAGGAGTGATATCTCCTTGGGAAAGCCTTGTAAATATGACATGAAATTATTTTATTTAACAACATTTATTCCACTAGGCATGAGAAATATACTTACTGGAGGTGCTATAAATTTATACAATGAAGATCCCCTCAGTGCTAGAAACTTTGGTGTGTACATTCGATCCTGAAGGGAGTCTTGTTCCCGTTCTTCTGTCCAGCCCATGTAGACTATCTGACAGAAAAATCAATAGTGTTGACAAATTGCTCAGACACTTTCTTCAAATGAATTGCAAATATTTCATGCAAGTAAACTGATGCCTGTCAAATTTTACACAGTTATAAACACTGAACCACAATATGGTGTATTGGCAGTTTGCTTACTATCACATACCTGTAAAAAGGATAATGACAACTGAAAGGCATCAGAGCAAATGTTCATTGTGCTGCCAAAACAAAAAAGCCAAACCACACACTCAGTGGATGTTAAAGGTCTATTATCTCATTAAAAGTGCCACGACTTAATTCTATATATTTGCTGACAGATCAGATCATGTCAGAAGAGTTTAATGAAAGCAAAGCGTAAGGAGCCACTAGGAAGGAATACAAAAAAATGTTGTTACTACACCACACAATGTAGATACAGTTTCCACATACCTGTTCCCAATTATGCATTAACAATATGATGTCACAAATTCTATTTCCAAATGACTATTTATTTATTTATTCTCTAAAAGAACATGTAAAGGAGTTTTGAGCATCCTTGCTTAGGAATAGTAAATAAATAGACTGTTTTCAGACAGGGTTTTGAAGAGAATTCACTGATACCAAAGAATTAACCAGAATTATGTCAATGCTTACCACCACCTGCATATCTTTTGACATACATGTATGAACGAGAACTTATTCAAACTCATTTTAAGATCTAATTCCTTACCCATCCATCTATTATGTTTGAGTAATCTTAATATCAAATCCTTAAAGACTAACAGAGTATGAGTCACCATTATGCCAAGTCCTGTAGCACATCTGAACAAGGAATGGAAATATTATGAAACTTAGGATTTAGAACCACGACATTAGTAATAAACAATTTCCAGCATGCACTGGTTCACTACTGCTATGGAAAATAGATCAACCTGTATTTCACACAGTGCTGCTAATGGAATGGATATATTTTTAAATCTTTTTGTGAATCTGATTTCTATATTAACTAGGCATGGAACATCCTCTGTGTTAAATGGCAGTAATTAACATGTTAGGAAAATGGTTTATGAAAAGTAAATACAATAGTTTATAGCAAATTAGTTAGTAAATTAGTCAGTAAATTTACTATTATATAATTTTATCTAAAACAAATGTTGGTACTGTATGTTCTATCCTTTAAGGTTTTGTGTGTAACATACTTTTTAAAATTCCATTTACACATTTATTTCATCAGTGTTGGGGAGCAGGATTTCCATCAACAGTTCTTCATGGAATATTCATTAAAATAAATGGCAGAGTCTGATGGTCTTTTTGTTCTTTGGATTTTATTGTATTACAGTGGAAATTAATGTCTTTTTCTAGTCACCATGTACAAAATCTACACTACTGTTCTTCATCACAGTTCATCAAATATTTTATGGTCTATAAACAAAGACAGGGAGAAGGTCCATTCCTCTAACACTTACTGTTAAACCTCAACATTTAACTCACTTGCCAAGAGCAAACACTAACACAATAATATAGTCTCAGGTGAAGTGAATAACAAGTGTTTTAGTAGCTTCTCTTTTGCTGAGTAAACATGTTTACAAAATTCAAAAAGAAGGGAGAGCTATACCACCATACTCAAGAATCAAGCAGAGTGCTCAACAATGCATTGCCATGCAGTAACTAAAAAAGTCACATTCTCTGAAATCTCTTTCTTTCCCGAATGAGCATTTAGTCACAAAAAAACAAAACAAAACAAAACAAACAAACAAACAAAAAAACAAAAAACAAAAAAAAAAAACAAAACAAAACAAAACAAAACAAAACAAACAAACAAACAAAAAAAACAACAAAAAAAAAACCAAATATCTGACAGGTACAGTGAAAGATTTTATAAATATTTCCAGTTCAACATTTATGGATGCTTTCCTCAGATCTGTTGTCTCGTATGTTAAGAAATGCTGGATAAGTATGAATATCCATCCCTTTAACTTGGTAGAAAACTGTAGAACTCATTGACTGAGAGAAGCTACACAGAAGAGTAAAATTAATTTTCAGAAAAATATACAGCTACGTGCAGAAGTTCAGAACATTTTCCTCTCTGTGTAACTGAAACAGAAGGAATGATCTCTAATTTCTAGGAACTGAAATGTCTACACTTTTAAACTAGTTAAACTGAATTAACTTCTTTCCGTCTTTGATTTGCTTGATTAAAATCAGACACACAATAAGACATCATCTTGCTTCATATTTAATATCACTGTAGCCCTGTGTGTGATCTGTTTTCAGCTAGTGTTTTTCTGGTTCCTAATTTCTACTTCTACTATTCATCAGAATAACAAGATGCAGTCACTCATGCTGTGCAGATGTTCTGATATTTCTCATTTGGTTGCCTTAATACTAAAGCTGCAATAAAATTTAAGGCAATCATTCCTTTAGACATTTCTCCCTTGCCTCTGTACATCATGAGGCGAAATTAGATTGATTTTTCAGGCAACCTGCTGTAGTAAGGCTTTGTTAACAAGAAGGCATTTCTGCTTCAGACTAAGTATCTGGTATAAAACATACAGAAGAAATGTTAAGCAGTCTGTATGATTATAATCAGGAACACTTGAAAAGATGTCTGAGTACATGAGCATATTTAAATGTCTGGATTAAAACAACAAGGTCTAGTTTCTGGAAAAACAGGACAAAACTTAAGAAATACTTGATAACTATTTTACTTATGTATTCCTAGAGCAATCTCAGTTATCAAAACACACTGAATGTGTGAAGTTAGTTAAAATATTGCAATTTTTCTTAATGAAGCTGAGAATCTATTAAAGATTTTCACACTTATGAGATAAAATTGAGGTCAGGTTCTTGAAACATTTATGTTATTGGCAAACATTTTGATTTCTAAAAAAGCTTTGACTCTGAATAACTTCATTAAAAATATTTATTTGGAAAGGGATCCTAACTTTACAAATTAGAAGTTCATGTGCATATTTACAGATTGAAAAATCACACAATCATTGGAAGGAACCTCTAGAGAAAATCTAGTCCAACATCCCTGCTAAAGCAGGATTGCCTAGAGCACATTACACACGATTGTGTCCATGTGGGTTTTCAATATCTCTAGAGAAGGAAACTCCACAACCTCTCTGGGCAGCCTTGTCACCTTTACAGTAAAGAAGTTTTTCCTCATGTTTAGGTGAGATTATCGGCATTCCAGCTTGTGCCCACTGCCCTTCGTCCCGGCACTACTAAAGAAACTGTCTCCATCCTCCTTACAACCACCCTTGATACATTTATAGGCATTGATAAGGTCTGGTCTCAGTCTTCTCTCCGGGCTAAACAGTCACAGGTCTTTCAACCTTTCCATGTAAGAGAGATGCTCCAACTCCCAAATCATTTTTGTTGCCCTCTGCTAGATTCTCTTCAGAGGTTCCCTGCCTTTCTTGAATTGGGAAGCCCAGATTTGGACACAGTATTCCAGATGGGGCTTCACTAGGGTAGAACAGAGGGGGAGAATGACCTTCATCAACTTACTGTCCACAGTCTTCCTAATGCATCCCAGGATACCTCTGGGCTTCTTCACCACAAGGGCACATTGCTGGCTCATGGAAAACTTACTGTCTACCAGGACTCCAAGATTCTTCTCAGTGTTGCTTTCCAGCAGCTCAGCTCCTAGCTGATATTGGTGCATGGGGTTGTTCCTAACCGGGTGCAGGACCTTACATTTGCCCTAGTTGACCCTCATTAGATTCTTCTCTGACCAACTCTCCAGCCTGTTCAGGTCTCACTGGATGGCAGAACAGCCATCAGCTGTGCAGGTGTATCAGCTGATGATACAGGTGTATCAGCAGGTGTATCAGCTACTCCTCCTAGTTTTGTATCAGTAAACTTGCTGAAGGCACATTCTCTCCTCCGTTCATTTAGTTGCTGAATATATTGAACAGGACCCAGTACTGACCCCTGGGAAACACCACTGGCTATGGCCCCCCAACTCAACCCTGCACCATTGACCACAACCCTCTCAACTCTGTTAGTCAACCAGCTCTCAATCCACTTTGCTGTCCTCTCATTATCCTGAGTTTCTTAATGAGTCTCATGGTTTTCCTGAGTTTCCTAATGAGGATGAAGTCAAGGTAGATTACAACCACTGCTCTCCCCTCATCTAACAGTTATGATGTTATAGAAAGCTATCAGATTGGTCAAGCATGATTTACCCTTGGTGAATCCATGCTGACCACTCTCAGTAACCTTCTTTTCCTCCACATGCTTAGAGATGATATCCAGAATGATTTGTTCCATCACCTTTTCAGGGACTGAGGTGAGAAGAAAACAAAGACCTTATGCAGATGTTTCTACAAGGATTAATTTGGGACTTGTGTGTGAAATTACTAGAAGGCATCAGCATAAAAAAACTTCATGCTGGCCCTGGATTGCAGGATATTGACACGCTAATTTAAAAAAAAAGAATTTAAAGTTAATGATCTACTAGTGTAGCTACCCAGGTTAAACCCCCTGAATTGCACAAGGGATGTGTGCATTTTACATGGGATTGACTTAAGTGTTTTCCTGATTAATACGAATGATAGCTAGATGATGAAAGAAAATGGATGTGTTGTCTGGAACGATCTGCCTTCCTCACTTGAATGAGACTCCTTTGTTCTGGCAGAGACTTCTCTTTTTTTTTCTGCCACATAACTCACCTTTGGCACAATTTAGCACAGCCCTAAGCAGGTTTTTTTGGCTGCCAGGTTTATCACTGAGAAGACTCAACCCCACTGCCATCCCAGGCACTTCACAGCTGACCTGAGAAGCTTCAGGCATTCTCTGTTGTTCTCAACAGAGCAGCTCTCAACAAACTCTTTGATAATGAGCCTATTGCACACACATCCGGAATAAAAAAAAATTTACTGTCACACACTCATCATTTCCCTTTTTTACAAGCAGAAGGATTCTGGCTTCTTTACTGGGAAAACGACCTCTGATATATGGTCATGTTTGAATTCCTGCCTGTCCACTTTTCACCTACTCTATTTACAAGCAGGCACAAGGAGGGCTGTAAATTTTAATCCAGAGTAAAATTCTCATTTTTGAGGGCTTTAAACAGATAACAGTGAAATACAGAAAGCTCAGCACTCAGGTGCCAAGAAAGTAAACATCATCTGTTCTAAAGCGTTACTGTGTGAAGGACTTATCTTTTGGTTAATGACTTCTTTTTCGTCTTCTATACGTACACAGTAAGTGTAATATATTTTCAAGGCTAAAAAAATATAAATAGGTCCAACAAAAAAATATGTTCGATGACTGAGCTGGAGGGCATGGGAAACATTCTGAATGAAGAAAAAGATTAAATTATTGCAAGTCACTAGACAATACTTTCCAGACTCTTGATGATGCCATCAAGCAAAGAACTGACATAATCGCCCTTCTCAAGGTACCACTGTGACTGAATCACTTAACAAAGATATTTATTATCATACTTAATTTGGCCCAGGAGTAGTTTTAAATTCAATTTCAAAGACTGGATGACAAGAAGAACTTGGACAGGACTACAACAATTTAAGCTGTATATCTGAAAGCTCACTCCTCTTGTAGCTCCCTCATTCACATCCTGAAAGCCTGCTTCATCCAAAGGAGAAGGCAACCATAAAAGTGTGAGAACCCCAACTGTCTGAGTAAATAGCAAATATAGAAAAAAAGAAATTACTTGACAATTGCCCCTTTTTTGGTAGCAATGACTTCACAAGACCTGAATTACAAATATTTTTAAAGCTCTGTTAGACTGGAATTTAAAGTTGATAAATAATCAGTGCAGACACATATGTTAATATAGAAAAGCCTGATTAGGCTTAAAGAATCATATTTAAATACTTGGTCCTCTGATGAAACCACAATCAAGATTCGAAGGAATAATGCTTTTCAAGGCATTCAATAATCTTCAAGGGTGAAGATTGTTAGGGAGCCAAAGTTTTATAACATTACCTATTAATGTTAGAAAAACATCTGCTATTTATTCTGAGGAAAAAATATTATCTTCCTATCTGATACTCAAAAAATCCTAAACTTCTGCAAGATTTGTGTTCTTAAGGCTTTCTCAGGGATCTCAGAGAACACAATTGCTATAATAGAATAATAAATACAAATAAAATCTCAAAAAGGATTCGATTAAACTTAGACTAGAATTACATTTCCTTTTTAGCAAATCATAAGACTTTAGTGCATGTAACTGAAAGAAGAAAAAGTAATAAAGAGAAATGTTATTTTCAAAAGTAGAAAGAATACACAGTTTTCTGCATAAATCCACAGTTTTTCAGCTTTCATAATCCATGTTCCGTTAATTAAATGTTCTGAATGAGAAGAAGTCACTAATCAGTGACATGGGTTTTTTTGCTTTCCTTATCAGAACCATGATTTTGCTGTGAAAAAAGCCCATAAAAGGTCAGCTAGTGGTTAGGTTACTTCACTTAATCAGGAAAAAATTATAAAAGTTCAAGGAAAGTTGATAATTTCTAAGAACTCACTGCATCAAGGGAAGGACTGGATGACTACAACAATCTAGAACACCATTTTTGCATTCACTGAAATGCACCTAGTGAAAGAATTATTAGAGCCAATTAAAAAATAAAAATAGATGTAATCTGTTAAAAACTAATGATTCCTGTAAACATGATGGTAAGTGATACACAACACTGTTGGGTGTGGTCTAGTCAGCATTTCTTTACAACTATTAATAGGGACAGATGTCTCTTTCAAGAGAAGTTATTGAATTTTCTTCTTCAATTTTCTGACCACACTATCTCCAGCAACTGCCAATCGGTGCATGGCAGCTAAGTTTCCTAAGAGAATGGAAATAATGATGAAGTCTTATCTATTGATAAGTTAGTCAGAAATAACTGCAGGCCACACAGCTCTCCTACAGAACAAGAAAATCTACAGATGAGAAGTATTTGATGCATGTGCACAGTGACTTCAGTGGACCAACATTACCAGTGACAGTTAGTAATCAGCAAAATAAACAAACAGTATAAAATTTTAATGTTAACCATCCATTAGCTACACCAAATAATCTTTTGTCTAAGAAATGGACAGGTTTTGAGGTTTTGCTATTAAGCAATAGAATAAACTGAATTTTGAAACAGAAAATTATACTTTCATTCACCTATAAAAATTGAGTAAAGTGGTAGAACTTCTGTTTCTGTTCATATCACATCATAGGAAATTGTAAACTAATCCATAAACTTTATATATAACATTGTGATTGCTTCTTTATCAGACATTTATCCTGAAACTTTCCGTTAAGTCAAAGTTTGTGTCAGGGATATGTATATGTAAAGAAATTATCATTAATAGGTGAAATAGAAAACAAAATTCTGAAAGTAAGACATTTTCACAATCATATTGGTCATTTATTACTATCTCCACAACAATAATAGGAATTACTTTTTTTTTTTTAAATTAACCACTATCCTGATTAAAACCTGACTGATAAGACTTTGCTTTTGACAATACAAAAATTATTTAAAGTACAAATTCCAGAAAATTACCAGATTTATCACACAGGAAAAAAATCAACAAATGAAAATAAAAATTAAAAAAAACACCTCTAAAACGTTATCACAAATACACTTGGTACAAAACGACCTAATCCGAACTTTTTTTTTTTCTTCTTTTCTTAAAAAATAATTCTATATGTAAATCTGAATGCCATTAGGAAATCAAGCTTGTACATGTACTTATTTTATTTTTCCTAGACATTTACAATCTCTCAGAGACTTCTGTAAGCTACAGATTTTTCAATGTTTTTTGCTTTTAAAACTTTTTTATTTTCAGTGGATTTTGAATGGTTCATGAAGACTACTTCTGAAAAAAATACAGCTGAACAGATAAAGCTTGCAGCACTTTAACAAATTGGTCCCAAAGAGTATTCATTTTCCAATACAGTCATATAGAGATAACGTGTCACAGCTTTTCTCCTTCACCAGCCTTCAGATTTTGAACTTTCAATCACAATAGCCTGAAAAATAAACTATTTTAATAAAAACAAAGAAATTATCTCCAATTGAAATCCACAGCATGCACCTTGCTAGATCTACAGGAAGAGATTTATTCACTATCTTGTAGCATTATGGCAAAGATATCATATATCAAAGGACCTTTGATGTCTTTTAGTAGTTAAAGTATATGGAAAATTTTGAATTATTTATCTTAGTGAGATATGAGATCTCTGTTCTTAAGTGTATTCAGAACTTGACTGAGCAAAATCATGAGCAACTTGATTTATATTGGACATATTCTGAGCAGGGTTTTGACCAGATGACCTGCAAGAACTCATCCAATCTAAATAATTCCATTGTTCTATGATTCTTTGATCTCAAAGCAGTCATACCTGTTTTGGAATCTGTTTTAAGATAGTCCTGACTTACTGTTGTTAGTAAACCAGCTTCAGCATTGTTTTATTGCAGTGCCACATTATTCTTCAGTGGCACACATAGTAGTGAATACCAAATGTAATGGTTCACATTTCATAATCCAATTGTAGTTGTTTGGGTTTTTCTGAATATCTACCTTAATTTTCAATGGGATAGTGCATCAAACTTCTCACTACAGACTTTCATCCTTAAAACACACTCTGGAAAGGAACTTTTAGTCCAGACTGCTTTCAGGTAAGGCACCCTTGAGACTGAAGACAGTTGGACTCTTGCTCATAAACAGCCATTGAAAAATGAAAGTCAAATCTTAACATCCCTTCTCAGTTGTTAACAGGGGGGCAGGAAATGGTTGTGATTTCCAAAGGATTCAATTATTCTATGGAAATTGAGGAAGAAGGGAAAGAGGAGTGAGAAGTCAGATGAGAAGAGTATACAGAAGCTAAATATCTTGAAATTAGTAAAAATTCAGTTGGCTTACTAAACAGAATGGAAAAGCTGGCATATAAAGGACTAAAGTAGTGATGCATAACACCCTCTTCATGTAAATAATAACTTCCTGAATCAATTACTAAGAAGGAAGGACAACTGAAGCAACTTTAAATGTTTGTTTTCCAAATGAGGTATCCAAAGAAAAATCTCTTGAGAAAAAGATCCAGAAAACAGTTCTATTCTGAAAAACAGTAAGGTAGAGGAAAACCGCTGCTACAATATTTCTTCTAAGAGCTGAGAAAAACCTTAGGCATTATTAGATCAAGAACATGATATTCATTATACTCTACATAATATCCTTTCCATGCTTCATAATTTAATTTTTAACAAGAATCTAAAATTTTGCTTTGTTAGAAGAAAGCCTACTTTAATTTGACTTGTGGTTAGATTGGAACTGGGATATCTTCAGGATTTATTACTGGTCACATGACAATTTCCTCCGGCAGAGAGTTAGCAATAGAGTTCATAACATTTATTGAATTCATGTTGTACTTAATTATTTATAAACGATGGAGTAATACCTGTAAATAGCTGTCTTGTCTCTGACATCTCACTGTAGTTTCATCTTTGTAGTTTCACTAGAAAACCTCAGTCTTTTAGGACTACTGGGTAACAATTATTTTACAATAATATCAGAGCTTTTGTCCTTTAATTTTTTTAACGCGAGATTTCCCACCATCATGAATAACCAAGGGATACGACTCATAAAGGATGTAACTGCCCCAAGATTAAGATTGGCTACTGAATGAAGATGTTAGATGCTGAGGTTCCATATCCACACAGAGATCTAGAGGAACAGAAAGGTACCCTTTACTCCCAGAGAAGATGACATAAAAAAATCCACTGAGGGTATCATCTCTGTGGCTGAAAGAGGGATCCTGACCGAACAGGTCAAGGCCCTGTGAAGAACAGAGAGTTATAGGAGGGACTTTATCAGACAATTGATTGATGTAAACTCATAATTAATATTTGGATAGAAGTCTCTCCTCTCACAGTGGGCATACTCTCAGGGGGTCTTTGTGCATAGTCTCAGGGGTCTGGGTCCTTTTTACATACTCTCCCACTCTCTGGGGATGCTTTTGAATGGCAGTCTACTTCAGATGGAGTGGAAGAAGATGCTGCCATGTCCTTTCATCTACCACTGTTAGGGCAGGTTGGTGGGAGCAATAGGTTGGAGTGATGAGTGACTATTGCTTCTTTTAAGCCAGTAACATCACCAGTAGGCTGTTAAACAAGTAAGAGAAAGCAGAGGGAGTTCTGGCTGTCTATTTAAAGAAAGCAGCTAGAAACTGCATACTGCTGTATATTGATCCTGCTGGACTTCAAGGATACTCTCAGCACACCAGAGATCTGTTTTTAAGAAGAAAGAACCCAGATGTCTGATTGCACCTTGGTTGGGAGCTCCCACCCACAACAGTGCTTATCTACCACATCAGGCCCCTTCACATCTCCAGATCAGCACCATTTACCAGAGTTATTTTTCATAAGTAAAGGTGGATGTTTTGGTGGTTCTAAGACCAGCATCACTGAGAGTGGAAAATGTTTCTAATCAAGTAAGCAAATAAAGTTTTCAGTTGTCAGTGCCAGAGAATTGTGTATTTGTTTTCTGTTGTTATATTTCTATTTGCTGTGTCATAAAATAGGATAGATTTAGTAAGCTATGTTTCAAAACAGTAACATTGAAAGTAAAAGTTCTCTAATGTGCCAGGCATATAACAGACATCGCTCATTGAACAGTGTCTCCTTACCAGGAAATATAACTGTTCAAAAAGACAAAAAAATTAATTTCTAGGGGATGCTTTGCATTTGAAATTAACTACATTTTTTAAAAATTTTCCATAAATTTAAATGTCAATTTTCCTTCAAACATTTTCAGTGATGACTGCTTCCTGGGTTCTTTTTCCTTCTTCATTGGTAGGCAACCCATAAATAGTCAATTGATTTCTACTATTTTACTATTCTCTGAAATTCAGGTAGCAACTGTAACACCAGTAACATGGACTCTTATTGTGACAAAAGGGAGAAGATCAAAGACTATATATGGTCCCCAAAACTCTGATCATCCACTCTTCTTAGGAGTGCAAGGCATAAAATAGTTTTCCTTTGATATGGTATGATACGAAGCATGCGTGGATGTGAAATAAGTAAACAAAAAAAAAAAAGAAATGCTTATTTACCTCTCCTCTTGAAGGAAACTGTAATAAAAAGTACTTTCTTTAAGCCTTTTGAGTCCCATGTGCTCCTTCAATTGAAGAGCTAAAGTCTATTCTTCATTGATTTAAATTAACTTATTTAGATGATACAGTTCCCAAAGGAATAATGTGTACATAAATTTACTGAACAGCTACATTTTAATCTGCTAAAATTAATGTTATTCGGAGACACACTCACTTGATGCAGTAGAAGAGACATTACAATAAAACATTATAATGTGTAATTTCTAGCCTCAGTCATCAGTGTGAATTCAAAAATGGCCAGACAGAACAAATCCATAACTGGTAAACTATGGCATACACAACTCCGGGTTTAAGGTGAGATTAGAAAAAAAATATTCCCCATACTTAATCTTTCTAAGTTTAACTGTAAAAAAAAATGAGATTACATATATATTTTGTGGATACAGTGAGTCAATTTATCTCCTTTTCTTGTTTCCTCTTTCTGTTACCACTTTTGAGGAACTTGTCAGAGAACAGAGAGGTACAGGGTGCATGCATCGTTCAAGGCATCTACTTCTAAACAAGGGTGGTAAAATTTGCTTCCTGTCCCTTCTTTGTTGGCCAGACAATAACTACAAATTGTGTCCAAGAATAACAGACATGAAATAGATGCAAACATTTAATCCATTAGAATTTAAAATGGCTATTTCTTTGGTTAATATTTGCTACTTACATTTCCAGTCTCAGACATAATAAATATCAAACTCTCCCTAAAAACCTGTATTTTAAAATGCAGGTAACCCTTTCACTGTCCTCTATGTTACAGATCCCATTTCTTGAGTAAGCAGCAAAATATCATATCCAAATATATTTTGAGACTTAAAAGTAGTATTTAATTATGCTATGTATACAAATAGAGCACAGGGAGAAAATGGTGCAACAAAAGCAATTTCTTTGATTGGCATTTAAATTCAGTGTTTTCTCACCATTTGACTTCGTCATAGATACAGAATTATGTCTCTGGGAAGAAGTGCAATTATAGATTCATGTTAAAACTTTATTACAAATAAGGAAGGAATGACTCCTCTGAATATTTATTTCTTTTGTGTGGTGGGGGTGAGTGAAGGGGTGTTGTCTGATTTGAAAGAGCCCTGGATGCATACAGGCAGTATCAGAAAAGCCTGTATTACATCAACCTAGCAATTATAGCACTCATGAAGTCAGTGTGTCACACCTGTATCTTTCATCTTCTAAACTAAACCTCAGGCTAAAAGCTGAGGAATACAGAAAGTAGTAGATCAAGCTGTCCACTGGCGAGTTGAATATTTTTAAGCCATGACTGTCACTCTAAAATATGCATAAACCTATTATTTCATAAAGTATGTCTGTCTGTCTATTTAGAACAGGAACTTCCACCAGTGTCTTAGAAAGTGTCTTTGTGGAAGCATTCAGAGCTTTGAACCTGACATGAAGGAAACTTTGACTCAGATCTTCAAGCCCCAAAGAGAGAAGGGTTGTCAGATTTGTCACTATGAGCTGTACGAGGTAGTGCTGCACCTCAGCTGTTTCGAATCATAGAATCAGAAATTTTTTGGTTGGAAAAGACCTTTAAGATCATCAAGTCCAGCTGTCATCCTAGCACTGCCAAGTCCACCACTAAGCTATGTCCTTAAGCACCAAATTTGTATTTCTTTTAAATACCACCAGGGATGGTGACTCAACCACTTTCCTGGGTAGCCTGTTCCAGTGCTTGAGAACCCTTTCAGTGAAGAAATTATTCCTAATATTTAACCTAAACCTCCCTGAATTTTGTCCCAATGGTTCTCCATTTTTCAGGAATGAAATGGGTAACAGCTGGGTATCACATAATTTCCCCACAGATTCCAAAGTGATTTCTATAATCTATCCTTGAAATGCCGCTAAAATATGTACAATATGTAGTAACTCTTCTCCCCGAACCAGTAGCATTTTTTTATCTGTTTATCAGTTTAGGATTCTACTTATTAACATCTAGTTGTGACAAATATCTGTTTTATTTCATTCAATTTTAAATGTCTACAACAAAATTAGGCATTTAGCCTCCTCTCATTCATCTGCCCTATCTAAGCCCTTACTGAAGAATAAAGGACATTCATCCCTTTATTGACTGAAGTCTGAATACAGTTTTAACATGGATTTGGTCACTAAATTTGATCAAGCAAAACTAACCCCTAGTAAAAGCAATTCTTAGGAAGTTATGTTAATATCACAATGAATAAAAGTAGCAAATTAATACTTATTTTACTAAAGAGTTGTTGCTAGCAAAAAATACAAGAAGATAAATGAGAAAAATATGTAAATGAGGATGAAAACTATACTGGAGGCAAAACTGAATTTGCTGGATATGCAGAAATTATTTGATAAACAGCTTGAGACTTATAGCTTGAGATTTAAATAAGAACTTGATCTAATCACTCTTTTCTATCATTTAAATTTCCAGCAGGTGTCTAAATTACTTTCATTCTCTTGTGAGCTATAGGGTATGAAGCCCTAGGATATAAGCATTGCTATCCAATAACTGCATCAAGTGAATCACAACATGAATTTTATCCTACTCATCAGGTAACCCACTGTCTTCAGGAAATGATCTGACCTTCCTCTCCAAAGTCAACATGTAGGTTTCCCAAACCTAAAATCTCTAAAGATCTATGGTGCGCATTGCTCTTCTAAAACTTTTTTGTCCTGAAGTTCAAAGGCTACTCTGGGCTACAATGTAAAGGGAAAAAAAAAGAAAAAAAGCTTTTATTTGCCACAGGAAACTTTTTTTTTTAAATAATAAAGAGTGCCTCAGAAGCATTAAAAACAATTAAAGAAACTTCTCAGGAAAAGGTTTGTAATGTCAACCAAAAAACCATATTTTTAGATAGATAGATAGATAGATAGATAGATAGATAGACAGATAGGCAGATAGACTTACAGATTTTTCTTTTACAGAAAGCTCAATAAAATATTAATAAGCAACATAAGCCTTTTGAGGGTTTATGTTATGGAATAATAATCCATGCTGCTGGCCACAGACAGCTGACAACACGATATGGGGAATTAGCACAGCATAATTTGCACCCTGTTGTGCACTTCTGCTTAATTTAACAGCAAGAGCTTAGCTCCCCCTGTGTTTCTATAAACATTCAACAATAGAAGTTTCTTTCTAGAGATTTTCCTTCAAAATAAACTTGATCAAATTCTTACTGTGACAACAGATGGTGATAAAGCAGATGTACCATAGGACCTGAAAGTTCAGTGACTGTCAGTCAAGAGCTGCACTAGCAATGGCTACTCTGAGGAACTCCAGCAATGGCATATTGAAAGAATTATTAATTCAAGTCACGCAAAATCAGGAAGAAAAAACCCAAACCATAAATCATACCCTAAGAACTGTGAATATGAACACTTCCATGACTGTACTTCTAAATAATGGCTTGTCTTTCTTTGATGACATATCACCTTTCAGTAAAACACCCTGCTTAATTATTCCATTGTAAATATATTAATACACTAGCAATCCCATATTTGAGGTTATTATTCTGCAATTAAAAAATAAAATGGAGTGTGCTGTGTCTCATACAGATGTTGATCACTAGAATAGATGTTCTGTCAGTCTACTTGAGCAACAACAATCACCTTTTTAAGTGTAGTGGTGATGCAATACATCTGCCACACAGGACAGTGGCTTGAGTGACAGGAAAGCCAGACACTGACATTTGTGTGTACTCACCTTGATACAGTTAGGTTTTTTTAAACAAACTCACTGAGCTGAATTTTTAGAAGATACTGTCGATGAGATTGTTCTGTGTAATTTAAGTGGAACAGCAGCCTATTAAACCAGAATATGACATGATATTATGTAGCTGATCTGGTACAGCTGAGTGTAGTTGTTTTTATTAAATTCTATTAAAAGCAAGAGAAAATAGGCATATCCATGTATATTTGTGAAGGTTTCAAGAATGCAAACTTGCCTGCAAAACACTGAGATTCATGACAGCTGAGTGCTGTGGAACCTAACGTGTACAATTTTACCCCGGTTTCTTGATTTAGTGTGATGTCAGTTCATTATGTCATGACGTTGTTTTAAAACACAGTTGTGGACAAGGTAACACTGTCTCATTCTCATATGATTCTCATTATAAACTGTTAACTTTGAACAGGACAGCTACCAATTATTTTCCCGTAAATAAAGTAAAGTTCAAGAGAAATTCTTCAAATGAAAATTAGAATTTTATTATATAGTATTCTTCCACATTATCCTTTTTTTGTGAATTCAGCATTGATTTAAGGTGGAGGTTTATACTCTTTGAATTCATCATGTTAGAAATGAGACATACACCATGGGAAAAGAAAGTTTTACATACGCTGTTCTGCCAAGATATTATAATCTCTGTTTAATGTGAAACCTTGAGACTTGACTTATCTCTGTTTAGTAGAGAAGCACGACACAATTATAGAATGGTTTGGGTTGGAATCACAGAATAATGGAAACGTCATTGTTGGAAAGGACGTCTAAGATCACCAAATCCCACCATCAACCCAGAAAAACAAACCACCATGCCACTAGAGCATGTCCTGAAGTCCCATGTCTATGTGTTTTTCAAATACCTCCAGGGATGGTGACTCCACCACATCCCTCGGCAGCCTATTCCAGTACCTGACTACCCTTTAAGAAAAGAAATTCTTCCTAATATCTAGTCTAAACCTAACCTTTTTCAGCTTGAAATAATTTCCCCTGCTCCTACCACTATATACCTTTTCATTTGTGAACATGTATGCTAACAGAACTATAATCCCATTAAATGGAAAACCAGCTCCTTGGCAAGTAGCTTGATGAGCAAAATAAATTAAAACTAATTGGAGAGTTATGACTTTTCCAACTGCAATTTCATTTTTTAATGCTTTCATTTGGACAACAGGGTGCATACATTTTTAGAAGAAGATTGATGAATATGGACGAATCCTATAAAGTAATAATCCTGTTCCCTATGTATAATAAAATGTGTACAACACAATATGAAGAAAATGTAGAGATACATATGTATTTGTGTGTATATATTTGCATTAAACTTAGTTTAATTGGGCAATATTGGGCATAATCTTACTTTGACCAAAAATTCTATTTTCCTTTTACCTTAGACAAAAATACCTATTTCGAGGTATCAAGGTACTTTCTAAAGAAAATTGACCAAGAATTCTTGACATAGAACAATGCACAGCCACCACACAATTAAGTGTTGAAATCAGAATTATAAATGAAACAAGTCAAATTGTTCTTTTTCTTACCTGCTGGTTTACGGGAAAATTCCTGTTGATTTTTTTAATCTATAAAAATGAATAAAGAAATACATTATTATTCAGTCACTAGAATTTAAAAAAAAATAATCAAGCATTAGGTTTTAGATATATGTCAGACCTCCCTGTGTGTGACATTGTGAAATTCTGCTGTTTTGAATACAGGAAAGGAGAATACAAATATTTTCTGAAATTTATAACTCTACAGCTTTCTTGATGATTAGAATCTGTAGCTTAGAGTACTTAAATATGTAAGTAAATCAGAACAATTTACTGCCATCCACCAAAGTCATCAAGCTTTAAAAATTTTTTTTTCTTAGATTATGATGGAAAATTGTACTGTAACAGCCTTCAAAACACCTCTTACTCTACCCTTGTTTCCTAATTCAAAATCAAATGTGCAGTATTTGGATAATTGTTCAAGCAATTTTTTTTCTTAAAACATTCATCACTAACCCTAGGTAAAAAGTAAAGAGAAAACTGGTCTAAAACCTGTGATACATGAGTTTATATTTAGCCATGAAGATCATTGACTCTACCTAAATAAACACTGCCAGCTTTCTGACAGAAAAATATCCAATGCAACGAAAATTAAGGGTGGAACATACCCATGCCTTTGATTACTGGAAGAAAAATGTTCTTTTTTTTTTATTTTAAGCATAAGCCCTGTAAGCTTTGAGTAAACCTAGCAAGTCTACCATGTGCATTCATGGCAGATAATATACTGCATTTATTTTTTTCTCTCTTACATTAACTTTTCACAATAGTTTTTGTATCTATGTGTAAATGAAAAAAACTGCATCTTTAATTTAAAGACACTGACAACAATCAGTTGTATAGCCAACCAACCCCTGAAACCAGTGTAACAGTTACACTGCTTCAAACAAATTTATGACATCTTTTAGAAGAAAAATTACCACTGAATTTCCTCCAGTGTTTACAATATCATCTTGAAACAACTATATACAGAGATGTACGAAGCACTGAATTTTGCAGGCTTTAAAACCAGAGTCCTGCATCCATAACCTCTTTATATTCTTCAAGCAAATACAGAGCAAGTCTGGAAGTCTGTCACTGACATCACATAGTTTCACTATCAAAGGATAATTCTCACTGTCAAGAACACACTGGCAAGCAATTTCAGCTGGTTTTCAAATGTAACCTGAATCAAAAGTGTCAGAAGAACATTTCCACTCTCCCTTCTTGCATGTACATCAGCTTCAGTTTCCTCCTTTCCTCTGTGTTAAGGGTAAGCATTAGAGGAGCTAAGACATTGGATGGGCGAAGTTTAAAATAAAAAAGAATCCACACTTTAAATGATTACAACTATCTTAAATGATTTCTTAAAAGGTGGATGATAAACATGGGGATTTTACAGAAAAACAGAGATTCCAAGACTAGAAATTTATTCCTAAATCTGACATGAAATACCCTAGCACGATAAATTCCTGTTTTTGTTCGCAGGGACTGCTAAAATACTTGTAAAAACTTTGTATTGCTTTGTACTTTAAGCGAAGGCTACAGCCAATATGATGAAAAAAGTAAGTTATGAAATATTGTCAAGATATTGTCAAGTTATGAAATATTGTCAAGATATTGTCTTGCACTGCTCTTGTACAAGAGATCGTATTACTTGAAAGAAAATGAAAACATCTCTTTAGGGGCAAGTAACTACTTCGTATTAAATATTTTTATTATGTTTTGTTTACCTCATATATAGAGATTAATTTATTTTTTTTACAATCTAAACACCTACATTGCATAGTTGTTTTAATTGTTGTTACTTTGATGAACTACAACAATAATGTTTATCTTTCAGGTAATATGGTGAAGATTTCCTGAAAAGCATTAATTTCAATTATGTTATAGTTTGCAAATAGCACTGCAGGTGTTCAGTTTTACCTGGAACTAAAAATTAAGTGTAATTTGTTTAGGAATATCCTAAATGTCTATAATTCAAATGAATAAATATTGGACGTTACACAAAATCAATAAAAATTTCTGCAATTAGGCAGCAGAAAGAACCGATTTTAAGATTATCAGACACACTGTCTTGAAAACAGAGAAAGAAAAACATTAGCCAATATTTTTCTTCCTGGCATGTTACAAAATATGTTGCGTAAAATTTAATCTACAGATGATCCAGATCCACCAGTTCTTAAGAATCTAAATGTAAACTTGATAGATTACCTAACAGAGAAATATTCTCTCCATCTTCCATGAAGTTATTGAACTTGATGTAATATTAATATTTCTGAAGCACAATCACAGCCCACAACACTATGTAACTGGTATAAATGACTAACATTTGTTTTCAGCAAAAGACAGCAATATGATAGACTGTAAACATCTATGCAACTAATATTTAAAAATAAAACCTTAGCAGATACTACAATAAGAAATGGTCAAGATAATGTCTTGTACTGCTCTTGTACAACAGATTGTACTGTTCAAAACAAAATAATGAAAACATCTCTTTAGGGGCAGGTGCTCAAAGCAAGTGCTTTCAGAACATTTTTTTTAGAATGATGTGTTTATCCAGTGATAAACCATAAAGACTGGTACAGAAGGAGAAGCTAGTAGACAAATTCTGTTCTGAATGCAAAGATACAGGAAGCATTATGAAAGCTGAACTAAGGCTAGCAACAACTACCTGCTTCTACTTCATGTTCAGAAAAAAAAGTGCTGAGGGGTGAAATTCTATTCCAGTTCAACTTCCATAACTGCAAATTAGGAAAAAAAAAAAGTAAGAATGCTGTAGAGAAAGTAGTCTGGGATTTGGTGATCACCTAAATATGGAAGGAGGGAGAAGGGGACGAAAATAAGGTCTCTGCAGTATGTTGCATCTCATTAGTAAATAAGTATGTGATGTTAATAAAACACATAGCTTAGGACATAGCTATGAAGAATACTGGATGACGAGATGCTATGAAGTGAGGAATGTACCATGGCCAAAATCAGTTAATTTTGTGCACTAGATGTTGCCACCACAAATGGAGAGTTTGCACAGTGATATTCGCTCTTGTTCTGCAGAATAAACAATTACATGGACTGTATCAGTCCTCGACAGAGTGAAAAGATGAGCAGGCTTTGACTTCAGGTGTGTACAACAATTGCAATATTTGTTTGGTTTAATTTTTGTAATTTATTTAACTGTACTCATGTCAGAGAAGAAATAATTCAGAAGAATATCTGTCAATAGTTTTATCATCTTGTGTGAATCACACCCTATTAGTATAGACCTCTGCCAGAATGCAGCTGATTAAGATGACAAAAGCTTGGTTCTAAGCTTTTGCATTCAGTTGAAACTGAACTGAGTTTTTTCACTAGTCTGAGAGATATTATTTCAGACCTTCTTTGAGCAAATTGCACAGTAACTATTCTCAATTTCCAGAAGAGGATTTTAAAGTGTAATCTTGAACCCACTACATATTAGGGGTTGGTTTGACCTTTTTTGCCTATTTAAATGGAATTTGCTATTCCAGTGTAATCACTGGATCCTCATGAGATCAAAAGGAAATGTGCCTTTCAATAAGCACATACAGCCCTAAGGACCATTATGATCTAGAGAAGAGTGCACAGGTTTCTCCAGTTCTTATAAAATTTAATAGGAGCAATCATATGTGTGAAAACTCTGTATGCCCCATGCTTGCTTTAATCCTGTTCCTGAAAAGCTGAACTGCAAATGAGAGGCTCACAGTTGCCAATGTGATACCAGGAAAGATAATTAATGACAGGTATCAAAACTGGTCCTCTGGAAGAAGCAATAATATAATAGGTTTCAGTGGTCAGAACAAGAGTCCTTAACAGAGACCACTCCTTCAGAGTACCTACAGGAATATCCAGGACTGAAGAGCAAAAATTTGGAATGAGTGGTTATCAGCTCCTGCTCAGTATTTCATTGACTTAGACAATAAATCAGATTCTCTCATACTTTCATATATGATTTAATCTATCATCTTCTTGCAGCTTATAGATCTCCTTGCAGATCTCCTTCCTTATCAGAAATTTTCCAACTAAGAAAGAATCCTTTATTATTTCTATTTATGCAGCCACATATATCTGGATTTCCCCAAATAATTTACGCTCTGTAGACTTCTTCATCTATTGCTTGCATTTTTAAACTGCTGATTAACATTCATCGACAGCTAATTAAAACATAATAGCTTGACAAGACTGTAAATTCATTAAATAGTACTTTATCTCATGCTTTAAAGCAACAACACAGTTCACACTATTGGGATGTTAAGCGATCACAAACAGGTAAATAGATCATTACAAATTGGGGCACTTTGGGAAAAAAATGAATCCATTCTGTGATAATCTTATGCTAATGAATGAGTAAGAAAAAGTAAGTAACATTTGGACTATTAGTTGGTTGATCTTAAAAACAAGAAAAACTGTCCTTACTCAACATAATAGGTAAATTGTGGTAAGACTGTGAAATATTATGCAAGAGTAGACATGCACTGAAAACCAGCAGATAAACAGAGAAAGTTTGAAGGAAGCATGCAACAGCTTGCACAGATACATCATACATCAGTGAAAAAATTCAAATATATGTATAACAGCCTATAGACTGAATGTAGGAATTCGTGATGCTGGTTTTGCAAGCTGTAGTAGATTTTAGAGTTTAAGCTGAAAATACGTGTCAGCTACAATATGAAAAGTGCATGCTCTGGAAAATATGGGAGCACAGGGACTATTTAATGCAATATTTATGTCTATAGCATGGTTTTTATCCAATAATCAGGTGACGGATACTCTCTGTTATTCCCTCACTACCCTCCCAGAGAAAGATAAAAAAGTGAATGAGAGAATTTAAAATTGGAAAAAAACCCTCAAAAACTATAATAGCTTTTTAAAAAATAATAAATAGTAATATTGGTAGTGGTGAATTACATGCAAATATATAGAACTATGGAACTATGTAACCCAGACTTCTCACTTGGTAATTGCTTCCCACCCAGGAAAGTCCCAAACTGGACTCAGCAGCAGATGGGGGTGACCAAGGCCAGAGTCCCAGTGACAGCCCACAAAAATCTCAGAGAAGTCACAAAAACCTCAGAGAAGCTGCACTGGTCCTAGATGGGGACCTGCCTCACTGAACAGTGATGTCTCCCAAGCCCCTACATCAACAGGCTGGCAGCAGCTGGTGGGGTCCTGAGAAATGTCAAATCTGGCTGTAGGTAATTTTTATCCTAGTCCTCTCAAACCAGGACACTCCTTGACCTACTAGGGATGATGCCATTCTCTGTTGATCACATTATACCAGCTAAATGGTTCAAATGATAGAAAGATTTCAATTATTGCCATGATTCCAAGTATTTTCATTTGTAACCCTTTTTTTTTCTCCAAACTAGATGCACTGGATTGCAAATGCCCTCATCCTGAATGAAGTAAGCACCAAGTTCCCTAGGGAAATAAATGGGAAAAAACAATATATGACCATTTTTATAGAGGGGAGGCTTGATGCAACACTGAGTAATACATAAGCATAAATATGACCTCTATGGGTGATTTTACCCCTCTACTCAGCTCCTGTGAGATGCTGTATGCACACCACCTGGAGTAATGTGTCCAGCTCCGGAGTCCCCAACACAGGAAGGACATGGACATGGAGTGAGCCCAGAGGAGGGCCACAAAGATGATCAGAGGGCTGAAGCACCTCTCCTAGGAAGACAGGAGAGTTGTAGTTGTTCAGCCTGGAAAAGAGAAGGCTCCAGGGAGACCGTATAGTGTCTTTCCAGCACCTGAAGGGGGCTTATAAGAAAGATGGGGAGGGACTTTTTGCAAGGGCATGTAGTGATAGGACATGAGGTAATTGTTTAAATTGAAAGAGATTTAGATTTATATTAGGTATTAGGAAGACATTCTTTCCTGTCAGGGTTGTGAGGCACTGGAACAGGTTGCCCAGTGAAAATGTTGCTGCCCTCTCCCTGTCAGTGTTCAAGGCCAGGCTGGATGACGCTTTAAGCAATCTGGTCCAGCAGGAGGTGTCCCTGCCTATGGCAGAAGGGTTGGAACTAGGTAATCTTTATTTTCCCTTCCAACCCAAATCATTCTTTCATTCTAAGAGATTTAATATATACTTTTTGAAACAACAAGGATCCCTAGTAAGACCTAGCAATGCTCCCCAAAACCCCAAATATGTTGAATGCAAATAATTCCTAGCAGAGGTCTTGAACTGAAGTATGGAAAAAAATTATTTGTATATTAAGAGTTATTATCAGTTCATAGAATGTAAGAGCACTAATGAGAGCACCAGCTGAACTATGATTGCAAACCTGCATCCTGTCAAACTTTTATTTGGTTTCTGTCGCAAAAGGATTTATTGATGCATTGAACGGTAGCAGCACAGTAGTAATGGATGGATATTACAAAGAAATACTAGATTTGTGCCTAATAGATTAAAGAATTTCAGGATCCCTAAAGAAAAGCTAGACTTCACACATCTGTCACATTCAAATCATAATACTTCAATTAATTTTTTTTTTTTTAATAGCTTCACTTTACAGGTGAATGACATAATTTAATCCTGCTATATTTAACACTTATTCTGAGATTTGGACACTACCAAAGGAAAACAGTTTGCAATGGAAATCCATCTAAATACTTCACATGCATGCAAATCCATGTTACTTTTGGTTAAGAAAGCATACATAAATTCATGAGTAAATATGTAATGTACTTAGCAACCATCAGTCAAGTCTTCCTTTGAACATATCAAGCACTTCTATCTGAATTAATCCATATTCCCCTAGCTAATCTGTTTTAAATTATGCATTCTAAATCACTTGTATTCAAAATACTCTAAATGTAAACCTAATGTATCTTCTATAGCTGGAAATTTTGGATTCTAGAAGCTACCAGAACCAGAATACATATTTTGTTATTTTCCTCTGAATTCTCAATATTCAAGGAAAACTTTTTGTAATTCTACCTTATTTTTCATTAAGGTATGGCTGAAAAGCACCTCAGTAGATCAAAAGCTGTCTGCCAACCCATTTAATACAGTTCTGCCATGATGACATTCTCAGTGTCTTCTGAGTCAACCTATTAGCAACTGCAGCACTGCTTAGCATTCAACATTTTCCTTGTATTAAAACAGAATTTTTCTGGTTACCTTTTAAGCCCATTACTTCTCAAGCAATCCATCACAGAGACAAAGAAGAAATTTCCTGCTCTTTCTGCAGCTTTTTAGAAGTTGAAACATTATTCTTTCCTTGACTAAGCAGTTCCATTTCACCCTGTATTTCCTTGAGAGTTCATGCTATTGTCAAAGAAGCCCAATCTTTCATGATGACGCTGCTTCTGTACATGAGCATTGTAGGACAGACACATTTTTTCTGCATGACCAAGTGGACTGTGTAGTACATTACAACAGTTCTGACCTCCTCAGCCTTTGTCCAAGAGTCTCACAGTTTCTTTCTATCTGCCTAGAGTCACACTGAAATTGGTCATGCCTGCATCAATGAGCAGTCCAAGTTAATTGTCATTTGGCTAGATGGCTTTGGCAACATCCCTCAGATTTTAGCTCCCAGGAGAGAGAGGTCTTCCCACAGTGTTAGCTCCAGTCACTAGACCGAATTTTTTATCACACACAGGAGTGAATCACTCATGCCTGACACATCTCTTCCTTATGGAAAGGGTGATCATTAATCTCACAGCTTTTCCAGCCTGCCAAGTTTTTGTTTTATTTTTTCCCCACTTTGTCATTAGGCCTAAAAGTTCAGTAACTGAGGGCAACTTCGTAACACTTTGCTGTCTAAGAAGAGATCGTTTCCTTATGAAGAAGAACTGCAAGTAGGAACTTCTTGACAGACAGGTTTTCCTCATTCACAGTAGGTGCTATTTTGGAACTTCCTGCCTTTTTGCTTATCGTCTCATCCATACCCTCTGATTCCAGATTCCACTCAGTTTGACAGCTTTCTCATGTAATTTCTCTACCTCCTTCTTAAACTGATTTCTCCGGCAGATACACTCACTCCAATTGATGCAACTGCCCTCCTCCTCAGACTTCTCTGGGAGGGGAAATGAAAACTGTCTCCTAGAAATTCAGTTTAAGATTTGCTTTGAGACACTTATAGTTTTGATTCCCACCTAAAGTTTCCACTTGCACCGTTATTAGGTGCTGGAAGAAAAATACACCATAAGAGAATATATATTCTCATCATCAGTTTGCTGTGCGTGTGGTATACTGGATGAAGCTCATTACTTGTTCTCATTCCTCCTAGAAGTCCTATTCACAGTGTTTGAGTTGCTTCTTTAGTCAGTCACGTCTCTTTGCTTTTTAAGACCCTCTTGCCAACCTGGTAGTTTCACTCTGACTTGGCTGAAACTGAGAGTCAGTTTCTTGAAGACAGCAGGTAGACCTATTTTGTTACTACGCATTCAGCCTATCAGCAGGATTCTGACCTTGCCATGAAAGAGTTCACCGTTCACCAAGGGTTGCATTATTTCAGGACTCTTCACTTTGGCAGAAAGAATAGCACCTGCAGTTCACACTTTGGCATTCAGTAAGACCAAGAAGGTAGTAAAATGGCAGAAGAAATGAGGAATTTTACACAATTATATATTATACACGAGACAACACTCTTGACAGAACCTAATGCCCTCTAGAAATGCAGCTAGTGATTTTTAAAACACATAACTATACATATTGGTCTGAAGGAATTCCTGCCAGAAACGTTCAATAAATTGGCCTTTTGACCAGTTCACCTGAGGCAATGAAGCTAGAGAGGTCTTCTCTAGTCTTTACAGGTATTGTATCTTCCAAGACCCCACCACTACCTCAAGTTCGTTTACTTTAGTTTGAGTGGATTGACAATAAAATTATAGGAACACCTAATCTTTGTTGTATTGTGTTACATTTTGCTTCTTCTGCCTAAAGGATTACACAATTTTATTCTCTTGTTTTTTTCAGGAAGAGCAGTAATATTTACGAGAGAATTTGGCTGACAGAAACAGATAAAAAAATTGCATCTAACTAAGCTAAAAAAAATCACTTGATATTACAATACTTAAATAATTGGGTTGACATTATATGAAATAGCTGTTGAGACATTACTTTCACATGATAATCAAGTAGGTATTAACACAATTGCTAAATGTCACTGTGAGATAGGCATAAAAACCTTAGTTTTTCAGTGCTTGTTTCTGCTGAAGGCTCACAATTCATCTGTAAAACTAATAATTTTAAATTTCACTTGAAGCACTACAAAATTACTTTGCAGTATTTTTATATTTAAAGGTCATGTCCTCATGATTTGTAAAATACTTCTGGTCCCTCCTCCTTTTACACTACAGGGCACAATGTACTCTACATTCAGATCAATCACAGACTCACCTTAGCACTTTATTTAGTTACACTCTGAGCTGTTTTTTCACTGTGAAACCCTTTTGCAATAAAGCTTCTGCTTCCCTTAAATAGGAATGACCCGACTATCCTTAGCCTTCCTTTTCTTATCAAGCTGCTGAGCCATTAGTTTGAAAAGCCTTGAATTTAGTTCCCTTCTAAAGAATGCAGTTTCTTTGACTTACCTCCAATTACACCTTGTAACTAAGACCTAGTTATAAAATGCTAAGCAAAAGTCCTTATGAGTTTTGTCAAGTATCTTTTGGTATTTCTGAAAAGAAATGCTCAAATACTAAGCAATATTGTCACATGCAAGTTTAAAGAGCTGTGGGACCATGGCTGAAAGGCAGGCCAAGGGGTAAAACATGTCAAAGTACCAAAAAGGTTAGGGCAGTGTTTTGTTTTTGGTTTTTTTTAGAAACTCGTATGTTTTTAAGCCCAAACTTTTTTTTTTTTTTAAATGAAATATGTTGAATACTGAGCTACATATGAGAATTATTTCAGTTTTGACAAGAATAATGTTAAATTGACATAGTAATAGTATATTTTTCTTGCCTTTGATATGACCTTTTAATACTAAACAGGAAGAGGTTTGAATAATTAAGAATCAACAGAATTTTCCCCAGGTCTCATGAATTATTAATTTCTCAGCATTAAGGATGACTGAGACAAGCACTGAGCATACTCAGTGTATCTACTCAGTAGTAGTAAATTTAAAGATGACTTTTGCTTGAATGTGTGTTTCAGACTTGCCTATGAGAAAACTATGAACTTTTATTGTTCAGTGCAGTATATTGGGGTATAATCCTAGAAAATAATTTTTCAACAGAGAGAAAAAAAAAGTAAACCAAATTTCAAATCCATTAAAAAATGACATATTGCTGCATGAGTGGGAGTTGTCCCATGGTACATAACATTCAGAAAACATTTTTAAAATCTTTCATTGAATGTGCATCTATGTCAATAGATTTCAGAACAGCGACTCACTGTGATTGTAAGAGCATTAAATACTTTGCCTTGCCATTGTCTACCAATATTTTTTTTCCTATGTGTATTGAACCAACCCTTTCCTTGGCCTCTCTGTTATAACTGCTGTATATCAGAACAATTTCTTTTCAGCCGTACTGCTTCCCATCTGAGGAAATCTCTTCTAGTCTTACCATATGTCTGGTCCTAAGTGCTGATCTCTTGATCCCACTTTTAGTAATAAATTCTCTTCTGCTGTTTCTTTCCTCTGTTTTAAGCTAATGAAGAGTTTATGTCCCTTCTTGTACTGTTATTTCTTTTCAGTGGACTAGTACAGCACTCATCTTATAGAAAATATCACTATCTATTGATTTTTTTTTATTATATAAGTATATGTAGATGAAAATGCAAAGCAGGCTCTTTAGTATTACTAACACTGTATTAGTAGACTCCCCTGTGCCCCACAGAAAATATCACTGAGATAACAGTAGCAGACACAGCAACACAGGTGAACAATATAAAGGACTCCTGAGAAGCTGATCAGAGACTGGTAAAAAGGGTGGTGAAAATAATCCTAGTATTCGTATTAACTTTTCATGATTTCTAATGTTTGGGATAGAAGTCACCAACATCCAAAAATGTAAGATTTATTTTTTTAAGCCAAACGGTTAGTGCTTCTGGAGCTAAACTTTTCTTGTCTGTTCAAATCAAAACCAAATCGAAACAAACAACAAATGCTTTGGAGATGTAGTTCTGTTCAGATAAGAACAAAATGGCCAGTGGAGCTACACAGACCAGTAAGTGGTCAAGTCAATTTCTGTATTTCTTGATGAGTTGGTCAAGATGCAAACTGTCTTCTAAGTCACTCCATCTCATAAAGAGCAAGTGGGAAGTTTCTGTGAGTCTGTCTTTAGGGTTTTAAAAAATGTAAACATAAAATGCATAGGATGTGATTTGTTCTATGAACATACAAAGGTAATGGGAAGTGGGGTTTGGATCAGAAGGCTAAATAGAGGTCAGAAAGCTATAATTTCTTTAAGTTAGGTTTGGCCTGCAACTTATCCAACTATGTAAATGTCAGCTTAATTTACTGGAGGAACCATTTGAAGTGTCAAAAAGTTCCAGTTGTTATCAAACCTATTTTTTAAAAAATTTAAATTGCATACTATATTTTCTTGATTACTGCTCATTATGTTATGAGATGAAAATGCTAATTATGGTTACTGTTTGGTAAATGAGTGTGCTAATCTCCATACAGCTGCAGCAAGAATAGCTGGCTTTCTTAAGTCATACTTTGCTTAACAGTGAGGCAGGGCATACTGACTATCTTGTTAAGTAAATAACTTCAAAAATCATCTGTTTTGGACAACTTTTAGAATGTTTTAGATTCTTTTTCCTATAGTATTTTAAAAATTCTATATTATATTTACACAGCAATATCAAGATCCATTTATTTTAATCTGTTACAAAAGGAAATAATTGTGATGTAAATCATGCAGAGAGACAAAAATTTATCAATTATTTAAAGAGGAACTGAAAGAAACTGTTTAGTTCTGCAACTCTATAGGAATTGTGTCGGCCTAAGGACATACTTCTTCTTGTGAAGGACCCCATTTATGATGTTAAAAAAAACCCCACACCTTTAAAATTGATATTGCTACTGCTATAAAATGAGGCAATCATTTCAATAGAATGATTATTAAGAGTCACAGCTTAAGAGTAGTCTGTGTGTTTTTGCCTGGTAAAGTACAAAACAAGTGTTAATATACATATATATATAAAACATTTTGTATCAACATGGCTTCTATAAAGCAATGTAGGCTAGTTTAACAGTAGCAATTATGCCACAAATTAAGAAGCCTCAGCACTCCAAAATAGTGAGGAACACCTCCTACGATTTGCAAGCATCTCAAGAAGCAAGAATTTTAGTTTAATTTCAAAACCTGAGAGAGATTCTTGTTAGATTTTAAAACTTTTGTGCATTGCAAATAAGATCTCAGAAGACAGAAGGGAAAAGGCTGAGGCAGGCTTATCTGACTACAACATTCACAAATATAGAAAATCCCCAGTTGCTCAGTTGAAGATATCTAGATGAGGCCTGCTTTTGCTGATCTATCTTTCATGGCAAATCTGGCTGCAGAAGTTTGTGCTGACTTCTCTCTTCCTGCTCGTATATCCACCCTATGTTCCCAGCCTCCTTACTCTGATAAAAAAAAATACCCAAACGTTTTGGGGGATTGCAGTGTTGAAGACATTAGTCAGCTGCTTGGGTTTAAAGATCTGCAAAATGAAAAGTTACGCTGTAGTACAAAAGTGTTTGAGCAATTTTGACCATGGTAGGTAATACCAGAGTACCAGGCAGTGACATTGGACATACAGTACACGGGCAGATAAGCATGTATGTGTTGCACTTCAGCAACTGGATGAATCCTATTGGAGATGAGAGCCCTTCCTCCTGCTAAATGGCATTTGCTGAATTTTACATGTGACTTAATGGATGGCAAAGACAACAGCCCCTGGAAGGGTGGCAGAGCCTCAGCCCTGCTCTGTCCCCAGACATCTTTTGGCCAGGAGCGAGACAGATGGCACCAGGCCTGCAGGCTGAGTAGTAAGGAGAGCTCCTGTCTGTCATGTTAGGATGACTTTTCCCACCTGTAGGCAATAATGCTAAAGTATCCTCTTGCCATTTCCTATTAGAAGAGGGAGAGGTAGGTACTTAATTCAAGGAGACTGAATTAGCCTCTGGAGATGTCTGCATACCTTATATAGTTAATGGGATAGAAGTGAGTGCCTAAGTCAGGAGTACTGGTTCATTTCCTTCAAGTCTCAAAGACATTTTCTTCTATCAATTGACCACGTCAGGAGTTTGGGTGGAGAGGATCTTGCTGTCTCAGGGACAAACACCTATTCCTGTCAGGTTACTTAATGCCTCTGTTTTTAGAAAAAAAAAAAAAAAGTAGTTGCAAGTCTAGTTCCATGGCAATCACAAACCAGAGAAGTACTGCTAAAACTCCTTTGACAATGTTAAATCAGCTGAAGTATGTGAGAAGCTGCAGCATATTGACATGCCATAAGTTTTTCAGAAAATATTTTCTGCTAGGCAGATAATAGATTATTCCCCGAAGAAAACTGCCATAAGTTTTTGTAATCATTCAGCCACAGACTTAAAAACACTTTTGTAATCTGGATATACAATGTTTTACTCTGTTTTTTTTATCAAGACTTCTTGTCTGTACAAACAGGAAACCTACGAAACACGCAAATAAATAATCTCTACACAGATTTGTTGCACATTTCAATTTGATGTAAAGAAAAAAAGTAACTTTGTCTTACTATTTACATGGTCAGTATATTCTTGACACAATGGGCTACAAAGAATACTTTTTACTGATATTCTATGTAATTTCAATGCATCTCACTGGAAGAGTAGTAGAATATCTATCAGTAATTTGAAATGGAAATAAAGTTCGTGTCATGACATTCAAAAAGCAGCCTCATTAATAAAACTGGATTTTAACATGCCAAAGTGCTCAAGTGTGTATCTGCAGTGACCTTAAATCATCCGTCTGCTAATATAGCTAAAACTAAGTTTAAGCATTAACATGCATCAAGTTCTCCCTCAGTTACATTTTATGTTGTATTTTATGATACTGAACAATTAAGTAGTCACAGGTGAGATGAACAGGCATTCTTTAACTACCTGGTTGCCTCCTTTCCAATAGTGTTTTATCATTTCCTCATTCTTTCCTTCTAGAAATTAGCAACTACCTTTACTATTACAGGAGATCAAAATAGAATTTAGGAGCCCTGAAGGTACACTATAGTAATAAATTAATCTCTTGACAAACTGCTCAGGCATAACTGATAATTGGCTCATAAAGGAACAAAGCTGGAGAATCTTACTCTTTGGGTACATATTTGTATGCATATGTACATAAGTATACATACACATAAAATTAAAGCAGCTTACTTCTTTTTTCCCCTTAGTCTTAATGAATGGGTTTAATTCCATGACCTCATACTGTTCTTTCCCCAGGGTGAAATAATGGTGATGAAATTCAGGATTCTATGAAGAAGACTACATTTTGAGGACCTCTATTTCACGTATTAGCAAAGTTCAAAGTTATTTGTATTGAAGAATAAGGACAAATCCAGAAAAGCAAAATGCCCCTCATGTTTAAGGCAGCTATATTCACTGACAAATCTATTTCTATCCACTCTTTGCCAGAGAGTTCCTAAATTAATTGAATTATTCATATATATGAATTGTTTGAACTATATATTTGTGACCAACAACTTTATAGGATTCCTAACCTGACACAATAAGAAATTATTGAAAATCATGAAGTAACAAAGAAGTTAATATAAATTGTGCTTTATGTTACTTCCTAAGCAAGTTAGTTTAAGACCAAAGTTGTCTCAAGTGATTCCATAAACACAATAAAAAAATTTTCCTTTGTTTCTTTCTGCTAAAAAATCTACTACAGATGAGGGGATCGAGTGCATCCTCAGTAAATTCACAGATGACACCAAGTTGGGTGGGACAGTTGATCTGCTTGAGGGTAGAAAGGATCTCCAGAGAGATTTGGACAGGCTGGATTGATGAGTCGAGGCCAATTGTATGAGGTTCAACAAGGCCAAGTGCTGGGTCATTCACTTGAGTCACAACAACCCCATGCAATGCTACGGCCTTGGGGAAGAGTGGCTGGAAAACTGTCCAGCAGAAAAGGACCCAAGGGTACTTGTTTCACTGACTGGGCTGTCAGGCACGGGAACAAGCTGCCCAAGGGAAGTGGCTGAGTCACCATTTGTGGATGTATTTCAAAGCTGTGTGGACGTGGGGCTTAGGGACGTGGTTTAGTGGTGGACCTGGCAGTGCTAGGTTAATGTTTGAACTTGATGATCTTAAGGGTCTTTCCCAATAGAAACAATTCTATGATTCTACAGTTCCTGATAGGTACAGTTAGGAAAATACTTTTTCGCAGCCTGAAACTGTTAAAAATAAATAAATAATAATAAAAAAAAACAACAAACAAACAAAAAAAAAAACAAACCAGAAACTTCCCATCTAGTCATCAGTTCAAAAAGATAAAAGTTATCCAAAGGAAATTAATGACTATTTAGTGCAGTAAGTCACAGAGCACCATGAATTGTGAATGAGAAAGAAACAAGGTGCTTCTCAATTTTTTAAGCTTGACTTCATGATATTCTTTGAAATAAATTTCATATGTAATGACTTCATCTTTTGAAATAAACAATTTGGTGAAAACAAAACCAAAACAATACTGCAATCATGTCAGTGCCCACACAGGCAAGCAGCACAGCTATAATTTAAGACTTTACAGACCTTCCCCAGAGATGACTGCCACTTAACTACATAAAAGATATTTTAAGGAGATAAGAAATCTGTCACAGAGTTTCATAATATCTTTTTTTTTTTTTTTTTNACCTTGGCATTTTGGCAAGAAAGGACAACTTGTAATTACGAGTCCTTTCTTTTAACATGTTCTACCTCCCTCCAAAAACCCAAGTGGCTTTCCTGCACTATTAGTCTAAGACTGCTCCTACTTCTTTTATTCATTCTTTATTCATTTTTTTTTCTTTCTTTCTTTTGGAGATGTGTGACTAGCGGAGTCCCTCAGGGGTCGGTACTGGGACCGGTGTTGTTCAACATCTTCATCAACGACTTGGATGAGGGTATAGAATGTACCCTCAGCAAGTTTGCTGATGACACTAAGCTGGGAGGAGTGGCTGACACACCAGAAGGCTGTGCTGCCATTCAGAGAGATTTAGACAGGCTGGAGAGTTGGGCAGGGAGAAACTTGATGAAATTTAACAAGGCGAAGTGTAGAGTGTTGCATTTGGGGAAGAACAACACAATGTCCCAGTATAGGTTGGGGGCTGACCTGCTGGAGAGCAGTGTAGGTGAAAGAGACCTGGGGGTCCTGGTAGATAACAGGATGACCATGAGCCAGCAATGTGCCCTTGTGGCCAAGAAGGCCAATGGCATCCTGGGGTGCATTAGAAAGGGTGTGGTTAGTAGGTCAAGAGAGGTTCTCCTCCCCCTCTATTCTGCATTGGTGAGGCCACACCTGGAGTATTGTGTCCAGTTCTGGGCCCCTCAGTTCCAGAAGGACAGGGAACTGCTTGAAAGAGTCCAGCGCAGAGCCACTAAGATGATTAAGGGAGTGGAACATCTCCCTTATGAGGAAAGGCTGAGGGAGCTGGGTCTCTTTAGTTTGGAGAAAAGGAGACTGAGGGGTGACCTCATCAATGTTTTCAAATATGTAAGGGGTGAGTGTCAGGGAGATGGAGTTAAGCTTTTCTCAGTGGTGACCAGCGATAGGACAAGGGGTAATGGGTACAAATTGGAGCATAGGAGGTTCAAATTGAATATTCGAAAAAATTTTTTTACTGTAAGGGTGACAGAGCCCTGGAACAGGCTGCCCAGGGGGGTTGTGGAGTCTCCTTCACTGGAGACATTCAAAACCCGCCTGGACACGTTCCTGTGTGATGTGCTCTAGGTGGCCCTGCTCTGGCAGGGGGGGTTGGACTAGATGATCTTTCGAGGTCCCTTCCAACCCCTAGGATTCTATGATTCTATGATTCTATGATAATTCCTGTTAATATTGTTTTGGGATTCGCTTTTACTTGGGGAATGCATCAAGAGTTAAGCAGTGACTTGGAGCTAGAGGTTTTGTTTCTCTTCTCAGCATACCTAAAGCATGTTTTGCTCATCAGTAGACCTAAACTGCCAAGGTGTCAGACAGAGCTCCCACATTAGAAAGCAGTTGAGGGGAATGATATTCCCCTATTCCTCTGTCCCTGGAACATTTTATGAAGCTCTAAGCTATTTTCTTGGTGTCACTTGTCAGCTTCTCTCTAAATGAGTCCAACATCATGTATCTGAAAAAAAAAAATGGAAGAGAGATATAAGGCTGCCACACCATCAAACCTTAAGGCAATTCCTGTTAATATTGTTTTGGGATTCACTTTTACTTGGGGAATGCATCAAGAGTTAAGCAGTGACTTGGAGCTAGAGGTTTTGCTTCTCTTCTCAGCATACCTAAAGCATGTTTTNAATGCATCTCACTGGAAGAGTAGTAGAATATCTATCAGTAATTTGAAATGGAAATAAAGTTTGTGTCATGACATTCAAAAAGCAGCCTCATTAATAAAACTGGATTTTAACATGCCAAAGTGCTCAAGTGTGTATCTGCAGTGACCTTAAATCATCCGTCTGCTAATATAGCTAAAACTAAGTTTAAGCATTAACATGCATCAAGTTCTCCCTCAGTTACATTTTATGTTGTATTTTATGATACTGAACAATTAAGTAGTCACAGGTGAGATGAACAGGCATTCTTTAACTACCTGGTTGCCTCCTTTCCAATAGTGTTTTATCATTTCCTCATTCTTTCCTTCTAGAAATTAGCAACTACCTTTACTATTACAGGAGATCAAAATAGAATTTAGGAGCCCTGAAGGTACACTATAGTAATAAATTAATCTCTTGACAAACTGCTCAGGCATAACTGATAATTGGCTCATAAAGGAACAAAGCTGGAGAATAAAGAATTGATTACCTACATCAACTATAAAAATATATTGTGATATTAATATACATAAAATATATGTGATTACTACTTTCTGAAACATTACTCCACCTAGCAAAGTATTACAGATTTAATTTCAGAAAGAAATGAAGCAATAAAAATTATTCTATAAATTTGTTGCAGATTTAATATATTTTTCCTTTTTAACAACATCTATTAAATCTTACTCTTTGGGTACATATTTGTATGCATATGTACATAAGTATACATACACATAAAATTAAAGCAGCTTACTTCTTTTTTCCCCTTAGTCTCAATGAATGGGTTTAATTCCATGATCTCATACTGTTCTTTCCCCAGGGTGAAATAATGGTGATGAAATTCAGGATTCTATGAAGAAGACTACATTTTGAGGACCTCTATTTCACATATTAGCAAAGTTCAAAGTTATTTGTATTGAAGAACAAGGACAAATCCAGAAAAGCAAAATGCCCCTCGTGTTTAAGGCAGCTATATTCACTGACAAATCTATTTCTATCCACTCTTTGCGAGAGAGTTCCTAAATTAATTGAATTACTCATATATACGAACTGTTTGAGCTATATATGTTGTGACCAACAATTTTATAGGATTCCTAACCTGACACAATAAGAAATTATTGAAAATCATGAAGTAACAAAGAAGTCAATATAAACTGTGCTTTATGTTACTTTCTAAGCAAGTTATTTTAAGACCAAGGTTGTCTAAAGTGGTTCCATAAACACAGTAAAGAAAATTTTCCTTTGTTTCTTTCCACTAAAAAATCTACTACAGATGAGGGGATCGAGTGCATCCTCAGTAAATTCACAGATGACACCAAATTGGGTGGGACAGTTGATCTGCTTGAGGGTAGAAAGGATCTACAGAGAGATTTGGACAGGCTGGATTGATGAGTCGAGGACAATTGTATGAGGTTCAACAAGGCCAAGTGCTGGGTCACTCACTTGAGTCACAACAACCCCATGCAATGCTACAGCCTTGGGGAAGAGTGGCTGGAAAGCTGTCCAGCAGAAAAGGACCCAAGGGTACTTGTTTCACTGTCTGGGCTGTCAGGCACGGGAACAAGCTGCCCAAGGGAAGTGGCTGAGTCACCATTTGTGGATGTATTTCAAAGCTGTGTGGACGTGGTGCTTAGGGACGTGGTTTAGTGGTGGACTTGGCAGTGCTAGGTTAATGTTTGAACTTCATGATCTTAAAGGTCTTTCCCAATAGAAACAATTCTATGATTCTACAGTTCCTGATAGGTACAGTTAGGAAAATACTTTTTCGCAGCCTGAAACTGTTAAAAATAAATAAATAATAATAATAAAAAAAACAACAAACAAACAAAAAAAACAAACCAGAAACTTCCCATCTAGTCATCAGTTCAAAAAGATAAAAGTTATCCAAAGGAAATTAATGACTATTTAGTGCAGTAAGTCACAGAGCACCATGAATTGTGAATGAGAAAGAAACAAGGTGCTTCTCAATTTTTTAAGCTTGACTTCATGATATTCTTTGAAATAAATTTCATATGTAATGACTTCATCTTTTGAAATAAACAATTTGGTGAAAACAAAACCAAAACAATACTGCAATCATGTCAGTGCCCACACAGGCAAGCAGCACAGCTATAATTTAAGACTTTACAGACCTTCCCCAGAGATGACTGCCACTTAACTACATAAAAGATATTTTAAGGAGATAAGAAATCTGTCACAGAGTTTCATAATATTTTTTTTTTTTTTTTTTAGCAGAGAAATGGTGTGTCCAAAGGATTTGGGGCTCATTTCCTGTGCCTACTGGTCATTTGTTATTTTGTCTGTTTCTGTCAGCAGGGCTTGCTTGCCTCGACCTCTTGAAACTGTCACAGAATAACTGAAGTTCCCGTCTTCTCCCCCAGCCCTCTATCACTTCCTCTGAGTCCATTCTCTTCCTTAGGCAAATATAAGCTGTGCACTAGCAGAATGCACTGGATGTCTATAGCACTTTATGAAGCAAGACAACCAAATGGAGAAAGTGCTTTCAACACATTAGCCCACTAATAATGTATTCCCTGTGGTGTCTGATGGCTTTGTGAGTGCATTTCAATTTCTTTTAATTCCCTCTTTCGTTTTGTTGTTTGGTTTTTTTTTCCCCTTAGTTGGTTATGGAAGAAAGGCAAAACTTGCGATGTAACCACCTTATATTAAAAGTAAGTAAGAGAAAAAGGATGTGAAAACAAGCTAACCTTGCTTTAAAATACAAATAGTAAACAAATATTCATATTTCAGGGTGTTGTTTATTAGTTTGGTTTATTTTGGTTTTCAATACAATAAAGAGGAGGAATACAAAAAGAAAGGCTGTTATTGCCTAGCCTCACAGTTCCCACTTGCTGTTTTATCAACAGTGGTTCGTGATTCACCACTTTCAACACACTCTTGCTTAATATAAACCAGTTGTGGAATATTGTAGAGTTTCCTGCTTGCCAAAAATAGGTTGAAGTAGCTGCAAGTATCCAACTGCTACTAAAAGGGCACCTTGGCATTTTGGCAAGAAAGGACAACTTGTAATTACGAGTCCTTTCTTTTAACATGTTCTACCTCCCTCCAAAAACCCAAGTGGCTTTCCTGCACTATTAGTCTAAGACTGCTCCTACTTCTTTTATTCATTCTTTATTCATAATTTTTTTTTTCTTTCTTAATTACAAGTTCCTTGCTACCTTTCACCAGGGTGGGATGTTGAAAGCAAGTATGACATCCCTCCAAAATGGCTCATAACTCAATAGATTGCAGTTTTTTATTATACCATGTCAACTTAAGCCTTCAATAACAATGAAATGAAGGAAAAGAAAGATTCTCAGACTCAACATAATTCCTACATAGACTAAAGAATATATTGAATACTTTGATGTTTTGCTTTTATTTACATAGGACAAGGCTAGAATTTAAAATGACTCCATACAAAATTGGATGAATTAGTGGGATGTTTTGCTCTGTGACAGTACCATTGCAAAATACTCTTTCTGCAAAAGTGTGGCTCTTTTTTTTAAGGTTTACATTTAACAGGAAAATTGTAGTTCAGCTTGAAGAGTATTTTAAAATAAGATCCTTTGATGTTATTATCTCTAAGGTCATTATTTCTCTCAAATAGCATTTTAGGACTATATAGTGCTAATATATATCAGTATAAATGGTAATACTTTACTATATATTATTGACTGCTGTAAGACTTCTAATACTATGTACAGCAGAACTGGAATAATACTGTTAAAACCAGCATTAATAGATTTAACATTTGGGGCAAGTTTAGCACAGAAAGGCAATTTTATTTCATTTTTAAGGCTATCATGACGAACTGAAATTTATAAGGTATATTCTGAATCAAAACCACATGTCTCAAAGATGAGTTCTGTAACCATAACCAGAATGTGCCATAACAAATGCTCCAAATATAAAGCCAGAAGGTTTTTTGCTACAAATTTCCCAGACAAGGGGACTATTCTGGAAGAAATATTCTTTTCTGTCACTGTTTTCCTGACCTGCAAAATGCTACATACCATCCTTTAAGATTAGATACATTATGAAAGTACAGGTGAAACACACTGGAGCAACAGTAATACAGTTTGGCAAGACTTAGTTTTTCTTTGCAGTTAAACCAGTAGTGCAGCTATACCCAAAAAGATATAAAATATCCCACATTTCATCAGTCAGCAAAGTAACAAGGCAACAAGTTAGAAAAAAAAGACATGCAGCAAGTTGCCCCAAATGTAAGAAAATATAATACAAGGCCATATGTAATGCTTGATAACAGTGACATAGAAACAGATATGGCTTCATATGTCAAACGGGTAACAGCCCACGATTTATGTAATTTTGATGCTTCACTGACTACATTTATTGATTTAGATCTATGTGCCTTAAGAGAATCATATATGGAAAAAAATTTAAAAGCAGTATGATTCTATAAGCATATCTAGTTTTAAGTGCTCCTATAGAGACCTAAATATCAGTATTGGAATGAATACTTCTATAGGCTTCCCTTTACACAATCTAGAATGAGATGCAGAACAAAAAAATCAATGTCAGAGCTCTGTAAATGTTTAATACTGCTTAAAAACCAGTGGAACATATATTTGTTTGATAATAGCCAATTTATCTGAGTAGTTCCATCTTTGTTCTGCCTTGGGAAAAGTATACAATATATGTAAAAATTATTCTATTGGTAATATTTTGAAGACTTCCTATTTTTTGTTGTTTGTTTGTTTTGGTCTTCACTTTCCGAGGCTTTTAACTTCTAAATTATAGAAAAAAAATTTTTTTTCACTACTACAGAATGTACCACTGTATGAGGTTTAACACTGATACTGATCATTTTGGACACAATCCAAACATACATAGCTCAGTAATCAACAAAAAGTTAAATATTATTGCAATACACAATTCACAGGGCATCTAAGAGCATAAATTCCCTGAAAACTCCAGAATCACTAGCATCAAGGGAACCTCATGATCTACCATGGTATTTCTACTGAAAAATTAAAATGTGAAATCTGTTTACTTCATATGAATGACACTGATTTATTCATGTGATAAAAAAAATCCACAGAATGTTCTTCCTGGTGGTAGCATCTAACAGAAAAATAAGACGTACTACCCATTTATTTCTGTAACTTACTAAGCACTGAATGCAGTCCTGTGATATTTTATTCTTCCCACAAGTGGAACAGATTATATTATTCTGCTCTTTTCTCCTCATGTTTCATATTTTTTTTCCTTTCCCCCTACATAGTCACTGTCAGAATATACTTGTCCTTCCAGTAGCAGTTTCTTTCCTTTCTTTTATTAGGCATTACATTTTGAGCATATTATTAAAGCCATTTCAATTGAACTTTTGAACTTTGTTAAAAATAAAGGCTTAAGTTCAGGAAAATACATATATTGGGCCAAACTTATACTCAGTTTGTAGACCTCTTCATCCTACTACTTTCAGGCTGCTTCCATGCTTCAACCATCAACACATGTGCCTCAGTAATATCATGATACATGTTAAGCCAGAAAATGTACCATGATGGAATAAAGTTAAGCCACTGTGAACTAAACTTGCAAAATTCATGGGTATTTGCAAGATAAGTTTAAAACTAACTTTTTGACGCCTTCTGCTTGACAACCTTACCTCAGTTGCCTATTATTTATGTCTGATGAAGTTCATGCTGTTCCTTCATTGTCAAGTGCTAGCTTCAAGGTAAGAGGTGTAAATGTGCAATTGCTGCAGTGTCTCCCAAGGAAATGATGGAAGAGGAAAGGGAAAAGAAGTATAATTGCACTCACTTTATAAGAACCTGCCACAGAAGGAAGCAATGGGCAAGGGTGACAAATAATAGTCTGGGAGGACAAATCCCCAAAGACTCTATTAAGCTACATGCTAGAAGATACTAACTGCAATGCATTAACTTTTTTTATTTTTTTATTATTTTTTTAACAAAACAAAAGGTCTTTTGGCAGCACTTCAATAGAACATTATGGCAACAAAATAATTTTCACTTGAATCAAGTTTGAAAAGGACCTTGGGTAAAATCCCTGCTAAAGCCATTAAAAATTTCATTTTTGAGCCCCTTGAAAACTGCAGCACATACATTAGCTATGTAATGGCCACAGGTGCATCTTTATAGAGTACACAATGTTGCAGTATTTTCTTATATTCTTCCAGAGTGTAGTTTCTTTAAAAGTTATGTGACCCACTGGATGCTGTCATTATAAAATTCTTTAATAAAATACGTGGTAAAAAACTGAAATCAGTATCGACTACCACAGGAATTAATACAGTTTAAAGTTAATGCAAAGAAAAATAATTCATAGCTGAAATGGAACTGCAAAATTGAAAATTCCTACTTGCATCATGGTAAGAAAAGGTAGAAGCAGGACTAGAGGTCTTTCAAAGATGATGGTGTGTAGACACTTCGATTTTCCTTCTATTTTTGCCTTTTTGTTATTTTCTTGCTCTCTGGTAGGTACCAGCTAAGCATTCTGCAATTGAGTCATACCACCTTTGTGGCAGATTTGAACATATTAGATCATGACAGAAGAGATTTTTACATTATCCTTAAAACACTATAATTGAACTACAGACTCAAACATGAGATTTTGGAGCCAGGGACTCACATTTCACAACTGTAAGATACATATAGGCACACAGGGAGAGAAAATTATGTTCCTCCTACACACATTTGTGTGGTTTCAACCATCAGATATGGGTTTTTTTCAGACCTATGTGTGAAAAGGTAAAATATTTCAGATTTTCTGGTTGAGACTAATATGCTTTTTGTCAAAATATTCAGGCATTTTTTTGGTGGATTTATTCAGATAAAATCTCTCTGACTTCTCAAAGACACCAGTGACAGGATGTATATATTTCCACCACTGTTAGAAGGGACAGGCAACTTAAGATGAGTACATGGATCATGAAGGAAGGCAAAGGCCCAGATGGAGCTCAGTCTGGAGGCTGTCACATGGGACAATAACAAAACTTTTCACAAATGTATTAACAATAAAAAAAGAGCCAGGAAGAATCCCCATGCTTCATTTGATGCGAGGGTGGTATACTGCAACCAAGGACCAGGAATAGGCTGAGATACTTAATGACTTTTTGCCTCTGTCTTGAACAGTCAGACCTGCTACCCCCAAGGTATTCAGGCCCCTGAGCTGGAAGACAAAGGCAGAGAGGAGAGCAACAGCCCCATAATCCAGGAGGAAGTAGTTAACCATCTCCTGTAGCACCTGGATGATCACAAGCCTATGGGGCCAGATGGGATCCACCCAAGAGTACTGAGGGAGCTAGCAGAGGAGCTTGCCAAGCCTCTCTCCATCATTTATCAACAGTCTTGGTTAACAGGGGAGGTCACAGATGACTGGAGCTTACCAACTTGATGCCCATATATAAGAAGAGAAGGACCATAAGGAGGATCTGGGGAGCTACAGGCCTGTCAGCCTGCCATTGGTACCAGGGAAAATCATGGAGAGGTTTATCTTGAGTGCACCCATGTGGCAAGTGCATTACACCCAGGAGATCAGGACCAGCCAGCACGGGTTCAGGAAAGGCAGGTCCTGCCTGACCAACTTGATCTCCTTCTATGTCCAGGTGACCTGCCTAGTGCATGAGGAAAATCATCCAACCATGGCAATTCTGTGATTTTTTTTTATTTCCTTGAGTATCAAAGTCTCAACTCACCACCCTAGGGTTCCTGACCAGTCAAAGGAAAGAAAGTATGTTCTGAGGGAATTAACCTCACCATAAAATAAGTGTCAAAATTAAATCATAAGGATCACTCTTCAGATATTCTGCTTGAAGACACCTAAAGTAAGGCAAGAAAAACCAAACCCAAATCTACAGGATCCAAACTTGACACAATGGCAAAAGAAATCTTTCAAAAACAATTTAGTTTTTATGGTCTTATTTTCATCTGCTTTCTTCTTTTCTAAAAGGTAGATATGAGAAAGAATGTGTAAGCTAACATTTCTTTAAGCTATCCAGTACTTAAATGAAACAAATAATTTTCCACAACCTTTAGACAGAGATAAGAAGTTAACTGGAGGTAAAAATCAGAAGAGTAAATATAAGTTTTCACAAAGTTAAGATAAATTCCTGTACTCTTTGTTTCTTTGGTACTGGATCTCAGTGTAAGAGACAATGACTGTGAGCAAACGTCTCTCTCAGAGGAAAAATGCTAACATCAACAGCATGTGTTTGTCAATAACCATCTTGTAAGGAAAGAAAATACAGAGACCTCTAATCACATCTAATCAATGTTCTGAACAACACTGTTGGTTTTTTTTCCTGTCTGTGTTTTTAATGTTTGTTATATTCACTTATCACATATGCTGCCAAATAACTACTTCTTTACAGCAACTTACAATTTAAAATAAAAGAATATTACAGAAAAGAGGGTCTAACTAGTTTCCATAAATTCATGTGCACTATGAACAACTAGGACAGTTCTAAAAATAGATCAATAGATAATTGTCATAAGCCCTAAATCTCACAGTTATTTTATGAGATGTATTTGCGACATAGGAAATAGAAAGTTTGTCATCATAGTTGTATAATTTACAATTTCTATCTTTTAAAAAATCAAATACATTGACATGGTTTCTATATTTTCATGAAACTACTATAGTTATAATCTGTACTCATTTCTAAAATACTGGAAATATATTAGCAACTACAATACATTACCAAAATTACAGTTAAACTAAACAACCATAATTATAGTCTCGTCAAAGCTACATATAGGGTTACCAGACAAAATTTAGGTGCATCTATTTATTGTTATAAGGATACAAATACACTACTTTAAGTTGCAAGAATCATTAATAGTCTGAACTAAAAGATGACATGGGAAAAAAATGGCATCCTAGACTAGATGAGACTAGAAAGGTTCTAACACAGCAACAGCCTGGTAAGGATGAATAAATAGCCATAAAGTTGGCTTGTACTGAGTGGAAGCTTGCAGATGGTGGATGAATTCATGTCTGTCACTTATTTATAATACAATTACTTTTATGTATTGCTGCCAGATGGAACATATTTTGCATCTTGAATATAAATATCCAAGAAATACAACATTCTTTAAAGTGTTCCCTGTTTTTGAAACAAAAGCAAATGCAGAGGCAGGTTTGGGAAGCTAAAAGAGATTTAAGGAAATCTTAGAGCATATAAATAAAACCCTCAAGGGCTTCTTTGTTAGAACTCAGTTCAAAATAACGGAGATACCCTTGTGTTCTCTATTGTTTTGAGGAAAAATAGGAAAAGTATAATTTAGACTTTTACATGTAAAACTACGCATCATCTAATCCAAAAATACATCCTAAGCAGATCCAGAAAACCTTTCAACTGAACTTACAAGTAGTTTGAAAACTACTGTAGTTAGTAGGTGAAAACTTTTGCATAAGATTTATTCTTTCTTCATTAAAGAGAGACACCTGTCCCATAAGATCTAATAAGATCAGAAAAGTACAATGCATAAAGCATAACTGCATTTAATCTTTGCTGATAGTGAACATCTGCACTGAAAGAAGCACTTTCTGGTTTTCCTTGTGTTAAATGATACCCAAACAGGCCTAATATCTATTTCTGATCTGATTATAACAGTCTTTATCTAGATGTGATTTCTCAGATTTCCAAAAAAGTGCAGAATTTTTTGTGCTTGTCCATCACACCTGCCTTTCTCCTGCTTGTCTGGTCTTTGTTTCTAATCCTAGCTGGTATTGCTAAAAAGCAAATGACTCTGATAGTGATGAAGTGAACTATATGACTGCAGGGGAGAATATTTTCCCATTCAATGATTTCTCACAAAGTCTGATTTGATGACAAACGTGAGTTGACTTCTCTCAGACAGCCTCAAGCATTGTTTATATGCAGATAATTCTGTGTGTGAACCCATTAGGCTTTTATGACAGTTATAATCAAATATGATTGGGAAACCTTCTGGCTTACTTGGATACATACTTACATTGTGCTTTGTGAGGCTGGAAATGTTACTTGCTATTGCTTGTAGCCAGTCAATACAGTCTTCAGCAGAGAGACACTGAATTATTCCACTGCAAACCCCATCCACAGCAATTACTTGGAACGCATTTTGCCTATAGACATGTCATAACAGATCAGGTCAGAAGAAAATTTCATCTGTTCTGGCATATCATCTTAACAATACTTGCAGAAATGCTTTTCTTTCAACTACAATGAAGGTCATCCACTGAAGAGCAATAAATTGCTGGTTTTCCTGTTTTGTAAATACCTGATATGTAAAAACATGCTGAGGGGTCCAAAAAAAAGGTCCAAAAATGCGATGAAAAATACACAAATTAGCTCCTTGGAACCTTGACTTCAGAAGCTGAACGAGTGAAAGAGATGGTGAATACCAAAGAGGTAATACTGCAACACTGCAGATCACAGAGAACAAAAAGTGTGTGCTGAACACTACAGGCAACAATTTGTGAAAATCCATGGATTCTACTGCCTTTTTCTCAACAATTTTTGTTTCATTTTTCTAATATATTGCTTAAACACAGTAAGAGTCCTGTTTAGATACCTGCTCATAGATGCTTTTGTTTATACAATTTTGATCCTCTTTTAAACCACTGATAGAAAGGCTGGAAAATTCAAAATAAATACAGTAGCATTAATGATTTTTTAAATTGCATTTCTGAACATAGGTCTGTTAGCAAAACAAGCTGGAATGCCAAAAGACATGTAATTACAAAAGCAGTGTCCACCTGGGTGCCTCTACTCCAGCACCAATCTGGGCACCTATGCAGTAGTCTGGCATGCATTATAGAGTGATTTATATAACTGAGTGCTGAGTGGTTATAGAACAGGAGAAAACTTCCACATGCTTCAGCAGTAGCAAACCTAATTTCTTCAGTAAATATCCTTCTAAGCTAAAAGCCTTTGAAAGGCTCACAGGTCTCTGGCTTCAGGAGCAAAAACCTCAATACTAATCCATATTCCTGAGTAAGAGATTATTAAGCATATAGAGATTGCACAGTTCGACTGCTGGCATTCTGCTATAAACCTCTATGTTAATGATCAATTAATGGTTTAAAATTAAGTGCATCACTCACATTATTGCAGAATGGTTAAGGCAAAGTGAGTGCTACCTTCAGTGTAAAACTGTGTGTAATGGATGACGGTTTCTGACATCTCCAGACATACCCATTCTGCAGTTATTTTTACCTCTTAAAACGAAATTCCAGTTGTATAGAATGTAGAGCTAATATCTGTATCTACCAATAAGGCCTTTGCTGCATCCATGTCAAGTACAGGCATTTCTTTCAGTCAGGAGAGACATTAAAAACTAACCAGATCCATGACTTTGCTTTGAGATTAGCATCATGCAAGCTATCTCTTTCAGAAGGATAAGGCTTATATATCCTAACATGGTGATGCAGAGGCCAGTGGTTAGTCTACATCCATCTGCTGACTTACTAGTTTAGTTGTCACACAGGGAGCGATTCTTCTTCAAAATAACAAAGGTAGAACAGAGAGATACTTTCAGTGACTCATTCTCACAGTAATTTGGGTACAGATTTTGAGGAAGATTTATTTAAATCAGCTTTAGGCAATGTAACTAGCAATTATTTTCTATATCCTTTATTTTAAATGGCTACAAATATAAATAGAAGAGCATGAAGAGCATGCATGATGTTTGGACAAATTTTCAGGAAAAACTGATTTATTTTCAGGACTCCTCTGCTTTCAATTCAAATTATTGTAAACCAAAGTAGGAAACTAAAGAATCTGTTAATCTGTGACATTAACCTGTACAAGCAAAGAAAACCCTGTGCATTCTAGATTCAATCCTAATGCACAAATTTCCCTTACACTACAAACGCTGTGAATCTGTGTTCAGACTGTTGCTACTGTTCCTAGGTATTTGATTTGTGCATGTACAAAACCATTCATCCAGAATATTCCTGCCAAATTATCAATAAGCAAAGACTCTAAAATGTATGGCTACCTAAAAATTTACATCTGAATGTCTGTGCAGTAGATATCCTTAGCTTTACATTATTGTAACGGTATTTCTTGAATTAGTCTACCAGACAAAGTCCATACTACCAAACAAACCTGAAAAAAATAGGGTATTAAATACATGTTTTGTATTAAATAGAACAAATAATAGATTAATCACTTTATAATACAACAATAAACACTTTAGAGCATATTACTTCTTATTCAACTACACGTTTCAAGTTCTGAGCCTTCCAGAACAGAGTAATACCTGAAATGTATAAACATTCCAAAACTAACTTGAATGTCCTCTATAATTTTATATGAATACCCTCTGGAATTAATGTATCCCACTAGAAAAGCTATAATATGGTTATGAGGTGTAACAGTGTGTGTGATAATGATATGATACATTTCTGTGGTTGTCTTTTCAAACTCTGAGACGTAAAAAGTTATTAGGCTTTAGATAGTGAAAACAGGCTTGTAAATATTAACTACAGAAAATGTAATGCGTTGAATTCCATTCCAGGTTGTTTTCTTATATTATTTTCAATATCCTTTCCTTACTGTTGCTCTTTATAGAAGTTCCTGTTAAATATTATCTACCTTTCTCTCATAAAAAATTTAGAGTCACATTTTAAAATGTTTACATTAGTTTAAAAGACTTATAGATGGTAACAATATAAATTTTTGGTTCTATGTCTTTTTGAAGAAAACTCCACTTCCTCTCTTATATTTATATTGCAGTTTTGTTCCCCTTAAGTACTTGACTTCCTCATGTTAGCATAGAATGACATAAGGACAAAATTATCAGCATAGTTATTCAAGGTTTGAGTATTAATTCAGATATTTGGGGCTTTATGAATATAGTTCTAAATCTGCTTTCTGAAAATCTCATTGCTACCTACAAATCTTTGTAATATACAAGTTCTAGAACACATATCTACAGCTGTGCTTTATCAATGCAGAAGAATGAATTTTGAAACCCTAGATCTATAAATAGTTGAATATGCCCTAATTTTCCATGTGAGTAGTACTATTGAATTCAATATCTTATCTCAAGTTTACAGTAGAGGAGATCTTCGATTCTGGGCCCTTTATTCTTCATGCTTTTAATTATTTCCAGTTCAACCACTGTTGTGCACTGAGTTGAAGGTTTTCACAGAATTTAATAGACAACTCCTGCCTCTGTGGTGACTACATCTTGTTCCCTTTCAGTTCAACCAATAAGCCATTGTAGCCTTTCGTGTGCGATTTGACTCCCTGGGCCACCCATTGTTCTTCAATGAAATAAGGACCATGAAGCCAAGTAAATATGAGTTTGCTATTACCCATCAAAAGCTGCAGGCTGTTTTTAGCTTTGCAGTAATCTAGTGAGGAAAAAAAACCTATTGCCTAACCTTCTCTTATTTCAGGTATGTGAATACAAAAAAGGGTGGCAGACCTAGCTAGTGTACTTCAAGAAACAACATGCTTAGAATTAAGTGAGGTTATAAGAGGCTCCTGTGCAACTTTCAAATATTTGCTGAGAACCAATGAGAAGAAGCAGGCTGTGAAAAGAAACAATAAAATTCACCCCATGCAACCCCCAAACTGAGGCTAAAGAACACTCCTCCTAGTTTTTGGGGGAGATCTTAAACCCACAGCTGGGGGCAGCTGGTATCAGTTGGCTGAAGGACCCAGAGAAGCACTGGGAGAGTGAGTGTAGCAACAAAGAAAAGATACTGAGGAGGTTCCTTCACAAAAGAGTCTTTCCAGAAATATTAATGAAGCTTTTCTCTATTAGGTGTGTAATTTTACCTCTGTATGAATGGAGAAACATGAAATTTTAAGAAGCTAATGCCTGATGAGCCATCAGAGTACAAGATAACACTGTTCTTCCCACTCTTACACATCTAAGCTGGCAGACATGAAAGCTACACAGGAAAGCCATTTTTTCCCCATTAGTAATGCTTCATCACCTCAGAAATGGTAAGTCCTTTGTGGTTTTTTTAAGAGTTAATTTTTCTGACAGGTTAGAAGAAGAAATAATGGAAAAGCATGATCTATAACTGTAAACAGCTGTCCTTCAGTTAATGACTTTTTTGCTGAACTCACAGTATTTTTTAGTATTAGAACTGCATTCCTATATATAAAAATTATTTCACACAACACATAGGTATTCAAACTTTTTAACAAGTATGACCTTATTTTTATACTATGCCTTGCTGCATTTTGTAGCTTTCTTTTATATTGAAATGCATAACACTTAAATAACAGTAAACATTTCAGAATATTCTTGTCTTTCTCATTTCTTCTGATTTACTAGATAATATCCAATTAAACAATAAAAAGCTGTGGTTCTTGATGATGTAATAAATATAAAACTGACTATGAGTTTTGGACAGCTTCCCCAGTGACTAGGAGACAAAATGAGAATGAAATTAGAAGTTAATAAATGCCAAGTAACTCCTATGGGAAAAAATGACCTTAGCTATGTAGCAACAAAGCTACATTACTGTAGCTATAAACATCGAAGGAAGAAATGCAAGAGTTACTATAGTTTTCTGAAAACCATCACCTTAGTGCTCAGTGACAGTCAAAATATAATAAGTTATTACAAAGTATTAGAGAAGTGAGAAAAAAATGGAAAACATCATAGTGTCTTAATGTAATCCTTTTTGTGGATCTGATCACCTTGTCTCATAGAATATATATTCAAATTACAAAGGAGAGAGAATAGCAAGAATAAACAGAGCTATGGAAGGGTTTCCCTAAAAGGAGGTAATGCTAGGGATCCTTCAACCTGGAAAACAGAAGACAGTAATCTGAAATTATAAAAAATTAAATCAAGAATGCATTTCTCTTGATAAAAGGGTCAGGGCCCTGAGTCCATCCTCATCCCTCTCCTGTGTGCCTGGCTGCCTGTGCTTGAAGCCAGCTCTGCTATGGCATGGCTGTGGGATGTGGGATAATCTTGATGTCAAAGAGCTTGAATGAGGAGCCTGTTTCCCCCTACATTTGGGAGCTGCGTGTCAGCTCAGGCTGTTGCCTTTGGTCCTTCCCTGAGTTTGATTTCAGCTACACCTGTGCCTGGACATGTATTCCAGTGATTCGGATCTAACCTGTGGGCTGACTTTCCCACCTGACCTGAGCTCCAGCTCACCGTGATGGACTCATCTGAAGATCATGCCTAGGCCTGCTCTGGTCCTCCACTGGGGGTAGCTGGATAGGGCCCTTGTCTGAGAGGACACTGCCTCATCCAGCTTCACTACCACCCTCTGTTCCTGGCTCATCTTCCCCAAGGGGAAGCCAGCCCTTGCTGATGTTAGAGTAGAATAAGGGCTGAGGTGGACCTAGAGAGACCACCTTTATGAAAGATCTTACATTCTGTGTCTCTGGCACCAGCTGTGCACAAATATTGACATTCCTCTAATAAGGCAGTTCCCTCAGGCTTTTATTGGTCAACCAAGAAGTAAATTGTTGGAACTTTCTGAACTTCTTTACCTGCACAGATCTGATCCTGGAAGGTACTGGGAGAACCGTGAATGAAGAAGTGGAATTAAGCGGAGATCGCACCACCTTTTTTCCCACCTAAGTCCTGGGGATGCTGGCCATGAGGAACACGATAATGTATCCTGAAAAACATTAAAAGATCCTTCTCAGTTTTGGGTTTCATTATACATAGTTAGCAAATTTGGAAAGTGAGAGATAGATTTCAAAGACAATAATTTTCATTTTAGTATCATATTCTACTTTCCCCAGCTAGTTTTATCTAGCACCGGAGAGATTCTGAACTTTTTCTCAGAAATAAAACAAATCTAAATAAACTTTAAGGTCAACAAGCTTAGAGCAAGTGTGAGAAAGAAAAAAACCTTAGGGATAAACTGAGTGTGTCCTTTTTTTGAAATGACTGATCATGAATTAAATTGAATATTAGCTACGTATCACATTATCAGCTGTTAGTTTTATACCTCAGCTCTGAACAAAGGTGACATCTAAATTATTCACTACACAACCATAATTCTGTTTTTTACTGTGGCTCCTTTCACATTTGCATATATGTCTATTCCAATGACATCTCCTCAAAACCTTGTAGTTAAGAATTAAATTTAACACGTCAAACTTACATGCTTATGATTGATATTTAAATTTTACCTGTTTACACTAGGAAAATTCAACTTTATCATGTCTACTATAATATCTACAAAGAATCTACAAAGAATGAGTATTTAAATATCCAGAGATTAATTTCACTAGTATTTGTACAGAATACAATTTTTAATGAGAAATTTTTATAAACACTGAAAAGGTAATCCAATACTTTTTTCTTTAGAAGATGCTTTACAAAATAGTGTTAGTGATGTTATTTTCTGAAGAGCATGATTGTCACTGAAATCCATGCAGCACTTTTAGAATATCAGTAAAACTGTAACTGTCATTCCTGCATCATTTTTTTTTTCTTACCTGTATCTTCTATAAAATAAACATTAAAAATAAGTACACCTTATACTATTCAAGGGTATGATTACTGCGTCAGATCTATGTAATTTTAAAGCTTCGCCTATCTGAATTCTATTTATACATATATGTTCACATACCTTTTATGTATATAAAACAAAAGATCACCATGTACATCAATTGAGCTGCAGAGCAGGCTTTTTGTAAGTACATTCACTTATTTAAAAGACTGAATCTGTGGTGAAACAGTCCATAGATTCAATCCAAATAAATAAATGATTATTTAGGAAGACTAAGCTAGGATGTTGTTTTGAATAATGCCTTGAATTTTTAACACTCTCAGCCTGCTTTCAGTATCCATTCTTCAGCTGTTATTAAACTTGGCAAAAGAAGACAAAATGAAGGAAAAATTCATAGGCCTGGATCGGGCTGCAACAGAAATGTTAGCCCTACATAAAACTACTTTCAACTTACGTCAAAAGGCCAAAACTGGTCCTGTCTACTCCAAATTCTTAGTAAGAAGTCTACTCCTTGTGAACCACCAAAGCTATAAATTAAGAAATAGATTCTGGCCATAATTCATAATGAATTCTAGACAATATTCTGAGAAAACAGATGGATGAGAGCTGTACATAATTTAGGAATTCATACAGAGGTTCATTTGGTTTTATGAAGCATTCTATTCTTGTGACAAAGGGACATGAGATGAGAACCCCATTCTGGTCTTCAGAATTTAATTTAGGATGAATTATAGACTCATGATGCCTGATTATATTATTTAAACTGAGAGAAAAAAGGCTTGGTTTCAGTAAAATATTATCAGTTCATATAGAAACTATAGTGAATTTAGATCAGTTTCAACACTTGCAGAAATAGGATTCACAAATGGAAGCATGCTTTTTATCCTAAAATTAGATTTACAATTTAAGTGGCTAGCAAAAAAAGTTTAGGGCCTGATGCAATAGCCTTTCAACATACATACATATATAGACTGTGGACATAAGTCTACTCTGCTTCTGACATTGTTGCATTAGTTATTTATATATTTATATGTACATATATAAAATAAAATAAAATTATTTGATCTGCATTAAGATGCCAATTTTATTGTTTTTATCATGTTTTTTATGAATTACAGATCCTATAACTGTATATACATCGTAGACATTACTTATATTAAAATGAGGATGAAAATCTGTGCTATTGACTTTCTAGTTTCTGGGCTCCTATTTAAAACCTTTACCAGAAAAGTATGAAGGAACAGTAAAACAAGCCCAAAATGAGAAAAGCAAAGTCTACTGAACAAACAATGCTTATGTTTCTGTTTTTTGGTTTTTTTTTTAATATACCTGTAATGATTATGCTTTATACTGGTTTATTTATTCAGTGCTCCTTACTTTACCTGTGCATTTTCCCTATCACAAAGAAAAAAAATGCAGCAAAACCCCCATAAAAGCTATATAAAGTAATGGAAATTTTGAAATAACCCGACTATAAAAATTGTTAAAAGCCCCTTGATGCAATTCAAAGGCAACTTTTACTAAAAATCTGATCAAACATCTGTACCATTTCATCCTGGAGAGATTTTGCTCCATAATGCTATCATTCCTGAGTAAGATTTTAAGCGTAAATTACTCAAAGTAAGATGCTCTCACCTTAAGAATAGGCAACCACATGCACCTAAACTAATCCTTTGCCAAATGTTTTAGATAATAAATGAAATAATAATAACGGAATAATATTCTGAAAACAAAAAGATTTATTTTCTTTTTTTTGCAAAATGCCTAATACCCAGATAAAAACAGTAATCACATCCACCAGGACATAGTCTCAGCTGGTACCATTTGTCATAGTTTAATACCTTGCAATAATATCTGGCAACTCTTTTTATCACCTATAGAACTGTTGATCTCTAACGTTAACTAGAGCTTCTCCCATGTTGCTGTCCCTTATAAGGTACTTCCACTTAGCTATTATAGTATTATTATTATTATTCTGTGTAATTCCATCCAAGAAATATAAGATCTTACCGTGTTGTTGGGATGGTAGTTGAGATGCAAACCACTGTCACAGAGGGGAGAGGATGTGCCACTGCTTTGGTCACTGGGGGCACCTAATTAAAATACAAATTCATAAAAAAGTCCTCATTCATCTACAATGCTAGAATTCAAATTTTGATATGTCTGTATGCATGTTATTGCTTCTCCACACTGGTTTTGTCATATTTAACATTTATTTACTTTCTCCATTCAGACAGTTTCTACCCTCTGGTTTGAGTGGAGTGCCTTTTTAAGATGAGTGGGAGCTCAAGAAACCCTCCACTGTTGCCTTGCTTAAAGGAGTTAATAGTCTGCTTGGTAAGAAAAAAAACCCAACACTTCTGCAGATTCTATAGTGAAAGAGAAGTGTGTAACTCCTCACTTGTTTTTCACTTACAGAGCTACTCAAATAATCATAGAATCTGACGAGTTGGAAGGGACCCATCAGGATCATCAAGTCCAACTCCTGTCCCTGTGTAGGGCACCCCAAGAGTCACACCAAGTGTCTGAGAGCATCATCCAAATGCTATTTGAACTCAGTCAGGCTTGGTGCCATAAGTACTTCCCTGGGGAGTCTGTTCCATGGCTCAGCGACCCTCTGGGTGAAAAACTTTTTCCTAATATCTAACCTAAACTTCCCCCAGTACACCTTCCATTTCCTTGGGTCCTATTGCCAGTCATCAGAGAGCTCAGCACCCGCTCCTCCTCCTTCCCTAGTGAGGAAGCAGTGAGCTGCCATGAGGTCTCCCCCCAGTCTCCTCCAGGCTGAACAGAGCGAGTGCCTTTAGCTGCTCCTCACACAGCTCTCCCTCTAAACCCTTCACCAGCCTCAGAGCCCTCCTCTGGACACTCTTGTAGCCCTGTGTCCTTTCTGTACTGTGCCACCCAAACCTGCACACAGTACTCAAAATAGGGCCACACCAGTGCAGAGTAAAGTGGGACAATTACCTCCCCTGACTGGCTGCCGTGCCTAATGCTACTCTTAACGCTTTTGTTACTCTCAATGAAGTTTATAGTTTATAGTTTTAAGTGTTCTTGTAATAATTTAGGAAATTACAGTGCTGCACCTCAAAAGAAGCATGATAGGTTTAAATGAAATGCACATTTGCTTGCACTACTCAGGGTACTCTGTGATACACAACTCTACATAAAAGGAACTAATATACTGGGACCCATTTTAAAGAACATGGTGTTCTAAATTTTCCTTATCTGACTAAATTTTAATACCTTGGCAAAAGATAAAGACATCATTTGCAGATTTGTAGTAAAAAAGACGACTTCATAAATTTAGTTTATTTCATTCTAACTTAAAATCAAAAGCTAAAAGAATTGAAATAAAATATTTATTATTTTGTTGCTTAAAAATTAGACAATTAATTTTTCCCTCTTAGGACCAAGAAACAGAAGGCAAGCAGTAGTGACGAAGAGCAGACATATAAATATGCTTAGACATGCTGCAACTGTCTATAATTATGCATCCACATTTACAATTTAATATAATTAAGGGAAGACAGTTGTCTCCATATGACTCTCATGGGGCTAGTTGACTTCAGCTCAGTTGGACTTAAACAAAATACTAATCATGTGAGAGTAATTTATTTTTAGGTAGACAGACACCTCCCCCAAAGCCTCTGAATTTTAAATGGAAAAGTTAAGTTCTCCAAATATACACACACAGCCTCATTTTCACATTTGCAAGACAGAACTGTTTCAGAATAAAATGTTATATGATGCTACCTGAAAAAGAGCTTATAAATACTCTGCATCAGGATGTAAGGTCCTGTAAACTAATGTAACACCACTGTTATACCTGCAACTTTGCTGATTCATGTCACTCAAATGCTTGCTGATCTGTTTCGCAAGAAAACACAGCAATTTTTTGCTTGAGGTGAAAGTTACTGCTAGACCTGGCAATATGAGCAGCTCACTCCCAGGCAGCAATTCTGACTGAAAAAAGCTTCTGTCAATCACCCTAAGTGCACAGTAGGTCTGGAAGCTGCAAGAGTTGAGTATTGAACTGAGTTTTCTTCTAGCCAAGTAATAAAGGCTTACATGCACAATCTTCATTCAGCGGCAGTTTGAGAAATGCGGGTGCTCTTTTCAGAAAGGACACGGTTAAGGTCACCTCCTCCCCTGCATTGCGAAGGACCTGAACCTAGAAAAGAAATACAGACAGGGCATTTTGAAATGAGCATTTCACTAAAATGCATCAGCAAATGCATCCAGAACCACACAGCTTTCACACATCAGAACATAACTGCCTAACAAGTTATTGCAATGAGATTTTTTTAAAACAGAAGGTAAGATTTAAAGCTTGCTAGACACTTGCTTGTTGTTTCTAATCACATATTCAGGTAAGGGAGGGTCAGTGTCGGCCTCCTGTAATAGCACTGTCTTTGCACTCTGCTATTGCACAACTTGCTCCCTGACACTGTTGAGCTGTGCACCTCCTTCTTTCAGAACTAACATCCTCTACACTGGCATGTGTGGATACAAAATTATATATTTTCTCTCCCTCTGAGGTTGTCTCATAAACCTCCAACCAAAACAATAGCAGCAGTTTCCACAGCTGTGCCATAATCCTGTGAGTAAGTCTTTCCAACAGCTAGAGTTAAATTTAGCTGATGCGTTCCAGCAAGGATGAGAGACCTAATCTTCCTTGCAGCCACTGAGGAGAAGTATCTATTTTAATCCTTAAGTCTTAGATAAGCACAAGCCTGGGTTTTGCCGGAGGGCAGCTTGCATTTTGGTCATAGGAATGCGTAAATCATCTGTCTACCTGTGAATGTTTCTAGCCTCCCTGTACCCTTCCCCAGCTGCTCCTGAGGCTCTTGTTCGTGCCTTTAGCTTTTGTGTGGCATGGCAGACAGACAACTCAGAACTGAGCACAACAGAGAAAGGGAACACCAGGCACCTCCACAGAGTAGCACAAAAGGGGCACAAAAGAAACTGAGAAACTAAGAAATACGTTGTACTTAGCAGTGGAGGAGGAATATCTGGATCGGTTTATAACATGAGAGCCAAAAAGCATCAGGTCACACAACTCTGTTCCAGAGAACAACCATTTCCTGTTCTTCTGGCTCTGTAACTTCAAAACTCTTCAAGGGCTGATTTAATTTGGATTTAAAAAGATGGAAGACAGCACCATGGCTCTGTCTGAGGGACTGCACTCACACTGTACAGGAAGCCAGCTCACTGGGAGCAGTGTTAAAAGAGCTGCTACACAGTGACATATTAGACAAACATTTTAAACTAGCATAAATCTGCTCCCTTTCTGTTGTGTTTTCATGGTAGCTGGATAACACACATGAAACCCTACTGTCATGCTACTGCTTGCAAGAAAGCCTTCTAGATAATTTATGGAGGATTACAAAGCCTGACTGTACCTATCAGCAGTTTACAGATTTAGTTACATGTCTGTATATAACTATTTGCAGGGATGTTTTCACATGGAATCACTGCATTACAATAACTTAAAGCAACTCTTCAAGAAAAAAATGTCTACTTTGCATTTAAACACAATACTTCCTATTTCAGTGTTTGTGACAGAATGAAAACATGATGATGGAATATTTGATTCAGTATCTGAAATACACTCTGAAATTTTAGCCACATCATTGCTTAAAATAGCCCAACGACAAGGCACAGTTTGCATGTGAACAAATAAATACACACACGTCACAACAAATTTAATCAACTTCAACTGCATGCCTAAAACGTACAAATCTTAGTACTTATTAGTGCATATTTCATAGAAAGAAGGTGATGGCCATCTCTAATCACTTGAAAGAAAAGAGGGTTATCAGGAGTAGCCAACATGGATTTACTAAGGGGAAATTTTGCTTCACTAACTTGATCTTCTTTTACAAAGACATGACCAAATGGGTAGAGGAAGGGAGAGCAGTGGATGTCATATACCTTGACTTCAGTAAAGCTTTCAACATGGTCTCCCATACAATTCTCATAAAAGAACTCAAGAAATGTGGGACAGACCATTGGACTGTGAGGTGGATTGTTAACTGGTTCAACAACAGAGCTCAGAGGGTTGTGATCAGTGACACAGAGTCAAGTTGAAGGCCTGTGGCCAGTGGTGTTCCCTAGGGATCAATAGTAGGTCCAGGATGAGGGTGTGGAATGTACCCTCAGCAAGGTTTTTGATGATATGAACCTGGGAGGGATGGCTGAAGCACCAGAAGGCTGTGCTGCTATCCAGCAAGATCTGGACAGGCTGGAGAGCTGGGCAAAAGTGAACCTCATGAAGTTCAATAACAACAACTGGAGAGTCCTGCATCTGGATAGGAATAACACCAACCACCAGTACAGATTAAGGGATGTCCTGTTGGAAAGCAGCTCCATGGGGAAAGACCTTTAAGTCCTAGTGGAGAATGAATTCTCCGTGGGTCAGCAATGTGCTCTTGTAACCATGAGGGCCAGTGGTATCCTAGGGTGCATCAGGAAAAGTGTGTCCAGAAGATCTAAGGAGGTTCTCTCCTCCCCCTCTACTCTGTCCTGGTGAGACCACAGCTGGAATACTGTATCCAGTTTTGGGCTCCCCAGTTCAAGACAAACAAGGATTGACTTGGAAGAATTCAATGGAGAGCTACAAGAATGCTTAAGGGACCTGAGCATCTCTCCTATGAAGAAAGAGTGAGAGAACTGGGGCTGTGATATCTGAGGGCTGGCTGTAAAGAGGATGAGGCCAATCTCTTTTCAGTGGTGCCCAGAAATAGGGCAAGGAATAATGGGCTGAAACATTAGAAACTTCTTTACTGTGAGAGTGACAGAGCACTGAAACAGGCTGCCCAGAGAGGCTGTGGAGTTTCCTTCTCTGTAGACTTTCAAAATCCACCTGGTTGTGTTCCTGTGTGACCTAACATAGTTTATCTTGCTTTGTTTGGGGGTTGGACTAGATGATTTCTAGAGGTTTCTTTCAACCCCTAACACTCTATGACTTGCAATCTGCATAACAGAAGATCAAGACTCTGAAGTCCTGGATTCCATCAAAGAAATCATACCATATCCTTAGCCTACACAGAAATTTTATCCTTCTCCTCTCTTATGTGGAAGTCTCACAGTTCAGTACAGTCATAGCCAAAAAAGAAGCTTACAGGCTTGTATTCTCTACTGCAACAACAGATGCAGACAAAAGAAGTGCAGGAAAAATACAGCTACCCTCTGACTTTTTAAAGCTATTTATTTTTTAGAAAGAACAAGAGGAAAAATAACAGCATTAACAACTTTAATTTATAAACTCACCTTTTAAGATACCTAAGAAGAAGTAGATAGGATTTGTGAAAGAAGCTGAGACAGTAAACTCTACCCCTGAAACATTCTTTTGCTCTGAGTCTAAATGATTTCGTTTGATAATATATTGTTCTGCAAAGGCTAGAAGTTACCATAAGTACCTTTTTTCTAAACTCTCTCTCTCAAACTTCTTTATCTCACAGGATGAAGAATTTAAACTGGTACACATTTTAGTTGAAATCAGCAATAGTTAATTCATTTAAGTGCATTTTGTAGTGTATGAAGCATATAATCCAGGAAGTGACAGATTTTGACATGCAGAATAAAGACTGAAAAAAGATGAAAGGTTAAAAAAGAAAACTACTAGGTATGATTACAACGAAGAAGAGAACAGCTATTGATCCCATTTCCCTCACTTTCTAGTCATTAATGAAACCATTCTGGGAAATAAGGTTAGCTGAAGAAAATGGGATTTTTAATTAAATTTATTAATTGCCTTTATTATAGCTTTCAGTTGAAAGCTTTACTGTTACTTTACCTTTTTTGTCTTACTTTTGCATAAGAAATTAACAGTTGATGATCTGCTTTAAATCAAGTATGCCTTGTAAGACTAATTTATTTTGTGTCCTCATTCAATATGTACACCACACCCTACTGTCAGCCCTCTATGCAGAGAGATAATGAGGTACATCAGGAAATCTACTCATATACCACAGAACATATCATGTTCATGAATAGAAAATTAAGTTATAACTTCTACAAATAAAGGAAAACATGCAAAAGTAACATTCCTAATTGTTACAGCGAGTTTTGTCTATGGAAAAAATATTTGAAAAAAGGGAGTCAAGCAGTTTTCCTGGAAGATAAGATACAGTCTTAATTTCTAGAGTTTTACAAGTATGAGTGGAATTTGACCAGAGAGACTGGCATATGAATCACTTCTCTCTTCCTTATTGCCTAAGATCAGCTTATCTCAGAACTTTATAGAGCTATTTTGGTAAAATGAGGACTGTGTGAACGTAAACGTATTGCTTGTTCAGGCTTGGAAAACGTATATTCATGAAAAATGAGTGTATCTGCACAAGTATATCCATGTGGACCTGAAAAACTGGTCTGAATCAATAATGAAGATACTGAAGAAACCAGATGTCAATCATGATACAATTTTTAGATGAAGAAATGGGTAGATATCTGCTCAGCCATCCTACACTCTTACTTAGAAGAAAGATCTCTCACATTGATTGTATATAGGTTGCCAATACTTTGTCAATCAAGCCCTATAACTGACAATGTACATGTTTGCCTATTTCTTGCAGTGATAATTCAAGAAATATTTCTTTCACTGTGAGGGTGACAGAGCACTGGAACAGGCTGCCCAGGGAGGTTGTGGAGTCTTTCTCTGGAAACATCCAAAACCTTCCAGGTCGTGTTCCTGTGTGCCCTGCAGTAAGTGACCCTGCTCTGGCAAGGGGGGGGGTGGCTTAGATGATCTTACATAGTCCCTTCCAACACCTAACTTTGTGTGATTCTGTGATTTAGGTGATTTCAAAAATAAGAGGGAAGTAGACTATCTATATCCTTTATACATCTTTTTCAGAGTTGCAGGTTATTTTATGACTTATAAGGAAACCCTAAATCTTAGTCTAGGTTGATCAGAGTAAGTAACATACTGTACATTTCTAAACATACATCAAATAAAAAATATTTGAAACATTTTGCCTAGTATGTGAAAAGATATACATTTCTAAAAAGTTGAAAAGAAACATTTTTTGGAAGGGATACTAACTTTGAATAAATATGGACATATTATTTCAAAAATTTCAGAACAAAATATCCTATGATTTTTAAAATCATATATGAAGAATTTAGTGAAGGTGAGATAAATTCACAGTGCCAAATCCATGGAATATTTTCCTGACAAGAATTTAAGTCAGTAGGTAACCTAACATTTCCAGAGTCTAACAAGATTCTATCTCCCCACTGTATAACTCTTCCCTCTGGAAGAGATCTGTATGTCTATGCGTTTGATTTTGATATGTGTTTGACATGTTGGTTTAGTAGTTAGCTTATGGTGTTGGTCAAAGGCTGGACTGGACAATCTTGGAGGCCTCTTCCAACCTAAAATATTCTGTGATCATGTGATTTAACAGTTTTTAAAGCACTGCATCCCAGATTGCAGAAAATGCATAATCAGGCACTAATAAACAGATTTGCTTATTCTCTGTATCAATGAATGGAAGATTCTGTTTTATTTCCAGAGGTTATACTAACTATTCAGGATATATGTTTTGGCTTGGTTTGGGGTTATTTGGGTTTTTTTGTTTTTCTATAGAGCCCTAGATTTTTAATATTTTGAAGATCTAAAGCCCTAGATTCCAGGAATATGAATTCACCTACTTTAGGTTTTTATTTTAGTAATTAACAGTGAATAGAGAATAACTCTAACTGTGTAGACACAGGTGTTGAATGGATTAAATAGTAAAATTTAGTTTTGCTGTTACTGCGTGATTTAGCTTTATTTTTTAATTTCATCTAGGGAGCAATACTCATTATTGATTTGTGTGCTCGGTGTCTAATTAATTCACCTCTGTAACAGGAAGAAAACATGATTTTAAGAAGTCTTAACACCTCCTCATCAACATTAAGACTATATATTAAAATCCTGCTCATGTCTGAGAAATCATATATGCATTTAGTGTAGAGTGAGTTGATCAAGCACACCAGTAGAAACATTAAATACATTAAATCATAAATCATAAGCTTGCTACCAGTGGGATTAAGAAATAATTTACTTCTACCACAAATACCCCTATATTAGGATATTCATGTTAGGATACTCAAGAGTGAAGTGACACAGGCAAAAGTAGCATGTGCTTGTCTGAACCAGTGCTATGCAACATAGTGAAGACCCAGTGTTTCTGAAGAGAAAGTCTTGATATTTCCATGAAATTACTGTAATGACACTAGGGGGACCATTTGAGGAGGTGAATTTTATGGTCATGTGTGATACTGCTGAATAAAATCTCTACATACGAATAGCACTAGTCTGAATATTTAGTAATGTCTACAATGATATTATTGTTTAATTTTATAAAACAGTTTCAAGTTCCAGTTCAAAACAACATTTGAACATATGCTGAAGTCTCTCTTTTCATATTCAGGAAAGCACTGAAGTGTGAAGTCCCTCAAATTTCAGGGTTTTTTCCTGAATTAGTCTGTAAATCTCTTAAATTACCAGTGAAATGTGGCCATAAATGAAGCAGGATTTGAACAGAAAACATAGTCCCTGAGTTCTGTGTTCTCCTGAACTGGAGAAAATTCTACTCTTCAGTGTGCTTTAAAGGAAAATTCAGTTCTTTGACAAATACTTTGAATTGTAAGTATCTGGGAAAAAAGGAAAAGAAGAAGCCTCATTGTAGAGTTACACAATGCACACATTCAAGTGCATCAGTGGATACCACAACATACATTCTGGTACAAGCACATAAAGGCTCAAAGCCAAAAGGCTCAATGCATACACACAACTGTCTTCAATTATGTTTATCTTAAAAAAACAGAACAAAACCAAACTATTTTGTTCAGTAAGAGCCATGCAGTTGATGCTGAATATTTTAATTAAAAACACATCAGCATATTGAGAGCTTTTATTTCCTATGATCTAATATTTGCCAGTATTTGGCAACAATGAATGTTAATAAAGAAATATAATAGAATTTAGTATAAAAGTTTTTATTTTTCGATCATAAAATTCTCATACTCAATATATAGAGCAAACTAGAATACCGTTCTGTGACAATGGTTCCAACTCCGGTTGTCCAACTCTAAATATACTTCAAATCATAATCTGACCTGTACATAATTGTATGTTTTAAGTTTTTGCTGTCTGGTTTCAGAATCTGTGTTATGTATTCAGATACAAACCCAAATGGCCTGCACACTAGAATTGGGAGCTTGCTCAAACAAAGCACAAGGAAATGCAAGGCAGAATGGTGCAAATGCTGAGAAAGTAGAAGGATGTGCCCCCTTAGAAACGATTTTGAAAAATGGAAGATGCGGGTTTATGGCTTTTCAAAATGACACAGGAACCTAACCGAGAGGGAGCACTTACTAAGGGAGTACTCCAGCTACTAAGATACAAATGATAGTTTCAAAGCAACGTACACCAAGAATCAGGATTTGATGCTTTTTGACAAGTCCTATCAGACAGACAACTTAAAAAAAAAAGAAAAAGAAGTATTTTTGATTCCAAGTGATAAAATTCATTTACGCTAGACCATCAGGTAGCTTCTCAGATGGACAAGGTCATATGAGTCATCTCATGGCTCTTTTTAGGCTTCCTTCATTGGTCCTCACCCTGCCTCTTTTCAAAGCTTCTTGGGTTTTAGATGCAGGGGTACCAGAACATGAAACTCCAAGCATTATTAGAACACTAAATGGTTCACCTTTAAAAACAGAGAGATTTCATCATGTTCCAAGCCTACCTGCAAAGTAGGCCATCTATATTAGCTGACACTAAGAAACATACACAGATTTTCCTTCATAGGAAATTACTAAAATAATCAGATGTGAGAAACATGAATAAGTGTAATGGTAAAGTAGAGGAAAGATATTTCACAAATAATTTAATGGAAATATAATTAAATCACATGAAAAAAAAAATCCATCAGGCAATAGAGGACTAAATATAGGTCACATAGAGGATACAGACTCCTGTCAATTTTTTCTTCAATGTAGTTCCAAGGTAAAAAGAGACTACTGCCACTTCAGTGATAAATCTACACTCAAGTTGGAAACAATAATCTGTTTTTAAACTTTTAAGCCTAAAATTTGTCGAATGGAGTATAAACAAGTTTGTCTAAAGGATGTGATGACAACTTTTCTAGAAATCTTTAAACCTTTTTATGTTTCATCATCAAAACAAAAATGCTTAGTAAACTTTCAATCAGAATAGCAATGGGCTGCAATTATTGCTTAGTTGCAAGCTTATCTTTTCAAAAGTAATAAAGGAGTGTCTCAGCAAAAGATTTCAATGCAACCACTTGAGGAAAAAAAAAAAAGAAAGTAAAAGTCTGACAGAACTGTGCAACTTTTTCCTGCTCTTCTTTCACTAATCTTAGAATCATTAATAAATATCGCCCATAAAAAACATTAAGATACTGCTCAATGCATTCTTAGCTTATGTACTCTAATTTTTAATTCTATTTCACTAAAGATTGGCCTACTGACCATCACAGTTCACAGTGAAACACTGGAAGGCCATTACACCCATATGGAAACTATGAAAAACAAGGGATGTTTACAAATACTTGTTAAAATTTGAAGTCTATCAAAACTGGGAATAGGATATCCTGGAGTCCCTGACCATAGATCACAGAGGACATCACAGGTCCCTGAACTGAAACATTTCATACCATGTTCTGCAAAATGAAAAATATGAATTACCCATACAGATTACAATTCTAATACATTATTTACTGTGATCAGTGTATTCTTGGACTCATGACAGATAAGCTTCAGACTGCTGATTCTAATTGAGTGGTTCTCACTAGTGTTTCCCAACCTATATTTCATGGACCACTATTGGTCCAGAACTGTAGTCCACAGAAGAAATTAATACACAAAGATGAATTTATTATCCATTCATGTCTACATGATATGCAGTTACTCATGAAATGAAAATACCTATGGAAACACAAAAGAATTCAAAGAACCTGGAGACTCCAAACCAAATTCTTTCCAAGTTTCATAAGGTTTTCAGTGCATTTTTATGTAGTAACTACGTGCCAGAGTTCGTAACTGCCTGTCTTTGTTTTCACATTGCCTACTTCAAATATGGCTCTACTTCTCTAGGATCACTCAGCTACACTTAACAACCTGGGCACTTATACAGTCTTGAGAAGTCCTTTAAACTCTAACAGCTGTTCCACTTTTTGAATGCTGTTACATATTCAACTGCTTGGCACCTAATATCTCTCTGAGCTAAATGATGAACACATATTTTTGTAATTATATATTTAATGAGTTCCAAAACAGCTGTCTAAGAGGAACCAGCCAAATCCCTGAATAATACTCAAAAAGTTAGAAATACCAGCAGAACTGTTCCTAGTATGGTTAAAACTAAAAAGTATTTTTTCCACATTTTTTAAAAAAGATATGAAATAGGAAACATTAATTCTTTTGAACAACAAAATTTTAAGATAGTTTTCTAATTGTAAAGTACAACTCTACAACACAGGTAAAATCACCACCATGTATTTTTAGGTTAACTACTCCACCATTAGACAAAAATATAAATCGAAATAAAGCCTAATTCTGTTTTAACATTATATTTCATCTTCTACCAATAATACACACTTCCACTACACTTAATATATTTCGGTAAACGTCTCACTGGTCTGATAGCTCAAAAATTTACAGAGGAACCAGATTTTGTTTGGGAGTAATTTCATTGATACTGTTTAAATAAAATACTTCTCTGGGAGAAATGTGTGATCCTCTAATATACAAAAAAAAACCCCCACCTCCTACTAAAATGGAAGAACCATTTACACTGCTGCTATAATGGCATCTACTGATTTCTACACAGTTTCTGCCAAAAGGTTGAAAAGCATCCTGTTTGCACTGGTGTGTACAACCAGATGAACAACAGACATCCATCTACAGAGAATTTCTTATTTAAGACACAAGGTTTTTGGACTTCATAATAACTGGAAACCAACTGTGACAGTAGGCTACCATCCAGTAATTTGCAAAAGACAGGTTATAATGGACTGACTCTTTTTGGTGGTTAGAGCTGCCACAAAAACACTTGGTGCTGGATTTAGGCCAGAGCTTCAGCCGTGAAATTGCTAATGAATTAAATAGGAAAAGAAGTGCAAAAAGTAGTGATATCAGTATCACTAACATAGCATAATTACATTATAGCAAAATATTAAGGTATAGCATACAGTACATACAATCTGCGTTCTAGAAAAAAAAAATGTATGTTGTATCAGAACACAACAGATTCCAGAAGATAATTTTAATACGAGTTGAAGAGAATCAGTAACCTGATTTCAGAAATTAGCCAGGGAAACCTTACAATAATGACTTAGTCATTCCCTATACTAAATTTATTTAAAATACTCAGCATAATGAAAAAGACTAAATACATTATCCATATTTCATTAAGAAAAATAACATCTTTTTCTTTAACATTTCTTTTTCTTCTTTTTCTTTTTCTTTTCTTTTCTTGCCTTTTCAATACTTTTTTGTTTGTTTGTTTATTTTGACTGAAACTTCTGTTTTGACAGAAACTTGGACTTAAGAGCTCCAAATGTTGAAGGTAATGTTTGCCACTCAATTCCTCAATAGGGGGAAATAATTCTCATCAAATGAGTAATTTTAAAGGACCTGGAGTACTTCCTTACATAGCTGATGATATTGCACTTTTTTTTTTTTTTCATTACAGCAATGAATTTCAAGGGTCTGAGTTTTTTAGCCTTGGACAATGAGTCTACTTAATTAAATATTGAATATATAAATATCCCCTGTTCCTTCAGTCAAGTTGTTCCTGCACTTCACATTTACCAGAATAAGAGCTGTCACAGGTGAGCTTTACATGAAATATTTAACATATTTACTACATAAATACAGTTATTATGAAATTATCATTAGCAATATTCAAAAAGCATACACAATACTAAATTACATGTCATCTATTGTTCTGTTCTTAATGTTTGAAGAGTGAAAGTCACCAAGTTGACATAGCATTTTGCAGCCCATTCGTAATATTTAAAATCTTTTATGAACAGAGATAGGTTCAAAAATATGGCTTGAATACTTTGCCAGACTAAGCAGAGCTTCAGTTCTGGGAGAAAAAAGAAAGATCAGTTCCAGAGTAAGAGTTTCCTCACATTAATCCCATTGGAAGGCTCGAGCCAAACACACAGCTAGTGGCAAATTTCACATTTACATATTCAATATAAAATTGCTGTTGGCAAATATGACCTTAACATTTACTTTTCATGAGCAGTCACACTAATCAAGCACCAGCACATAAATGCTCATGAAAAATGAAAGCAAAATGGTCTTTAAGAGTTGGAAATAAAATTTTAATTCTAAATTCAGATAAATATTAATGTGCAAGCCTTCTCCTATCTTTTTCAATTCTAAATGTTATCAACTTCACAATGACATGAAGAATAATACCTGGACAAATTTGTATTTTAAGTGATGTTTTAGATCAATATATGCAGTTAACTCTGCTAAGCTTCTCAACAGCTCAGGATCTAATCTTTAAGAAAGATATTTTACTGCTTCATGGAATGTGAACAGTGATACAAGATTTCAGATGAGAAAAAGAATAAAAATATACTTCCATGCCATTTAATGGAATGGTCGCCTTTCTGCTGCAGAATAATTGTACTCCATCTAACTGAAGATGAGAGAATGATCTGGATATTCATAAATATTTGTAAAAAATGAAGTCCTCAATTAAGTAAAATATTTAAATTCATACTTTCAGGCAAATACAAACATATTTTGCTTGACTGGGATCCAACAAAACCATCCCGTAATGCAAAATTTACAGAAATAATATTGCTTCAACATTTCCAGGATCATTTTCATCATCGTCTAAATCATAAGGGTCAACTTTTTAAGGCAAAACTGAGTTTTGGGGTATGCACGTTGGATATTAATTTTATTCCAGCATACTGATGAAAATGCACTGAAGCATATCTTAAGCAGTTTATGTCATAAGTTCTTCACAACTTCCAAAGGTAAGCATAATTGATATATATTCATGCAAAATGAGCCGGTCACTTATTCTATTGTAACCTTCATTTTACCTTTTTTTTTTTTTTTTTTTAATTAGGCAATAACCCTATGGGAAATCATTTTTGACAACAGTTAATTACCATTTGAGATTAAAAAATATTATAAACCCAACAATTTATAGACTTTTATATGGAGAGGATATGTTTTCTGAAGGAAAAATTGCAATGCCAATATTGAAAGAAAAAGATGCTTTGTAAAATTCTGGTCCAACACTGCTAGGTGACTATCAGAATATCACCAATAAATGCACAAACCACAGGACTCACATTTAGAAAGTCCAGACCCCTCAAACCTTAGTAATTATAATTTTAAAAATTTGTGTTCATCGGTGTCTACAAAAATTCAGAAAATAAGAAAACAGTTCTGATGGTATGTAATTCAAAGCTATCTAATGAATATATATACAGAAAGATGATTCAACCACATTTAGATAGGACTTCTCTATACTGTAGAGACTTTGGTTTTGACACCTCCTGGGACATTAAAATATGTAACATAGCAGTACAAGTAAAAACTTAAATATCTTAGTTTTTTAATAACTCTCACAGATTTCCTGTTGTCATTGTTGTGCAGGTGATTTATACAGTCTGTAAAACACTGTAATCTTTCAGGGTGAAAGATGTTTAAACAAAATATTTTATCTGTTAGCCTTTGTCATGGTAGATGTTAGTGCTCATCAATGTTTCTCTCTACAATCAGTGATATAAAAATAATACATTATGACCTGAAGTTCATAGGGGATTTTGAATGTGTTTTGTATAAGATTTTTCATGTAAATACGACTGAAGAGAAGAGGTCAAAAAAGCCCTTATGACAACTGAGATATGCTGGAGATTTTGTGAAATGTGTCTGTCTATCCATTTAATAAATACATTATAATCGGAACAGAATAAGAGGAGAAGGCTTTTCAGTATTTCAGGGAACACAGAAATATCTTTAGTACTTTCTGCTGCACACCAACATATTAAAAAATGGAAGTTTTTTGATGTAGAGCATTCCCTTGAACTTTTCTCTTTAATGGGTCAGGATAATTAGAACCTCTGAAATATTCTGAGTCACTACTGGCTTGACAAGGGTATGTGAAGTAGAATAGAGCTATGTAGATGTGCTAGACCTCATTTTAAGAGATGTCATTATCCCAGTAATGCTGTTTCAGCCTGAGCACTGACAATTTCCCATTTTGCTCAAAAAAGTACTAACAGCACAGGGAGGCATAACTCCTGCAGGTCTCTGCACTAAAATCTAAATCACCTTTGTAATTTTTAATGAAGAGTTTCTTCCCTCTGTAACCACATCTGTACCAAAGCTTTACGTGTGATCTGTGAACATCTTGCTCTTACAAGCTGTTTTCCTGGCCACAGTCTTGCAAAACAGCTAATGGGAAACAGGTAGTGCCAAACTGAACTTGGAGAAAGACACCAGCACTGTGAGGGCATCACTAAATAAAAAAATAACACATCTAGAAATAGGCCCAGTGCTTACAAACAAATAGCAAAACACCAGTACCATACTGTACCATACTAGTGGTTCGAGAAGTATGGGGTGGGCCATCTGGAAACCTCCATGTATCTGGCTGGAACAGTCCAACACTGGATACTATTGAAAAATATATACAGTCCATTCTCCTTTCCTCTTCCTCCTCCACCGAACAAACTGTCAAAAGATAAAGACCCATTGTAGAGCTGAATTTACTATAGCCACAACAATAAGAATTATGAAGAGTTATGTCAGGTATTGTAACTGCTGGAAAAATGTCAGAAGACTCTATGTGTGTGTACATTTGCACTTCTCTGAGCACACCTCTTATTTATGACTCCTTCTGGCCAGCTAAACCAGTAGACATGCTCCACTCTGTTCAATGTGCTCTCTTGGGCCCATGTCAAGCCAGTAGAAATACAGAGGTTGCCTTTTATATGTGAACATTTGCATTCATTCTATGCCACATGGTTGTTACCTGTTTAAAGAAAACACTGTTGTTGCCACTCAGACAGAGATTTCTAGTCCAAATGGGTAAATAATTTTTTAAATAGTTACAAAGGAAGATAATTTTCATGCCTACAGATGGTTTTGGTTTTCCTACATTAGCCTGGAGAGCTTAGGGTATGTTTCATTTGTCTGCCTTCTGGAGGTTTCTGATGCTGTCTGTGCTATTCCTGCCTAATCTCACTCTATTATTATGGAGCAGTTAGTCCAAGTAAAACAAAAAACTCATAACACCTAGCCAAATCAGACTATGCTTTTTCAAATATAATCCACACAGAAACAAAATTAAAAATTTTGACTCTGGTACTCTACCAGGAAGCTAAACCCTTTTTTTTTTTTTTTTTTTTTTTTTTTTTTTTTTTTTTTTTTTTTTTTTTTTTAAACTGTTGTACAGTATTGCATCTAAGCACAGCAAAGAAAAAATGGAGTCCCTGTACCAAAGACAAACTGAGGTATAGCACTACAACTGGAAGATGCTTCCCAGAATGAAACCTTTCTGAAAGTCTTTTGGAGAGTTAAAACACCTACATGTATAAACAAGCAGGAAAATATTTTTATTTGCTTCCTAAGGAAGCAATGAAACCCCCAATCCTTACAATAAAATGTGAATGTAAACAAAGACACAAACAAAGCATGGCTCATGGTACACGCTTCAAATCTGCTGCTCAAGTATCTATTTTCTTTGTAGCTCAGGCTTTCAGGATTGATAGAGCTGCATGACAAAGGAAGAACCAAAAGCACTTATTTGAAGGATGATGCACCGTAACCGTTGATTAAATCTTTCACTCTATCCCACTAAACTCTAATGGATTTTTGCTTTGAGGGTCACAGCTATGTAATGAAGAAATAACAATAGTAATCATATATATACGTAGTGTTAGTCATGATGCATATTTTACCAATTTCTAATTAAAAATCAGTAGTACAGATGAATACTTTTAAAAGATGAAATCTTAGTAACAAATTCAAGCCTTTACTTAGCTTAGCACAAAAAAAAAAAAATATTTAAACACTAAAAAATCATAGCTAAAACCAGATTAGAAAAGCAGCTGAATACATGTTATGAATAATACTTGAGGATATATCCCAGTCCAAGGAATTTCCACCACATAGGAACAAAACACAGCAAAACCAGCATTTACACATTTACGTCTTTTATGCTTGACGTAACCCTTGTTTCAAGTCAGTGCTGAAATATTTGACAGACTACTATCAGCTCCAAATTTAATCAACAATAAGGACATTGTAAATACTTGGTAAATTATATTTTCATTAATTACACCGGGGTAGCTAAGATGACATTAGTACTTTTTTTATTCCTCAAGTCTCAAATAGAAAAAAGTCCTTACTTGGCCTCTTCTTATGAAGAATATATTGCATTTGAAAAAAGTTTACATTTAACTTTTACATTTAAAAGTTACAGCTTGTAGATTGATTATGGTCTTCTCTTGCAAGCACTGACTATGAAGCTTTAATATTTACAGTTGCCATTCAGCACACCGGGTAAAGGATGAAATGTGTGTGCTATGAGTTAGGCAGTAGAGGATCTATGCCACATAACAGGTGAAGGTGGCAATCTGTATTTGCAGGTTGCTATTCTCACCATCACCAAACAGTACAGTATTAATGTAGAGATCCTTTGCATAGCAGATTTCAAAGTACTTCATATAATTCAGTGAGCTAAACCTGAGAATAGTCTAGCTCTCCATTTCCCACTTAAGGAAAAGAGATAACATAAAAACATTACCAAAAGACACATCTGCAAAGATGGAGTGAGATTTCAGATCATTTAAGTTTCCAGTCCTGTCTTACATGTACAGTATGCTTGTTCTGCTTAAAAAGATTTACGAAAAGCATTACCAAAACTATTCATAACAGATTTTAAAAATCAATTTAAATGAAACTACAGTTTTAAACAAAGACTCAGAGTTTTATCTGCTGCACATCATTGCAGTTAAGCAACCTACAACAAAGCAGGAGAGGGACTTTTACAAGAGCATGTAGTGACAGGACAAGGGGTAATGGCTTTAAACTGGAAGAAGGTAGATTTAAATTAGACATTAGGAAGCCATTCCTCACACTGAAGGTGGTGAGACACTGGCACAGGTTACTCAGAGAAGCTGTGGATGTGCCCTCCCTGGAAGTGTTCAAGGCCAGGTTGGGTGGGACTTGGAGCAACCTTCTCTAAGTGGGATGTGATCTCGTCCATGCTGGGATGTTGAAACTGGATGATCTTTAAGGTTCCTTCCAACCCAAGCCATTCTATTAATCTCTGAATGCCTGTACTGTCAGTGTCATATATCATATATGACTCATGGAAAACTAGTACAGCTACAGCCCTGCTATAAATTGCAGAGAAAAAGGGGAAGCAAAACATACAATGCAGTGCACTGGACATACCAAGTCAGCCATTATGCTGGAAAAGAAGATGTCTTGTGAAAAACACAGCTCATGGCTGAACTGAAAAGCATTTCTACATATTACAGCTAGCTCTACATAAAATCCACCAAGGTCTAAACATCCATGATGTCTGGATACCTAGCAAACCTCTACTTTTCCTCTTGCTTTTCAAGGAATGTTCAGAGGCTGTGGTAACTAATACATGAACTCTCATTTTTCACTAGAAACAATACCTGAATTTTTCCCAAATACAAGAAAGAAGAAATTTTTTTCTTATCTGTTTTTTTTTTTCAGGCATTGGAATGGGCTGCCCCGGGAAGTAGTGGATTCTTCATCCCTGGAGACATTTAAAAAGAGACTGGATTTGGCTCTCAGTGCCATGGTCTGGTAACCGCAGCAGAAGTGGATCAAGGGTTGGACCTGATGATCTCTGAGGTCCCTTCCAACCCAGACAATTCTATGAATTCTATGATATATTAATTTAATTGTATTTTTGTTTCTTAAGAGAAAAATAGATGCTAAGATCAAAAAAAAAACCAGGGACATACATAGTTCCTAGTACCACCTGTGAAGCTTTATTCATGTTAAGAACAGAAACATAATCTTAAAACTATCAGTGTTTATTTAATCTAAATTCTTCCTTGCCCATGGCCACAGATGCTTTGGTGCACAATAACCATGGAAACAGTAACAGCAGTAGATCCAACACAAGATTCTTGCTAACATGCAACATATGACTGAATTCATACTCTGCTACTCTGAGCAACTCAGGAGTAGCTCAAGGGAACTAGCTCACACCAGGGCCTCTCTCTCTCCCACAACATTTTGCCCATTGTTAGTGGACAGAACCACAAAAAACCCCATCTGTGCCTCAAGAACATAATTATTTTGGTGACTGCCTATCTATTCTTTTATATTTGGACAATGAACAGAGGTCAGGGCTACAGATACATCAGTTTCCAGACTACAGACATATTAGTCTCCAGCCTTACAAATAATCATATCCATTGTGAGTTCTTAAAAGATTAGTGTGTGGATGGAAAAATAATGCATTGTTAGACCAAATTAATCAGAAGCTTTTAATAAGCAGTGTTGTAAAATGCAAAGTATAGGTGACTGGGTAGAAAGAGCAAAACTATGTAAATTAACAGCTGTGATGGACTATCCTCCAAATTCAAACTCATACTGCTTTTTTGGAGGTAAATTGCTAGCACGATGGTGAGAGACTTTTAAAAAGCATTGCTAGATATGTTGTTCTCAACCTCCTTGGACGCTGACACTTTACCACGGAGAAGTACTTACGTTAAGAGAGCACTAAGAGTGAAACAATGTTATGCTGTGCTCAGATGGGAGTCTTTACAATCCTAGCTGGCATTCAGGCTTTCAGATAAATTCATAATATAGTTTCATGGTGGTGAATAACATTTTTACCTTGTACAAGCAGACAACTAACTCAAAATTAAGCAATTCACCTAAAAATAAGAAAAATTAGAAAGGAACTGAGTAGAGGCCTGCCTTCCTTCCATCCATCTTTCTCTCTGCCTGCATGCTTACTCACCTATCTGTTTGTCATATTTAGCCTTCAGATTATAGCATATTTTTTGGATAACATTCTCTGTGCAAAACTATTAAGAGTAATAAAGACAACAAAGGAGTGCCCACCACTGTTAAGCTAGATAGTGATTAGGCTGTAGATCTTGTCATTGCAGAGCTATGAAGATATGCTTAAAATGTTTCTGCAAGCAGCAAGACATTTTGGATCTAGAAAAAAAAATGAACACTCATAGCATGCACACTGCAGATACAAGCCTGAATTTCCTTTGTGTATCTTCAGATTTACACACTGCAAAAAATTCCACACTGGTTTACAATGAGTATTTTCTAAGACATTCACACAAACCAAAACACTAATATATACTTACATGCTAGGATACCTGCTAAGTCCCAGTTACTTAAATCAGAAAGAAACAAAGCTCTGAGCTGATGTACTCCACATAGCCATTTGAAAAGTACCTATGTGCAATAAGGATTGAAAATTTCCACTACTGTTCAACTCCTTGCTGTAAGAAAGTATTGTCCACTTCCAATTTTCTCTGTTACCTTGAGATTAGAGTCACAGATCTGGTATTTGATAAAGACTGTGAGACAGAAGTGCTAGAACAACTCAAACTGCAAAGGGCATGCTGCAGACAGAATACCACCTATAACTCCTGTTAGCAGACCAGTTGATGCACTTGATCCTTACTCAGGGCTACGTCTAAACCCATAGATTATTGTTCAGTGCACAACTAAATCTATCATTACTACAGCAGTGGGGATTATAGTCAAGCTTTACAACAAATTTACTCCGCATATATATACAACACACGACAGTGGATGCTTTGGGAAAAAAAATTATTATCAGAGTTCAATTGCTCTAGGGTTTATATTTACTTTAAATTTTATATCTATAACTCCTCTGCGTATTTTAATTTATGAACGATCATATGGAAATTTTACTTATTTAAATATTGCTCAATATTTGTTCTTAACACGTAACAACTACTCTTAGTTAGAACAAAGACTTAATTTTTAAAAATCAAGATTTGATGTAAAATTTATCTGCTTCTTAAACTATGTAAAACAAATGCGCACACATAAATGAACATTGAAAACTGTTACTTTAAAAAGTTACTTCTTATTTTTAATTCTGTGAGAATTATCTATAAGGAGTTTGATAAGCAGATTATGCTAGACAAAGTATAAAACCAAATTTAATGTGATGATACTAAATACATACACTATGTCAATCTACACCTTTTTGACTTTTCCTAAATATTTTTTTTCCTATGGAAGTGTTTACATCTGATCACAAATAGACAACAGTTTAATATATAATTGTAATGGTTAAGCAATCATCTCGGAAAAAAAAAAGAAAACAACAACGTTCTTACTAGTTTTCAATATGCCTTTGAGAAGGCAAGTCTAGATTTTCAGTAATATCTTTTACTGATATCTTGAAATTCCAACAGCCTGTTTAAATCCCATTGAGGGACATACCATATTAATTCATATTAAACAAAACAACTGTGGTAAGCTTATAAAAGATTAAAATCTGATCACTATTGCAAGGCCAAAGCTTAAAAGTGCAATAAACAGGACTATTAGCTTGTAAAGAAGGCTCTGAGGGGTGAAGCATGATTTTCAGCAGAAATTTCCAACTTGAAACCATTGCAAAAAAGCACTCTGAGAGGAGGAGGACTAGCGCAGGGATCTAATGTCTCAGTCTGCACTAACTTGTCTATCAGAACTTCATCTTTATTAACTCATTCTTTCTTCACCTGAATGGCCTGTATTTAATGATCTCTCATGTAACAGAATCCATTATGAAATATGAAGCATCCTTGCTGGTAAAATTTGAAAAAAGTAAACTTTCAGCCACCTTATTTTAAAAACACAAGTACAAATTCTATGGGGCTACACAGGATTTAAAGATAATTTATTTGATAATCTTCTCGTTTCTGTAATTTTTACTGTCATTTACTTTTAAAATACTTAATAACAGTCAAAAAGTCAAATATAACAAAAGTACATGATACTTCTAGCAAAGCTGACTTACTAAAGGAACCAGCTTACTATGGAAATCTTAAATACACATGACTTCTCTGGAAAGAATATCCTTAATGCACTGTTATTTTGAGCGAGTATAGATAACAGCATAAGTGAAGGAAGAGAGCACCTTCATCAGAAAGAGCCACAGAATGAAAAGTAGATAAATAGCTTTGTTTCAACAGGATTAAAACCAACCAAACAAAAACTTCAATCATACTGCAAATTACAGCTTTTCAATAACCTCACACAGCCAGAATGGTGCAGCACTGCTGAAATTTGATAGCCATAAGCCAGAAATAATGTTGGAATATATACAGCTAAATTCTGCATAATAAAATAATCACCTTTAATATAAAAAATATTGCACTGAATCTTTGTTGATTGCCATGCTAGAAAAACTCATATTTTTTTTAGGAATACCAGTAACAAAACCGATACCATCCCATAGCCACCAACATACACTATCATCTTAACCACTCCAAACGACAAAATGTAGACTAAAAAGCAGAAAAGCTCACCACTTCTTCATGTCTGCATTTTCTCACATTAATTCCATTAATCTGTTATTAAAAAGATAAAGAGAAGACTTACTCTACATTTCATAAGTATAGATTTCATTTCACTTTTGTAGAAAAATATAAACAAAAAACTTGCAATTTTACTCACCTGTAGAATTGCATCTCCTATAAAGAGCAAACCTGAAAGTTCCGCTGAAAACAGAAAGCATATTTTTCACTCATTTTGTACAAAAATCCTACATTTAATACATGTATTCCTATTAATGTATTTTTTTTTCTTGATCTGTTATAAAATAAAAACCCCACAACATAACAAAACACACAATGCATAGCTTCCAAATAAATTAATTTGATTTGGTTTTGGTTTTTGGTTTGGTTTGGTTTTGGTTTTGGTTTTTAATCCCAGACTACTGGAATTAAGTGGTTACAGTGAAAGAGTCTACTCAGTCCAAGTGCAAGACTATGAAAGATCTTCCATCAGTCACTAGTACTTTTCGAGGCACTATGGTGAAACAGTAAACACTTTTCTGAAAATAAAATTGCTACAGAACTAGGTTCTACTTGGCTGTGAGCAATCATTCCTTACAAACTCTGAGGAAAAAAACAACACAGAAAATCCAGAGCTACTTATGAATGAAAAATTTAACTTGAAAGGTTTTACCAAAACTATTTTTAATCACACACCTTTGAAAAACTCAGGGGATTATATATGCTGGATAACATGATAGGTGCTGAAGAGCTAAACAATCAGTAGATTTTTAAAAATCAGCCAAGCTGAATTTGATTTTTATGGTAAAACTATCCCCTTTAAATGATAAGGCAGTTTATAAAATCTAATTCTACAATTGCAATTTTAAAATACTGCATTGTGTTATGGAGCTACCTGATACAAATACCCTTTATAAATACACAAGAAATATATATGTATAAAAGAAAGATTATTTAACTGTCTATACAGAAATAAATAACCCTTAATATGAGAACTAAGGAATGTTAACAGACCACTTAGGCCTACTTATTCCAAAACATCAGAGAAGACACTGTCTAGAAAAGACAATTGGACTTGATCAAACAACTTTACTTATTTACATGAGTTGTAAATCTGAAATCAATATTGACATAAATTAAAATACTCAAGCATGTGTTTGGAGAACTGGTCTTAAGAGCTGGATGTACCAAGGGATGCTTAAATAATTGGAAGATAAACATCCTAATAAATGCATATCTCAACATTCTTCTTCAGACACGGGGCTTGCATGTAGTACCAGTTCATATGTGACCTAATGTGCCTAAGAACCTAGTGTGTATCATTTGATTTAAGAATTGCAACAAATCTCAGTTCCTTGTTTAGAGGTCCAAAGAGCTGGAGTTAACCGGGCAGAGGGCAGAACCAAGGCTGCAATAGCTTTGAGATACAGGCTCCGAGTCAAACAGGATTTTCTGTAATGATGATCACTAGTACAGACACACGGCATGACATTTTCTGCACCACAAGGCAATAATATCAATTGTACACAAAGTAGTTTTCCAGCACTACCTCTCAAAACAAACAAACAATAAAAAAAAAATCCAACCAAAAAACACAGCCAAAAACCAGCAGTATTTTTATTGAAAGCAGTAATGCTGATTATATCTCAGCTAGGCATTGAGGTTTGTAATAACGCATCAGTAATAATACTGTAGCAAAAAAATTGTGACAAAACCAAGAGAAAACTGTGTGCACTTTTGTGTGCTCAATTAAGCCTAAGCCTACATTTCTTATTTTTCCTGCAGTGTTTAACAGCACTTTAAAGATAGTGTAGACAATACATATGCCACATTATTATGAATTACATATATGTATGTATATTGAAGAGAAAGTATGTGTATTGAAGAGAAACTAAATTCTTAAAGTTAAACTTGCTGCCTTCTTTAGGAGCCCATTCCATGCTGCTCTGTAGCCACCCTACATACAGTTCTCACATTGACCTTCAGGGCTGGCTTTCAGTGCTCAACATACTGATTCCCCTGTATCTCTGCTTGTGTGGGTGAGTATGAGATTTTCTTATGCTGGCATATTTAAATTGTGCAGAAGCAGCACCACAGAATTGCTGACTTACAGATAGAGGGAAATGCTTCCAAGTTTACGTTTCTGACCTTATGCGAATGTACACAAGAATACACAAACATTACGGAGATATTAAATACACCATACTACTACTGAGTCACAGCCTTCATCCCTCATCACTGCACATATGATGAGCTGTTTAACCATTAGCATTCTTCCCAGCTCATATTGTATCACTCTAATAATTTCAAGACATTGCCAGCTAAAAAAAAAAAAAACGGGGATAAAGCACCAGTTCTCATTGCACTAAAAGTGTGGTTAACACCTTATGTGGTAATAGTTTTGTTATGCATGAATTGCTGCAATGGTGACATCTAATGCTGAAATAACATAGGAGTATTGTCAAAGTTCTGTCTTTATTCATTCCTGTATGAGCACTACCCTACTAATAGATATGAAAAGATTACATTCTTGTATTGGTTTACCATCCTTTAATGGCCAAACATTAGATCTCCTAAGGGTTCCTGGCAACAATCATTTGAGAATAAAAACACAAAATCATTAAATTTAAATTTGTTTAATATTTTCCTGTTATAAATACTTTCCTATTCATCTCCTTAAAAATAATGCTTTACAAAAACTTTTTTGTTTGTTGTGGGTTTTTTAGTTATTATTTTAAATCATGTTGAAGACTGTTTATAAAATATTCCAAATATAAATCCCATATTTTTTCAAATAATAGTTCTGAGAAAGACAGAGATCATCATGATATGGAGAGACAAATGGTAAACCTAGCATTTATTGGACATTTTGTGAAGAATATCAAGACCTAATGCACCTTTCTTTAAGGAGCACATCCAAACACACTGTACTAATCAGACACCCACCTCTTTGTTCTTTGGAAATCTTAGAAATGACCACTGGAATATTATGTTCTGCTCCACCCTGAAAATAGAATAAATAGCAATCTCATCAGACTTCTTTTTTAAAAATCATATTTTACCATTTTTCAAACTGCAGTTTTCAGAGAGATCAAGGAAATAACTCATAATTTTCTTTTCTGTTTCCTTTTTTTTTAAAAAAAAAAAATAGTTGACTTGGATTAATTACATATTGCCTCTCATAAAGGAATTCTCAGTTTCCACCATCAGCTCAGGAAATGAACTGAATGATGTTCAAAATTCTGCAAGACCTGAAGGACAAGGACATCAGTTTCTGTGAATTCTAGAGAGCTTGATGTATGACTTGTGTCCTACAAAAGGAAAATGGACATCACACTACAATGGCAGCCATGCTGTGACCACTTAGTTTTCATGCTGGCAAGAAACAGGTAAACAAAAGCCCAGGAAAAGCAAGATTGGACTTTTCATCTCAAAAGCAGTCTTTATTTGTTTCTGTACCTGTCAGACAAGCACAAAGAGTGAGCAAAGCAGTGGGATAAGTAACAAGGAGCAGAAAAAGAAATATTAAGAAATGGAACAATAGGTGTTCAATAAATGAAAATAAAGGGGAAATAAAGGAAAGCTGATAGCAATTCAACAATTCAAAGCAATTCAATGCTCTTGCTTCATTCAAGCTATCCTGTTGGAACCAGAAACATTCATGGTGCTTAAGAACAAAGTATTAAAAAGAAGCCTTAAATAAAAAGGAAACTTAAAGGGAGAAAGAGGCAAATATACATAGAGATACAAATATTTTTTCCTCTGTAGAGAGCATAATAGTACAAGCCTGGATGTAACCTGTACAATTTCAGATCATCAGAAGTTAGTCTTCCATACTGTTATTTTGCCCAAGAATGCTGGTTGAGGTTTGCTTGCTCTTTTCCAGAGCAGAGACACAAAGGCTTACTTAGGTGGAGGCATCCCATGTTAATGTGTGAAAAGGGCTGACATGGATATTTTGATGCTCTAAGGAAGAGTACATCTCCCTTTCTCATGCAATAACAAATTGTTTGAAATGGAACAGACTCTCAGACTCTTCAGCTACTTCTGCCATGGAAAAACAATGAGTTTCCTGTGAACCCGTAGAATCTTAAATAGGATTAAAGTTTCTTCATTTAGTGGCTGTCAACCCAAATGATCCATAAACACTGAGTTAATAGGGATTTCAGTAATACTACAACATTATGCATCTACAGGAATAACTCCATTGGCATTGTGCAAGATGAGCATTTCTACACAGAGAATGTGTTGGCATCTGTAACACGGACTGAGTATTCACTCCACAAAGACCATGAAACTACCTTCATTACAGACTTAGAGACAGACAGGCTTAGAGAGGTATTCAGACTAAATAAATTGTATCATTAAACCTTGAATATCTTTCAGTGGTTTTCACAGAAAAAAACAAAAGATGGCTTCACTTAAGACTATTGATTTAAGCTCACTAAATTTCTAAGATTTAAGCCACAAGCTCCACATTTTTCCTTAATCACATGCACATTTACTTTATTGTAAATTTATCAACTAAAAAAAAAAATTCAGTCAGTTCCTTTCCTAAGCCTCCAATATTACACAGATATTGCACTATCCAGGATATTTCAAGCCCAGCAAATGAGTGTAGGTTTTAAAGCTCAGCACGTGTAACATTGGTCCTTTTTTCTGAGAGAAATGGCCTCCCTTCCCTCTTAAGACTCAGATCTCCAGTAAAGAGGAAAATTACTGTTATTACTAAGCCAGCCTGCAATGAACACAAAATGATTATTCCTCTCTCATTCACTGTATCTAGTTAAGCCCATTTACACTGCAGATCTCAAGAAGCATTCAATAATGTCCTACTGAAAAAAAAAATCTTCTCTCAGTGAATCCCAGTCTGGCCAATGTTCATGATTCCTTTTAAATTAGTCATAGGATGTGTTGCTTGTCATTCTAAAAAATAAAAAATCAGAATGGGAAAAAGAAAATAGTTGACCATCTATCTATACCTAGTCATTGGCAGCACGCTAGATAAGCTGTATATATATTCTTGCAATATCTTGTTGAATACTATTTCAGACTGACATTGAAGCCTTGCATCATGAATACTCAGTTCCTGATACTCTGTCCTGCAGAGGAAGTGTGTGTGTGCCTTAATTCTGACTTTATAGGCGTAGGAGAAACTCTGCTGAAGAAAACTCTGGGAAAAGAGGACATTTTTCCATTAATTTCAATTTTCCTTTTCTCTAGTTTGAACATGTAGCCCACAACATCAGCCCAGAGGAGGGAACAAACTCATGGTTCAGACCTCTGTCATACTCTGTTCTTTGTCATTCAAATTTTCTTTGCCATTTTTGCTTAAGTAAGAAAGGATGAACCTGGAATAAAGACAGCTTGCCACTTGAAGAGTGGTCCTACTAGAAGACACAGAGGAAGCTCTAAACACTATCTTTCCAACTGAAAAAGGGTGCCTTTATACATCTTGCCTATTGGAAGCAGTCCATGTAAAGCTTTGGACGGTATTCACAGACTGTCTTAGAGAATACTAAGTGGTTTAAGCCAAAACTGTGCCAGAAATTATACTAGCAATTTAACAATATGGACAATGATGTGCCAATGTTAACTGTCACTTTTAAACCTTCCTTTCCAATAGAAATGTGTAGCTGGAACCAAAATACGACTTCCAAAATTTGTTCAACACCAACTTCTACAAGTAGAAGTCTTTAAAGATTAAAAGACAAAATTTTATACTTAAAGCTAGATGGTTAATCTATTAAGTAAGCCTTCCTAGCCTTTTTAAAAGTTTTCATTGTTTCAACTTGAAACACAGGGAAAATGTGTTAATAAAAAAAATTGTCACAGAATTCATGAAGAGAAAGAGAACCATCTAAATATGTACCTAAGTGTTTAAAGGCCTGGTGTACGCGCTTACTGAAGAGATTTTTTGATTGAGTCAAACTTAGAAAAGTAAAAATTAATCTCTGCAGATCTGTTATACCACTAATCATTTAAAAAGAATGGTCAAAACAGGCAGGAAAATGGCACTGTACAGAGCCCTGGTAGCCAGGAGTGAGAATGTAACTGCAAACCTTTTAAATTTATTTAATGAACTATTAATTTTATTGCCTATTTGCACAAGAACACTATGCTCCCATTATTGAGAAACATGATGTTCTTTCAGAAGTCACACACTTAGCACTTTCTTGTGTCAAATCTCTGCATCTCAGGCTTGTCAGAGATGTGATAAATGATTGAAATGCTACACTACACACACCAATTTCTACATCTAACTCCATGGTATTCCTTCACACACAGAGATTTATTACTAAGGACTCTAAAAAGGCTTTAGAAATTAGAAAATAATTCCTTCTGAAGAGTAAATCAGATAGTTCTGTTTAAGAATCAGCCACATTTTCACTTTTAACTTCAGTAAAATAAAAAAGCAAAACACAAAATTTTTTTTTGTTGTTCTTAAACATTTAAATAGTAGATGATAAGCAATTTTTAAAGGGTTCAGATCCTGTGCAAAAATCAACATTGCAAGCAGAGCTCTTTTAAGGAATTAGCTGAATCTTTGATTTTTATAAATACAGTTGGAGCACCCAGGTTCTAACACTAAAGAGCAGAGTTCCCCTCACAGACAAGTCACTAAAAGAAAAGTGCATGGTTTCATTCTCCAATTACTAACATTTGATATTTTGCTCTTCAGGAAAAGAAAAGTAAAAATTTTGAGTGTCCAGAACATTTCAAAAATGTACTCAAGACAAAGGAAAAAGATTATTCGATCATGCAAGGTTTCTGATAGAAAATAATTGTTAAATTTAGCATTAAAAACATGATAATGCTTAAGAGCTGAATGCCCAAACTAGATAAATTAATATCAAAGCACAAGTGAAGATTTTAAAGAGAGGACCACTGATCACTGTACTGCTGTAACTCACACCTCAGATAAACTGCATCCTCTCATATGCATCACTGCCAGAAAGTAAGTTCTCAGATAACCTCCAACTTTAAATAGTTTGAGAGTAGCAAGACAGCATGATCTACTGTACTGTGTGGGGCTGTAGGAGAAAGACTTACTGAAAGAATGAGCAAAGGCCTTAGTATGCCTCCTACAGGATGCCTTGTAGACCTCTGCTTCAAGACATTATTACAAAATAATTACTTTTCCATTTGAAGCTAATAATAAATGTAAGGCTTTTATTAAAGCTCAGGAATCTTCCATAACGAAATAAAACCCCCAAACTGTTATTAATCTGCAAGAGGAAGCATGCCATGATTGAATAGTACCTTTTAAAACAGAAAATCGGAACATTCCAGAATATTTGTAACCGACTGTAATACTTCAGAACATACCTCAAAAGCCCATTTCTGTGAGTCTTCATAAAGTTTGCCTACTAAACTACAAAAAAATATTACTCTAAGTTCAATTTCTAAGTTGTTTATAACTAATAGTTTAAAATGGTAATAGCAGATTATACTGGTTAATTATTTGGTTTAGATTATATCGGCTACCCAATTGCTGGTGAATCTCTCTTTTGAGAAACTAGAATTACTAATAAAGTATCTAGCAAAAGAGGTTCCATATTCATTGATTCAAAAAAATTGAAAAGAAATCATAATACTGATAATAATCAACAGAATACCCCAGACCACACAGTTCTGCTCATAATTTTAATTATCTAATCTACAGCATCCAAGTAAATTTGAATGTACTTTGGTGAAAGAGATATCTTCTATTTACACCAGAATTTATATAGCTTCATATTTTCGCTATTTGGAATGATTTTGAGCTTTGAAATAAAATAAAGTTAGAAAATATGTTTAAATAAAATAATGTAATTGGATTTAAAGCCTTTATTTGCCAATTATGTTGTAGTTGTTTCTAATTAACTTGATAATATTTTTTTCTTTTCAAATAGGAAAATAAATAAAAACATTTAAAAATAATTTTAAAAACCCTACACGGCTGAGTTCACAATCTATTCTGGCACTTTAAACTTCTTTTGCAACTTCCAAGAATTTTCTTCAGAAAAAATTATATTTGCACTGAAAATCTAAGAATATCTTGCTCCACTAATTTAAGAAAGACTATTTCACATTCACTATTAATTTGTATTTCTCAATTATATTTTCTTTTATACAATGTAACTCCTCCTTAAATGATGTGGTCTTGAATTTTTTAGCAATTTTAATTCTTAAAGATAACCTGTTTGAATGTGTAATTAAAAAAGTCCATTTTAGTGACTATAAGACTATAAGATTTGCTCTCCAAATCTCAAAAGTCCTTACTGCAACCAGGTAACTGTAACTTCTTATCATCAACACAAAAAAACCTCATTCACCCATACTTGTGAATTTACACTGACACACACAGCGTTTCGTTATTCCGTGAACTGCAACATATAATGAAATTAAAGGAAAAGAACTTGTGTGCTATATACTAAACTCATGAGAAACTTTGGCCAAAGAATAGCAATTATTTATCCTTGACTAATGGTGTTTGGTGGGTCAACGAGAGAACAGCAAGGGCACCAACAGCTGTTTCGACAACTGATATTGCTATTCAGCAATATTTTTATCAATTATAAAACAAATGCACATTAATCCCTCTTCCGAGTCACTTTTTTTAAGGGCAGTGCTGGCAGATGTTCACAGGGAAGTTTATACTTTCAACGTGTGGTTTGGGTTTCTGCAGCTGTCTTGGAAGAAGGGGGGTGGGGGTCTGGAGGGGGCTACAGGGGTGGCTGCTGTGAGAAGCTGCTGAAAGCTCCCCCATGGCCGAGCAGATATGGAAAGCTGGATGTGCCTCTGCGAGTCACATATTCAAGAAAGGGGAAACAAAACTGCGAAAAAGACCCGGGGAGCAGAGGAGTGGAGATGAGAGCAATGCCGGGCCAGACGTACCACGGGCGGTAAGGAAGGAGGGGGAGGAGGTGCTGGAGCAGAGGTTCCCCACAGCCCATGGGGAGATGGCAGCTGTGCCCCTCTGCAGCTGCCACCCATGGAGGAGCACAGTGGAGCAGTCCCCAAAGGACCACAGTGGGGCAGACATGGACATGCATCCAGTGAAGGACCAGGGAGGGGCAGACATGGACGACCCCGCGTCAGAGGAGGTGACTGCTCCTGCAGCAGCCGTGACTCTGTGTGCAGCCCGGGCTGGAGCAGTCTGTGCCTGAGGGACTGCACCTGTGGGAGGGACTCATGTCCCAGGGGTTCCTGAAGGACTCTCTGCCATGAGAGGGACCCCACGTTGGAGGGGGGGAAGGCTGTGAGGAGTCCTCCCACTGAGGAGGAAGGAGCGGCAGAAACACTGTGTGGGGAACTGACCCTAAACTCCCCCTGCCCCTCCCTGTGCCCAACCGGGCCTAAACCTCGACAATGCATAATTTAAGTCTCTTCGCATTCATGTAAAGCATACTTCACTTTTTCCATTGCTATCTTGAGAGTGAGGACTGTGCTTGGAAGAAGATGAAATTAATGTTTTTTTGTCTACACTGAGATTTAAAGCTAAGGTAAGGTTTTCAAAATCATAGATAATGGTGACAGAAATTAACCGTTTCTCCCTCTCCTCATCCCTTCCTCCCTTCCTCCCTCAAAAAGGATCACCTACACTTAGATCTGTTCTTAAATATTACTGAAGAAATAAAAAATAAAGTAATATGATAAATTTCTGCCTTTGCTTGATCTACAGCAAAATAAGCAATATGAGAAAGCAGTAACATTTTCTGTCCTAATGACTTGCAGTGAATGAAAGTGATTCACTTCGTTGAATTGATTAACTTATTGGCTGTTCCATGTGCCTGCCACTGTAACTTACCAGTAATTAATAACCACTTAAATTAGAGTGCTGTTAAACAAAACTACAGTCTGTGAATTCACAAATGCTTTTCAACTCTCGTATCAAATCTTATTACAGAGTTGCTCAGCTTGAATCTTTCCATTGCCTTCCATTCCATTGGGCAATGTAGACACTGATTGCCTATTGTGACAGTGTCTTAACATTCTAGAATATATTTGCTCACTTGTTTCTAGTCACCTGAAATACAGTTTGTCCTCATTAAAAGCAACACGAACTATATACAGACACTTCTTGTGTCACATGGAATAATAACATAAAAATATTATCCTACCTTTATACTTAAACCAAATCCTCCTATAGTCTGTCTTCTAATTGTTACTGTTCTTTCCTGGAAAAAAACAAAACAAACAAAAAAAAAGAAAAACAAAAACCAAACATCAAGCTTTGTTATACAAAATGTTTTCTTCCATGACATTTATATTCATACTACAGTAAGTTTATTCTGTGCTTCCATCCTACACTGATTTTACTTGTTTTAATAAACTTGTGAATTCCTGAATGTGAAAACCACATGAAAACTATGCTGCAGAGGAAAAAGACAAAGTTTGGAAGAAAAGCAATTCATAACACATTAGCAAGTACTTCCATTCAGTAAGAACGTATGTGTAGACTCACTACACAATACGTTCATTTCAGAGATCTTAACTTTGGCTAGTCCTAAATTGGTCCCATATGCAGACTGATGACTCCATGCTGAAGTACAGGAATTATTCTCCAGTAGAACATTTTCCAGTTTAGTTTTATGTAAAAAGAATACAGATTGTGTACTCCAAGACTGCTCATTGATGTAAATGAAACATGGTAAGGGCACATGATCCAGAAATTCAGTTTAAAACACAGTGCTGATCCAAATTAAAAAACTAGTGCAAACACTGCCACTGTTGGCCTCTGAACTGTGCTTGAAAATTTTAACCAAAGATTTAAAGGATGTTATTGCAGACAGTATTATTTAATGTAGCCCATGTTTTTTTCCTATTACTGCTCTTCCTATAAGTTATTATATAAGCATCTTGGACATGAACATTTTCAAAAAAGGACTTTTTTTTTTTCTAGTCCCTCTTGTTGACTTTATTTCCAAAGATCATTTAGTATTAGTCAATTTGGTTAGTGACAAAAAATTCTAATAGCATATCTACCAAATGTCAATGGCATAAATTAATGGAATATATTGGTTTTTTAATGCCTTCAACATGTGGTAAGCAATTATACTAACTTTATCATATATATTGCACAGCATAAGTCTGCATATATATTTTCTCTACAAATGTTCCTGTATTTCAGGACAATCAGTATAGATAGACAGGGGCAGTCAGGTTTAAATAAGTCTCTCACCAGAAAATGAGACAGAGAAGGTGCAATCACTACAAAACTTTTCCAAACTAGATCCACTGTAGTGATGCATTACATATAATGAAGGCACTGCATTATATCTAACCTAGGGAAATTCAACACACTTTTCAGTCTTACAAACTTTGACAAGGAAACCGGAGCAGATTACTTTGTTCTGAAAGCTTTAATCAGCATTTTAACTTAAAAAAAAAGAAAATAGCAATAATAAAATGCTTTTCACTGGTCTAATAGCTTTTAGTTCTTAATATGCATTACAACAATTAATAAATTATGGCATCAACTCTGGAAGGCAACATATTTTGTACTAGTAAAGAAGTGCTCTGAGCATTCTGTTTGATTATTTATGTTAAAGAATCAGTTCCAGGTTAAAGTGCTGTTCCAGGCTAAATTTAGTGCTGCTCCATTGTTTCCAACTAACTGCTTAAAACAAAACCTAACTAAAAGTCTGTGTTGGATGTGGATTTGTCTATTGTTTTACATTGTGTCACTTTCTCCTCAGTTTGCAATATTCTATGATACAATTTGCAATGATTTTCCGAGTTCAAAAAAGCAACTTCATCTCCATAAAAACTAGAACTTGATTATGATGGAAAGCTGTTTAGTTCAATACCAAGAACTAAATGTCCTGTCAGCTTGTAATTTTATTATCACATTTGCTTACACCAAACAGAGGGACAGTTAGAGCTCCTAGGATCTTTAAATGCAAGATTGAGAGCAGTGTTATAGCTGTTTCTTAGAACAGAACAAAAGTAGTTATCATTTTATTGAAAAACTCAAAGCTGCTGCCAAGCTGTCAGCATTTTCCATGCTTCTAACTCAGAAAATTCCTCATCCACACATATGTTCATTGACTGGAAACGAGATCTAAGAGTTTTGCCAAAAAATTATTCCTCAGAGCTATGCAGTGAAACAGAAGCAATGTTTTTCAGGCTTTCATTAAACATGTATTAAAATTTATCCTGAAAATCTGAATGATCTTCTTGAGATCATGGGCATCATCTTAAATGAGATTAGAAGTTAAGAATGACTTTGTGAGCACATAGCAAGAGTAAAAAGCCAGGAAAGGAAAATACAGAATCCTTTGTAATCATTAGGTATTTATATTTAGTCAAGAGTTAATGTTATTTGAAACTCTTTAATCCTAGGACATAGTAAAGAATCAAAGATTTCATATTGACTGGTATGTGATGTAAAAGAAAGTATATAATTGCCTAACTGATTCTTAACAGCAATGATGATCAGTAATACTTTCAAATTACTTATTCTCTATAAGCCTGTAATCTAATGTGATCTAATAATCTGTGTGAAAGTAGTCAAGTAACAGTTGAACAAAGGATAAAGACATTTCTAAACTTCATAAAACGGAGTTAACAGTGTGTATAACTTCAGTATTCTATAACTCAACCTTTTTACCAGAATATAGATGTAACATTTTCAGTTTGGGACATCAGTGTGTCTAGTTATTCGTCTTATAAGAGTAAAGGTATGAAGAATTAATACAGATAGAAAAAAAAGTCTTTTCACAGTGGCATAAATAATATACAATAGCACAGCAAAAATGGGAAAAAAGGAGGAAAATGTTAGACTGTAATTTAAAAAATGTGAAAATATAAGTGAAAAATAAATATAATATTAAGCAAAATATGAAGATATAATCATAGAATCATAGAATCATAGAATTAGCTGGGTTGGAAGGGACCTCAGAGATCATCTAGTCCAACCCTTGACCCACCGGAGCAGTTGCTAGACCATGGCACTGAGTGCCACATCCAGTCTTTTTTTAAATGTCTCCAGGGACGGAGAATCCACCACCTCACCGGGCAGTCCATTCCATAGCCTAATCACCCTCTCCGTGAAGAAATTCTTTCTAACATCTAACCTAAACCTCCCCTGGCACAACTTAAGACTGTGTCCTCTTGTCTTGTTGAAGGTCGTCTGTGAAAAGAGTCCAGCTCCCACCTCGCTACAGCCTCCTTTCAGGTAGTTGTAGACGGCAATGAGGTCTCCCCTGAGCCTCCTCTTCTTCAGGCTGAACAGCCCCAGCTCCCTCAGCCTCTCCTCATAGGGCCTGTGCTCGAGTCCCTTCACCAGCCTGGTTGCCCTCCTTTGGACCTGTTCCAGGACCTCTACATCCTTCTTAAACTGGGGGGCCCAGAACTGGACACAGTACTCGAGGTGTGGCCTAACCAGCGCCGAGTACAGGGGAAGAATCACCTCCTTGGACCTGCTGGTGATGCTGTTTCTGATACAGGCCAGGATGCCATTGGCCTTCTTGGCCACCTGGGCACACTGCTGGCTCATGTTCAGTTTCTTGTCAATGCAGACTCCCAGGTCCCTTTCTGCCTGGCTGCTCTCCAGCCACTCTGTCCNCCTCCCAGCTTGGTGACAATCAATACATTGTCAGCAACTTCATAGATCAACCTGTTAATATTTGATGCAACAATATCTTCAAGGCCCTGCTCTCATGCAGTTTATCAACTATCAGTGAATCCTACTACAAAATGCCTTGAAGTTTTTTTGTTTTGCTTTGGTTTGGGTTTTTTGTTTTATTGGGTTGTTTTGGATTGTTTTTTATTATTATTTCATACATTCTGAAGACAAGAGGCTCTATATCCCCTTTTTGTAATGCTTTTCTTTTTTACTGGCATTTCTTTGGATTAATTGACATAAGCACTCAGTCATTCTGAGCATAAAGGACCCAGGACACAGGTCAGTCACATTTCCAGTTTGAATTAATACTGTTAGCAGGGTTTGCCAGCAGACTTGCTCAGCTGCTAACAACTTCTGCCATGTGACATTTGAAGCATGTCTCCTTCTTTCAGTTCCTCATGCAAGTGGAGAAGGTTGGCAGTAAAGGATGGAGGCAGAATGCCTGGTCCATTGCAAATTCCCCTTCTTCTGCAGCCATGCTGGACACTAAACACAGGCATCTTGTGTAGACTGTTAACCCTGGCTGGCACAAGCAAGAGCACCCAATCCTTCTCTTGTTCTTCTCCTCACTTCAAAATGATCCCCCAGTCCTACAGAATATGCCTAAAAGCAGAAACATTCACCTAAATATCTACTTACAAAAATTCTGCTCCTAGGAGAGGAGATCATGGAGTACTTATTTCATAAGTACTGCATTTCTTCATATAGAAATAAACTGGAAGTCAGCAGGGATCTGAATTCCCACTAGACATGGTAACAAACACTCTGTAACTTTTTGATAGCCATTGATCAATGCTTTGGGTTCTCCAAGTGTTTTCTGGTTTGTAATATTTATCTTTTTCATAGGGGAAAAACTTTCTTCCAATGAGAAGAAGATATTAATTCCTATCAAGTTTGCCATTACAAATGGCAGCCCTGTGTTTGGACCTCATTAAATTGCTGTCCTTTTTATTTTTAAGTAGATGCAGAAAAATAAGCTGGCTTAGGTTGTCCCCAAATAATCATATTTACATCTGTCAGTTCTGGGTTGTCTCTTAAAAGCTGTCCAGATTGGCAGGGGAAAAAAAAAAAAAAAAAAAAAANCAGCCTCTCCTCATAGGGCCTGTGCTCGAGTCCCTTCACCAGCCTGGTTGCCCTCCTTTGGACCTGTTTCAGGACCTCTACATCCTTCTTAAACTGGGGGGCCCAGAACTGGACACAGTACTCGAGGTGTGGCCTAACCAGCGCCGAGTACAGGGGAAGAATCACCTCCCTGGACCTGCTGGTGATGCTGTTTCTGATACAGGCCAGGATGCCATTGGCCTTCTTGGCCACCTGGGCACACTGCTGGCTCATGTTCAGTTTCTTGTCAATGCAGACTCCCAGGTCCCTTTCTGCCTGGCTGCTCTCCAGCCATTCTGTCCCCAGCCTGTAGCGCTGCATGGGGTTGTTGTGGCCAAAGTGCAGGACCCGGCACTTGGCCTTGTTGAACTTCATCCCGTTGGAGTCGGCCCAGCTCTCTAGTCTGTCCAGGTCCCTCTGCAGAGCCCTCCTGCCTTCGAGTTGGTCCACACTTCCTCCCAGCTTGGTGACAATCAATACATTGTCAGCAACTTCATAGATCAACCTGTTAATATTTGATGCAACAATATCTTCAAGGCCCTGCTCTCATGCAGTTTATCAACTATCAGTGAATCCTACTACAAAATGCCTTGAAGTTTTTTTGTTTTGCTTTGGTTTGGGTTTTTTGTTTTATTGGGTTGTTTTGGATTGTTTTTTATTATTATTTCATACATTCTGAAGACAAGAGGCTCTATATCCCCTTTTTGTAATGCTTTTCTTTTTTACTGGCATTTCTTTGGATTAATTGACATAAGCACTCAGTCATTCTGAGCATAAAGGACCCAGGACACAGGTCAGTCACATTTCCAGTTTGAATTAATACTGTTAGCAGGGTTTGCCAGCAGACTTGCTCAGCTGCTAACAACTTCTGCCATGTGACATTTGAAGCATGTCTCCTTCTTTCAGTTCCTCATGCAAGTGGAGAAGGTTGGCAGTAAAGGATGGAGGCAGAATGCCTGGTCCATTGCAAATTCCCCTTCTTCTGCAGCCATGCTGGACACTAAACACAGGCATCTTGTGTAGACTGTTAACCCTGGCTGGCACAAGCAAGAGCACCCAATCCTTCTCTTGTTCTTCTCCTCACTTCAAAATGATCCCCCAGTCCTACAGAATATGCCTAAAAGCAGAAACATTCACCTAAATATCTACTTACAAAAATTCTGCTCCTAGGAGAGGAGATCATGGAGTACTTATTTCATAAGTACTGCATTTCTTCATATAGAAATAAACTGGAAGTCAGCAGGGATCTGAATTCCCACTAGACATGGTAACAAACACTCTGTAACTTTTTGATAGCCATTGATCAATGCTTTGGGTTCTCCAAGTGTTTTCTGGTTTGTAATATTTATCTTTTTCATAGGGGAAAAACTTTCTTCCAATGAGAAGAAGATATTAATTCCTATCAAGTTTGCCATTACAAATGGCAGCCCTGTGTTTGGACCTCATTAAATTGCTGTCCTTTTTATTTTTAAGTAGATGCAGAAAAATAAGCTGGCTTAGGTTGTCCCCAAATAATCATATTTACATCTGTCAGTTCTGGGTTGTCTCTTAAAAGCTGTCCAGATTGGCAGGGGAAAAAAAAAAAAAAAAAAGTTAACACCATTTGATAGATACTTGACAATTTCTGTGGAAAAAGAGGATTCACTCCACTGAATAGCTGACACATACCAACATGATTTTAAAAAACCCAAACAAACAAATAAAAAGAAATTGCCATTCTTAAAGGTATCAAGAATAGAAAATGGTTGAAAGGTGACCTGTCTGTTCACATATTTGCAATTCTCTCCAGGACAGAGAGCTTCACTTTGGCACTGTTCATACTATTCAATCACACAGAATCAAACCAGTAAATGAATAGAGAAATAAATACAACACAGAAATCTGTTTTGTCCAAACCACAATGTCTGGAAAGAAAATTTTAAACTTAAAAAAAAAAGAAGGCTCTAATGTAAGAGATTTATAATTCACTTTCAGTAAGTCTCAGAAACTCTAAAATATGAAAGTAAGGGAAATGTAATACCTTCATCTGAACGCTCAGGAAAGTTGCAGTTAAGTGAGATGTTCCGAATTAAAAGTTACACTTAAAAGTATACCACCTTTAATATTTAAATATAATTACCTTCTTGCACACTGTCATCTGGAACACCATATAGCAAACTTTTGTGAGTATAATTTCATGTAATCCAATAAATATTATTAAAAGGAAATATAAAAATAATGATTTTTGCCATAAACACTGATGATCTTCCTACATTATTTAGTTCAGCAGTTTTCACGGCATTTCTTTTTCTGATGAAGAGAATAAAATCGTAACTGTTCTGTACCACAAGAAACTGTAATGGAGATTACTTTGTCCAGTTCTGGGCCCCTCAGTTTAGGAAGGATACCGAGGTCCTGGAGCAGGTCCAAAGGAGGGCAACCAGGCTGGTGAAGGGACTCGAGCACAGATCCTATGAGGAGAGGCTGAGGGAGCTGGGGCTGTTCAGCCTGGAGAAGAGGCAGCTCAGGGGAGACCTCATTGCTGTCTACAACTGCCTGAAAGGAGGCTGTAGCCAGGGGGGGGTTGGTCTCTTTTCCCAGGCAACTCAATAAGACAAGAGCACATGATCTTAAGTTGTGCCAGGGGAAGTTTAGGTTGGATATTAGAAAGAATTTCTTTATGGAGAGGGTGATCAGGCATTGGAATGGGCTGCCCAGGGAAGTAGGGGATTCTCCATCCCTGGAGATATTTAAAAAGAGACTGGATGTGGCACTCAGTGCCATAGTCTAGCAACCGCACCAGTGGATCAAGGGTTGGACTTGATGATCTCTGAGGTCCCTTCCAACCCAGCCAGTTCTATGATTCTATGATTCTGTTTATGACAAAAGCTGTCTGTTGGCAAAACCGACCATTATGAAAAAGTGTTTTGTGAGAGTGCAGTAGTTTGGGGGAAGAAAAAAGTGTACCTGACCCAATGGTCACCTGTCCTATCTTCCAGTGGTAGAGACTCATGGATATCTTCAGGACACAAGCTACTCCAAGTCAAGCATACACTTCCAAAGTTATAAAGCTTCTCTACAGGCAAGATTTTAATTTGGATCAGTAAAGACACTGTCTTCTAGGCTTTGAGTTTCACAAAATGTCTCATCTCACTTTTGGTCACTAGTACTGGAGTTCAAATCTGCATCAGATATCCCTAGCAGCAGTGTAGTGAAGAACACACCATGTTTCTACATCTCTTGGAAAGCAACTCTTGTTACACGTGAAGAAAACTCGCAATACTGATGCTTGAACTTAGATCTAATCTGTGATCATCTGAATCATTTCTGATGCTTTATGGAATTGCTACAAGTACAAATTCTGCAAGACCCTCATTAACACTATCATTTTGTGCAACCTATTAAAGAAACAAATGCTTTCTTTTTCAGTGTTTAACACTGTTTATGCTGTTTATAATCTTTTATGTATTTTATTGTCTTACTCCAAACCGCATACAATGAAAGAATAAACACGATTCCTTTGCATCTCTTCAGCTTTGGGAAACTTGAGCTGTTTTCCACTGAAAAGGAAGTGTTCTAGTGCACATTAAGCAGGACCTCATTCGTAAGGAGCCATTGATTTTATTTAGATTATTCTGCAGGATGCAGCTCAGGATACCACTGGAACGTTAAGTGCCTGTTTAAAGTCTGTCTTACACAGAGGAGCATGGAAATTGGTTCAGCCTCAACAAACAGAAGAGATACTGTTCCAAATTAAAAACATAATAAGACTCTCATTCCTTTACATGCAGAGTGATTAGCAAAACCTTACAAGTATTTGGAGATTATTTATTAAAAGATTATAGAGAATTATAAAGAGTAAAGAAACATTAACTGTAGCTGCTTGTCTGTAAAACTTAACAATACTATTGTTCCTCAGTTAAAAATTCTGGTTTTATTTTTTGGAGCTTGTTCTGTGAGGCATTCAATATCACTCACTAATGAAAACATTTGCTCTTAGTCTGTAGAATTCCTGTAAAAAATAGATGTGGTCAGTCATCTAGAATGGCAGAAAGAACAAAACAAAATCAACCAAGCAAAGTAAAAAATAAGTAAAGCAAACAAACTTAATAAATCAGGAATAGAAATGGGAAAAAATGCCAGGAAAAAAAAAAAAAAAAGGAAGCCTCTGGGACCTCTCTGATCATGCTGTACAGTCAAAGCACATGATCCCTGATGATTTAAATGTCTTGTGACAAAAGGACAGTTAGCTGTCTGTTAAATGCCAATCATCCTTAGTTGGAATGAGCCTAGTGATGGAAGACCTAGTCTTAATCGCAGAGGAAATCTGTGTAGAGTGCTCAAAAGTCACGAGAGTAACAAACAGCTTCCAAAACCTCTCCTCATCACCACACCAGTACCAGTTAGTGATTATGCACTGAACAGGCAAATAATATAGAAGGAGTGTAATTGTTGCAGCAAATCATCCGCTGTTTCTTACAGTGCCATTGCTAAACTGGAGCTCAAAACTGTAAGAAATATTGCTGCGAAATAGAAAAAAGAAATTAAATATGCATTTCATTAAAATATTTAAATAACAAGTTCAGCAGGTGTAATTGATATTACAGCACAAAAATGGAAGTCATATTTTTGAGTGATAAAATCCTTTAATAAATAATGCTAGAATGGGGTTGGAATAGTAATGGTTCCACAGTGTGTGTTGCTAATTGAACAACTATAGCCTGAGCTTGAACTCATAATTTCTTTCTATCTGGGCTGTATGTTGAGGAGCAGTACATCTAATTGGTAAAGAGCATCTACATTCCATGTGAAGAACACATATCTATATTAGTAAATTGTATTTGTACAGCATGAAACTGTCAAAAACTAATGTCAAATTTGCATTACAAATATATATTATATTTGGAAATAAGCCTAGCCTGTTCAACAACAGTGTAGGAAGCCTGTTCCTCCTGTTCTGGAGGAAAATTCAGAACCATTCACCTTGTGATGTTCTTAACAGTGAGATGAATTCTCCTATAGCCTTTCCATTAATCTTCCTCCCTGTTAGCACCACTAACATTCTATTAATTTATTTCTGGATTCTGCTTTGTTTCATTTTATTATACGTGTATTTAGAGATTGGCGGATGTGGCAGCAGGAGCAATTAATTACTAAAATAGACATGGAGCAGACACACAACACTTACATAAACAGATATTATACTACTACCTCTCACAAGATTAAGATTTAACATGAAACCCTATCATAATTTTATTTGGCTCAAACGGAGAGCAGAATGTTTTTCAAGGTTTCCCACGAATATTTAACTGTACAGAATATAATCACATTATTTATAAAAATGTCTATAGAAGTGAATAGTAAATATTTTTCTTTTCTTCTAGGTATCTTCTAGAATTAAATAAGAGTTTAGAATTACAATAGGTTCAAAACCTATTATACGATTCTAAATAACATTTTATAGATCTTCCAAATAATTGTCTATAAAGCTTACTTTCTTATCCACAAAACCCAATATGATGCTTAAATAAGAAATCTGACACGTCATGTAAAAACAGTAATACATAAATCACACTACTGCACCGTTACATCTGAAGTCCACCTTTATGGACATGATGTGCTACTAAAACTGGTGACTTTCACATCATGGACTGGCAACACATGTAAAGTCTGGTGTTGTGCTACCATATGAAGCATCCAAAGCAACAGAGGACAGCCCATAATTCCTCTGCCAGCAAAGTCCTGCCGTAACAATGACTGTGAAATGTCTTATCAGCTCCACAGACAATACTCAGATAATTAAGTACATTTAGGTATCTGTATGCATGGCAAAAATCACTGATTGTGTCATTCCTATCACATTCAGGGGCTCAAATATTCAAGGCTGAGTGTTGAGAAAAAATGAAGTACTTATGCATATAACTTATTCATTGTCTTATTGATGTTTTTTAGATGAGTATCGCTAAGATTTACTCTCAAAAGATGATATATTAAAATACACTTAGTATTAACAGTATAAAATGATATATCAGACTGTGGGAGTAAATGAATACATATGCATGTGTGAGCGCACACACACAGAGAGTATTTTTTCTTTGCATAAAGTACATCTTAAAGAAAAAAGAAAAACTACTTACACCAGAATAGAAAGGCTCACCAGACACACAGATCACATCCTGCTCCTGGATCATCAATATATCTTTGGCTAAGTGCAGTCGCACCTTGAAAGGCTCCTGGTTACCATCCTGCAGCAAACAAATCCCTGTCTTTGTCTTCAAAGAAAGGAATAAAGAAAAATTTTCTTGATTAGAACTTTGTATTGATAAAAGCAGTATTTGAAGCAGAAGAGTTGACAGATAGGTACAGTTACCATAAATATGTCCATTGATAGGCAAAACTAATACAAGGGACCACTGCATCCACTGTGCTCAGGCAAAAAAAGAATGATGGTTAAAGTAGCAGATAGCAAAGGCAGATTTTCCAATAAGATGCTATTCTGCCCATGATGAATTTGTGAAACTCCTGTCAAATTGCTTCAGAGCAGCTGGGCTCATACTTTCCATCTTTGTATTGAATGATGACACTTCACTTAGACATGAAATAAAAGCTGATGTTCCACACATTACACAAATCGTGACACCAAAATACATGCAATACCACCTCCAAACTAGTCAGATATGAGCACTGACAATCTGCATGAACCTATAGCAATTCCCTCTCATACATTGCTTCTTGCTTCAATTGTGTATTGTACAATTATGATTAGAGATCAGGAATTCAATGCACAATAACTGGCTTTCCAACAATTTAACAGTGTCTTTGGGGCTTACCTATTTGTGTTACACGTCTGGGCATTATACATAAGGGATTTTAGCAGTGAAAAAGACTGCATGTATAAGCACCTGCACTTTTTAATAATTTTTCCCTGAAAGCTGTTTTGAAAGTAGAATCTCTGTAACACTTCAGAACTAGACAAAAGTTATGTTGGTAGAGCATTTTTCATATGAGAAATCTGCTTACAATCTAAAAATTTAGCCTTACATCATCAAATTTAACAATATTAGATACCTACACCTATTTGTAGATAGATATATATAGATATATATATATGCAAATATGAATTTCAGAAGAAAATTCACATATAAAAAGTATTTAAAATCTTGGACTCATCGGTGTCAATAAGAAACCTGCCACAGTCTTCATTCAGGTCAGATTTCAATCCACTGTCTGTAAAAAGTTGGCTCGAGAAGAGAACAAGGAAACAAAATCCTTGCTGTGAACTTTAACTGCCAAGGCTGACCTGGATGAATCTGAGGGCTCTTTCTCAGACAAGAGTTTAAAAGAGGATTTGAAAGATCTCCCCATAATGTGTTCCGATACCTCACATCCATAGCATGGAGAGAACAAACACAAATATGGTACTGACAGTAGGCAACTGGCAGAAGAAAAGTTTAAAGTTCTCTCAAGAGGCTTTAAAAGAGGTGGAAAGGTTGAGGACAACCTTTAAATAGCTCTATATAATGTTCTCCACTGACAAACTGTTCTGTCACTTCTGCTCTGTGGTCAACAGTCAAACTTAGGAAACTGTTTTCTCCTGGACACTAGTAGCAAATCTGTATTACTCAGCCATAACTTTGAAAGTGGCTCTGATGCTGTTTTTACTCCTTTTAAACTAAGTAAGAAGAACAAAAAAAGGAGCATTCCACACACCGAACTCACACTGAGGTCAGCAGAAGCTCTGGTCAGAAGACATCATGCTGCCTCGGTCTAATATTAAGCTTTCCTTTTTTAAAAACAGGATGAGATAGAAACTGAGTGACATGGACAGACAAATCAAATAAATGGATCATCAAAGGAGTTAGGATTTTGGCACATCTGAAAAACTCCCTCTCATATCATACATAAAATGTTTTGACATTAAAATAAGGAAAACATAAAATTGTTGAATTCCCCGGGTCCTCTCCTTATAACTTCTGCTTTACTGACTAAGACCACTCCTCTTCCCATGGAGACATGAAGCAAACAGTAAGTGACAATGGAAGTTGAACAAAGTGGGCTGTAAATAACTATGGCCAAATAAAAAGGGCCAGTCTAAAAACATCTGCTATTTATAAAATGTCTTTCTCCTGCAGCAGTTTGCATATGTGCCTTTCTTCCTCCCTGGATAGCTGGCAATGGAATAAAATCTACCTCTAATAAACTGATTATAGTAACTCTGCCTTACTTGACTGCACATTTCTGATTTGGTCAATAGCCCTACAAAATCTCTGATAAGCCTTTCAGCAAAAGCTGGGGGGCTTCTTTGTGGGAATTGTAGGAAAATAACCAGCGCAGGCACAATTATCTGTTAGAATAAAATTAAAATTCAAGTTGGTTTCTAAATGTATGTGGGCTGAACTTAGTCTAAACAAGTTTACTCTCAAATAAGGAGAATTTGAAATAGGAAAACATTTTGGCCCTTGGAAAGACTGATCAAAAATACTCAGGGATCTTATTTACATCAGTCACTCTAAAATCTAATGAACCACTTTACTGTTGAGCTTTATGAAAGCTGGCTTATGATAGTGTTCAAAATTAAATCTTGAGCAGTGCTACCTCCTTCCCTCTTCCACCTGAGAGCAGCATTAACAACCATGTAAAGGGGGAGAATACAGTTCAGTTTCATTAGATAAGCTCAAGAGAAGTCTTTGAGAATGAAGACTGGAATTTAATTATTTATTTATGTTTCATTTTTGTCCGATGAAATTTATTTTTTCTTCTCTCCTCCGCCCCCTTTGAAGCCTCCAGAAAACTGAATCAAATGAAGATACGAACTCCTGCATCCTTATCCAAAGCTGACATTTAGGCAAGATGTCCTGTATGTAGGTTTTCATGTAAATTACTGTGCACATCAACATTTTTCATTCATGTGGCCCTAGTCAGTTTATTCTGGTCAGAGAGAAACCATGTGTCTAGCCTATGCCCCTGGTATCTATTACATCTAGATGGTGTGCACGTGTGTGTGTGGGGGGGATTGAGCGTGAAGCTGCAGGGTTGCGGCTGATGCATGCTGTTGTTCTTGTTACTAATTATTAAGGCATTCCATGAGAGGATGTGCTATAATTATCCCTTCAAGCCTTCTGCTTTTCACTGGCAGAGTGATCTGCCTTATCCACGACCTACAGCAATAAAACAGATACAGCATGTCAACTGAGCTACTAGGACTGCCAGTGTGAGGTCATGCAAGGCATCCCCTTGTGCTCAAATGTATGATAACCTGCATCACCTTACAGCAGACATGGATAGAGAAGCATAATACTGATAACAGTATAAGGTTGTTAAGCTGATGCACCTTGACTGTATGTTTGAGCCAAAACTGCAAGGAACATTTCCCTGCTTACATTTTTACCATCCTTCTTTCATCACCCTATTTATAGAGTTTGGCACCTCTAGTAATGATGGCAAGAAAACTGAGTATTTAAAATTCCACATTTTTATGAAGTGGATGAGGTAGGCTAAGGAATGGATATGGAAGCGGGATAGAGTGGTGAAAGGAAGAGTTTCCATATGGGAGAAGAGTCGGTGACTTCAAGTGAAAGCAGAGGCTGTAGGGACAGGTAGCTGTAACCGAAGTGACATGCAGTGAATGTTGCAGCTGCACAGGACTGCCTCTGTTCTCTCATTCTATGCTCTTTTAAGCTGAGTTTGACAAGAACACTGATGTGGCAAGAGCTGATGTCCCTGGCAGGTGTTTATAAACTACTTACTGTTCCCAAACTAATAGCCAACAGAGGCTGAAAATTGATCCCTCTTTTCTTTTCCGCACCAGCCTACGTTGAACTGTTTCAGATCACTATCAGACAAAAGAATAGGCTGGCAGAGCCCTCAAGACAGACAGTTTCAACACAGAAAACGATCACACTTAGACCATTAGAAGCAACAAGGCAGTGAAAAAAGGATGTTTAAATGTATTTTTCCATTATACCCTAACTTGTAAGTCCATATTGGCTCTGTGTAGGATCTGGACCTAATATCTTGCATAAAAGGATTTTAGAAACACATATGCTAAAGAGTTTGTTGAAATATATATGGCCTTCACAAATATTTAAGAATTAATTTCAGAGGAAATAGGTGTGAAAATTACAGTTTATACATTTGTGTTAGCAGCAGAGTCCCCATGAAACCTGCACCAAAATTAGTATTCTATGAAACACGTCTTTGAATTTTCCTCTTGGTTACAAAGTCAATATCCTGAAGGACTTGTTCTTTAATTTATCTGGCCTAAATAAGGCTACTTTCAGATTTTCTGTTCATGATTTATTTAATTTTTTTACATTTTCTCTATTTTTTTATTTTTTGTCATTTACGATAAGAAAAAAAATCTAAAAAATTTTTCTGTGTTTTGTTCTGAAAAACACTTGTTCAGTATTTCAGGAAATTTTAAATATACTTCACGGTTTTCAAGAGAGGACTATACGTTTTTCTTTATGTTGTTTTATCTGTTACTTTTGCCTTATAGTAATAAAACAGTTTGGATAGCTTTGCTTCTTCTGGTTTCCCAATAGTAAGAACACTTGAACATATACATCACAATAGCTTAGTCCATGAACCAATGGAAGAAAGGAAGAAGAAAAAAAAATATCTGAAGACATTTTTCTATGCAAGGTGGGCTGTATTTCTAGTTTCTGCTTCTGCTGGTATGTCCTAAAATAAAATAAGTCCCTGCAATTTAATTTTAAGGCCTGAAATTTGATTTTAGCATCAACAATCCAATGCCAATAAGGAGAACAGGTTGCAGAAAGTGGTTTAATATGTAGGTAGTTCACTTCAGATAAATACCTACACTTTTCAGTGCTTATTTGAACTGAAGCTGACCTCTGAGCATTTGGAGATACACCTGTTATAATCCGAGTATAATAAAAAAGGAAATTGAGTCAGAAGTATAAGGCAGTAAATGGCAGTGAATGCAAGAGGTAGGAATATGTGTCAGAAGCACACAAAGGATGTTTCTTAAATGGTCCAGCTACTCATTCTATGGGGGTGTTGCTAGCGTAAGTGAAAAGCACTTACATTGTCAAAAAACTGGAATGCAGCCCAGATACACAGGGATGTGTTCAGCTTGTCATTTGGAAGCTGTTCTACAAGGTACCATGATTTTCCAGTCCTGCACACAAATTTTACATTCCAGTCTTAAAAAAATGCTGGAAAATCTTGAATTTGGAATTAATCTTATTTTTCTTTCACTTTTTAGTGAAAGAACAATAGTTCAACCAATAGTTGCCTATGGCATTCTTCATAATTAATTTTCTCAAAATAATAAAATCTTACAGATTATATACATGTTGCATACAATCTGCTTAATTCAATTTGTAAATTACATATTTGGAAAATAGATATATAATTTTTATATGTATACATGTATATTAATTTCTTATTGAATTAAGGTTCATTTTTAGAGAAAAGACTTTCCTTTTTGACACTATAAGCAAACAAGCTTTGATGTCTGCATTGCCAATGAGCATACTGGGAATAGTTTCTATCATTACAGTTGATGATGAAAGATAGCTTAAAGCTGAAGGGTATTGTAAGAACACGCATGTTTCCTAAGATGTAATACTATTTAAAATTTAAAACACACTCTGTTGCAGGAAAAAAAAATAATAATAAAAAAACCCCAACACAACAACTAGGTGGAATTTAAGACAGAGGTCACTAGAACTGTGGCCAACAGAATATATTAAATCATAAAGTCTGTGAAGTCTACAAGAATATTCATTGGATTCATATATAAAAGGACAAACAAGAGTTTACTAATTCAAACTTCAAGGAAACAATGGATTTGCTAATTTAAATAAGTCTGATATTATATTAGGGAAAAAAAGCCAGGGTAATAGAAGTAAAGAATGAGATTTCAAAAGCTAGAATGTTAGAGAAGTTAGAAAGTTGCAGCTTGTTCATGAAGTACATGGAAAATACAAACTCAAAAAGAAAAGTATCAAAGGGGAAAATGTTCTTATGTATTATAATCATCGCAAGTCTTGCATTCCATCAGAAGGATACTTTCAATGTAGAGGACAGTATTATGTCAGATGCTGAGTTTATCTCCCAGAGATAGCTTTCAGAATGTAGAATAAGGTCAAGTGAGTACAAGAGAGCATTTAAAGAACTCAGTGACTCTATGATTTATGCTATTGTAAAGTTCAGAAAGCTCAGGATAAAGGCTAAAAGAGGAACCGGGTAGTCTTATGTCTCAGAAATAATTTAATAAGTACAAGAACCAGTACAATGGCTACATTTGCTGATCAGTGGAGAAAAAGACCATGGAATCCAGAAAAATTAAATATGAAACAATGGAAAAATCTCCACATGTATCAAGTGGACAAGCCACAAGGAAAAAAATAACTCTAGCTTTCCAATAATCAGATACCAGGTAGCTTCTCTTAGAAAAAAATGTGTGAATGTGTGTAAGACCTCATCTTTTTGTAGTGCCATTTGTATTGTTTAGCACAGAAGGTGTTTAATTGCAGAGTAAAGTCACTTTTAGATGCCTTGAAAGGCAGCACAGTCTACAGATAATATGCTTAGGGGAGAAAAGAGTCACTGGGATCATATAGCTGAACCTCACTCGTTCTTTTGAGAGAGCAGTCTCAGTTTCTGCTGAAGTGGTGGTTACAGCACTGGATGATGAGGAAGAAAGGCAATGAGATATTCAGAAGAAAGGAAAAAAGGAGGGGAAGAAGAAGGAGGCCAAATAGACAAGATGCCTCAAGACAGCTTGTACTGTCACTATCAAAAAATGTCTTGTAACTATTTTGCCATGGAAGACCAGATATTATTTTTCACAGATACATACTATAATTGAGAACTTCATGCAATAGGGGATGGGGGAAAACAAGGGAAAACAAGTTGTGCATGTACTGACTAGATAACTAATTAAACAAAAGTATGCAGAACAAAGTCTACACATTTTATTTTTCATGTCAATAGTTAAATAAAACAATATCAAAACTTCTGCAGCTTGGAGTGATTGAATTGTTAGTGAAGATGTGCTAATGTAATAGAATCACAAGTTAATTAAGGAGGTAGTAACTCCTTAATTTATTTTCTTTATTTGATATTGTCAGCTTCATAAGAAGGTCAAGTACTAGATGAGGTTTTGGTGATGAGCCTGGAAAAGGTACTAAGGAAGGGTATTTAAGGTATTAAGAAAACTAGATTAAAATTAAGAGCTGAACTGTATATAGTGGGCACCAGCATGCCTGACAGAATGGATGACTACACCTAATACTGAACTCAACTGAATGATCATATGAAGTAATTACTTAATACTTGCATGGTGGAATTTGAAGGACTATTTTGTCTAGTGGAGAAGCAAAAATGAAATCAAGAAGTAGATAAACACAGCTGATAGATTATGTAATAAATTCCTGTCTGCAAAGGAGTGTACATACAGTGGAGTACAGACAGATTGTGGCAGATGGGAAAAGTCCACCCTGGGCAGTTCAATCAAAGGAGACATCAGCTTATTGAAGACCCAGAACCACAAACTCAGAGGAGCACAGGAGCACAACCACAGGTGAGAACCCAAATTAAGGACTCAGACGAAGGCACAACCTGGTCTGGTTCCCTGACAGGGCTGTCCCTCAACAGCCTTAGGCCCAGCATGCAGATGTGAAACCCATCATGATAAGAAAATACCAGAGCACCTTTTGGACTGTGTGAGGGTCACTGCCTGGGGCATGAGACACATTATGTGATGCTGTCTTGGATTGCACAGGATTTATATGGGATGTTTAGTGGAGGAACCAAAGGCAGAGAAGGGGAGGAGGTTCAGTGATTTGTGGACGAGGAAGTAGGGGGAATAGAAGGTTAAGGTGAGAAGAAGAAGCTGGTCTGATGTAAATAGTTTTCTGGTCTCCACACTTGTCCAGCCATGGCCTATGCCTTCAGATGTAACTAGTTTTCTGGTCTCTATGCTTGTCTGGTCATGTCTTAAGCCTGACCAGCACAAAGGATCCTATCCCCTTACTAAATTCCTTTATAAGTCTCCTCCTGGGTGAGAGACTCTGTATGTGTGGCCGGGTGTGTTTGAACATCTGTACCACAAGCTGGAGAGGGGTTGAGGCCTCAGGGGTTCATATGCCCAGATCCTAGCAACTGGGAAGACTTGCTAAGCTGCTGGGCAAAGTAGGTGTCTAAGTCCAGCTTCTGGAGGCCTCCACAATGTAAATACATACATGTACATATTTTCCCACTAGTGGATCATCATCCTGCTTAGACAGAGAGGGGAGCAGAGGTTGGTGCTGCCTGTGCTTGTGCAACTGCTCTGCGTGCCTGTGTGTGATCTGTGTGGTTTGTTGTGCATGTAACTATATATATACATGTATATAAATATATGGATAAATGTAGTGTATAGATGTGCTCTGTGTATATATGCCTCTTAGGGATACATCTTCACCCTCTCTATTGGTTGGATTTAGGGTCCCAGAGCTTCAGCAGCCACTGCTCTCTTGGGCTTTCAGATCCAGCTCAATATATTTTGCCTTGAACAAAAATAAAATAGATGAGGCTTTACAATGATAAAGCCCAAGTTTTAGTTAAAAATTACACTATGTGTAGGCATAAGGCTACTGATGATTTATTTAGACATAGGCATTTGATGAAAGCAGGTTCAAAGTGTATATTTTATTAACTTTCATTGGCTTGGGTAGAAAGATGTAGACCATAGTTTTCAGAATTTTTTGGAAGTAACATTATTGATTCTGTGGCACCAAGCTCATTTTACACAAAGCAGATAAAATGGAGTTGAATGCATAGCATTTTAGTTCATTTAGTTGAATGCACATCTTTTGATTCAAATCTAAAAGAGCTACTTTAGGATCTCCATATTATTGAGCTTTTTTAGGATATGAGGAGTAATCTCCTCCTTCTCTTGTCTATCAAGGAAGCTCCAACAAAGAATCTGATTTTTAAAGAGCTAAATTTGAAATCAATGTCCCATTAAAGGCTAGATACAGAATGATGCAGCTCTGTCAAGGTACTTTCACTGTAAAGACTAAAAATGGATTCATATGCCAGTCATCTTTCTGTGGTTGCTCTTTTCATTTCTGGTACTAGGCACAGAGGGAACTTAATTGCTACTAAAAAATGTATAGTAACTTGCAGTTTAAATAAAAACATTAAAATCCCTATGATAATAATATGTATCTTCCTTGTTTTCTCAATAAGTGCATTCAAAAAGATATTTAAAAAAAAAAGAAACAAAACCAAAAACCAATTATCAAAATTAAAAAGAATGCTTTTTTTCCCAGGCAAATATCCTGAGATTTACTGTATTATAAAATCTAGACCGAGCATGGATCTTCTGAGGTATTAAAGCATGTTATATAGCATCCTAGACAATCATCACAGTATCCTTTCCAAAAGGCAAGTTTTGCTTTAATATTAGTTTTTTATCCTACTACTCCTTTCAGAATGCTGTCATGATTTAATACTCTTTGGTCTACTTATGTTCCTTTCCCCCTAATTTATACCAACTGGTTCTACTGCTGTTCCCATGTCTCCACTTCTATTTTCTTCATGAGGTCACAGTCACACTTAAAGAATGACCAGTCTTCTAGTTGCTAGACAAAACTTCCTTAATATTGTTTAGGATTCCTAGTGTACAGGTGATTGTCATGATTTTTTTAATCTAGTAATGTATCAACATCATTATGTAATTTGGTGCAAATGGTTATCACTGTCTCTCAACAGTTGAACTTATAAAAACACATTAAAACAATTGATTCATACACAACCATTGAGTAAATATGATGCCCCTTCTAATATCTACAAATACCTCTCGTTTACTTTCTATAAGGTAGCCTGAACACAGAAAGGAAAGCACTTACCCCATCTCTTATCGAAGGAGGACTGAAATATTTTGCATTGACATTACAAAACTATTAAGTGAAAATAATTCTCTTACGTCATCAAATCAAAATGGGATCACTTTTCATTTTCTTCCTCCTAACAGAACCCCTCCTCCCCTCCCTTTCTTTATTCTCCTACATTTTCCCCTTGATGTTGTTAGAAAGCACTAGACAGATTTCTGGTTCCACTTATGTTTTTCTTCATGTAAAGTCTTTCAGATATAAACATTTCACTAAGAGCATACTTCACATGAAACACAGCTACCTGCACCTACATTGTGCCTAGAGAGGCAAATTGGAATGGACTGAGGTGAGGGCTAACAATGAATACACCTGGGTAAATTCTTTCATCTTGTACTACAAAGTCTGTCTGATCTGTGATCAGCTGAATAACTTATATCTGACTATATAATTCCTCTTATTTCTGAGAAAAGGGTAAAAAAAAAAAAGATTTTGCATATAAAAAAGGATTAAAAGTTCCTTGATTTTGATTCTACTATTGTTTGAACAGAAAAAAATATCTGCTCTTACCTCTTCACAGGCAGTCCTGAAATCCATGTGCTATGACACAGCAAGTGATATTTGTCTGAAACGGAGAGAAAGATTCCATTAGAATGAAAAAGACATTGCAAAATGTAAAAGTTACCTCTCTTGAGCTGAGCAATTGCACTCCTCTTTGTTAGGACCAGTTACAGTCATTGCTTAAAAAGAGAAATGATCAAAGTTGCAACAGGATTAGGAAGTGTAAAGTGTCAGAAGTTGCTCCTGGTTCTTATAAAGTACACAACCCATTGTCACTGAATTGAATCAAAGGAATACTTATGTTCCCACAACTAATTCCCTTTCACAAGGCATTCAAACTTAGTTTTCTTATTGCAAGTGTGAGGAGATTTGGTTCTTTTGGTGGGCTGTTTTGTTTTGTTTTGTTTTGTTTTGTTTAGGGCTTGTTTTTTTTGTTGTGTGTTGGTTTTGGGGTTTTTTGGGGGGTGGGGGGGCAGGGGAATGGGAATAGGGGGGTGCTCGTTTACTTTGTTTTTTTTCCCCAAAAGTAAGAGCATACTGGAAAGTAACACTTCAGATAGAGACAATTAAGTGCTGTTCTCCAGAACGGTCTCTGCCTTCTAAAAGACTTGATTTTTACAAATTTTCTCACCTACTTAAAAACCCTCATGAGGCAATACCTTTTGTCTCACATTTTATTAACACATATAATCTCTCCAAGGAAGCCAGTGTCATTTAACAGTGTGCCTACTTTGCAGAAATATTTATGAGTTGAAAAAAACAAATGTTAGAAAAGTCAGGAGTATGTGTGAGCACTGGCAAAATGTCACACCAAATCCTGTGATTATTACTTTTCCTGGCCTTTACCTAAAGTGTATTCATCCCAATGCACATTTATGCATTCATTTATTTATGAGATAAAGTTGCTGGAAGGGGGCTGTTATAGCATCCTGGTGCTGCTTCTGCAAAAGAAATACTCATGCATCAGCCAAAATATTTCCAGGAAATACTTCCTAAGCAAAACAGAAATTTCATTTGATGGCTGGAGAAACAAAACTTGCAACAAAATCCTCTCCACCAAGCATTTTATTACAATTCTGAAATAATTATGTGCTTGCAATTGTTCTTATAAATATAGTACTGAAAAGCTCCACACAAAATTTTCCCATCAGACTAAGTTTAAAATAACATAAAAAAACCTGTACGTCACATAATACAAAAACATGTCCTAATAATAACAAAACTTCTTAATCTCTTAAGTAAATCTCTTATTTTGTTTTGCTGTCCTTGATGCAGTGCTATTAAAACCAAGAACACACACACAAATGAGGTTCTGCATTTACTGAGCTCTACCAAATCACAGCCTGTGATCTAGACTAATTTCTAGCACAGCTTGCCTAAATTGGCGAGGTTACACTGCAGCAATACAAAAGGAAACCCTCATCATTCCTTCTTATCAGCTTCCCAAGTGCACTAAGATACAATAAAGATCAATATCTGTAATTCTGCTTTCAAAATGCTCACAAGAAACAAGATCATCATTACAATCTCGTCAGGTGATTTTATTCTGAAAGGCAGGAACCACAGTTCTTTGTTTTATGTTGTGAGGGCTGTAATCTCAAGCAGAGCCTTGGCCTTCAGAAGACAGTCTTCAAACTATAAATATTGCCCCCCGCTCCCTGTTGATATTTGGTAAATCTGCCTGCACAAAAACCTTGATGGTACTTCCTTTTCTCCCCCGTATTTGTTAAATTGCAAATAGGTATAATAAAATATAGAACCAATACATTCCTGACATCCATCTCCTACTGAAATAACTTTTCTGTATCACACAGGTAGGTTAGACATAAGAGTTTCCTCTGGAAAAGACGTTTTCATGACCTATCACAAGAGCTTTAACTATTAAAGCATTGTCTAAAATGTAAACCTGGAACTAGATAATTCTCAACAAAATTCAAACTCATTGCGATGAGTCTACAGGTTCTCAGGCATTCAGCAACTCAGTTACTAATCTTTGCAACATAGCTGCCACTTCTGCTGTATCCCACTATTTCCTACCGACTCTCATCTGCAGCTGCACACAGAGAATTCAAGCTCATTATCAGTGTTCTTTTTCTGACTATCAGCAATTTTGTAACACTTGGTATTTTAGAAACAGCACATAGAAGGCTTTATTACAAAGTGCATTACCTCATAAATCAGCTCAGAAACATCATTGTTTCCAGCATTTACACTCTGAATAAACACTCCAGATGATTAAATTACAGGAATACATATCATGCATCGTGCAGAAATTTTATGATCTTATGCTGGTAAAATGCCCCAAAGATTAGTAATTGTCTCTTCCTGTAATGTCTGAAAAAAGGCAGCATACATAAACCCAAGCAATTTTAAAAAGAAACATTTGTAAAATGACAAACCATGACATCCAATGCTGAGAGATAGCCTCTATACAGCCTCTGGCTAACTCTTACCTTCCAGTCACAGCCACTTTAACCTGAGCATCTTTCCACATCTCCCAAGATCTTCCTTCAGTCTCACCTAGACAGCCTGCTGGTTACCAGCCCACAGTCTCCTTCAACCTCAATATTTGATTTTTCTCTGTCCCTCCTCACCCTCAGGTTGCTCTGGGACATAGTGTCCTCTGGAAGGTGAGAAAGGAGCTGCCCATGGCTTTGAAAGGATGAGGTGCAGTGAAAACAGCATGTCTGGGCAAAGTAGGGTTGGCAAACACAGGCAGAGAGGCATGAGAAGCGTGCAGTACTCAAAAAGAATGTCTTTAATAGTAGTGAGGCTTCCTCTGAAAGGGCTGGGAACCATTGCTATCAAAGATATGTAAACAAGCAAGCTTTAAAGAGTTACTTTCCCTCTGTTTGACTTAATTTGCAGTCTGCACTTCCTCCAAAACTGAATTACCAAACTTATTCAGCTCATCTCTACTGATGGATGCAAAGGACATAACAAATAACAGACAGATTGGGACCTGAATTTGACACCCACCTCATGGAAAAAGCAGCTATTCAATAATGAAGAAACATTTACCAAGTAGCATTAATACAGCACTTGTGTTCTAAAGGGAAATCAATGGCTAAACAAGTTGAAGGCTATGGCAGCCCTCAGAGACAAAGCTTCATTTAGGATAATGCACTGAGCACTTGAGCTATGCTCTGATCTTCTTGTTATATAATAAATCAGGTAATTTTCCAGTGGTATAATAGATGTAATTTCACAAAGTACTTCCATGAATGAATACTCCAGTATACTTTCTAAAATAAGGTAGCAAACAAAATGAAAATTACATGTGCAACCAAAAAATAATAAAAGATACTTTGTAAAGTGCTGGGAATACCACAAGCCAAATAAAATACTACTGAAGCGATACTAGGAAACACTTTGTTCTCCAGGTCAGAAGTGACAAGTAAGAATACAATATTATGTGCAAAAATAACTAGTTCATGGAGAAATGGTGTATAATCAAAAGCAATTTAATTTAGCATATCGTATCACTGCACCTTGTATCCTAACTTGATGGAGATAAGCCACATGCAATTTCTGTTGTCTAAGAACTGTCTCAGTTGTTAACTGGGAAACAGACTAAAACTGTGTCTCAAAGGCACAAAAAACAGATCTGCAACTAATCATGCTAGTACTTCACTACAAAACTTTTATCTATTTAAGTCTTTCTCCGGCCTCAATTCTTACCAACACCTTCTGTGATCTACTTTTTGGAGTTATCTGAAGGAAATTATATGTGTCATTTCAGTATGTCTTAGGAAATTAAATGCTCATTTGTAACTTTGCAGAGCTTTTTTAAATTATTATTTAACAATAATAATGATAACTAAAAAAATCAAAAAAACTCAAAAAACAAGGCCACCTCTGTTGTAAATAGGAAAAAGAAAGCTTAGAATTTATCCTTACATGTAGCTTAGCTGATCCTTTGTGTTTCAAGGGAAAGAAAGATACACTGGGGGAAAAAAACCCATTACTTTAAATGCAGATTCCATGAAGGTGTGTTCATTCCATCCAGCCTGAGACACGATGTTTAGTACTGGAAGAGTGGTCAGATGCATGCAGACAGCACAGTAAATCAAAGAAGCCATTTAGTAACCAGAGATTAATAAAACCCCATTAAGTTACTGTTTTCCAGCACACTTGAATTATATTTCGTTTGAACACTGAGTTACTTATGCTCAGTTAACATAATGATTTTTAATAATTTATGATAGTAACATATTGGACTCATCTAGTGAAAAATTTCTCAATGAGCCAGGAAGAGTCTTTAGATTTGAACACAGCCTCATACTTCCCTCATAGAGTTCAAGATGTACCCAGCACTTTGAGGCTGCACCCTGAACCCCGGTTCATTTTTGGGTCACTCTCTGCAAGAAAGACATTGAGGTGCTGAAGCTGGAGCTTCACCGTGAAGCTGATGAAGGGTCTCAAGCACAAATCTTACAAGGAGAAGTTGAGGGAACTGGGGTTATTTATTCTGGAGAAAAGGAGGCTGAGGGAGACCTTATTGCTATCTCAAATTGCCTGAAAGGAGGTTGTAGCTAGTCGGGGGTTGGTCATTTCTCTCTAGTAATAGGAGATAAAAGAAAAGGAAATGGCCTCAAGTTGTGCTACCAGAGGTTTAGATTGCATATTAAGATAAATTTCTTCACTGAAAGAGTTTTCAGGCACTGGAATGGGCTGCCCAGGGAGTCAACCAGGTGAAGTCACCATCCATAGTAATTAAAAGACGTACATATGTGGTGCTTAGGAACATGGTTTAGTGGTGGACTTGGCAGTGGTTAGTTAGTGGTTAGACCTGATGATAAAGCTCTTTTCCAACCAAAACAATTCTATGGGGGATCTCTATAACTCCTGCAAAGCTTCAATACATAAATTGAAATTGAAAGATGCTTAAAAAGCTAGAGGCCCATAAGCTGCATGTACTCTAATCTACCTGATAGTTCAAGGGCTGAGATGAACTTTGAACTCAGAAAAGCTATGAACTTCTTTACCAGTGAAGAAAATAATCACCTGACAGCTTTTTAAAAAAAAGTCTAGCTCTAAGCAAAGCTCATGCTTCAAAAGAATTGAAGTTGGCAATTAGTAGCTAACAAGGTTTTTAATATTTAATTCATTTTACCTTGGTTAAAACAAGAATGATATTTACCTGCCAGTCATAATTTGTTATTTTAGTTACAAGCATTTGTAATCAGCAAGCTCAATTAAGGATTCACTGTATAACCATCAATTTTTTCAAGAGTCAGTGAGCCACAAGGCAGTACTAATGGCATGAATGTATATTGGGATCCTGTTTTTTTATTCAATATCATTTGCACTAACATTTATCTAATTCCCCCTGAACAAACACTCACAAAATAACTTAAAGAGTAATCCAGTGCATTCTGTCTTGGCAAAAGCAAACTGATGGCAGTGGTAACATAAAAAAAAAAAAAAAAAAAAAAAAAAAAAAAAAAAAAAAAAAAAAAAAAAAAAAAAAAAAAGGAAAAGACAATTATTTCAGGAGATTCAGCTGAAAATTGTGAGGTTAAATGCCAGTGGTCTGCTACTGCATATCTCTATTGAATTGCTCTATGGCAAACTGGAAGAAGAGTTTTACTTTTAGTTAAAGCCTCAAAAGTTGGGAGGAAAAAAAACCCTGAGTCTGATCTCTCACTTTTCTAGTGTTACCTTTTGGTCATTCACCAGAAGTGGCTGAATACAACTATGTACTTTGTAGTTTCAAAGGGAGGTAGGGCAGATACCAGAATCCAAGCAGGGACTAAATGTCTCCTTATTCTTTCCTGCTATGGAGGCTTCACAAACTGTTTCATGATTTAGAACGTTTCTCAGTTTTGCCTAAATAACAGTGCCTTGTATCAAAGATGAACACAAGTTATTCTCTGATTATGTCTCCCTGCAGCCTGATTTTTTCTTGCAATATTTCTCAAAGTATAATTGCTGTATAAAAGAGATACTGGCATTCTTTTGCCAAGGCATTTTTTCCCAGTCAAGTATAAATACTATGCTTTTTTCATTGTGCCTAATGCTAATAATTTGGAGCAAGAATTTTCACGCCATATTACATCTTCTGATTTCAATTAAGTTAAAAAGTAACAAGTAACAGGGAAGAAAAAAAGGAAAAATATCATTGTGCTAATCTCCTGAAGGATCTAAAGAAATAAATTAACAGTTATGGACATCCAGGAGATATTTGCAAGGTTCCTCAGAAATGCTTGGATACTAACGTAAGCTAAAGACAGGAATTATTCTGTTTCTCCAAATACCAAATGTTTTTTCCAAGTTAACAAGCAGGGAAGATAGAACTTAATGACAACATCACAGCTTAATGAAATGTTTGTCATTGCCTTACCCTCAGCTTCATAGAATCATACACTGTTAGTGGTTGGAAGGGACCTCTAGAGATCATCAAGGTCAACCCCCCAAAGAAAGCAGAATAAACTAGGTTAGGCCACATATCCAGGCAGGTTTTGAAAATCTCCAGAGAAGGAGAAGGAGACTCCACAACCTCTCTGGGCAGCCTGTTCCAGCGCTCTGTCACACTTAAGAGTAAAGAAGTTTCTCCTCATGTTGAGGTGGACTTCCTATGTTCTAGCTTCAACCCAACCTTCCTTGTGCTATTACTGGGTACCACTGAAAAGGGACTGGCTCCTTCCTCTTGACACACATCCCTCAGGTATTTATAGGCATTAATAACATCCACTCTTAGCTTTCTTATTCAAGACTAAACTTAGGACTTTCATTCAACAGGCCAACAGGCACTTTGGCCATAAAAACAAACTGGAGACTACAGGAGCAAGATAGCAGATTTCTTATTTAAAGTGGTCTAAGTCATCTTCCTGTTGTACTGCAGCTCAGACAAACTGAGTTTTTTACTGTGTCAGGTCATAGTTCCTTGAAGGTTTTCTTCAGAACTTTTTTGCCTTGTTTTCTAAAGTATGAATTTATGAATTTTCCTTAAATAACCAAGTTATTAACAAAAATATAAGGAATAATTTGAAAAAATATTGAGAAAAATATTTAAATTGTTGAGATTAAGTGACCATTTGATAGGCTTAGACTGAAGTCTGAACTGCAACTTAGCTTCTACTACCAGGTTCTGCAGTCAATAGTGACCTTCCCATCTAAGAAAAATTCCTGTGACCACAAGCATGAACATACTTCTAGTGGACAGCATTAAAAACTATGCATTTTGGTTGTCCTTTCTGAAACAGCAGAACTATGGCAAAGAGATCTCTAGAGTGTCGCCTTACCTGCAAAGTCACTTACAAATACTACCATTAGGAACTAATTTTCCTCAGGCTAAGAAAAAACCCCCAAACCAAGCAACCTATTTCAAATAGTTGCCAGCAAAGGAAGATGGAATAATACTGAGCATGAACTAGGAAATTCTATCCATCAGAAATATGATGGTGTTTTTCATAGCTTTCACATTCCTCTTTCTTCAGAGCAGAAATGTCTGTATAGAAGAATTCAGTACTTATCAAAACCAAACACCAATAACTTGGCTCAATAATAATCAACATAATTAGATCTTCCACTTGAGTTTTTACATGACTGCAGCAAAAGCCTCTTTAACTCCTCTGAAATCCAGAAATAAGGAATTTGTAGCAGTACTGTTGAAATATTATCAAGTCAGGTTTATTTATTGTCAAACTGTTCCTGCAGTAGTACATTGTCAAAATGTGTAAAAAGAGAACTTGAGATATGCAAAATATGCCACACAGGAAAACACAGCCCTTAAACTACTGTAAAATTAAAATAAACAAAGTTAAGTAGCCAGTGAAAAACACTGAAAGCTGATCAGAAAATATGCCTCTGAGAGGAGCAGCCCTCACTGAAAATCTTTCTGTATGGGACTAGATTGGATTGGGATGGTGAGATCATCATCCCAGCTGTCCATACAGCCCTTCCCTGCAGGCTGCTAAATGTGCCACAGGGGTACAGCAGGAAGCTGCAAAGAAACACCAACTACAGCCTGACTCACTTTTAAAAAACAGTGGTTGATTCACACAAACACTGTCTAGTGGTAAAATGTGCTGGTCCAGGAGCGCTGAGCTGCTACACAACGATACCTGTGCAGGGAAGATATGGGTGTACAGCTATAGATGCCATCTCTATTTAATCAGTCACCTCATGGGAATTACTCGTTTTGGTTATCTCATTTTCTTCCTAATTGGCTACTGCACAGTTTAGAATTTACTTAATGTTGTCTTGACCTCAGTGAGAAGAAGGATGACAAAAACTGAAAGTCATGAGAAATTTTTCTTTGCCTGTAAGATGCTGGACACCCTCATGCTGCAATACAATAATTTTATGTGTGGGACTAATATCAGTAACTGCTTCTATGATTGCCTTTCACACTCCACTAAATGTAGATAGCAGAAGATGATGAAAATTTGAACTGTACAGTCAAGCAGACTGGGATAAGCTGAAGTCACTTTGAAAAAGTGTAACCAGGAATAAAAGAGTATGGAAGAGTACTTGAAACTTGATAGGTCAGCAGAATGGAGTTAGAGTAGGGCAATCAGGAAGTTTTTGGGCCACGGGCAAGTTGAGGGACAAGGAAGGAGGCAACCTTCAGAAGACTGAACATGAAGGTTTTTAACCACCACAGAATACTTGCCCCTAGGGAAATGGCACCCCCCAAAAAATCAAAATTTTGCACACCTAGTAGCATTACACCTCTTATAGTATACAGGATAAACTCAGAAATATCAGCAAATTTATTGTATCTCTCATTAAGCTGTTAGCATGAACTTTTATATGGATTTGTGTCAGTAAAGACCCCCCATTCAGTGAGACATGTTGCAACATTAACATCAGCCAACATCATTCCTCCTTCAGCTACAAATGCAGTGAACCCAACATTGCTCTTGTTTCAATAGCAAGTGCAGCAGTCTGATACAATCTGGCACTTCCTCTTGCCTACAGGAGCAGTGAGTTCAAACACTTCTAGTCCTAGTGCAAATCCAGTGATTTGGGGCAATCAGGCAATCCATAACTGTATGTGGAGCTTTGCTGCTTGCAAAAAGTACCTGAGACCTTTCCTACTGGGAACACAAGCCCACTCTGAAAGTTGCCAGATGACCTAATTGAAATCATGGTCACCATGGAAAAATACTGTCCAAAGTCAATCATCTTGTGACCCTATAAATACTGGTCCTAAGAGGGAGGTGCCTTGGAGCTCTCCAGGATTGCACCAAGGACCTGCACCCATGTCTCATGAAGGAAATTGGCTCATCCAATTGTAAGACTAAGTAGCTTGCTACTTCTCAAGTGTACCCAGAAAAGGTCAAATCATATTTAGTTGTAATAATTTAATTCCATAGGGTAAATTGGTGGTATATCACAAATTCTTTTGTGCAATTCAAAGACATTTAGGTACCAAAATTTAACATCTTAACACAGGTTAGCCTATATACCCTTGTGTGTGAGAACACAATTTCTTTTAGAAAGTCTGAAATCTTTAACCTCTGCATTGATTATAACAAATTCTTGATTATTGATTAAGCTGCTAAAAAAATCATATAATCTAATTTCGTGGTTCACTGTAACAGTGTCAATCAACCTCAACTTACTGCTATTGCAAATCAAACCAGACCCATAACGATGTGTTGAAGTACTCTAATCCCTACATTTAAACCTGTTGTAAACTGTTGACCAAGTTTGGGACAAGGAATGGATCCAGCTACATCCAGACTCTTCTCTTCATCTCTGAGAAGGAGTTTAGAAAGCAAGAGGGTCCACTCAGAACCTTGGGACTCAATGGGAGGGCCTTCCTCCCTCATTTCCATGACCTCTGTCCAAATCACTCCAACCCAATCCTGACCCAGTATCCCCCAATCCATGTATCAGTCACTCCAAACCAATTCAAATCCCTACATACCCTTCCACACTAGTATCAGAGTGAGCCTTGCCATTGAATTTTGTTAAGTTGCACTTTCATAAAGCTATATTAAAATCATCTTTTCCTGATATCTTTGTTGGTGATTCTTTAAGTGATGTTTAAGACCTTCCACTCTCATCCACATGTGGTGTAGTTGGCGGGATGGCAAATCATATCACTTATTGCTTTCAAAACATGGCATAAATCCAAGGATCATTCTCAATAGGCACTTTTCTCATAGCCACCCCGCTTGGGAGGATAAGCAGTTAAATACCATGGATGTAACCTGTTTTATGCAATTCTCCTCAATGACAGAATTGATTTCATTGATGATGGTAAACATAAACTAGGAGCTCCATCTTTTGGAAACTCACAAAAAGTGAGAGAGCATTCCAGCTTTAGTACACTAGTCCAAATGACAGCTCCAAAGCTTCCAAGCCTACCTATGACAGTAATAGAAGATACACTTAAATAAAAAGTAACCCATAATGAGTTTTTTTTTTTAAGTGTGTTCAAGTGGAAACTTCAGATTGTGATTGTGTAACTGAAACGGAGTCATGGTGTATACACAAAAATGTGATGGCTTAAGCTTGTACAGCTATGCTTAATTCAAGTATTATCTAACTTTTAGATTACCTAAAAGATTTTAAACCTAAGTCTTGAAACCAAATGGGATTCACATTAAAAAAATTCCAGTGATATAACCAAAACTCACAGGTATACTAGGTGCACAGCTATACTGGTGCACTAAACAATATCAAAGAACTTCTGCACTTCAGACACAGTCAGTGAAGCAAAGCAGAAGTTTTGCTCTTCCTTTTTACTTCCTGGGACTCTCAGTCAACAGAGTAGCAGAGAGGACAGAGTTCAGGTCAAAATTCCTTTATTCACTTAAAAATCTATTTTGGGGAATAGAAAGGTTACAGTTGAAAGACTCCATCCCCTCAACCCATGGGGATATGGAACTAGAGGAAGGAAAAGGGCTCTTTTTGAGCATACTTTTCCCCCAGGGCAATGGAAGTAGGAAAAAAAAAAAATTCTCCAAAGTATCCACAAAGTGTGTGTGTTAATAAAAGCAACACAGTGCCAGTCCAAGAAGACTGATGAAAGAGGAGAAAGTGCAACAAGGGGAGAGAAAAACATGAGAGAAGAGGGAACAGATTGTTGTTCAGAAGGGCAAGGAAAGAAAAAGATATACATTTCCCCATTACACCTTACTTTTCAATAATGTTCTTATATAAAAGCCAGCTTGATCAAATCCATTTGCACTAAGAAAACCTTTTCCCATCAGTAACTGAAGGAAAAGTATCTTAGATATCTGAAAGAACCAAACTTCATTTTACTGCCTTTTTTCCCCCTTTATCCTCAACAGACCTGGAAAATGAAAGATTAAACTTGGAGAAAGAGAATTTAAGACTTAGGCAGGAACAGAGCATAAGCAGTAATTTTGAGAAGAGACAGTCAGAGCTGCATTAAGAGGCATTATCCTTACATCTTCAGTCACATGGTTATGGTAACTATGCTGTATTTGAAAACAAATGTATTTTTATTTTTATTTTTAAAATAATTTTAAAATATTATCAGAACTATCGAAGTTCATTGCTTGTGACATAACTACTGAAAACAAATTATTTAAGTGCAGTTTTGGGTACCACCTGAATCACAATTGCTGAATCACAATTTCTATAATTTTAGAAATACTCAAGTGAAAGAGACATATGTAAATAGAGAAGTGTTGTACAGAAGCCCAGTGACACACCAAATCAAAGGAAATTAAGTCTATGTTAGCATAACACACTGATGCAGGAAATTAATATAGGTGTTGTGAGGAGGTACAGCATGTTTGAGGATCTGGGTTTTGGTAAACCTGTCACAAAGGATTGATTAAGGCACAAAGCTCAGCTAAATTAAGATCATGCACCAGAACAAAATATGTGACTATTTTTAGAAACTGTTGACTTCCACATAGCCCAGGGAAAAGACTAGCCTCTTACTTTCAGTGTGACAGCAATGTCATCAGGGTAAGCTACAAGGCCATGGAATAAATGGCAGACAGTTTAAATCTGAGACAAATACAGGACAATGTGGAATGATGGTTTAGCAGTTCTGCCAACTTAATGTCAAGGAGTATGCTGTCCTGACTCCCCAAAAGATAAGCTTTTTTGCCAGCTAGTAACTATGCCAAAGTGAAGTTAGTCTCAGAAATCCTGATGTCCAGCAGCTTTACCTGAGCTTGAAACTGTATAAAAAACCCCCCAACAATTTGTGAAGTACAAATACTGACATTGAGTGGGAATTTTTAATGATGGTTACAGCTTCAGAAGTGTTGTTCTAGAAGATGTTTATGATGCTTGATCATATTTTAAAAGAATTTTTCATAAATCATTACTGACTGAGCCTGATTAAAAAAGAAGTGAATACTAGAATGCTAAAGAAGATACTAGGGAATGTTCCACTCTTTCTCTGAAAACTGAGAATTCATTTGTGAGCTGCTGCTATTATCTCTCCTAGCAAAAACACAGCTTACAGGTTCCTGTGTTTTTTCATGGATTTTGGAGCCATCAGCTCCGGTTTATTAAAAACAGTTCATTCCATGAGAAATATTTAAGTTTCTTGCTGTTCAAACCAGTCCAAAATGTTTGGGTTTGTTGGGTTTTTTTCCACAACTGTAAAAATAGCAGCAGTTTTCAGGCAACAGTTTTAGCAATCATTAACAGTCAACCTATAAAATCTTGTGAGTCCAGAAGTATTGCTATGAGAATTTGTCACCTTGCAATTGAACATGAGGATGATTTGGGATAGATCGTAAGTATTGACAGCTAGTAAACATCCATTAATGTTTTCATTCACTATTCTTTAGGATACTTCCAATCAGGCGGTGCAAGAAACAGAAAAAAAAGGACCCATCTGTTAAAAACATGGGAGAAAAAAGTTTCAGTACTAAATTTTATATCTACAGACATGACATGTTAATATTTCAAAAGATAAAAAAGAAATGTCCTTAATATATATAGACATATGGTCTTCTACTATCTCCTCTGACTTAAAAGTATGAGTTTTTTTATAGTCCATCATTTTAAGTTCAGCTTACAAAAATTAAAGGAAGAAGGAAATGAAACTCCAAACCAGCCTCTCTTCTGCCTGAAGTTTTGAACTTCAGTTCTGCTCAGTATTGTCTAGTAAAACCATCAGAACAGCCCATAAACAACCACCTGTACGGCTTTCTTTTCAAGGACTAAACCTTTTAACTCCACCTTGCATCATCTGGGACCTAAAGCATAAGCTGCTCTTAACTTTCCCTTCCACTGAGCAGGGCTTCTCCCTTACTGGATTCTCCCTGCGTTCCTGATACTGAGCAGTTATGGCGAGGTTATATGAACACAAAGCAACATCTTATGTACAGGAGGGCTTATAAAAGGATTTAGACTACCATTTGACAATCACTATTTTGTAATACTAAATCCTTCTATTCAACAAACAAACAAAACATTTAACAACTTTACAACTTTTCATCAATTGATTATTTATTATATATAGGAATGGGAGATCTTTTTACTCACTTGTGACCTGAGACCAGTGTTATGTATAACATTTTTAAGAGGATGCTAAAACAGCAGTGAAATCCTCAAAAATTATTTATATCAGGTAGTCCAATTAATTTTTTTTTGTTCTCCTTCATGGAAACAAAGCAGGAAGACAAAGCTTGTATCTTCAAACCTTCGCCAATAGAAAGCTGGACGCACTCAGGTTGACGAACTACACTTAGCCAGACTGTACTTCTTGTCTTCAAATCAGATGAAGACAATGTCTGTGATCTGTTTTTGTGGGATATCTTTATAGGGGCACAAGTTATAATGTAAAAAATACAGTTCTAATAACACCAGGGTACACATTGCAGTGCCATGTACACTCAAAGAACTCAGTCACATCATTTGAAAGTCTAAACAACAAGCTAAAAAGAAGTCTTTTCCCAAACTGAGTTCCAGCAACATGGGATTTTTCAGCCTCTTTCAGTATATTTGACAACACTCAGCTGCCTTAGGAATTCCTGTCCCTGGACTAGTTGCCTGTAAACCCTCAAGGTACCAACCTTCCAATAGCCAATACAAAAATGCAGAATGCTGTCAAACTTATCAGATCACCTTCACTGCCTGTGCGTATCTCTTACCACTCTATCTCAAAGCCTGTTCAACTTTCTGCATTTCCTGGGAAAGCAGCTGTGGTGGCCCCCTAATGCACTCACCCAACATCCTTTCCACAAAGCAATAGACTAGGTAGGTCATGGTTGGGCAAAAACAGAGTAGTGAAAGAAACAACTTCTATTCTGAGATCTCTTTCTCTGTAAAAATATGCTTTTAATGAAGGCTTAGGATTCAGGCTGTAGATGCTAAGAACGTGGCATAGTTATTTGCAGACCAGTAGGGATGGCAAAAGGCTTAGATGGCAAAAGTCTTATCTTTCAATTTGTCATCAAAACTTGTAGCCAGCTGTTTTATTTGCCCCACAAAGTTCAATTCTCTTGTTCAGAAACTTCAAGACTTATTTACAAAAAGAGTGTAATTTATCTGTTCATTTGGATACTTTCACAAAAATTTTACTGTGTAGGCCCATTCCTAGTTCTGTACTCTGCAATTAAAAGCATCTCAGACTTGAAAGACTTACAAAGCCATGCCAGTAGATTTTATTCCCTTTTTCTGATATTCATCATTGAAGACTCGTAACTCTTTTAACTATATAACTCTGCTGTTAAAGGAAATCTAGGTAACAGTTTCTCCAATGTGTATTGAATTCCAGGTTGTGAGGTACTTCACTAGCCTCTGATGCTCTGAGTGAGATCCCTTGCAGTGACTGCAGTAATTTTTAAGTTTCTGTAAAAGAGTACATGCTTCAAAGATATAATTTCTTTGGGCTTCAATGCAGTTAAAAATGTGGCATATATTTTATGATCTCCAGTTCTTGATATTCCATATTTTAAAAAAAAATTAACAATAAGAACAACAACAAATCACACGTAGGACCTTAATACAGTGCCTTAATCATACATAGTACCTCCACAACCTGTCAATATTATCCTTATTTCTTTAAAAAATTTATGTCTCCTAATCTTTTTACAAGTTATGTTAGGTATCAGGTCTTGGCATCTTTTTCTGATGGAGATGCTCTGTACTCAAATCCTTACTACTTATGACTAAAATTATGAAAAAAATACCCTGAATGTGGCACACTTGAAAACCTTTAATAGCATTAATTCTTAGATTACATTATGAGAAATATCTTATTATGTACAAATTTGCAAAAGTTTGACTGAAAGAATTTGCTGTAATGATCAAGTCCTACAGTTTTCTAAATAGTGATCATGACATATCACATTTACCAACTGCTGGAAAACTGTAGGTCATTTATTCTACTATAACTGAAGACTTGTATAAAAATTTTATTTAATCATTCAGACAGAAGAACCATCTCCTGAAATCAGAGGGTAGTTAAAAAGCAGAGAACAAAATGACACTGGAATATTACAGCTGAGTGTGATTCCCACGAAAAAAACCCACCATATTTAATTTTTAAACTTACAGAGTGATGGACCCTAAGTTTGACCAAATGTAAGAGGGTAGAAGTTTAAAAACTACCCTATAAAATGATGAAAAGATCTGCTTCAGGAAGGGAAGAAAAACTGCAAGATGTGATACACTGCAGAGTCTGCTGTATAAAGTCACTAAAAGCATATGTTTCTTGATATGTAACCCATTTGATGGATACGATGTGTCCAGGATGAAACCTACTGGACATATATTTGCTAAAACACCTCCTTGAAAACAATGCATGATAAAACTGGTAATGCTTATCAGCTAACTGTTGTTCACCTATTACACTGACAAAGGATGCAGTATGATGAATGTGATTTAAACACTGCAACAAGTTTGAGAAATTACACTCATGCTTGTTAAGTCAGGAATAACGTGCAGCTTCTCCCCCACTAAACTCTCTGCCCTGTAATCCCCCAGGCAGACACTCTCAGAGATATCGCTCTGAAATATGGAACAAAGCACCTCAGAAACATGTTCTCCCTTGAGATTAAAATTCAGAGGGCCATTAAACACAAAACCATGTCAACACCAGTCTGCAGAAACAGAATTAGAATTCCAGAGAGAAGACTTAAACTGCTGAAATGTTAAACACTTCAGTGTGTTAAAGATAGAGTTCTACTCTACACCAATAAGCAATAAAAGGTTTAAATGCTTCTCCCTGATCCTCAGGTGAAAAGAACAATTGTCAGTCCCATTCCATAGGCACCTACTTGCTGTGTCTTACTCAAGCAATCAGGGCTGAAATTCAGTGCTGCAAGATATTTAGAGATTCAGAAACAGCCTCCTAAAGGAAGGTACAGCATATTAACTGAAAAAAAACCAAAACATATATAGCTCACATATATTGAAAGCTTTTTTTTTGTTTGTTTGTTTGTTTTTTTGCTTTTATTTTTTGCTCTTTTTTTGAGTTTTCTGAAGGATTCTTTCGGTAATAAAGCCAATTCCAGAAAAAAAAAAAAAAAAAAAAAAAAGTCAATATATACAGTTTAAAATAGAAATTAATAAATTAATGTTATATTTAAAAAATTTTCACGGTTTCTGCTGTGAGGTTCTGTGTTTGAAATAAATTCCAAATCAATAAATAGGAACTCCTACCTGCATGTAACATTTTGCTTCAAAATCCAAATGCCAAAAGTCATGAAAACAGGTGCAGAAGTGGCTCATGAAATAGTCACAATACATAGCATTAGAATGAGCAACACATTTTTATGCATCTCTGAAACAGGTAATGCAGCTTATTTAATGGTGCTTTCAGTATCCTAATGTTAATGCACAGTCACCTAACCAAAAGCTAAAGGTCACCAGTTCTGCAGCTATCAGTCAAAAAGCTCATTTAAGATTAAAAATAATCTATTCCCTTTTATCTGTTGCAGATAAAAGGGAATCAGTAAAGAAAATTAAGTACAGCAGGATTTGGTTCAGGTTCAACTCACCTTTCTGTTCAAGAAAATCCTTTTTTTTTTTTTTTATGGGTTTTAATAGTAAACTTGGGGCAACAACACAGTCACAAATCACAGTTCTGGTTGCTCCCATTTTTCTCCCCCAGACACACAGACACTGCAGGATGCCTGGGGATCCAGAGATTAATACCAAGCTGTGCAACACCCCAACAATCACCTTTCCACATGCAGAAATTCATACACTAAGAAGGTGGAAGAGTGCATTTAAAGTCACCCCACGCCAAGGCACAGGATGTGAAGACCACTCATGTGCCCCACTGGGGACTGTCCCTTTCCTCCTGGTTACGTTCCCCCCTTCCCACATTTCCTAAGTGGATGTGCAGGGAGAGAGCACGAGCTAGAAAGATTTGACAGACAGATCCATTTTGTTCTGGCTACTAGAACCCCACAGTTTACATTTTCTGAGTTTTCTTATGGAATGACTTTTAATTTATGCCACCTGTAAACTGTTAGCTACTCCTTCCTTAACTAAAAAACAAATAGAAAATCTCTTTTCTAATCACATATATGTGTAACCCTAGTGACAAATTAGCATGCCAAAACATCATCTTCAACCCATTCATTTAATTTAAAAGTGTTTCTTTTCTAACAGAGAAAAATAAAATTGTTCTCCCACATGGTAAATGTAACTAATTAAATAAAGAAATTAATTTCATCTTCACAGATAATACAAAAATTGACATGGCCCTGAGAGCACTGACAGCCCTGAATGTCCCTGACCAGCCACTTCTGGATCCCTACAAACCTGCTCAACTTCTCGTTTCAGCCCTCCTTGGACTTCCCCCTACCTTGCCCAGGTCCTAACCTCATTTCATCCCCACCAGGACCACCAGTCCCTGCCCCAGTGATGCCACAACAGGGCTGATCTCCAGCTTCACACAACCCATCCCCTCCTATCTATGGACCCTGTCAAGGACCCTGCAGCTCATTCCTGTCCCCAGGAAGGTGGTCAGTGTCCCAGGCTGGGGCTGCCCTGGTACTGGTTTGGGTGGTGGACAAGACAATACAGTCTGCAAGCCTCTCCCCTGCCAGCCCATGGGCCCTCTCTGCTCCCAGCCCCCTGGGGAGCTGCTGATCTTCATGGTGCCCTCTCCAGACACGGGGCAATTATACAGTAGAACATAATTGCAGCAAGATGGTAAAATTACTGCATTTTTTTCATGGCAGTTTTAGCTTATCTGAAGACTTTAGGTTGGTTAAAAATTGGATTGTCTCAGAAAGGACATACTTTCTGGCTATTAAGGTAATTGGATATACCTTTTTGTAGCATTATAATGCAGATGTGCAGAGGGGATTTTGATAGGGCTGAGTTACATTCTCATCCACAGCAATAATGAAACTAAATCGAGCCCATCAGAGTAACAGCCTCACCAAAACACCTGAGAGCTGAACCTACAGTGCTCCGCATTTTATTTTGTTCTTCACTTCATCTCCTTGGACTTTCAGCACAACAGAGGGATGCTGCAGCTGGCTGCCTGCTTGGTTTGGTGACACTTTTTTTTTTATGCCAGTGTTTTTTGACAAAATTCGATGTACCTGTATCAAACTGTGGCTGCAATTTTTGTATTCCTATCTCTATGTCAGAATTTAACATTCATTTCACAGAATAAACCCCACTTCAAATTATCCATCAATTTTGAGCTAAATGATGACAGATACTGAAAAAACTGACTCAAGATGCCATCTGAGATTGGTCTAGGGGCATTAGCTCTGCCTTTCTTCAGGCAGTGGGTGATCACAAAGGGAAAATTACTTCTTTATAAATGAAATTGTAAAAGATGGAGGCAAAGATATTACCTGTGCCAAAAAAAAAAAAAAAAAAAAGGGGGGGAGTCATCCAGAACTACACATCAGATAACCAAAGTGGTGAGAGAGGATGAAGAAGGAGAATCAGCTGTGCCAAAGACCCTTATCTGAGATACTCATCCCTTTTGTGACAGTATCAGGAGAGGGAGTGACTCTGAAAAGAGTCACTGCAGCCACAACAGAGAACTCGGCCTCAGCCCAGTGCACTCAGGTAAATGGAAAGTGACAGTGGATCGGTTCAGTGCATCAAGATGTGAACTTTGGCTACGGAGGACAAAATGAAGTGCCTGTTCATTTAGCCCTGATACTGAACACTGCCTTCTGAAAGAGAGGTGATGGACAACAGGTGGTAGCACCATCGCAGAAGCACATCAGTGCAAAAGAGTGTATAAATGCAGCCTTTCACATCTAACAAAAAACGGGAGTAAGAAAATGTGCATCTTAATTTTACCATACAAAAATCTGTAACTCCTTAGGATTTTGAGAAATATTAAGAAATCAATTTATGAGACATACATTTCAAAGTTGTCTTGCCTCTGATGAAAGTTTGGATGTACCTATGGTGTAAAATACACAATTAAAAATTGTATTTAGTAATTACAAGTTTTATTTACTTTTTTTTTTACTATGCTATACATCATTCAGTTTGCTCAAAAAAAATCTTTTAATAGGTCTCCTCTTCATTGAGGGTATTATAGATGCTGTAAAATTTAAAATATTGCTACAGCTAGAATTATGGCTACAATTATGGCTACAATTATATTACAATTATGAGGAGAAGCTGAGGGAGCTGGGGCTGTTCAGCCTGGAGAAGAGGAGGCTCAGGGGAGACCTCATCACTCTCTACAACTCCCTGAAAGGAGGGTGTAGCCAGGGGGGGGGTTGGTCTCTCTTCCCAGGCAACTATCAACAAGACAAGAGGACACGGTCTCAAGTTGTGTCAGGGGAAGGTTAGGTTGGATATTAGAAAGAATTTCTTTACGGAGAGGGTGATCAGGCATTGGAATGGGCTGCCCAGGGAAGTAGTGGATTCTCCATCCCTGGAGATATTTAAAAAGAGACTGGATGTGGCACTCAGTGCCATGGTCTGGTAACCGCAGCGGTAGTGGGTCAAGGGTTGGACTTGATGATCTCTGAGGTCCCTTCCAACCCAGCCAATTCTATGATTCTATGAATTATGGAGGATTGTTCAGTGCCCTCAGTAAAGGCACAATATAAATAGTGCATAATAATTCCATTTCTTCTCCAAATGTTCAATCAAATTAATTTACATAAGTACATTGCTGCTTTCCTTACGTGTAACAGAAATGGTTGCCCTGAAGTGAAAGATAATTGCTTAAGATTCGGTGTTGCACATCTGAAACGGGGGAGACTTTCTTGTCAATATACAATGGCTGTACAGCCAACTGTTGCACAAGCAACTGGATGAAAAGTAGTTTCTATGAAAAAGGTGACTGCTGTTAAAAAGATTTTGCAGCAGCAAGAGGAAGAAAAATGTTTTCACAAATGAAAAACTTCATGTGAGATAACTACAGTAACACCGAACAATTTCACCACATAAAGGAAAATAATGACCTTGTGTACAGTAAAAAACAAACCTCAGTGCTAATATTGATTCATAAATTCAAGCTGTATATTCTTGGTTTTGCTTCAAACCTCACTCACAGCAGCTTCTGATAGGACTTAAGAAATACTAGCATTAATCTAGTATCAATTTGTGCTTTTAGGCAATTCCCTGTGATTTTGAAAGTTCTAAACTATTTTTTTTTTTTTTTTTTTTTCTCTTTAGCTTTAGCTTTCCTACACATTTCAATTTTGAACACAGCTGTCTTTCACTGCATATGATACGTATTAGTGACATCACTACTAAGCAGAGGATGGTAATCCTATAGACTTTCTCAATACTAGTTTTAGAACAGCAAAAGTATGAAGACAATAAAACTTTAAAAGATTGAACTAGTATTTAAGTATGTCTAAAAAGGTTCTATTGTGATAAGATACCTTCAATAATAACTCTACATCTGCTCAAATGTACCACCAAGGCAGTCCTTGCCTCAGGGAGCTAGAATTCCCTACAGCACTGATCACAGACTTGTTAAGCTGCTCTGTTTGCATGGTAACCCACCAAAATCAGTGGGGTATCAAATAGGAATAGCAATCTGGCAATGTGTAAGAAAGTGATAAATGAGTGCCTAAATGACAGACATGGAAGATAAGATATTTTGCAAAAACTGAAAGAGAACAAAATTGAATTTTTTTTTTTTTTTCCGGAAGCAAGCATTTAAAGGTTTGAAAGACCTGCCTAAATAAGATGCACAACTGAAAAAAACCAACATGTGTTTTGATTGTATGTGACTATTTTGGAATATATTTGACATATAAAAGCAAGCTAGATTTTTCAATAAGCAGGACATTTTTTATTTTTGCAGTTTAGCTTAGTGCCTTGAGTCTCTAAATTCCAAACATCAGAGCAACAAACACAGACTCAAAAATCACAATTTTATTGCTAGACTTTAACTTAACCTTACTGAAAATCCCATTGCGATTGCACATTCCTCAGTGATATAATTCATCTTTGAGAAGCAGAGTATACAAAAAAGTCTGCCTTAACTGCTGAGTATCTTTGTCCATATGAGGAAACCTACCAAAGAAATAAAAAGATAAGGTAAAACCTTATATTTACATATTATGTGTTCAAGTTACTGAGAGTCCACTCCCTGTCACACAATCATATTCATGATTAAGCCATGCATTCACTGAAAGGAGAATAAGGATTTCTTATTCTGGTGTGCATCAATATCTCAATAAACAGCCAGTATCAATCACAACGGTGAACTGATCTAAAGTGCTACTGGGAGAGGTCAAAAGCTGATTACACATTTTCATTACAATGGAAAGAACAGAGAAAATGGAAACAAAACTGCTTCCCATGTTTAATATACAGGGACAAAGAAGTAATAGGATTAATTCACAGTGAGGAAGATTTAGTTTATGTACTAATAATTCTTCAGTACAAGAAACCATTCAGCAATTCACAGAAATCAGCTCTCTAAGGAAGCTGTGAACTTCTGTTACTAGAGGTGTTGTGTTCTATTTTTCCTAAGATCTTAATAAATAAAAACATTCCAGGAATTGTTCAAGTACAGCTGATTTCATGCTCTAGGGTAGGACTGGACAGGATGATCTCTCAAAGTTGTTTCAAACCCTTGTTTCTGGAATACTGCAGTTTTTGAAAGCTACATTTCAAGTAAATTCAATTTCAACTTATATGTTTTTTACATGAAGCAACAAAAAATAATCCAGCATTACAAACCTCTGAAATAAAACTATGCAATATATTAATTTTATGTCACATATTAATGCACTCTACATATGGATTGTGCATACAGATTTATGTTTTTATTTTCATTTAAATAGGAGCCACATAAAAAGAAGAAAAAAGAACAAAAAAGAAAAAAAAAGAAAGAAAAAAGAAAAAAAAGAAAAAAAGAAAGAAAAAAAAAGAAAGAAAGAAAGAAAAAAAAAAAGACAGTGATTTTCCCAAGTGTTACTTTCATACAGAAAATGAAAAGAAAAATTAACTAGGTTGATGCAGAGTGTTTTAAGGCATTTCAAAATATTTATTCTGTTCATTAAAGCTTCCAAAATGGGATGAAGCACAGACACCAACTTCAAAGTGTTTCATTTACTATAAGCAAAACCAAGAATGTGGGAAAAGGACAGTAACAGGCTTTACTTTTACTTCCATTCAGGTTACTTGCTGTCATTTATTTAGGCTATTTATTACTACTGATGTTATGGACAGTATTTCAAGTTCACATCACCTCTTAAAAGCAAACTTAAAGTTGTTCATACTGAGCATCAGACTTTCACCATGTGCTTTCTGTTTCTTTTTGGTGAGAATATGATGTCTTTGTCAATTTTCTAGTCCAATTGTGTCAATTTTCTGTCCATCATTCTGACAAAGAACAGCAAAGAACAGCCATAAATGACTTCTATGTACAATTCATAATGGTGATGATTACATATCTTAATTTATTCATAAAAATAAGGTGAAAAACCTACAAAAACAAAGTCTTAAGTGCATTTGTCAGGTCCAGATCATCCTGTAGGAATTTTTTTTTCACTGATTAACCATTTTATTAAAACTCTTCCTCTTGTCTTTTGCTTAAGGACCATAAAATGCACATTTAGTAAAATCTTCATTCTTCATAAAATTGGCAGGTTTTCATAAAAATCCTCAGTGTCATAATTCAGGTGTACAAGTGTATTTAATACATCTTGCCAGATGCAAGATGCAGTTGTCATCCAGAAGAGTAATATTCACCCTTGAAACAGGACTTTCACAGGACAAAGACCTTGTGCTGGCAGGGCTGAACTCCAGCAGAGGTAATTCCTGCTGTGATTCATGAAAAAATTCCATTAGTGGAGTTGTAGAAGTTTAGCTGGGGAGTTGGCCATAGGTGATTCCTACTGTGAGTCAGAAAAAATTTCATTACTAGAGCTGCAGAATGTTGTTGGGGGGAGTGGGGGTTTGGCAGTCATTAAAAAAAAATGTGTACTATGTTGGGGGAAAAAAATTGTTTCATGAGAAATTCCATATATACAAATTATTTGTTTCATCACCAATGTTTCCTAAGCAATAATGATGACATAGCAGATTTTTTTTTAATATTTATGGAGGAATCTTAATTCCCATTCCTGTTCATAAATTTATCTAGTTTACTGGTTTACACAAAAAGTTCCTATGGCCTGAAAAAGACAGAAGTTCTCAAAAAGAAAATAAATCAAAACCATAAAATTATGAATCTGTTATTTCTAATTATGATCTTCCCTGAAAACATTTAACATTCAAAAATGCTACATTACTTCCAGTGATTATTTTTTTGGAAAATTTGATGTATAGAGAAAGACAATGAAAAAGAACACATTTACACCATGAAAAAATAACCTGTTTTTTTTAACTAAATGGCAAAAGTCCAGTAAGGAAAACCTATAATCATGGGCCAAATGATTGCAAGTACATTAAATCTTATACACTAAAGACAATCTTTTAATTGAGAAAATTGCATTGCAGAAATTCATTGATGCTCTAAACATCAGTAACAAACTTTTTTTTTTATATGCTTCAAGCTAAGCACTGCAATATTTTCAGCCTATATGATAGATGGAGTGCTTCAAAGCTACAGAATTCTAAAGCTATCTGGAATCCGATCTTTTCATGAGACAACACTCAAGATAAGAAAGAAAAATTTATGGCTGGCAATTAAGAAGCCTGAAAAGAAAGGACCTGTGAGGCAGGAGGTTACAGGACAATGCAGTAGGACGTGTGGGGCCTTATGTGCCCTTATTTATAAATTAGTTCCAGCCCTTATATGCCATGTCCAAAATTCACTTTTTCTCTTACTCACAAAAATGTAAATGTTTTGTATACAGAACCAAAGAAAGTGAAAGAATCTAGTTACCAATACATTTAGAGGAACCCAGATATAAAGCTGAAGTCCATATTTCTTAGTTTGCTGCCAAACTTTTAATACCATAGATTTCCAAGGTTAGTCAGTTATTTATCTTGTCTTCAAAGAAACACTTATTTGCTCTTTTTGTAGAGAGGGAAAAAATACACGGGTAAATTTATATCTCTAATGCTGTCATACTTTTATTTTTCTGTTTAAGAAGACCTGGCTGTCCTACTGGGACATAAAACAATAAAAGTGTGTTTATTCCTTCCTTGAGCATGAAAATTTCTTAAAATCAGTTGCCCACACTTCTGACTGTGAAGGATGAAATCTGCTAGAGCACAGTGGAAGTAATAATGAGTTCTCTGAAGTTAAGCATGTCATGGTCACAGATGCAGGCTCTGAAAGCTAAAAAAAATAAAAAAATAAAAAAGCTAAACTAGACAGAAGATTCCTGTTGAATTTCTCCACTGTCACCAGCTGTTTATTGTCATGCTGCATTATGAATAAATGAAAGATTTAAAAGGTTTCAGCATTTATTAAATACCTAATTGGAATCACAGATATTGAGATCTGAGACTACTTCGAGTCATTTTCACTGATAAGCAAGCTCATCATAACATCCTCAAAGAAGCTATTCAATAAATATGCATAAGTAGCTGCTGAAGCGGAAAGCTGTTTCTCTCCACAAAGAGTAAAAAGTTTTGGGCAGTTTATTAACCCAGAAATGTATTTAAATCAATAGAGTCAGAAGTAAGCTATCTGATCTGGGGCTATACTGGTGTACAGAGGCAGACATAAAGAAAGAAATACGAATTTGGAAAGAAAATAAAAAAGTTAGGACTCTTTTTGACTTAGCATGTATAAAAATCCACAGCATGTCCCCATCCAGCGCATACACGGATTCATACTAAGAAATTCTCCTGACAGAAAGTGAAATAGAGGTTTATGCTCCTGACTGGGAGCTTACAAAGTACAACAGACAAAGCCATCTGAATATGCAGACTGCACTGGATCTGTTCTATAAGTGGGACTCTGAACAACAGTCTCCACTACATCTTTCAAAAAACAAGTGCTATCTCCCCTACACATAGTCCATGCTAGTATCCAGTGTTATCCATCTATCCTTAACAAGGTTTGGGAATTTGCATATATGAATACCCCTAAAATACACTCATCAGTGAAATTTAATGCCATACTTCGTGTATCATTCCTGAGACATTATTTTGTAATCAAGTAGCACTCTAAGGTTTCTGAAGTAGTATCTGCTAAGTGTCTCCCATCAGGGTGACTGACAACTTATTTTGCTATTCTACCACTTATCTCACCCATATCTCCCTAGTGTCTCCCTTTTCAAGGTCCAGCACAAAGAATCAAAAGCAGGATTGAATAAAATGAAGGAACAAGAATAGGAATCTGGTACCATTTCACCTTTTTGAGCAACTGCCTGAATCTGAGAGTCCGCGTTTAGAAGCAGAAGAGTGAACAGGATGTTTGCAGACAAGGCAGACCAAGTGGTTATGGATGAGGCAAATTCATACCACTGAGCTAATGAACAAATTATTTCAGGTAAAGAAATGACAAATTCTTAGTTTCTAGATTTAGATAGCAACCTACAGGCAAACTAATGTGATTTAGCAATAACAGACTGCTCTACAAGGAATCATCTTATCTTCTATGTAATTTTCAAGATGTCAAATACAAGCCTATGATTTTATTGCCCTTAAAAGTTGAAAGTATCCTTAGGGAAAACATTAGTCTGAAAGCAAATTGAGTTGTAGGTATTTTAATATTAATCTGCTTTTCTCAATATGGCTCCCCTATTCAAATGGCTTTTGGTTGTTTCAGAGCAATTCTGCTGCTGACTCACAGGAATACTAACAGGGAGCTTGATACCAACTGGTTTGAATCCCACTACTGGTCTGACCATAAAAACCTTGAGGACACAACACAATCTACCTAAATTTCACCCGTCTCCACTTTGTATATACTTAACAGAGCTTAATTCTTGAACAGTGATTCCAACTAAAGTAGACTAGATCCTTTTCTGTACATCTTCAGGGATATTTTTTTTTAAATTCCTTTTGCCTCTATGCAGTGGGAAGCTTTGGCTCACCCTTTGTAACTAGGAATTTCCACGTATTTAAAAAGAGAGGAAATCAGAATATAAATGAAAATAAAGAGGAATTTTCTCTCTTTGGCAGGCAGATATTTCAGATATTACAGATATTTCAGTTCTGTAGCTGCATTATCATTAATTATTGTTGTTGCGGTTGTACAGAAGTTACTTCTGACTTAGCAGAAAAGACTTTTGTCTTTTTCATAGAAGAGGTTTAAGTGAAGGAGCCTATAGAGATTTCCTAAATAATCTATAGGGATGCCTTCAAAGATATATCAAAAAGATCTACGGTGATCTATATCCAGAAACATTAAAGTGTGACAGCAGAAAGGACTGCTTTGGCCAGGAAAGCATTACTGCTTCTTTCTCTGATCTTGTTCGCAGATAAAAGGAAAAGAAGGGAAACTATGCTCAGTTCCAAATCTTACCTAGGAAATCCCAGATGAAGGATATCACCATTAAGGGCAGACAAATGAAGTGCAAGCTACAAGACCAGAAATTGGAAACTACTGCTTTCACATGCCAGGAAAGATGCACCTTTCAAAAACAGGTATTTGAGTAATAAAGTGGTGCAGCTTACCAGCACTGCAAAATGCTATCATTAAGTGAGATACAGACCACCTTATTTTTCTTTTGTTCTCTGAAATCATTGAAATTCAACCACAGAAAACCAAAATCAATTGAATTCTGAAGGGAAAAAAGCACATAAAATTGCTTACAGAAAATAGTTGCACTATAGAGCTTCTTCCTGCATGAAGGAATAAAGAGAGGGAGTGGAATAGCAATGTTTCTGAGGGATGCTGAAAAGAAGCGATTTATTGTCTTCTTGTTAGTATAATTCAGATAAAATGAACAGCCAATCTACTTCCTGTAAAGTGCAGATGGAGTGAGAAATAGTCTTAAAGACAGACTGAGGTGTGGACAGTGAAGCTCAATTAATCTCTAAAGAAACAAGCACGTCTCAGTATATTGTGGACAAATTTTGTTCCAAAGTGTAACAAATAACTATAAATTGCTTACCTGGTCCAGCAGGTGTCAGGTGCTGGTTTTCCCTCTGATTTCTCTCTTCACAGCTTTTGGTCATATCACTTAAGATATTGGTGAGGCAGCTCTAACATTTACAGCCAGATTAGTTCCAGTGTACACTTAAGAACAGATTTTGGTAGTTGTGCAAACATTGCTTGTATTGATACACTCATGAATTTTAATCTCAGGAGCAATACATAAGGGAGAGGAAAAGCTTGAGTGTGTGGTTAAATGTGGTTTGTATGGAAAGAATGAGACTTTAGAAGAGAGAAAATGGTTTGCAACTAAGATTTAATAGTTTTACTTTCCTCTGTACTGCAAAGACCTTGTAAGAGGATTTTAAAATTACTGTGGACATTTAAAATGGTAAAACAAAGATACATGAGCTGGCAGTGACAAGAGTGATAAAGGATTTAAAAAAAAAAAACCAACAAAACCTAGCTAGCATCGGAAAACATTTTCTCATGTAATCAATACAAAGGACAATTGGTGTTCTTAAGAACAAGAATAATTTTTAAGGTAAGAACCACTGTTATATGAAACTGAAGGGAGTTTTTAACTATCACGGCAGCTGCATTCTAACAAGAGAGATGAGAACTGAATACTGTGGAGTACAGGTAATTTAGAAAGATTCAAAGAACAAAGCGTGAAAAAAATGCTTCACTGCTACCTTTAAAATAGAAAGAAATTTTCTTAGGAGGATATGAAAGAAATATAATAATGGAGAATTATAAGAGATTATTAATCAAGAAAAAAATAATAACTTATTATGGAAGATCCAAATAATTAGTAAATAATTAACGTAATATGGATTACTAAAGAATCAATTTAAACATTGGAAAGTATCTACATGTATTAAATATAAAGCAGAGAATAAAGTGAAGCAATATAAAAATGCAATAAAAGAAATTCCAAGTAATGTACCATACTAACAAAGAGGGGGAAAAAAAAAATCTTGAGTAACATTGTAAAGAGAAAGTGGGTAGCTGGAAGCTGAAATGAAGAGCTGTAAAATTAAACAGATTGACCTATTTGGATGTAAGAGGCTATTTAAATGAAATAAAACAACATTGCTAAATAAAAAGTGCTAAAATACCGCCTGATAAATTTAGGAAACACACAAAAAACCAAGCCTGCCATTCTGAAGGAAAACAAAAATGTTTGAATGAATTTATACATGTATTTTCAATATAAATTCTTGGCGAAAATGCTTGGCTTTGGTATTTTTAACTTAATACACAGAGATCAGGCACCTAGGCACAGTCCCTCTATAACAAAGACAGCAGCAAGCAGTCATCCCCATTTAGACCTGCTGAAACACCTGGAGATGTTTCATTCCATCACTAGGAATACAACTGTTATTAATGGAAGGGTATACTGGGCAACTAAGACACGGCAAGTAAAATAGCTGAGTAATATTAAAAAAGAAGATATTTATATTTATTTGCACTTAGAGCATCATAGAATGTTGCGGATGGGCTTGGAGTTCTCCATAAACGACCAATATGGTTGATGGAAAAATCTCGTTTATTAACCGGATAGCGCAGAATATATACTTTTCTCTTATCAGTGTTACAAACGTGGCATTACATTATTGGTTAACACGGTTCGAACCTGATATTAACTTATAAATTAATTGGCTAAAGGCTATTGTCCATGCCTACAAAGGGCTGTCCTGATTTTAAAATAGTTGTTATTGCCATTACTTTCGTTATCTTGTTTTTCTCCAAAGCCAGTACCGGTGTTATTCTTTCCTGCAAGGTCAGTTCTTCAAAACATTCCTGAATGCAGCTTGTTCAGTACATGTCTGCCTGAATGGAAAAACCCCACAATAGAAATTCAGGGGTTGGAAGGCACCTCAAAAGATTATCCAGTCCAACACCCCTTGCCAGAGCAGGGTCACCTACATCAGGTCCCACAAGAAGACATCCAGGTGGGTTTTGAATGTTTTGAATGAGACTCCACAACCTTCCCGGGCAGCCTGTTCCAGTGCTCTGCCACCCTCACAGTGAAAAAATTCTTCCTAATATTTATATGGAACTGCCTATGTTCCAGTTCATAACTATTTCCCCTTGTTCTATTGTTAGTCACCCCTGAGAGAAGCTTTACTCTGTCCTCCTGGCACACGCCCCTTACTTATTCCTAAACATTAATGAGGTCACCCAACCCTCATTCTCCTCTTTTCCAAGCTGAAGAGACCCAACTCCCTCAGTCTTTCCACATAAGGGAGAAGTTCCATTCCCTTAATTTTCTTGGTCACTCTGCACTGGACTCTTTCAAGAGAACTTTCAATAGTTGTCTCTGTGAGGACTTGAAGTATCACAGTATTTGGATGTACAGAAACAGTATGTGTGAAAGAGAACGTGTGTGGAGTCTGCACATCTCTGTTTAGATGTGTGGGGAATCTGTGAGGTACTAAGTATGTCTAGGATGAGTGAGTATTTTCCTTGCTTTGGAAAATTATTCTGCTCCCTTTGGAAAATTAATCTGCTCCCTTTGAAGGCAGCAGAAATTTAATAGAAATTAAATAATCCCTCCAAGTTTAAATCATTTAACAGGAATATATAGTAAATAATAAAATTACTTAATGGTAAACATCTGTAGGTATAAATTCCCAAGGAAGACATGTGCATAATGTGCAGAAATGTTTCACATGATAATACTGCAAGTCCAATATTCTTTAAAATGTAATAAATACTCCACATTTATATACTGCAAAAAAAGAGCAGTTAATACAGTTAATAATAAAAAATGCAACTGGTTATGGATGAAATATGTTATAAAGTGTAACTATAATAAAACAAAAATATTCTGTGGAAATTCTGATTGTATTCTGTCTCAGAACTAATAATTCTCAGACTTTCAAGAGGATTACCCAGGCTGATTTGTAACAACACACATGATCTCTGTCATTTTACAATAAAAAAGGGTACCATACGTAAAAAGATACAGAGGAAGGTAGTTAGCATAATAAAGTAAGTTATTGATCTTAGCTCCTGGTAATTGTTGAAAAAAACATTCACATTTCTAGCTGAGGAGATCATAGTAACACAAACACAAGAAAGGACTGAAGCTATAGAAGTGTCCAATTTGTAACAAACATAGGCTCAGGGGTTTAAAAATAAGACTGACACAGGACAATGTAATAAAGTGGAGGTGGAATTCTATTAGCAGGTAGTATGAGAGGAGGGATACAGGGAAGACAATCCTATAAAAATAACTTTTGACTCAGCTGCTTCATTCATCAAACACACGCCTTAAGCGCGTCATTGCTTATCTAATGCCACTCTCTATTCAAAGTAACAAATGCTTTGCAAATTCAGAGAGCTACTTTAAAATATTCCTGCCTCGTTGTACAATGATAGACCTATATTATTCCCAGACACTCAGAAAGTTATTGTCACAGTGCTCTGGAAACAGCGGAATCAAAATTGAGAGACCATAAACTGTTAAAAATTCAAAGCGGAATAAAGCTTTAGCTTCAACAGTTATCTGATGTAAAATGTTTCATGCTTTTATTTAGGGAAGATAAATGTTTGCTCAAGTTAATCAGACAAAGAAGGATTTTTTACTAGCTCCCAGTTTTCTCTTTCCATCCCCTTTTGCCATCAACAAATGTTTTCATGTAAAGGACATCTGAGTGCATTTGAGTCCAAAGAGATGCTGCTGTCCAGGGACTGAAGCAAAGCATATGCCAGCACAGTGCACATCTGAAGGCAATTCAAAAAGGTGCCTCAGATACTGGCAGAACTGAGGCAGAATGTAGGCTGGTTTCGTTGTCAAAATTCTTTTTATTTTAAAGGGACTGTTAATTGCCGCATTTTTTAAATAGTATATTGAAAAAGTGGGGAGGAAAAAAAAAAAAACAAACTAAAAAAATACCACAGGACTTCATCATTAGGACATAGAGATACCTATGATGTACAAAGACAAGATTTTTAGACTTTAGATCAGAGAGTAACAGAATGGTTTGTGTCCGAAGGGACCTTAATGATCATCTAGTTCCAATGGGACACCTCCCACTAGAACAGGTGCTCAAAGTCCCTTCTAAGTTGGCCTTGAACATTTCCAGAGGTGGGGCATCCACAACTTTCCTGGGCAACCTGTTCCAGTGTCTCGCCACCTTCAGAACGAAGAATTTCTTCCTAATACCTAATCTAAATCTTCTCTCTTTAAGTTTTAATCTCTTTTCCCTTGTCTTATCATAACACAGCCTTGTAGAAAGTCTCTCCCCAGCTTTCCCTTAGGATCCTTCAGGAACAGGAAGGCTGCTACTAGGTCTCCTTGGAGCCTTCTCCAGGCTGAATGACAACTTTCTCAGCCTGTCTTTATAGGAAAGGTGCTTCAGCCCTCTGATCATGTTAGTGCCCTCCCCACCCCCTTTGGGCTTGGAATGTGACACATTCTTTGGATACAGAATGTATCAGATTACTTCCTGTTTGCTAAAAAATTTCTGAATGACCAAGTCCACAGTTAAGGCTACAGCAAAAGCAGTGTTGGATATGCAGAATATCAGTACCAATCACGATGCAAATATACTTTTAGGAAAAAGAAGGAAAAAAAACAAACAACAAAACACCCAAGCCCAAATCTAATTCTTATTTCTCTTGAAAATATAGAGAAGATTCCTACAACAATACACAGCTGAGGATTTAATCATCTGGAAAGAACCCAAGGCACCCCACCTAGAATGCAATTACTCTGCAAACGGTGTAGGCCTAACCACTTTTGCCTGGCTGCTTCTCTCCATTTCATAAGTACCCAGCTCTACAGGGTACCCACATCATGCAGGCAGATCAGAGATAGAAGCTATGCCTACTCTTCAGTATCGGTCCAGTGACTATTTTGAATAAATGAGATTGATCAAAAATGAAACAGTTTTCACAGTGACCTACTGTTTCTCTATTTTTACCTATTAATTCAATAGAAGATGTCAAACCACTCTGGAGAGGACTTTTGGAAATAGCCTCAAACAAACCTTGCCAGCACAATACATTATGCCCTGCTGATAATAAGTTAATGCAAATAGCAGATTACTAAACACAGATGCAATCCAGAAGTATGAAACAGGTAAAATGCTTTACATCATCAGCATTACATATTTTTCCCCATAGCAGAAAAAGTGCTTGGTTCCAAATTTTGGAATTACAGCAACATTGTCCAATACAGATAAACTTGTCTGGAAGAGTATTCCCTACCTGTTTCATTAATAGCCACAGAAAGTCCTGCTGCCAGTTAGCTGCTAGACATATGCTACCAACAGATTTGAATCCTACATTTCACTCATGAACAATCAGTACGGATGGCTAGAAAGCTAATGCATACATATAGCTAATCAGAAGTATCAGCTCTATTCCAGTATCTTCAGGTTTTGGGATTCTTTTATTAGCAGATTTTTATGCAAGTCTTCAATTACAAGCACAGACTAACTTAGATGAGCCATTAGTAGCAAAGAAGAAAATAAGAAAGATTCAGGGAAGCCAGATGATGTAACAGGAAAATGAGACATTTAAATTAAACAGAAGAAATCAACCCAAATGAGTAACAATGAACATTACAAATACATACTGACATTTCTCACACTTCTTCCAAGAACTTGGACTCAAAGTCCAGAGTAAATGTAAATAAATTTTATTTTCCAATACATGATTTAATTTTTACACTTAAACCTATAGATGGTGACATACTCCATTTATAATTTTATTTGATAGGCATGACATTGCATAAATATTGAGCTTCATTTTCTACATAAATGGTGCTGTTGGTCTTTACATGTAGTACTGGTGCAAACATATGCCTTATTGCCTCCTTTCAGCAGCCTTGCACTTGTGATGGCAATTGACAAAACAATGAATCAAACCATATGTCTACCCTGGGTTACATATTTATTTATATGTATATATATATATATATATAAACACAAATAGCTGAATCTCTATGTAGACACACACCTACCTTCCCTTCCTGAAGCATGGTATATACAAAGCTACATGGTAACCCCAAGAGCTTAGCCAACAAACTGCTAAAAACCTGGCCTCACCTGTATTTCAAACTCAGCTTAAAAAAAAATAAAAGTAGCACAGTCAGAGTCTCAGAGCAAAGCCACATGAGCACACACATAATTACTAAGAAAATGTTCAAGCCAAAAAAAAACCCCACTGAAGTATAGTTCTGATACAATCCTGTTCAGCTTTGTCTCAGGAAAGCCAAATTTGGTCTAACGGATAATTTTTTTAATGATTGTCAGTCTTGATAAAAACTATAAATTAAGTAAATAAAAAGTGAATGTTTATCTCTTTCCAGTCCCAGAGAACAGTAGGCAATATGTACTTTTTTCACAATCAGCTTTAATTTACACAAACCACAAAACAGTTCCTAGTCCCTTCAGAATTAATTTTGAAAGCTACAAGATATTTTAGGGTACAACACGGGTAAAATTAATTTTAAATCTCTCAAAACACTCTGTGGTCCTAACAGTTGATTATAGAAATCCCATTCATCATCCCATACTTTGTATTTTTCCTTTACATGTGGTATATTCCATTCATTCCAGACTTGACATATACACAAAGGTTACCTCTAACCTGGACAGTTTCTGTTCTTGAAGGTACCTTTGCTATCAGAAGACAGAAACAAGCTCTTTTCCTCAGTTCAGATGATACTATACATGAATTATTCTCCGTAAAGGATATTTGTTAATTAACTTTCATAAATTATTGTTCATAAAACATAATTCAGTTTACAAAGGATGGACTAGTCAGAAAATAAAATCCAGATAATCATATCAGATCCAGCAAGACATTAATTCTAGAATCTCTTCTGAGGTACTCACTGATCCTGTTGGTAAGGCTGTTAATTATCTGCAAATACCCTGCTCAATTTAAAACTTTTCAAGTGAAGTATGTGTAAATATTTTCAAGGCTTCCTATGTGCCTCTCTACAAGCTTATTCTAATGTAAATTACCAAGTGATTACAACAGAAACATTGTATGTGGACTAGGATTCATTATCTTCCCATCCAAGCAATTAAATAGCAACATAAACATATATAGCAGATTATAAAATGAAATGGTATTTCTTCTGGTACATTATGCCTCCTCACATACAGATTGTTTTCTCAGTGTCATAAAAAATGAGTTCCCTAAATGGCAAGCATTTTCGTTGCTATTTTTAAAAAAGTATTTACAATTTACTCAGCATCGAAGACTAGAATTAAAATAAAATAAAGATCAGTATACAAACCTTTGAAGTATCAGTCAACAGGAAACAAATAAGAGTGATCAATGAAATCTATGCATGGCAACGTCTCAGTAATATTATCCCTTCCATAATGAAAGTGTCAGCCTAAGTGTCCAGTCTTTCACCTCACAGCAGCTGTCTTTAAAATTTAAGTCACTTGTTCATAACCCATTTCCTGGTCGGTTTGAAACACACAAAAACTCTTCATCACCCTTTTTCACACAGCTCCGGTCTTATTTCTGTCTTTCCTAGCTCCCTGCTATTGTCCTCCCACCTACCTGGTACCTGAGGTTACCTCCCTGCTGCTCTCCCTCACTCTACAGCAGCAGGGGGTGGGGGGACCTGGAGGAACAGACCATACCCACGGGTCTGCAGATGGCTCAGATCTACAAATGAAGAGCCCTCCAAGGAGAAACTGTTTGCTCTGCCAAGGCTATTCCGATAGATTCAGCTCTGATCCAGCTCTGCCCTCCTTTTCTATGAGGAATCTTAATTGCCAAACCCAGCAGGCAGCTCTGGGGGCTCAGCAGACTTAGGCAATAGTCCCCAAAAAAGAGGGGTGACATGACCTGAAACCACTGTGAACTGTAATTGGAGTAACTCATCAGATTTCCTCTTACACAGCAAGGCTGCCTTTTTCCAAAGAATTTCTCTCTCAGTGATGAATTTCTTAGTCCCTTCTATTGCTATGGGGACGTGTGATCTTCAGCCCCCTGAAGACAAACTTCTAGAAGGACCAATGTGACTTAGAGATCTGAGGAGACAGGAGAAAGGGGGGCAAGTCTTCAGAGAAAGGCAAATCCTACTGAAAGGACAAATGGCAGAAGCAGATTGTTTTTCTTTAAGCTACTTTACTAACAACTATGCTAAGTAGATTTGTTCCCATCTTGAAAATGTATTATATGTGTACATATATGTATATCTGGGAACCGGTATTCAATGTTGTTGCTGTTTTACCTCAGGCTAAGACCTTTAGCTTCTTTTATTGGAAAGTATTTCTTTTGTCTTTGGCCTTTTGCATGATCAAAAAAGCCCAAAACAACAAAACAAGCCAAAAACCAACCAAACAAACAAAAAAAGCCCAGAAGATAAAATTCCTTTTCATTTCACTCAAAATTCAAAAAAATCCAAGTAGGATCACTATCCACTCTTTCCCAACATAGTGAAGATGTCAGATTGCTGACCCAGACACACATTTCTCAAATATGGCAATGCAAAGCACCTGAAGCAGTCAAGAAAACACTGATTCCTAAAACAATCCGTGTATTTTTGAACAATGGGACCATTAAGTCTTTGCTAATTCAGCAGATTCATGCTTTCCTACAAAATGACGAAGGCAATGGGTGCCTTCCCTCTGGAATAATGTGCACACAAACAGTAGAAAGAGATCCTTCCACACATCCAGTTGAGTAATTTTGGCCCATGTTTCAAGTATACAGTTGTACTTGAGACAGAGGAAGAAGCTCTTGTTAGACATATGAACTGAACACTTTCAAAAAACTGGTAAGGCTGAATATAAAAAAGAAAAAAAAACCCAAACAAATAAAAAACACAATATGAAGTTCAGTAACCAATCCAATTTTTAAATAATCATAAATTAAAACCATTTAAACACTAAATTTGGCTACATTTCCTCAACTGTAACTTAAGTCTAATCTCTCCAGATATTTCCATTCAATAAAAATTCCAATTGGTGGTACAGAGTTGGTGTACATGATCAGAAACACTCTTTAACCTTGCTGCAGAGCATTATTTTCTACTGTGTAACCTATTTCCTTTAATAAGTCATCACTGATTTTGTAAAAAGAATTACGGAATGAAAAATAAAAAGTGTTGTGGAAACAGAAAAAACTGTGACTTTGGAACATGTGCAAACACATCGTTCAGTGGGATCCTGCCACCATGATCACAGCAGTATGCAGTAAATAGCTTCTCTTTAGCTGAGCTGGACAGGTTTTAGAATGAAATTATTAGTATTAGATGAAACCTTTGGAAAGTAGCAATTTATGATACAAAATTCTCTGCTGTTTGTGGGGTTTTTTGTTGTTTTTTTTTTTTTTTTAAGGTTTTAAATTGGAAAGTGCAACTTGGTTTAGAGTTTCTGCTAAGAGGAAAAATTTACTTCAGACTTTCAAATTATAGTCTTCAGAAGTTAGACACAGGGGCTTGTGGCAGGCACAGAATCACAGAATCACAGAATCATCCGGGTTGGAAAGGACCCCTGAGATCATCAAGTCCAACCCTTAATCCACTACCACTGTGGTTACCAGACCATGGCACTGAGTGCTACATTCAGTCTCTTTTTAAACACCTCCAGGGACAGAGAATCCACCACCTCCCTGGGCAGCCCATTCCAATGTCTGATCACTCTCTCTGTGAAGAATTTCTTCCTAATACCTAACCTAAACCTCCCCTGGCAGAGCTTAAGTCCATGCCCTCCTCTTACTGAGAGCTGCCTGGGAGAAGAGACCAACCCCCACCTGGCTACACCCTCCTTTCAGGGAGTTGTAGAGAGTGATGAGGTCTCCCCTGAGCCTCCTCTTCTCCAGACTGAACAGCCCCAGCTCCCTCAGCCCTTCCTCACAGGACTTGTGTTGGAGTCCCTTCACAGCCTCCTTGCTCTTCTCTGGACCTGCTCCAGCACCTCAATCTCCTTCCTGAACTGAGGGGCCCAGAACTGGACACAGTACCTCAGGTGTGGCCTCACCAGCGCTGAGTACAGGGGAAGAATCACTTCCCTGGACCTACAGGCCAGGATGCAATTGGCCTTCTTGGCCACCTGGGCACACTGCTGGCTCATGTTCAGCTTCCTGTCAATCCAAACCCCCAGGTCCCTCTCTGTCTGGCTGCTCTCCAGCCACTCTGTGCCCAGCCTGGAGCTCCCCATGGGGTTGTTGTGGCCAAAGTGCAGGATCCAGCACTTGGCTGTGTTGAACCTCATCCCATTGGAATCAGCCCAAGTCTCCAGTCTGTCCAGGTCCCTCTGCAGAGCCCTCCTGCCTTCCAACTGATCCACACTCCCCCCCAGCTTAGTGTCATCTGCAAATTTGCTGACCCTCATCTAAATTATCAATAAAGATACTAAACAGAACTGGGCCCAACACTGATCTCTGGGGGACACCATTGGTGAGCGGCCACCAATTGGATCAGCACCGTTCAGCACCACTCTCTGGGCCCGGCCCTCCAGGCAGTTCCTAACCCAGCACAGAGTGCTCTGTCTGACCTGTGGGAGACGGTGTCAAAGGCTTTGCTGAAGTCCAGGTAGACTCCATCCACAGCCTGTTTGTAATCTTAAACTGCTAATGGAAAGATGTATTTTTACATTCACTGGGAATGTAGAATTACAAAAGTTTTTAGAAAGGCTGTGCAGGGTAAAAGTTCAGTATGTGTGCACAGCTGAAGAATCATTTAGAGACATGCACATACCCGGGGCTGGTAAAAGATTTTATGACAGAGGTGGTACATTAGGTCAGAGGTAGCTAAGAGTGAATTTCAGATTCTTCAGGGACATTCTTCTTTTCGTGAATAAAGGGCAAATGGCCATCCTCTTGTTCCATACCTCTCTGCAGGCTTCAGTGAAGTTGACCATAAGGTAAGGTTGTCCTGCATGATGGGTACAGCCAGGTTTCAAGGGAAATGCTTAAAAGGCTTCTTATTTGTGATCTCATTCATATGGCACTATTTTTTCATCCTTTTTAAAAATTAAATGCTGCTTCCAGAAGAAGTGTTATAATAGCATAGTCTCAGGTGTTAATAACATACTAATAACATGCAAATAACAATCTCCTACCTACTCAATACAACTACTGTGGTGCCACCAAACTGGTCCAAGTACTTTGAAGAAAATCAGGCCACACGTGAAGAATAAGTATCCAAAACTGGGGAAAAAAGAGCCCCATCCTTCACCCCCATCCCCCCCAAAAGCCCAACACACCCCTAATAAAATTTCATTGAGTTAAGAGATCAGAATGACAAATGGTATTCAGTCCTAGTTCAAGTGTACCTTAAATTTTTTTGCTGGAGCTCAGCTTTCACATATTACTTTTAAAAAGATTTTTACTCCCTCTTGACTGAGAATTTTTCATTATTTATAAGAATGTTAGCTGTTATTCACCTCTTTATCCTCCCATGGTTCAGTGACAGAAATGCAGTAAACCTGGAGATACTAGAATTATTTGAGTCCCTAATAAAAACATATTTACACATGAAGCTTGACTAAGCTACCTTATCAAGCATAAATTCTATATACTGATTTTCCAGTATATAGTGGTAAACTCAAGTTTTTTGCTCTCATATTTATGTTGGGATTTCCATGAAGGGGCTCAGAACACAGTGTTTCCTAGAGCATTGGATAAGGACTGAAGTTGATTACTTCACCTTCTAAGACTAATAATTCTCTTTGGAGAGCTGTAATCTTTGCCCATGATGCCATTAAAAGCTTTTAAAAGCATCAACATGCCCCAGAATACAGGGGAATTAAGGAAAATGTGGTTTAGTCTTTTTCTGACACAAATGTATGACAACATGCATATTCTAAAAAGAAAAAAACTTTCAGCAGAAAACTCCTACTCCTCTGCATGTATTTCTCCTCCTAGAGAGAAGACAGAAGAACAAACACATTTTGCCAGGGGAGGTTTAGATTTGATATTAGGAAAAAAATCCTTTACAGAAATGGTTGTCAGGCACTTGAACAGGCTGCACAGGGAAGTGGTGCAGTCACCAGCCCTGGAGGTATTTAAAACAGTTGATGTGGTGCTCAGGGACATGATTTAGTGGTGGACTTGGCAAGTGTTAGGTTAACAGTTGCACTTCATAATCTTAAAGGTCCTTTACAACCAAAACAATTCTTTGATTCTATTATTGGACACACAAAACCAAATTATTCTGATGCTACCTTCATGCAATTAAAAAAAAAAATTCAGAAAGCTGTAACCACTTCCAACAGATCCCATGTCTGAAACGTACTTGAAAATGTTGAAAATAATGAGGGCTACTTATTTTTTATTTATTCTCCCTATCCCACCTGCTTTCAGATATATTTCTACTTTTTCAGCTTAAAATGAAAAGGAAATTTTATGCTTAGGAATTCAGCAATTTATTGTAAATATACATATATTAATTACCTCTATTGTTCTGTCCACATCCTTAGATACCCAGCAGAAAGGACTCTAGCTCAAACTGCAATCATATTGTGCTTACTACATCATAACAGATGGAAAGGTAAAGAAGTGACTAAACCAACATTCATGACTTCACAGGAAATTGAAGAAGAAATAAAAGATGAACTAAGAAGGCTACGTATCTTCAATAATTACAGGACAGGCTAGGAAATTACTTACAATTTCCATAAGTTAAAAATCTTGTTTCAAAAGGAAATGTATTGCAATTTGAGTTTTGTTTTTTAGTAAAGAAGTTTATAACATTTTTATGAGATTCAACAAAAAAAAAATGCAGATACATAATACAAGGAAACAACATAGTATAGCAGCCTCCCTGTAATCTCTTGCCATGACAAATTCCACTGTTTCCAATAAGTCTTCTTTATTTCAGTATTGATTATATGAACCACAACTACTACTCTGCAGCCACACATTAACAAAGAGAAGAGCTTTTCTGCATATGCTGGGCTGCAACAAAGGTCAAGGGAACTACAGATGTAAATACAAAAGAAAGGTTATTAGCAGGCTAGTACAGTGGAAAGGAGATATGGATTAAAGCATAAACAAACAAAAGCAATAAAGAGAATTGCCATCTCTGCCTAAATAACTTCAGTAGAGACAAAGGTCTAGCCAGTTAGAGGGAATTTGTGTGGCTAGACTGCAGTAAGAGCATCACAGCTGTCAGTTACTGTGCAGATGAAGTGTAAGATGGTTGATCAACAATGAAGGGTGATTTGCTGAATTCCGTGCTTGGATATCTTGCTGACTCATACAATCCCCACTGGCTGTCGTGTACACCAACCCTTCACACAAGGGCAAGAGTCACAGGAAAAAATATATACACCCAGACAATATATAGGGCTGTCTGCACATTACTCTACAGGTTTCAGATTCTTATGTCCCTAGAATTAAAACACTCCAAACACCACAGGAAGGACAGGAAAATAAAGTTTTAGGGATGAAGAGTTCACACCGTCTCTTGTTTGCCTCTCCTCAGGAACAGTAATAGAAAGACCATACAGAGGATCTGGTAAACAGGGTTTGAAGACATGCACAGGAATTTCATAGGTAAGATGTAAAGGAATTATATCCTAGGCATTGAGAAGAAAAGGCTTAGAGTTTAGGCCACACTGTGCTGATGCATGGATGGTTTAGACCACCTATCTGGAGGCAAAGCAGAAGGTCCTCATCTATGAGATCTATAAGATCTTGAAAGTATTAATGAAGAACAAACTGTCAGTTTAATAAGCCTCTCTGGTTGTGACAGTAATATTTTCACCTAGGATTAAAAACGTAGCCAAACTATCACTTCCATGAGGAGTCATAAATAATCACAAATCTCTGCTCTGATTTTCTATGACCAACTGCCAGAATCCTATTTACTAAACACAGAAAAATACCACCTGCTGTTCCTGAAAATGTTTCAGAAAAATGAACAGGTTCTCTTTTACTAATGTAATTCTTACAGAATACTGAGTTCTTCTGGTCTCTCCGTATTTTTCCAGAGCAGTTAGTAAACACTTTGCTTTTTATCACTTAGGGCCAAGGAACTTTTCTTGGATTCTGATTCTTGAAGAACTACACACTTCTAGATTTCTGTTCAATGCCTTCTTAAGAGATTTTCCTTTTCCTGTACAATGGTATTTTTACATACTATTACATGTTCACTCCGAGCCCTCCTGATCACCCTTAAACAAGGGAACATACGTAACATAGATGAAGTGATTTAATTTTAATCAAACAGTGGATATTGTCATCCTACATAACACATGACACCATTCTGTTTCCAGTTCACTGTGCACTGACAGATATGCCCAGCCAGTCCCTGAACTACAGCCCTGCCCACTCACCCAGTTTTACTGTTCAGCACGGTGTCATACTGTATGGAACACCCATTTGGCCAGTTTGGAACAGCTGTCCTGGCTGTGTCCCCTCCTGGCTTCTTGTGTACCCTTAGACTCCTCTCTGGCAGGGCAATATGGGAAGCTGAAAAGCCCATAGTGTAAGCCTTGCTTGGAAACAACTAAAACATTACTGTGCTATCAACATTCTTCTTGTCCTACATCCAAACCACAGTATTATACCAGCTACTAAGAAGAAAATTAACTCTATCCCAGCCAAAACCAGGATACCCTCTAAGTTTTGCCTTCACCTAACTGCTGATATTACTGCTGGGTTTTTTGACACTAATATATATCACTGTTGCTGGCACCACATTGTTTTATGCACCTGTTTCACAAGTGAGACTAACAAACCATCCAAGTTGCTTTTAAGCACTCATTGTCTCCTGCAAAGTCATTCATTCCTTCCAAAACTAATTCTCCTGAACTAGTTCTCCTGCCTGTCCATGCTGTGCACATTTTGCCACCAGTGACAAGCTCTCAGGAAGCCACATAATCCACTTTGGTTCCTGCCACTTCTTCCAAATGCTTTGGTTTTCAAAAACTTGGCTTGCAGTCCCTCCAGCTTGTGTAGCTCTACATAGTGATTCTTCTGTTTAACTTTTATTTTTCTAAACTCTGCTTTTGAGCTCAACATTTCTGCCCAAATCAGATCTTCCTTTTCACATAGCTTTGTGCCTTGAGTTTTGCAAGAGAGGCTGGCATCAGAGATAGCTTCTGGAATCAACCTGGATTTGAAGTGCCTTGGCCCAAATATTTTCAAATGAGAAGGGTGAGTTTAACTGTAGTCATGAGAAACTAGTAACACTTTCCACAACATTTTCATTAAGGATTTAAAGTAGGAAGGGAAAGACCAGAAGAATGTTGTACACACAAGCAGAAATGAAGAATATAGGTTTTCAGCTATTTATTCAGAGATACAAAATAATGAGGGTGACACAGAGTAGCAATGGCAAGTAGTCTAGGGAAAGTGGGGAGAATTCAGAGCTAAACACTCAAAAGGGGGACAGTCCGTTCAGGAAAGTGATTTCCTCTTAATTTCTGAGCAGCGTCCTCTGTTGTCAAGCCTGAATATTACAAACTTACATAACCTTACTTTATATACAGTCACTCTTTTAATATAACATCCTCTTGTCCTGGTACTTAAAGTACTAGTACTTAATAACTAGATTATTAGTCAACAGATAATCAAGTAATTTTCCTGTTCAAGCACACTTTCTGGTGTTTGCTTATTTAGTGATACTTGGCTCAGTATCAGTGTAAGCACAGAAGAGAACAGAGAAGATTACAGAAGGTATATCTAAAGTCATATTTACTTGTAGGATAGATCTCCAGACATAGTAATCAAAATCAGTAAACATAGATTCAACTGAAGTATTAAAGGTAAACAGTTCAAGGAACTACAGAGACTGCCAAAACATCATCCAGCATTAACCCAACAGTCCGTGACAGCTCAGCTTGTACAACACAAAAACCCTCTACACTTTCCTGTTATACAGTGTATCTGGGACTATTTCAATGCACAGCAAAACTGCAGTATCTGGAATGGTAATTACACATGTTGCTTAGATAAAATTTTGAGGAAAAGGTTTAGTTTTTCTCAACCAAGTTTTCCTCGTAGGACATTTAAGTGAGCTTTCAGGGAGCTTTCTGTCTCCTGCTGAAACACTATACAGTAAATCTTCTCACATTTTACCTTAACCTACAGCTGCTTCCAAAAAAGCTGAGCATTTTATGGCATTAATTTGTAGTGAATTTCCATAACATGAAAGATGTGTCCATTAACACTTTTGAGACATCTTTTCAGACACCTTATCTGGTAACAGTGAAAAATATCCCTTTGTAAAGAATGATTGGTACCCACAGCTAGTCTTTAGTAAAGAGCAAACTGCTGAGTATAAGTGTTTTCCTATAAACTGAATTACTTAAGTCCTTTGCAATTTAAATACAAAGGCCAGAAGGTATTTAATATAATGATAATGCTTTTGTAGAAAGAGAAGTGATTAAGCTGAAGGAAGTCTGAATTTTGAATTGACCCAATATGTGAAATTTTTAAAAAATAAATCACAGTGTAACTGTAGCATTTTTGAAAACTCATTAAAACTGGTATTAAATAAACATTCTCCTTCAGTACGGAATATTCTTTCACATGTAGTCTTGAACTAATTTAAATACTCTCAGGGCATATGAGAGGCTTAGGTCCTGTACTCTCATTCCACTGCACAATGTCATTTAATAATCTCAGTCTTACTGTGAAACCAGCTACAGAAACTTTCATCTGTTAAAAAAGAAATAAGAGGTGCAACAATAAAACCACAAAACAGTGAGGAGAAAATGAGATTTTCGTAATCCTTCTGGTCTAAATAACCAAAAGCTATAATGAAAAAGGGAGTGAAATAATTTTCCTCACAATACATGACATAATAATATTGAAACATGCAGATCTAATTTGTGAATGTTGTAGCTCTTTAAACATACACATAGAAGCTTCCTAAAGCTTCTCAGATGCTTTGTATTGAATATACTATTACTGCTTCCATTGAGCTTACTGTCTTTCCCTAGGCAAATCATCTAGTAAGAGGTAACTCTTCATTCACTAGTACCATTCTGGATTAATAGCTCCACTGATGAAGGGTATAAACTTGATTCCTAGATAAGGATTTTAATGTATTTTGTTTAAATATGAGAAACAAAAGGAAATAGTGCAGTAGAAACACATTCATCTGTTTCTTAGTGAAAAACAGAATATGAAACAAAGAACACCAAGTGTTTACAGTCATGACCCAGATGCTTGTGGTTTTGGTTATGGTTCTAAAGATTTTCTGAGGCACCAAATTCCCTCCTAACTGCTTAGGCATTCAAGTTTTCACAAAAGGGACTTACACACTAAAGTCGGTTTCTCAGCATGACTGTCTCAGGCTACCTGCCCTTTGAATGTCTTAAGTATCTTGAAGGTCACAGTTATCTGTCCACCTAATCAGTAAGGATTGTGGCACAACAGACCATGACATCAAAAGCCTTATACAACTTTTGCAGAAGGTCTGTGAAATGTGAGTGGGAAAACTATAGCTGAGAGATACAAAAACTTATTTTTTTTTCTTTTCCTGTTTTTTTTCTATCATAGTTAAGTTACACAAAAACATGAAATAAAGAGCATACGATTGCAGGGAGGCTAGATCACTGTATCATACCCTGTTTTTATTTTGGGTTTGTTGTGGTTTTTTTAGTAAAAGCATAATTCTTACCAACATTGTTTTATGGGGAAGATAAAGAACTGAATAAAAGCCAGTGAAAACTTCTACCATTCCTAAATTCCTTTTCATGAACAAGTTATGACTAAAATCTAAGCCCTGGAATAAAAATCAAAGCATGGATGCCTATACATAATTGGTATCTCTTGTGCATTTATCTTCTATGCTGTAAATACATCCAGACAGGACATAATGAGAGTTCTATCTATAATAAATTGGAATCTGTGAAAAACTGAGTAAGAATAAAGAAAGACTAAGAAATACTGTGCATTTCCTTTGCCCATAATGTTTATTAAGGAATCTACAAATACTAGTGAGTGCAGAAAACAATATCCATAATAGCAATAAACAAGACACAGGGATAGAAATAAAACCAGAACATTGACAAAACTGTTTCAATAATCTTTAAATATATACATTTTCCCAAATTTCAAATAGCTCCAGAAGGTCACTCTTCATCACTTTGCCTTGGATACAATTTTATTCAATGCACTTTAATTGTAAGAGAATAAATAACTGTGATTTTAATTTGTCTTCCTGTTTTTTTTATAATTATTTTTTACTGATTTTACACTGATTTATAATTTTTATAAGTCAGTACCACAATCATTTAGGGGAAAAATCAAAAAACAATGTCAATTTTATTTTTAAAGTCCAACATGACTTTATTTGCTGTGGGGGTCTTTCAGATACGGTTAGAAGATGATGCACGAAAGAATCATTTACATTCATCTCTGACCAGTGCCAGACGCTTAGTGTGAAATTTCTGCTACATGAAATGGAAAGATTTGCACCATTTTATGACTGATGGACTTTTCAGCCACTGAAAATCACTGTCACTTTCATCACTGGAAGTCACAACAATGAAACCCAGACTACTTTTAGGATGAGGGAGATGTATCTGTATTTATTTTACCACAGCATATTGAAGCTATAATCTTTTCACAGGGGTTTTTATCATCTTGACAATGTAACTAAGAAGTAAGAAACTTTTGCTTGCCCCATTTTAAGATGGTGACCACTGGCTGCTGAAAGAAAGCCAGTACTAGAGAAACTTGAGCCAAATATTCTATAACATAGCATACAGCATTTTAATCACCAGGAAACATGATGGCAAACACTGAGCTGGTAACACTACTCATGTAAAGTAAGTGTGAGACTACTGTATTGATTGCTACTTCATTAAGTCTCAAAACACATTTCCATTCTGTTTGGTATGAGGTTATTCATATAGGATCATTTGGCCATCTGCAATGAAGCTCCAAGTAAGTAGCAGGAAGACTTCTCTTTTCCTAAGCTGTGGCAGAGAATTAGGCCCAAAGGCAGACTTCTGCTGCACCATTAGATTGGCCCTGCTGTCAACATCTGCAAACCAAACTTGGATGGCTTGCACAATTCTGCATTTAACAATTAAATACGAGATTTAGCAACTTAATTGAAAGACTTGTGCACAAAAAAAAACAACCCAAACCCCCTAAAGTTACTGAGACAGATTAGCCAAAGAGACAACAGAAGAAGTAATGTAAATCACTTTAGATATGAGATAGTTCATTGTACTTTTCACATACACGGCCACAAATCAAATTAAGAGGGAAGGGACGTTCACATCAAACCTGTTCCACAGTCACTGTTTATACAGACAGTGTATATGTGTGGAATATAAGACATTTTTTAGAATAAGACAGAAAAAATGCTGTATTTTGAAAAGCTCTGGGGGACCCAAACCTGTATAGATCACTGCTTTCTCAGCTATTTTATTAGGAGCGGGGCATATAGTGAGTACAGTTTTAGCTGTGGAATTTTTACATTTCTGAAATCCCTGGGAGCCACTGTTCCTATTGACCACAGAGGGGCAGAATTCACTGCTGATCATTTTTGCAAATCCAGCTTAAACAAAAACCTGACAAAAATGGGTCCATACTATCCCTGCTTAAGATGACAGTTGCCCTTTCCTTTACGTTTATCTCAACACCACCACAATCAGAATTGAAAATGTGTTAGTCTGTTTTTGATGGTTAGGACCTCCCACAAAAGCCAAAAATAAAATTATTTGAATACCATACACAGAAGTAAGGAACAGTTAAAATTACCCCACTTTGACATCTCTTTCTGTCCTTCTTTACGAGTAATTGAAAATATTCTGTCTAATAGTAGAAAAAGTTTAACATCATCCTTCTGAACAGTACTTTCCTCATTCTATATGATATTGGGAACCGAGTATATTATATTGTTGCATGGAGAATTGGAAATATAATATAGTTAGTATTTCTTGAACAAATAGGTTACCACATAAAGTTTGGCTGTAGCAGTAAAAGCTTACTACCACAGTGACACTTGATGTTCTCACGAGACAGATTTTTATGATCTTACATGTAAGATTCGGACTTACAATTTCTTATTAAATTCCCCTTGAGATTTCTTTAAATGAAGTATATACAAGGATTCTGCTCAAGGGAAAAAACTGCTGCGTATCCCTGATATTGCTTCAGTCAAGAACTGTTAGAGCAGTTTCTTTTGTGGACAGTTTACAGACACATTAGAAGTCAAAACTATCTGATTAAAAGCCCATCATCTGAGTTTTCATACAAAGATTTTGTATTGCAATAAATTAGGCAGGGTAGATTTAAAAGAATTGTTTCTTTCTCAAAACAGTTGGTATATTATTCCAATAAATATTTTTATTAATGGAATTTTTATATAAATATCTTTTATGTAAATACATGTGAATGGGATATTAGGTAATAGAATTTTTTCATAGATTCATAGAATGGCTAGGGTTGGAAGGGACCTTAAAGGTCACCTATATCCAGTCCTCCTGACACCTACCTCTAGACCAGGTTGCTCAAAGCTCTATCCAACCTGGCCTTGAACACTTCCAGGGAGGGGGCAGCCACAGCTTCCTTAGGCAACCTGTGTCAGTGTCTCACCACCCTCATAATGAAGAATTTCCTCCTAATATCTAATCTAAATCTCCCCTCTCCGAGTTTTAAACCATTGCCCCTTGTCCCCTCACTACAGACCTGTGCAAAAAGGTGCACCCTACCCCAGCTTTCTTGCAGGCCTCCTTCAGGTATTGGAAAGCTGCTATAAGGTCATCTCAGAGCCTCCTCTTCTCTCCAATCTCTTGTGATTGGTTAGTGATTTTTAAAAGGCTGTCTATAAAGAAAAGAAAAATAGAAAGTTCCTAAATGTATTTATATATTTTACCATGAACTGTTTCTGCCTATGCTATATGCAATACTCCTCCCTTTCTTTTGCTAACTTATCTGGAAAAGAGTACAGTACTGTTGAATTTTTAAAAGAAAGTTAAAACATTTAATACTTATTTTCACATGAAAGAGAATATTTTTTTGCATATAAGATGCCTCTAGGTATGAAGACTTTTTAAGCCTTTGGTTCAGCCCTGTGTTTAACAACAGTGCACAGAATAATATTTGAGTCTAACTTCTGTTAGATTTTTTTCTTTAAAATGTGTTCAGTTAAACTGGAACAAGCATGAAAATCAATCTTACTTAACACTGGGAAGAAAAGTGAGTCATAAATAAGCAGGAAATACAGTTTCCACTTATCTATTTTGTTATTACATACTCATAAAACATACAAAATTTATTTCTCATATGCAGGTTTTGAAGAATATTTAAGAGTTTTACCTTAACAGCCGGTTTTATTTTTTCCTTAGCTTTACTAGACCTGTTATAAATATCTGAAAATGAATGGAAGTTTTAAACTCATCAGTTATCTATTTCTTACCATGTCTTCGTTTCACAGTAGTATGTATCTGCTTCCTATACTGCCCTGATTTCCTGATTTACTGAATTCAAGAATTAACATTAAGCCTAGTTACAATTCTGATAACCAGGGCTTGTGACAGTCATCTTTTCTCTTTTCCTGATCTTACCAAAAAATTGTGATCTGAAAAATAAATTATCACTTTCTTGTAAGTCATGCATATTTTGTATTTTCATTTTTCTTCTGGGACATTGAATTATTGTCTAGATTTAATTACAGATTGCACAATAAAAAGATTTGTAGTGTGTCCTCAAGGCTAAAATGCCATTTTTGATTGAATCTTGTACTTAATTTTCACTTCTGACACAAGCCACAGCTTTTGTCAGGAAGAATTTTTGTTTGAATGTTAGTTTTTATATATTGCGAGAGAAAGCTGTCTGATGCATTCCCTTAACCCAGCAACATAGTCAGAAGCATTCACAACTGTTGTGAAACAACTCATGAAATTAGCTATTTGAAATGCTAGAAGATCACACCAGAGGTTTCAAGAGCCTTTTTAAAGCTCCTTTCTTCCCAAGAAAATTTCCCTTCCATGTATCTCTGTCACAGGATATATAGAGAACCATTAGGCAACTAGAAACAAAAATTGCCACATTAGATCAGTACAACAATTTTATCAGTGACCAGTACATGATATTTCAGAATGACTGAATGACAGTAAGTGGGTACAAGTTCATTCTTGCTGCACATGCACATTACTAACTGCAGTTCTGCAACATTACCAAAGATAAGTTATTTTGTATTTTGTTTCTTTTTTTTTTTTTTTTTTTTTTTTTAAATCCAAATCCCAACACCCTACTATTGAAATGCAACAGTGAAGAACACTAGCAGTTCACTGCTACTTCTCAGGGAAGACTCAGCCTTAAACATCCTCAGCAGATAATAGTGAATTTACATACTGACTGGAGAGCCTACAAGATGCCTGAAGCCAGGGCACATTTTATCTTCCACCGTGTACATGGTGATGGGTCACTCTAGGAAGCAGCCCAACAAGCTGTCTTCTTGTCCACCACACCATGTGTCTCTAAGAGAAGATGGGATAAAAGATCTCAGGCTTAGTTCCTCTAACTAAGTGGAGTCAACACTGTAGAGCTGGAGAGAGATAATGTTTAAAAACTGAAAGAGTGTAGATTTGATTAGATAGAAGGAGGAAATTCTTTACAGTGAAGGTGATGACACATTGGAAAAAGTTGCCCAATTAAGTTGTGGCAGCCCTACCCATGGAAGTGTTCCAGGGCAAGTTGGATGGGGCTTTAAACAACTGGGTCTAGTGGGAGATGTCCTTGTCCAAGGCAGGGAGGTTGGAAGTAGAATCTGTATAGGTTCAATCCAAACCATTTTATTGATCTGTGAGTCTACACTTCAGCCTGCACTAAGCAACAATGTGGACTCTACCTTTAAACATGACCTCTTTATTCTGCCTGAGGTTTTCAACACATCTACTAAATGAATGAACGTAGACTGAAATTTAACATAGACTACTCAGGGAGATGAAATCACCAGCCCTAGAAGTATTTAAAGACCATCTGGATGATGCTCTTCAGGGCATGCTCTAGTGGGCAGGGTGATAGAGATACCGACATACATTTTGTATTTATTTTATTGAGGGGATGTTGGTGGTTAGATGCAATAATCTTAGAGTTCTTTTCCAACTGTGACACTTCTGTGATTCTGTGTAATGCTTCAATTTGAAATACAAAATATAAATACACTGTAAAACATAAAAATACAGACATACAAAGAATAACTAGGTGGGCAATGTAATTTGCATTTTGTCATGCAGAAAACGCGCAGAAGAACAAATGTCAAATTTAGATGCTAGCCACTCACTGGGTCTACTTCAGTCTCAAAGAGGAAGACCTAAACCACTTTCCTTTCCCCCCTTTTACAATTAATTATCCTAATATTACCGAAGTTAACCCTGCATTGCTAAGTTTCTGGCACCTTCAAGGGACAGAACTTCATAATGCAAATAGGCAGTAAACAACTTCACCAAATCCTCCAAACATGAGAGCTGATGAAAAGCCATTTCACCAGACCTGGAAAGCTCAGGCTGGCTGTTCCCCTGATCAGCAAGTCCTGATATGGTGCCACAAAGGAAACTTCAGGCCTTTTCCTTGATAAATGAACACATCCGACCTTGCTGAGAGGCTTGCAGAAGCTTTCAAGGTGGAAAATTAATCTCTATATTTTCTCTGAATGTTAGTTTACTTTGTTTATGCAGAGCTGAGCCATTTTATTTCAAACATTAAATAAATAAATTTTGGTCAATTCCCTTGGCTTCATTTAGCTTAAAATGATTTAGGTATATTATAGAAATGCTTTAAAAAAACATTATTTTCAGCAATGCACTCTACAGGGAATACACTGTTCTTTTTGAAGTAGCATGTGTTTTATTTCAGTCCTGTACACATTTAAGGAAGAATATTTAGTTCCTAACCCAAACCCCTAAGAGACAGTGGAAATAATTCCCACTGATCAACACATCTTAAAAAGAGACAGGAAATTCTTCCCACAACAAAGGCTAATGATGAGGAAACGGAATGCAAATTGTTTTACAGAATGCGACTGAGACTGTAAATGAATATTCACATTATAATAGATATATTATTGCATTTTAGGTGGCATTCTATCATAGCACATAAATAGTCCCAATAAGCTAATTCCAAAAAAGGAAACATTAACTAGTCTACTAAAAAACCTGGATTGCTTAATACTACAAGGAAAATACAGTCAAAGACATAATGGTATATTTAATCTTCATCATGTTGGCCAGCTCAGTTCAGATGGTTAGAGCTTGCTAAAGGGAGAAAATATGAAGAATATGAAACATTTTTCCTGGTATCTAACGTATCTCCACAGAAATTGATCATTACTATCTTGAATATCACATGGGAGAGTGACTGGCACACACATGTCCCAATCTGAATGTGCTAAAAATAATGAAAACAGGGTAAGTAAACAGAAATATTCTTAATCTTTAAGAAAGAAAAGTTAAAAAAGGCGAGTGCATACAGGCATGCACATGCATCTCTAGGTATGGGATAGAACAGTCACTCATCCTCTCTCTGCAAGGGATAAACTTTTTAAATGAAAGATAGGAAGCCAACTTGCAGCATTTATAGTAAGTTAATAATAATGGCCAATGTATATTGTATAGTTCAGCAGCTTAAAAGTAGGAGAAGGTTTCAGAACCATTTCTCAAAAAAACAGAAGTGCTAAGGCTGAGAATGCTTGTGTTATCACAACGCAGTCTTTTGCAAATGCTTTGTGATACATCTTTTTACAATATAGTTACATACTTAGTTTTGCAAGATTACTTTCTGAGGAATAGAAGCAAAAATCTTAGCATAGGCAATGTAAGTTTTCCACAGCACCAGTGATGTTGCCAGCCTTACTTGTAAAAAAAAAAAAAAAAAAAAAAAAAAAAAAGATTATAATTCAGCAGAATACATACTAAAACAATGGGTAGCCTACTAGTTAAGTTCAATGTATTATTTTTTCCAGTCACCTGCAAGGACACAAGAAGATTGAATGGGAAAATAGAAAGAATCTTCAAGTTATACTGAATAAAACATACATATAAAAAATATTCATACTTTCAACTAATGGTTATGTCATTTTTTCAACCAAGTTCAACAAAAAGTGCTCAAAACTAAGCAAAACTATACCTATGTTTAGTCAATTCTAGCACATATTCTGATTCTAAAAAATATATACGTATTAGATGGTTAAACAATTAAAAACATTTGTCTAGGAGGCAAAATAAAAAGCTTTTAAATTGCAGGAACTCTCCATCACCAAACTGCAACTTTTTGGCTGTTGTAATACAAGATAGGAAAGATGTTTTGGCAAGAACCCATGCTGAACAATAGATTCGTACAATTCTAGCAGCAAACTATCTGATAGTACATAATTAAACTTTGATTAATGGATTCAATTTAGACACTACAATTATTTTTGCAAAGACTGTGACAAGCAGAGAGAGTTACACAAGTTTTTTTTTCTATGCAAATTACAATATTTCTACTTAAATCAGGCTTGGACTAATTCTCTTCTAGCTTTATCCATTTCTGACTAATTTTATGCACAGGTGGAGCTTAGTTTTATCTTTTCTGTGTCTGAATTGTTATTCATGCTTCAAGTTAATTCCAGCTTTTATTCTTAAAATTTGCTTTGTTATAATACTCTGAAATCTTCTTCAGTCTTGCAGAACTTAAGAATCTGAAGCTCAAAGCCAATACTTCAACTGGGTCTCAGACACTACCTCAGCTTTTCTGCATTGTGAAAAAAATACACAGACTGCTGTACAAATTGTACCAATAACTGTAGAGCTGAGTGCTATATAGTGCTACTTAAATGTCCACCTACATAGCAATGCATAACTAAGACATTTGCAGGAAAAACTTCCATAATACTCATTTTATATATTTGAAACAAATTGATATATAGCAAGTCTTTTAACAGATTGCCTTCTACATTGTGGCCGTCATTCTTCAATGGATATGTCCTGGTTATTAGCAGCTATGCATCAGTAACTGAATCTTCATCAAAATGGTTGTCCTAAGAGTATTTACTGCCAGATTTGTTTTGTCTTGCTTCACAGCTGACACTTATTCACTCAGTCTCATCACTGCTCCTGTCTTTCCTCTATTATGTTCCATAAAGTTTTATTAAGCTTTTGAGAAGCAGAAGTAGCTGCTTTTCCTCTAGGAGTCACTAATTCTTTGCAGGACTTTGTTTCCAGCAAAGCATTTGAAAATTGTTTTGCATATTGTTTTTCATTCCTGGAAGCTTGAAAATTCAGGCCATCTTTTTTGGTATTTCTGGACAGCTAGTTCAAACAGCAACAGAAGTTGCTCACTCTCAAAGGCTCTTTGAGGCAAGGTTCTAGAAACTGTATAGTACATTGCAGTGATTTCATCCTCAAGGATGTACAGTATGTGCATAGTGAAAACACAATGCTCAAAATTAATCAAACTACAACATATTCACTATCCAGCATGCATGAACACATTTCTGTCCAGCAACACTGGTTGATAATTTAGTAAACCAAGAATGGAAAAAACAAGTATTATCAATTTCACTTCTAAACTTCCATTGACTTTCCAGTATCAAAATTAACTTATGTAGAAAGTGATAACTGTATTGCAATAGCTTTCAATTATTTAAAGAAAATTTCATAAGAAAGAAAAAAATAATCAAATCAATTAAGATATTTAATGAGTGGAAAATGCTTTCAGTCATATAGCAAAAATCATAATATATTTTTTCAGAAGATGTACCTTCTTTTGCTAATTAAACTACTTGGGTCCAAGAAATAGAACCAAAATAAAAATTATTCAGCAACATGTCCACAATCCTTTGCTCCAACTTTTATGTGAGCCAAGAAAGTATCACAGATTGAATACTGGTTGTCTTTTAAGAATTAATACATGTATGAAAGCACTCCTTGATGAGATCTGAAAATCCCACTGACGTACTGCATAGGCCACTGGTTGCTAACACAGCTCATTTTCACTTCACTTCTTAAACTGGATTTTGCTTTCTTTCATTTCAAACAATTTTGGGGTGGGATATAAAATAACTGTCCCATTTCACACTTCTTTCTTTGCCAAACTTGTTGCCCTGGTCTAGACATATGGATCCTGATAAAGATAGTCATCTACCTAACATTTTCAGATTGTTGGATTTGTTTTGTTTGGGATTTGTTTTTTCTGTTTTGTTTTGGAGTTTTTGGTGGTTTGGTTTTTTTTCTCTTTCTTTTTTTCTGGTTTCTTTTTTTTCTTTCCCCTCTCCCCTACCATTTTAGCAAGGAATAAGTGATGTTTGTCACATTACCTACAGGAATCTTTAATTGACTTTTCAGAAGACACCAGAGTCTCACAGCTTTTCTTGACTGCTTTATTTAACTTTTCAAATCAGACTGTCTAATTAAAAAATGAAAAAGAACGTTTCCAACCTTTTCCACTCCAAAATGTCATTGTTTTAGCCATCCCTCCTGCCTGCACCTCTCATTTTCTCACACTTCTCATGCTCTGCAGCTGCTGATAGTTCTCATTTTCCTCCTTCATTGGCTTTTAACAGTTCAGTAAGCAAAAATTCTGCAGCTTGTTACTCCTGGGAATCAGTTTCCTCCAACACAGTCTTGTTACAGTGCTATATCTTTACTTGGCTCCTGTCTTGCAATCTGAATTTCTTCCAAGGTTTCTGTTTTATGAAAATTTTTAGGTCAGAGTATTCTTTTCATTTGGGCAGCTATTACACAGTGGCAGCCATCATCCTCCAAGCCATTTCAAGCTTACACACCAGAGGTTCTTTTGCTCAGTCCAATCAGCTCAGGAGTTTAGCATAAACCCAAAAGATGTGAGTCTTGAAGGAGATTTTAGGCAAAAATTTAGTACATAAGAAAAGAGTTCTGCTACAGACATGAAAGGAGAATCAAAAGGAATGAACTATGTGAGAAATGCAAACAAAGACAGCAGCATTAAGAAGATGAAGTGGAACAAAGTATGAGACACCAGAGGAACAGGGAAGAACCAAGATCTCAGTAGAACAAATTTCTGCTAAAAAAGCTCAGGAAGGATTCTATATGCTTTGCTTCAGAAACCTTTAACCACACTGGTCTGAATTATTTTATTGATTCACAGGAAACCACATTACCTTGTAATATGATATTTAGTTTGTGGTTTTCTCTATCATTGAGCACCACCTGCTACAGAGAACATGGAAAGAGTAAGTTACTAGGCATTTGCAGTATTCTTTTCTAAGAGTAGAAATTATTGTTTACCTCTGGAGAGCTTCCTTTACTTGTTGGTATTATCAACTGATACAAAAAAATTTTTACTTCTTTTTCTATCCCTCTGCTCCAAAAGATCACCTCTCATTTTTGTCCTTCTCTACTTCCCATCTACACATTAAAACATCAGCTACTTCAATATATATAATTATTTTATGGACATAAAGAAATGGAAAGTCCAAGTACTACAACACTGAAGTCTTTCTAACCCCTTAAAGAAAAAACCAAAAAAACAAAAAAACAACCCAAAGCAAGACCCAACAAAACAGAAAACCCATTTAAAAAAAAAACAATCTAAATGCACAATATTAGGACTGAATGCCTGGCAAGGTAGTCACTCCCTGGACCAGCACTTTTCTCTGAGTTAAGTCAGCAATTCTGAAGATACCACATGAAGGTTTCCAGAGAATTGTTTTGATTTTTTTATATTTTCCTAAGACTATATGGTCAGATTATTACTATGGATATCATGGCAATAAGCATAACCATTTGACTTTCAACACACGGTCCTATAGTGTAGGAATGGCCTTTATAGCTGACCACCTACATCCTCCAGATCAAGATGGCAAAAGCTTGTGTTGATATAAGACCAAGTCCAGAACTGCTGAGGACTGTAGATTCTTACAGTCTGCTCTTGGGATCCAGAAGCACTATTAAATGTTGAAGAAATTATTATGACTAAACTTGCAACAAAACTTCTGTATTTGCCAAAAAATGTATGGCTCTTACTTTCCTACTACAGACAAATCCCTGAAAGTTTCATGTAACCCATAGATATGATATTTCATCATATCAGGGAGGTCCATTCAGGAGGTCCATTACAGCATGGTAGAATGATAATGGACACAGAGGACTCAACATTTTCAGTTACCTCAAAGCACTTCTGCTTTCCAATGTAACAGTTATGACCAACTTTCATCCTTCTTATACTTTACAGAATCACATCTTGTACTTTACTAGCATAGGGCTCCCTGAAGTAAGAAGATGAGATCTATAAAACCTCTCCAAAAGCAGAAATATTTCATCATTCCTCTTTTTCGCTATTAAAAATAGTATGCTTATTTTTATGCTTTTATCCTGTAAAAGGATCTTCTATTTTCTGAATGCTCACATTTCTGCATTTTGCTTTCAGTTTTCGCAGTATTCTACCCCAAGAGCCTCTGGTCTTCAAAGTTCATCAGATCTGCCTGTTAATTTCGAAAATCTTATTCCTTTCACACGAAATGTAGTATTTTAATTTGACACGCTTGCCTTGCAACTAATCTTCCATTTTGGTTTTGCTCCTCTGCTGTGATTATGGCTCCCATTCTCCTTCTACCTCTTCACAATGGATTTAACTAAGTTAAACAGAATCTGGACCTGAAAACTACAATAGTCTTAACATCGAGGATATATGAGAGGAAAATGGGACTATTGATTTGTTCTGTAGTCATCTACTGACCTTTTAGTTTTATTATCAAATAGAATTATGGCTACTACTAAATACATAATAAAGGCAATACTAAGTAAAACACCAGTTCTGCAGCCACTGTAGGTGAAAATTTCTAAGGCTGGAGAGGAGTCCAACCAAAAAGTCAAGATCCTTTGCCTCAGTTTGAAACAACAGTCATTTGCTGGTAGGAGTGATTTGCATAGGTAAATAGGTAATAATAACAAGTGTTAAGTATAGCAAAACTCTACCATGCTTTAACATTTAACAAGTAAAACATTGTACTGTTGGTGAAACAATAGAGTATTTTACACTGCAGTGGTTAAAAGTTTCTATCAGTTATTTTAAAAGACAGGCTTTTGAACTTATACTCACCTTTTTTTGTATCAGATGCTTCTAAGAAGGCACACTGGTGGCAGTGCATGTTTCCTCATATTAGTATTTTATAGTACTTCATTTATGATTTTTGCACACCTTATTTTACACTTTCTAGTTATTTTTAATGATCAGTAATACAGGAAAAATCTTTTCCCAGAAAAAGAATGCACACAATGCTATATGAAAGAAAAAGACCCAACAGTCCTCTATTTCTTTAAATTAATCCTTCAGCTCACAGATACAATTTTAGGCTTTCTGGGTGGAACTTCAGCCAACAGACTTCCATTAATATCAAACCTCTTTAAGATGCTGAAGAAGCAGCACTACAGATAGGACTGAGATTCAAAATTTGGAACGCTGTTTACAGCCATAATTAACAGCAAAAGTTGGATGATATCCAGAGCTGCAGTCCTTAGTTTAAAATCTGCCTATAACTAAAGGATCTATATTAAACCAAAGTTAACCCAGAATACTGCTTTAATGAGAGTATTCTGAACTCACTTTAAGAGAGACAGTATACTGCAGACATAAAATGTAGTGTGTTCTTTTGGAAATTCTTAATTCTTTTTTTCTGTTGGAAAGCTTAACAGCTTCATAACAGCTATAACAGTTTCATTCTTTCTAAGAGTGAAATGGAGGAAAGGAAATTATTACCTGCATGTAAAAGAAAAACTTTCTTAGAAATTGAAGTTTGGCATCATAACATCCAGAAACATGGGGAATTAAGCAGAAATTGCCTTTTACATCAGAAATACGGCTTAGCAGACATGTGTTGCTTGCAACCTTGTAAGAATTTTACTTATAAAATCTAAATAGTTCAGCTTTATGGTGAATGGTAAGCCTATTACACATTGCTCATTTTTCTAGACATTTTATGTATATGAGAACAGCATCCTATGGCTACAGGCGCGGTTAGATTTCTCTCTAGAATTACTTCTTAAGGCTTCTTGATGCACTGCAGTTTTACATATATGTTTGATTTTAACATATCCAAAGTCCTTGGATCCAAGATGTGATCTCGGTGACAGGAAAAGATAAAAGAGATAAATAATAAAGATAAAATAGCAGTAAAAACCAGAATTGTGGATGTACCTCAACAGGCTGAAAAATCAGCCAGGCTTAAAAACCAGCCAAATCATTGTGGCCCCAAAGTAGCTAGCAAAAAGTTGTAAAATCAATGAGAAGAGTATGCCTCTGTTCTTAACCTGAGGAAGTCTCCAGTGAGAAAAAAAATCTTCCAGCTCTTCCACCTACATTACTGCTTTCAACCACTGAGGATTGTGTTGTGAAGTATTTCATGTCTAAACCAAAATACTTAAACTCAACTGAAAATAGTAATATTTTTATTAAATTTCTAATTTTTCAACATCTTCAGATAAAAAGAAAAACAAACACAAAAGCAAAAAACATGAAACACACTTGAAATAAAGCATGTTACATGCATATGTAAAAGCCAAAAAAATTTTAAAACTCAAACCAAATCAAAGCAAACCCAAACACAGAAAAAGCACATAACTGACGATTGCAGCCAAGTTCTTCAGAGTGAAGGAAACACTAGAACTGAGTCAACCACAACACATTGTATGTAAAAGCTTCAGTAAAGAAAGCATACAGCTATCACTGTGGAGACGAAAAAAAAGAAAGTATTCTGTGATGCGGTGGAATTTAAGGAGAGATGTCTTTCTAAGGCTGAATATAGGTGGTCAGAAAACTGAAAAGCCCCTTGCTGAGTCGAAATGGGACCCTGGTATGAAAGGCAGAATTGATGGAGATGAAATTTTAAGCTAAAAGGAGGATCTAGAACAACAGTGAAGCAACATAATTAGGAGATCTTTGGAGCATGGAGCTGAGGTCACCAGATCAAAGAGTATACAGACATTCTGGTATACATATATTATGTTTAATTCTGTGTTTTCATATATCATTTTTCTCCCCACAGAGCTTTTCCTTAACTGGCTGTGATGAGCATCCGAGGGCAGCACTGGGCAGTTCTGTATTTAAGCCATTTATACACTGACACAACCTCACAGTCCATGCCTGGTGCTGGATGAGAAACATAAACCACAGGTGTCACCTGCAACTCCCAAGTGCTCTCATAATATTCTGACAATATTCTGATAATATGATTCAGTCAAGGGGACTGCAAAATGCTTTGTTTACTCAACTAGTAATGGAGGCCTGTTTTGAACAAAAAATGTACTACAGCGTGCAAAATAGTCCAAAATAACGACCTGACAATTTTGATAATTTTGGCCTTACTATACTTCTGTGTGGATTTTATATGTATGCAAAAGGAAGATATGCAACAGGTATGTTATAAAAAGAAATCTGTAAAGATAATTGAGCATCCCTAATCTATCACAGAAGAAAACAGCTAATGAAAATATTCTGCAAAAAGGGATTTTGCAGGTTTTAAATAAATATGGCACAGTGATGTTATGTGGAAAGGACATGGTGCATTACTGTACCTTTTGCTAGTACTGTCTACCTTATGTGTTCAGTTAGGTGTTTTGGGTTTTGATAGATCATTGTGCAATTACAAATTTTATCCACCTGAATATGGATCAGAAACTGCATTACGGTTGAACACAGAATCTTACTGTTGCTGACTTTCTTACACTCTGACTCACCCTCTGACTTTCTTACACTAATATTTAATAAACCTTTCTATGTCACATTATCTAAATATGTAATTATTGATTCAAAGCATGAAATACATTATAGAATTTACCAATATCTGTAATTCAGACAGAGAAACTGGCTGTTGAATCAAATCCTCTTAAACAAAGTAAACTTATCAGGATAAAGATTATAGAATGATGTTTTTAATCAAAATTAAAATGCTTGGGATTATGCATCACTATCCCAAAGTCAAGAAAGGATAGGTTCAAAGTGCAAGCTAAGTGCATAAGTATTTAGAACTACAGGAGAAAATGCATCTGTATAAAAAACTGGTGTACCAGAGACATAACGATTTCTTGTTCTTGTGGATTTTCTTCTCATTTGGAGACCATTTCTGTCCACAAGCTGCACTCTGTAACTACCATTGTCATTTAATTACTTCACATACAGAGCTCTTTTCTTGTGCATATGCAAGATTACTGGTTTCTTTTACTGTCCATTGGTGTGCCACTGAGACTTTTTTGTAATTAGAATAATTCAAAGGACAGTATGTTAGCCACCTAAGTGACTCATGAAGAGCTCGGACTTTTTCTGTACATCAATATGCATAGTTCTCTGTGACTTCAGGAGTACTTGATTATAATGCTAGACATATTCAATCAGAAGGCCTTCTGAAGAGATTTTCATTTCAATTATGCATGCCTCATTATCATACTTTTAGTGAAGCAGAAAGTACATTACAAGGTGAGAGTCAAAAATGACAAGATAAAAAGCAAAAAGTGTATCTCAGTAAAAATTTCTTAATTTAGCTGAAATACTATTAGTTCATAATAATAATAATCATCCTTTCTATAAGACTGCATTTTTACATGGCATTTTACAATCAGCTCTTCAGAGCATATTTCACAGGATCAGGTATGGTATAAAGCTTCAGTAAAGAAAGCATACAATTATCACTATGGAGACAAAAAATGAGAAAGTATTCTGTCATGCAGTAGGATTTAAGGAGAGATATATTTCTAAGGTTGATCATAGGTGCTCAGAAAACTGGAAAGCCCTTTGATGAGTGGAAATGGGTCCCTGTTAAAAGAGGCAGAACTGATGGAAATGAAATGTTAAGCTAACAGGAGGAGTTAAAACAAGAGTGAAGCAACATATAATTAGGAGAACCTTAGAGCGTGGCATTGAGGTCATTGGATCAAAAAATACATCATGGTTTGGAAGAGAAAGAGAAGAAACTTGACTCAGAATGTAAAAGAACAAAAAAGGAACAAAGAGAGAAAGGATAGGTATGAAGGAACTAAGTGAAAAAACAGTTGGGAAAAAAAAAGAACTACAGCCAGGAAAGAAGGGGAGAAATTAGATGAGAAATGAGAATTATTTATCATATAATCACAAAAATAATCAAATGGTAGGGGGTGGAAAGGCCCTCTAGATATTATTTAGTCCAGCACCCCTGCCAGAGCAGGATCACATAGGGCAGGCCACACAGGAACACATCCAGGTGGGTTTTGAATGTCTTCAGAGGAGACTCCACAACCTCCCGGAGCAGCCTGTTCCAGTGCTCCTTCACACTCACAGTAAAGAAGTTTCTCCTCATACTGGGGTGGAAATTCCTATGTTCTAGCTTATGTACTATGGGGAAATTATTATTTATTAATTATTATTATTAATTACTATCATGAGGAAATAAGAGAAAACTATGCTTAACAGTAAGACTGTTTTTACAGAGCAAAAGAAAGGGAGCACAGATTGCAGATGTCGTAGAACATGGCAGATGGAGAAACAATGTATATACCTTTTATTTTCACCCCCCCAAAAAAAAAATCTGAATGCAATGAGGGAGGATGATGTTATTATGTGAACAGAAGACACAAAAAAGAAAATATTTTTTTAGGTGAAGACTTTGTTAATATACTTATAGGAAAAAAAAAAAAAACCAAACCAAAAAGGAACATTAAATAAATATACTTTTCTTAAGATAAATAAAAAAGGATAGAAATTGCAAAGTAAAGGAAGGAAAGAGAAAAGAAAGGAAGTGATAAAGAGGAACAGTATAGATGTGTCATGAAGATGTAAAAAACCTGCTGACAGAAAACAGAATACATTAAAGGCATGGGGAGGTAATAAAAGCCAGCGGAGAAGGAGAGCTTCTTTAAAGGTATCAAAAAACCTGAATTTTAAAAGATTATTCACATGCAGAAACCAGATATGTATGAAGAAACCACACTGATGGATGGTGCCTTGAGAAAGGTGTCCCTGCCCCTGGCAAGGGAGTTGAACTAGGTAATCTTTAAATATTCCTTCCAACCCAAACAGTTCTGTGGTTCTCCCCTAATTTCTACGACACTGTGAACAAAGCTTAAATACCATCAGAAAATGGGTGTGCTGTTGAATAAGAGCCAAACAATTTAATGGGAGAGTGAAGATACAACAGTACAATATGCATTAAGAAGGCAGTAAAAGAAAGCCCTGCAGAGAAATAATTAAGAGCTATATTGCCATATAATAAGTTTGATGAATGTGAAATGTATAAGCTAAAAACAAGCGCTGACACTACAAACTTATTAAAATATCTTTAACAGACTTAAGTACTCATCTGCACCTCTCTGAATTCTTTTCCAGAATAAAAGACTTACCTTAAAGTATCTCAAAAAAGTGGATACTTCTAAAATTTACCAAATTAATGGATCTTTTTAAGGTTGTGGACTAGCAGTAATTTAAAAAAAAAAAAAAAAAAAAAGCACTTGGAATGAAATCTAAACAATTATGAATTAGATTTAGATCAAGAAAATGTTGGGCCCTTACAATGCTTCAGAAAATTTATGTTTCTCAATAAAATAAAGACCCTACAACCTTTCTAGAGTACTAAAAAAAATCCAACATCCAACAAATAAAAGTTTTAATAGTAAATAAATAGTGAAACTAAGTTCCACAGAGGTTCAAACTTTTTACTCAAAATGAATGAAAGTATTGAGCTCCGTTATGGTGATATTTGAAGTCTAGAGGGTTTTTTTTTATTTTTTAATAAATCACTTGAGTTTTATACCATTTGTATCTTTTTAGTAGAAATCCAGAACCTATCTTTCTGGCTAAGCTTTTGTGTGAAAAAGCTCCCCTGCATGTCTGTTGTGTTACTAATCTTTACACCAAATCCAATTTTATAATTTAGCCAGTACCAGAAGCACCTTCCTTCTCTGGACCTCCGAGATAGATAAACATTTTATCTTAGTGTACAAATAGCAAACTAGAAGAGAGAGGGACTGGTGTACATCTTATATCTGTCACATACCACAAAGGATTTCCTAATTCCCTCTTCAAACCTATTTTTCCTGCTGTGCTATTTATTGTATATCTGTCTACAGCTTGGATTTCCTCTTCAGTCAATTCAAAGAGAATACATGCCTACTAAAACAAAAAAAAAAAAAAAGAAGCAATGGCATCCAGAACAAATTGAGGCAGAAAACAAGGGAATGTATGGTACACTTGGCCTATGTCCTACAAGCCAGAAGCCTGCCCGTGACATAAAGTCCATGATCTTAGTCATGTAAGAAAAGGAAAAGCATGATCATTTCAAAGACCTCAGTAGAAAATTAATGCTAACTCACAACCTGTTTCCATCCAGAGTAATCTCAGATGCAATTTGCACTACCATTAAGCAAATAATTAACAAAGCCTCTGACCTGTAATTTTTTTTCAAAGACAGCAGCTTCAGAGATAAAGTACAAAACTATTCATGCTATAGAGAAGATCAGAGACAGAAATACAGACATAGACAGAGAGAAAGGTCCAAAATCTGAACTATCCTCATGTTCTTGGGATTCAAAGACAGTGGATATAACAGAAGAAAACCCTAAATTTTCACAACTAGTATAAATATAAATGTAAAATTATTTTCCTACCATTGTACTTCTCTTCTGGCCCAGAAGATTAAAACTTTCCCTATAAGATTTTTACATATAAGTATGAATCTGCTACTTTTTATGCATTTAGCATTTGCGTAAGGCAATGGCAAAGAAAAGAAAAACAGGTATGTGTTTTTCATATTGTTTTCCGTGAGCAATATCTACCTTTGGTTTTCTTATTGTTTTTTAACTCTCTAGATGCTGTGAGTTCCAGCACACAAAAATGTGAAAACAGGAAAAACAAGGACTATTTCACTTTTTATTTGACTTTAGAGATGTCTGAATGGCCAGTTAGACTTGTGAAATCACAGAAGGTGTCTGTCTGTGCAACAGAGAAAATACAGAAGAGGAAAATGATGTTTAGGAAATGAACATGACTACCAGCAGTATATAAACTAATATTGCATCCAGGGATTAAACTACAGGTCTCTTCATTAATGCAGCTACTACTAATAAAACTATTATACAAGTATCTTAGGTTAATAAGGAGTCTACTAAAAAAAATAATCTGATAATGAAACACATTATCAAATCAATTATTTGTTCCTTTCTTTAAAGGAAACACACACATTAAGATGTAATGAAACAAAGCTGATAAAACTGAACATGACCTTCAGATAATTTATCAGGATAACTACCATTCCTAGTAAGCTAGTACTAATCCAGGTAGTTATAGATAAAGCAAGGGTTTTTCTTTAATATAATTTTAAACTACTACTTAGAAAACATATTGCTTTTTTGTTTCTGAAACAGCAAACATCTCAGGAAACTGAATTTGTGTACATTCAAGCTTCTGTTCATAACCATTGTATATTTTAAAAACAAGCAAAATAACCACATGCTTAAATGACACCAATGAGATATGGTGAGGCAAGGTGAGATCTCTAGTGACATTTACTCTTTCTGGAGAATATGCTACTCAATATCCTAATATCTTCAGCAAATCCAACCAAAGTTTTCTGCCAAAATTTTCATTCAAACAACATGCAAAGATTGCAGAACCAACCAAAAACCTGTTTATTGAGTTGGTGGCAGGTGGACACAAGGGTCAAACACTTTTCCACCAGCACTACTGCCTGCAACAAGCAAAAGCATTAAATATTGAATACCCATCTATGGGGCTTCCATATAGGCCTGTCCCCAAGACTATGAAGTATACAGAGACATGTTTGCAAATAACTGAGAGATTTTTAAACCTGTTAGTGATGAAAAAAGATGTTTTCAAAATCTGAGGATATCAGCATCAAATTCATTATCTTCTTAGTAGATATAAAATGACACAGCACACTGTACTCTCAACAAATTTTATGCTTAACACTGTAATGCGTATTATTCTCTGGGTATTCACTTAAAGCAGGAATACAAAATCAGTTCCCAATCTTAACTATAAATGTCAGGTCCCATGAGAAAACAGCCCAAAGCTTTTTGTTGTCTGGATATATTACTTGAAATGTCAATACAGAGACAAATATTGCAAGTTCTCATCAGCTTACATGACTTCCTCTGCAACAGGAGCTGATAGCTCTACATGCCATGTGTAGTGTCAATATCCGTATGTGAATAGATGCTTTTCTGACTTTGTCTTTTTTTTTTTTGGTCATCAAATCCTAAATATAAGGATTTAGGTTTTACTCCGGGGTATCTAAACAATTCAGTCTCTGCCAGGTCTTGTAGTAGCTAACTGGTGGAGGTAAATTAATGGAAACAAAGCCTTCAACACTGGCACCATGTATTTCTGAACACAGTGCACACAGCTTGCACAAAGTAAGAGGAGTTTCTCTTAAGAAGAAATCAACAACTGGAGCATTTACCAACACCCTGACATTCCCCAACTGCCTCCCTGAAGAGAAGAGCTGCACAGGGAACTTACAGCCTTGTTGGTCGTGCCAGGCAACGTACAGAAAGATCCTTTGCCATATGTGGACCTTTTCCCCGCTTCTAACAGGGATCTGTTTTCCATGCTTTGAACATCCCAAGTTCCAGTCAGTGCAAACCAAACCACTAATGCTAAGAGTGCTTAGGCATAAAATCTTCTATTAACAGCCTATTTTGTAAAGTTTACTTGAAAAGAAATGCTTAATGCTTTCTTAGATCTTTTACTTTTTCTAGTTATTGCACATGGCAAATCCCAGATTAGCCCTCGGACTTTAAGTAGATAGTAAACAGTAAAAATGAGTAATACGTAATGCATAACCTGAGTAAGAAATAAGATACACTTTTTTCTCAACTTGTAATGAATATTATATGTATCATAGAGTATTTTCAAACCCTACAGTTCCTAGATCTAAATTTCAGGTGGGAGAGGCAAGAGAATTACTAGAGTGTGGGTAAGACCTTCCATGGGTAGACCAATGCCCAGCCAGTTCTGAGCAAAGATGTCTAACCTAACTAAAATCTCCTCTTTTTCCCTTTTCTTTGCTGAGCATGACATGATAAGGCAAAGAATATCTCATTGTTTACTTCAAGTCATCTGACTCGTTGTGCGTCCTCCTAACCTCCTGCCCACACTAAATCTACTCACCATGGGGGCACAGTGAGAAAGAGAGAAGGCCTTGACACTGTTCAGCAATAGCTAACAAAATTACTGTGTTATCAGTCCTCTTTTGGACTAATCTAAAACACAGTAGTGTATCAGCTGCTGTGAAGAAAATTAGGCTCAGTACACAGATTTCTGAAAAGAAAATACCTAGAGGCAGATGAAAAAGATTTTGTCTTGTATCTCTGCATTCATCTCACCACGCTTGACTTCAGAACAGAACAAGTTTCTGATACATAAACAAACATTTTTGCTTACTAGTAAGACTATCTCCCAGTTTGATTTGTGATACTCTTTTGTGCATTATATTGGCTTCATAAAACAGACACGACTTTCCACAGTATCGTTATTCATTGTTTAATTTTAGGCCTCAACTCTGAGTCTGATTTGATCAAAGTACTTTTCTTTCATTTAAATGTTCCACAATGATCGATCTTCATTCACACCCCCTCAGATTCCCCTCACACAGTGCAGTCTCACACACAATGAAGACACACCACCTGAAAAAGTCTTCTTGCAGTCATTAACTTTTACAAACAATGTTTAAGCAATGTTTCAGAACTGTTTAAGAAACAAGGTATTACTTTCTACATTTCAAAAGAGATTGGTAGATAATTGTTTCAGAACTTTAAATGCTTTTACTAATTTAAATCTACTTTAAACAGAAAATAGCAAGTAGCCAGCTTAAAAATTATGCATTAAAAATTATTCCTGTTACTATGGTGTCTTCCTTTATTTGTACATCTATTCCCTAGGTATTTTTCTTGTATCTCACATAACCCATAGCATAATTTTTAAGGTTTAAGAAGAAAAGAAAGCATGCACTGACTTTCTACTTAGATCCATGTGTCCATTGAAACAAATTTAAACTAGAAACAAGACCTGTGCAGCCCAATTTAATTTTATGAAGCAATTTTTCAAAAAAATATATGCCAATTAGAATGTACAAAATGAGAGGAAGGTGCTATATCCTTTACTGCAGCAACTATGTGTCTGTCAGCTTTCTGGCTAGCTGAAATGTGTTTATTAATCTATTTGTGTTTGGATCAATTCCAATTTTTTAATCTTCTCTGCAGCTTTCAGACAGAATCTGTATTTTGTAAAAAGAACCTCCCACAACACATATTTTCTTATGTTTTCCCTTATGTTGTATTTTCCTTCAAGATAACTCTGGTCAAGGTTAACATGTTTCTGCCATGGACCAGTCACATTCCTAATGAATTCTAGATTTACAGAGATCAAAAACATCTGATTTATTCTTGTGAGCAGAAGTTCCCATATTCAGTAGGATATTTGTTGTGAGAAAGATAAAAATATTTTGCACTTTTAAAGGTTTATTTTACACTTTAAAAATTTAATTACTAGACTAGTATTGAGGTCTTTGTCGTAATTAATGCAGCCAATAATAAAATAAGGTTAATACACATATATAAGAAACATGGGGTAAATACATTAAGTAATGAGAAGTGCATGACTAACTACTTTGAAGATTAGAAAGAGATAAGAACACTATTTTCTGTGTCAGATTTAATTACTAGGATGACCACAACTGACTCATTATGCTAAGTGAGTAGTATGCAAGTTTAAGCTGTTTATTAACGTTTACTTTTTTTTTTCTTTAGAAAAATTAAACACTTGATTTTAAAGAATACTTTGCTGTTAGGGCTGAAAACTACTCCACTAACACTATGAACACCAGGTACTGCTGGTCTTCATAATTAGCTTGGCTCCAACAAGACAGATTTGCTTCACTTTATATTTCTCACCACTAACTTGATGGCACTGGTATCTCTTATGATAAAGCAATTTATGATAAATGCCATCTTGACCTAGGAAGCCAGAGTCACAGAAATATTAGTTCCAGAAAAATAACAGCAGGTGTGTTTTGAAGATGGAGCCAAGAGAAGGCCACTACAACTGTTTGGCTATGAATTCTGATTACAAGTGGTATACAACTAGGACCTGCTGGGCACAGAGCCTTGGAGGATAACACAAATGAGCAGTAGGTGTAGATACAGGAACTTCTGCAGCACAGACAAGCTCATCCAAACCTTCACTATTCCCGGAGAATGCTTTTTCTGTCCACTGCAGGGAAGACTAAAACAGTTGATAGTACATCAGAGATACCACACTCAAGCTTTAGAGAGGATTAATCTAGGCCTTAGTATTTTGCTATTCTCTTTTACTCACTCGGCCTTAGAATTCTTGTTTCAATTGTATCATGGCTAATGAGCTCATCATAGTGAATGGATCTTCCTGAGAAAAGCTCTGGAATTTCCTACACAGCGCTTAAAGGAAAAAGAATAAGGATGTTGAATTGTTTCTTCTTTGAATAGGCCCCTCCTAGTAAAAAAGAGATGGGGAAAACCACCCCTTGTAGCAGCAATCCATTGAAATGTCTTTAAATGTCACATTGTCAGCAAATATGTCAGAAAAGTCTACACCCTCTCTTTATGCATGAGCACAAGCACGGTCACCCCAGTGCACAGGGCTATTTCTCTTTGTGGCAGGGACTCAAAGTAATTATCTTGACCATGGCTGTAAAACACAGATAACTAGACCACTGAAATGAAAAGCGTGTAGCTTGGAATTAATTAATAACTCAGATGAAAATACAAGCATATGCATTACTTGATACGTAGTACAATATAGATGGTTCCCAGAAGGCATAAATACAAACAGAATATAATTAACAGTTGTTTTGTTACTGGATTTATAGCAAGGAGAGCAGATTTTCATCATAATCCCACACTAGAGGCAGAAGAACACTAGATGATTTACTGCAGATTAACAAAACCATTGACTATAGTAAATGTAAATGTTAAAATATATCCTCCGATAAGACTTCTTCCCAAAGAAGTTAAGCAAACTCTGCTAGTTCATGAAATATTGAGATTCTTTTCAAGGAAAAACTGTTATCTACACCATGGAATTATTTCCTTGTATTATGTACGCCTTCTGCCCTCCACATGAAGTACTGAAAATAACTACCCAACTATTTCTAAAATTAAAAGAATGTCTTTATTCATCCAATAACATCTAAATATATCAAATAATACAAATCAAATTCTTTCCGTCAGTCACAGCTACTTCTCCAGTGACAATCAGAAGAAAAATGCAGACTTTTAAAGAATGTAGTTTATTTCACAAATAAGGAAAGTTCCTTCTCTAACACAAAACCTCTCTGATGTAGAATATCATATTTAAATAAAACACTAACAAAATCAAGGAACAGAGAAACATTCATAGTTTTAAGGATTTCCTTTCAGGAAATACTGTTTCTGGACATGGAAATAATGATAAATAGGTGTGAAAATGTCTCATCTGCTCTTTCAGAATAATTGACTACTCACGGTGTTCTGTCATTCCATTCCCATGATCTTTCACTCTTTTCCTTCAGAGAGAGACGGACAAAATACCCAACCACCATCTCAGCTGTTCTACTCTTCACCCACAAGTTCCTTCTTGAAGATTTCAGTCATTTCTGTGATAGTGCTTTCTCTCCTTCTTAACAAACACATCATGTTTCCTTCTTGGAAAATGAAGTGGTATTTTATATTTCAGTGAACAAAACACACAAATGTACAATTAGTCTTTAATAAGAAAAAAGTTATCCGAAGGATAGCAAGAGAACTGACTCAGGGCATTTATGATGGAATTTACTGAACATGATTCAAACACCTAAAAGGGTAAAAACATCTAGCCCTAGCTCCCCTTTAACTGAGAGAAAAGCATCAACATATCCCATGTTGATTCATCGACTCATTCATTCTTAGATACTTTTGTTATAGGGAAATGAATCCTCTTGGACAACATCTTTTGGAAATACCTGAGACTAATGACATTTAAGATGCATTAGAAAGTGAACAGTATTGTACAATTGTACAACATGCAACCGAATTAACTGCAAATTCTTCATATGTAGTGGGTGTCAATTATTAAACAGCTCCGTGTGTGTGTACGCATAGACATATGCCTATATATAGGTATGTATATGCAGTTATTAATAAGTACTATAAATATATATATAATATTTACAAAAGTGAAATATATTCAGAGCAGAAGTATAGAAATCTGCCCTTCTCTTTTAATTTGGTTTGTGGGTTTCAATTATAATTTTAATTAGCAAAATACTCTGGAAAAGCATATTGACCTAATGGTAAAATATAGCCATGATGGCAGTCATAACCCTTGCAACCAGAGTACTTGAAGATCCTGATTTTATAGGGCTTAATTTTGTTTCTTTTTTAAATTTGTTTTGGATTTGGTTTTTGGGTTTGTTTGTGGTTTTTTTGTTGTTGTTGTTTTTTTGTGGGTTTTCTTCACAAGGGTTTTTTTGTTGTTGTTACTGGTTTTGTTTTTGGGCCTTTTTTTGGGGGAGGTTGTTTTTTTGGTTCTTTTGTGGGTATTTTTGTTTGTTTGTTTGTTTTGGGGTTTTTGTCTGTTTTGCAAATTTCAGTTTTTTAGTTGGTTGGTTGGTTTTGGGTTTTTTTGGTTTTTTGTTTGTTTGGTTGGTTGGTTGGGTTTTTTTAGGTTTTCCACAATGTTTCAGACTCAGCAATGCCAGTTATGACATGACATATCCCACCTTGACAACATAAATTTTGGCTTCATAATTTTTAAGTGATCCCAAGAGCCTTACAAAAGAGACATGGTCAGTATCCTGATGAAAGCCAGACCCTGTATCTGATCTAAATAACCAGAAGGATTTCTTTTTTTATACAACCTCATCAGTCACATATATATTCAAACCCCTGGGGGAAGGTGTTGCCATGACAAAAACCTAAAAGACATAAAAGATCAAGGTACCAAATAATGTAAAAGGAGAAAAGTCTGTACACAGAAGTTGTGAATTATTTCCTACTGAGTATAGTCTGCCTCACTAGTGTACATTCTGAGAAGGATGAGAAATATGAGAACACAAGACTCTTCTGTTCAGTTCTTAATAAGCAAATAAATGACAATGTAATTTCATGCTCCTAAATAATTCGAGACAAATACTCAGAGTATTCATTTTTCTCTCTAGTTTGTTTTCTATATCCCATGCTGTTTGCTTTACAGAGAAGAATAAAAAGCAAACACAGAACAAAAAGAATAAAATATCAAGGCAAATGAACACAGCATACAAACAGAGGAGGAAAGCAAAATCAAATTAAAAATATGAAACAATAGCTTATTGAAAAGACGAAGCATTTGGAGAACAGTCTTGCACAGAATTAGAGTATAATTTAAGTTCTTTCAACCTTCCAATAACAGTGTGGTTTTTTAAAGAAAATTATTAAAAATAACCTCAATAATGTCACCATGTTTAACGTGTGCTGATCTAGGCTGCAATTTATCACATTTTAAATATTCTACAGCATCTACCAAAAAAATTGAGTCAGGATTCATCAAACATGAAAATATTTTCAAGACTTTTCAAGACATGATAAAATGTATTATCTAGACATCTAACATCTAATTTCTAAACCTATAAAATGGTGATTCTTAGTGGAAAACACAAAGATATAAATTATAGATGTGGTATAAAGAAGCAGATAAAAGAACAAACAAAAAACAAAAAAAGAAGAAAAGCCTCCAGCAGCACAGACTGATTTAACAATTGCTCACATGTTGGTTTCACTTATTTATTTATTTTGGCTTTGATTTAAACACATTATTTTCACCTTCATCTCTCAAAAAGCAATCCTCATCCCAGTATTTATTTGCATCATTCTTTTTGCTTCACAGCACTGGTGTTTCTTCTTCCATTAAGACCAAGCAGTCTCCTACATGATCAATATTTCAGGTACTGGTTTTGAAGATGAAACACTCAGCAGGAGTTCAGTAAGGTGCACTTCACATCCTCATTACAATAAATGTCCATGAGCATTTTAAAGGAGAAAAGAATTTTGTAGAAAAGCTTAGTGTACATATTGTTATAAAGTGGCCTTTTTGCAAGGACAGGGAGGAAGAAAACATAATGACTGTCATCACTGGTGAAGGGAATAAAGTTAACCAGAGCAAGAAACAAAGCAATATGAGTCAAAGGAACAAAAACAACCCTTGGAGGAACTAGTAGGTACATCTTATACTTCATACAAGTTAGTCAGGAATTAAAACATTTCTGAAAACAACTTAAACACCATAGAAAGTTAATAAAGAATTTATGAACTTTGTTTCATTCTAATTGTAAAGTGAAATTCTGAAATCTTGCTAACTTGATTTAAACATTGTCATTGAATTCTGTAGATCCAGAAAAATTTCCAGATATAGTTCTGATACTCTCATCAACTTCATTGTTCAAAACCAGTGACATTTGTTAAGTGACAAGACTGTCTTAAACTTCACTTAATAAAGTCAGAAGAACCAATCCTGTCATTACTTGACATATTTCTCTAACAGAATTTCTACAAGTAGCATACTCAAATTGACACAGATACTGGTATTTCAAAAAACAGTATTTTGCAATATTTCCACAGACATTTCATTTCACATTATTTCAATTTTTATGAATTTCCTCTATCATTATTTTACTTAAAAGACTATGCTGTGTTAATAATAAAATAAAACCTGTGGAGTCAATAGGTTCTTAAAATTCTTGGAACTTCCACTCTTTCTATAGTATTTGGCAAGCAACCATTGCATTTTTGAGATCACTGTTTGATTGTTCTCATCCAGACTGGAAAACTATGATTTTCCTTAAGTCCTTAGTCTTAGGCTAAAAATTCCCGCAGAAAGTTATTTCACTGTAAAACCAAGATAAACATCTTTGAAATCATCATAGGTATTAAAAAGCCACTTTACAAGGAGTTCAATTTTCCAAGCTTGCATACTGTAGTCTAAACATTGATAATGTGGGTTGTTTGCTTTTTCCCTTCTGAAAGACAGATGACCTCAAGCCAAATGGATCTCAGACTAAGATTAAGATAAATCAACGTGGCATGTGTATCTTCACTCAGCTTCAGAAATGTTGTTGTACAGTCCAAACTGTAAAATCAAGAGACAACTCTTCAGAAGATGTATTAGACTTATCCTTCATAGGATGTCCAGAGGGATTACAATTTCAAAAGAGCAGAAAGCTTAGCAGAAGGAACTCTGACTCTACAAAGAGCAAGCTGCATACACTGATTCTCATTACAGTCGATGAGTGAAAGAGTAGAGCACTGTCAAGTACATAATCACAGACAAAGTGCTCAAGTCACAGTGCTCCCTGCAATCCCAAACAAAACTAAGTGCTGACAGGAGATGAACATGGAAATCAGCGTACTGGATTCCAAAAGCTGTTTTACATGGGAGTAAGATAAAACAAACACACACTCACAGAAGCTGGGCAAGCAACACCAGAAGAGAATAAATAGCAACAAGACAAAAAAAGAAAGAGATTCTGTGCCCACTTCTGAATCAAGACTTACTATACTGTTCAAGATCTAATACTGGGCTTTGTAAATCTAGATTTTGTTCACAGCAATGAACTCTAAAAATCAAGAAAAGCATGATAGACTCACTTTGCACTGAAAAACTGGACACCAGTTGTCTGTAAAGTAACTTGTGTATTTTATACCAGACGGTAATTGCACCTCTTATCTTCTTATGTTTCTTTTTATCATCTAACTTTCTGAACAGATGGAAAACTGCATGTAAAGTCTAATTCTTCTTGCACTTAAAATCATACAATAATGCAACTGTCTTTGACTGTAAAAATTTAAAAGAGGTGGCACGGCTGATCATTTCAAGTTGTAAGCCATCCCTACATTCATGTTCTACCTAAAATTCCATCTGCTCATTAACAGTGTCACTTGTTGGGCAAGACTCTCCACCTGCTCAGAAAACACACACAGCACCCACTGGTAGGCAAGAACATGACAATGAGATTACACAATACAAGCTTTGGTGCCATTAATTCCTTTTCCCTGGATTATTATCTATGCTCCTCATAGCAAATGCAAACCAGACATTTATAAATGGCACAAAGAAAGGACAAATCATTTATTGCAACTTGATTTACAGAATCCTATGAAACTGCTTCTGCAATTTCAGCATAATCAGGAAACTTCCAAGAAACAGTAATGATCACTCAAGTTTTATGTAGTGAAACACACATAGGCAACAATTTCACAGTTTAAATCCAATACTTTTCAGATGGCTATTTGATCATACGTACTCTATTATTCTTTTCTAAGAGTCTGTTTTCCTATTGCAATGCTTTCATGCTTAGCTTTAAGAACATGGTAGTTTCCTGAAACTCAAAAGAATTGGTCAAATGCTTAAATTTAAATACACATATGTTTGCAAGCTCAGTGTTTTAGCCTTGTCTTTTCATACATAATGTAATGCATGGAATATGAAGAAACACTCTAATAATGGTAAAGCCCTGAAGCAGTGGCCCTCTGTATCTGAATCTTCATAATACAAACTGTTCAGAAGGCAGTTTAAGTGTACCAGTACTGCTTTTTCTGTGGAAACAGATTCATGCAATGGCTAAACTCTTCATTTTGTATCTCAGATCCTGAGATCGTCACTGTGTACAAGGTGATAATCATGTTAATAATCAGGTAAGAATAGAAGAAGACATTTAAGTTACACATTTTAAGAGGTACAAAGAGTCAGAAATGCCTAGGAATCTAAATAGATCATAATAAACAAAGCTAGAAGATAGTAATTGCTTTGTGCATAGTGGTGGCTTATTTCATTCTCAGCTTATTCAATCTGCATGAGTATAAGAAGATAAGATTTGCATTATGCTTTTATATTTCTGCAGCACTCCTATTTTGATTTTCCAGTGTGATTCTTAAAAGCTTATTTTTAAGGCTTAATTTTAAAGCTTGTAAGTGAAGAATCTAACAGGGAACAAATCTAAGTTCCTTCTTTCCTTTGCTAAACCATTTTGGAGAAAAAAAAATAAAAAAATCTCTCTCTATATATTTCATTATTCTGTATATTAATTTGTGGCCAGTTTACTGTATTAATCATTCACAGGTATGAACCAAAAGGCAATATGGTGCTGTGGCCATGTTTCATCTGATACCTCAAGACATGAAAGAAAAAACAAATACAGTAGATGATGGATTATGAGAGAGCAGGAAGGTCTTACCAGGTTGCTTAGCGCTTAGAATCACATTGTATAGAATAAAAAATCCTTACTCTTGAACTGATCAAAATTACACTTTGGTCAACACTGGGTAGCTGATTTTGCTGGAAAGCTGTAGTTGTGAATTGAGTCATAGACAGTAGTTTTGCAGATAGTTTCATTTTCAGAAATTAAGCCTCTTTCCTTTTGTGAAATTAGAATTCCTTTTTTTTTTTTTTTCTTTTCTTTTTCAAACAGAGAGGAAAAGAAAAAAAGGTTTTCCACTGTAGCATCATTACGGAGTGGAAGGAAAGAAGAAATACAGCTCGCAGAATTTTATTGCAGTTTTATCTCTTGTTATTATTACAATCTACACTATTTGTTTAACTTAAAAGTTATGTGGTTTCTTTCTCTGAAGTCTAGAATATTTGGTTACAATTTTTCTTAAAATCAATCCGGCCCCATTTGTAGGATATAAGATGTTTGCAACTTAGCAATAGTAAGTACACTGCATAGATCTCAAGATTCAAGTTTCCTGTCCTTAAACTGGCAATAAGTTTCAATTTTCAGTAAAGATATGTTTTTTACTCAAGTTTTTAAAAGTTCACGGAATTGAGAAATTTAACACACCTCGTGGATGGCTTTGAAATATTTCACTGAAATAAACCCAAACTGCTACCAATTGTTAAAGTATTTTTTCCCTTCACTTGGCACTCAGTAATAGAATAAAGCTGAATTCTAAAATGACTAACCTAATCTCCTCCACAAGAAATCACTAATTCGTTCAACACGTTTAATTAATATTTGTAACTTAAATTCAATCCCACTCAACACTGACAAATACTAAACATTTTTCCTTCACAAAGTATTTATTAATTTGTTCAACAAATTCTTTATTTTAAGCATGTCTTCATGTTTAGCCAGTTAGTTTGTAACAAATACAGATTACTGAATCAGGTTTTCCAGGGCAACAAACAAAAAAGATCCCAGAACAAACCCTCATTTCTTCTACTTGTTTACTAAATGGGTTTGATCAGATGTTAGGTTAAATTCCAAATTATGTCGCAAGTGTAAAAATGGATTAAGTAAAATTAATTTCAGCACTAATGAGTTTTCTGCCTGTATTGCTGATTAATGTGGCTGCAATAACTATTTTCTGGGACCATGGGATGTGGACTGCAAATGAACCTATGCAAACCTGCTTGCACCCTGACAGATGAGACCCTTGGAGACTCTTACACCCATGAGACAGATGAGCTGTGTCTCCCTTCAAGCCAGCTCTCATGCTCACAGTGAATGCCACCAAGCTCAGATGTGAATGTTACGAAGGAGAGGAAATCATCTGAGAGTAGCTCCTATCTCTGCTTAGCTGATGATGTCAGCTATCAGATTTGTAAGGTCAATGGGAATTTTGTCACTGCAGGAATTCGTAACTCTGCAGTCGTGTCAGGGAACAGCAATATTTGAAAAAAAATATATAAAAAATTGGAGGGTTTATCTATATCCATAGATTACATTTGTTCCTCTTACAACTTTACTATTTTATTTTATTGGAATTTTACTTTATGCCAGGATAATTAATGAAATTATAACATTTTATCATCGCTCTCCAGCTCTCCCTTCCCTGAAGATATTGTTGGAAAAACTATTAAAGTTTCATAGTTTAGGTTCTAATCCTTTATTCAAGAAATCCACCGTGATTTACAAAAAAATTCAGTCAGTCAGCTAGAGAACTTTATACTACAGAGTAGAAAACCTAGTTGACAGTACAAATGCAAACATGGTATGAAAAAAATTAAACCTGGCTAAGATGCATCAAATACTAGAAAGAAACTTCAGGTTTTTTACCTTTGCAGAGCTTAAACTCAAATAGCATTTTCCTTCTTAGTAATGATAAGAACAAAATTCAATACTTAATTTATAATGATTAAGTTTTCTGGGCACAGAAAAACAAAAGCAACAAAGCAATTACCTCTAACCTGTTTAATTTAATCTTTTCTTCTTCTCCCTTCCAGAGCTTAACTGCTTTGTTCTTTATTATTCTTTCTTCCTACCAGCTTTCATATCCATTTTCACTAGAATATACTGCCATGCATGGAGAGTCATGTGCTCAGTCTTATTAAGACAATAAAGATTCTTAAAAATAAAAAATAAATCCGTATATTTTCTCATCTGCTGCAGACTTCCACCAATTAAACTGGTTAGGCTTTTGAAACCAGGTGTAGTCACTTTGAAATTCTCTGGTTTAAGATTATGACATAATCATAAGGAAAAAAAATGTAACTCTAATTTATTTGTATTTCAGTATTTTTCTTTCAGAAATAATTAACTTTGTAAGTCATTACAATTTAGCTGGTAAGTCTGGAGAAGGAGTAGTGGTATGGTTAAATTCTGTATTCATAGCTATTTTCAACTTCTTCTAAGACCTCACAAGTAATTCTGGAAGTATTTCAGTATAGGACTCTGTGGTTACATTAATTCTGGCAAATTAGATGTGCCAAAGCTTGTTCTGTGACAGTGAGAGCAAGATGCATGCCCTGAACACAATATGTTAAAACCTTTTCTATTTCAGAACAGAGAGGTCTTATCTATACTAGTTACCAGGAACTGCCATTGACCTATGCTAGTCCCTAAATTGTCCTCAAATACTGTTTGAGAAAGGGTTAATTACAGAATCCATTGCATTTTAGGAAACATGCCAACACTGAAGACCTCTAGGCCTGTTAGATTTTAAGTCTAGCATGTACTAAAGAACAAAGCAATAGCCCCTTAAATATCTTGGGATATAATATATTCCTCTCATCATAAAAATCACTAGTTATAAAACTTGGGAATATATACTTGGGAACTGCAGGTAGTGCTATGTCCTTTCAGTACAGAGATCCTTGCACGTAAAGATTTTTTTTTTTAATTCTTATATTATAAAGTAAGTACTATATAGCAATAGCAATTAATATAACTACTGTGATTTAAAATTATTATGCCAACATGATAGTTTGACAACCTGAAACTTGTATTTTATATCAGTACTTCTTTGAAATTAATTTCAACAGTTTTCTCCCATTTGCACACACCTGTTTTACACCAAATATAATTTACTGAAATCAAAGGAACAAGATAATTTTAAACTTACTATTCACAAAAGAAAAAGCATCATTAGGAAAAAACCCAAAACAAACCAACCAGTAGCCTAGTGAAATAATGACATCCTGAAAGCGTATGTTGCTTGTACTTGCTATCACTTGATTAATATTGTACTAACATGGATGAACATACTAGCAGTTGGCTAAGGATCCTTATGCCTTTTTAACCACATATTAGAAGAATAATTCTGACACCATACAGTCACGTATGATAGATGATCAGTTTATTTCCAGCTGATACCAAATTCTGTAAGAAAACTGGGAAATTAGATTGCTCTGTCTAGATACTTTGATATGCATCCCAGGTACCAGTTATTCCAGAAGTATATGAATGTGATATAACACAAAGAAGAGGGAATGAAGACAAAGAAGGATTCTATATCCTTAATCAGTGCAGTACATCACAGGAATGTTTAGGAGTCTACAATAATCTACATTGTCTTAAAGTCTGCTATAGTTCAATTTTTCATGAAGTAACTTTAATGTCGGCTAAAAACCAGAAGTTTAAAAATAATTCACAACCAGTAAGTCCTCTTTTGTGAGAAAAAGTACTGAACACTTTACCTGTATATGAAAGATGTCAAAAATGGAAGCAGGAAATTTTAATTGAAGGTATCCTTATCTTTCCTATTAACCGTAATTGTTTAATGATTTCTCTACCTATATTGCAGTGTAGGAAGGAACACTATGATGGCCTCGCTTTAGCCTGTGCTAGGGTTTTTAGGGTGCTATTTTTGCTGCTGACAAAAGTCTTGACATCGATTCTACAGCAAAATGGATTTTTCATGTCTTACATCTCTGCTGACCATACTGAGTACTATTTCTGCTTCCAACCCAGAGAGTCAAAGGCAGGGTTACCTCCATCTCCACCTAAAACATCTCTACATCATAACTACTACTTATTCAAATCTATCCACCTACTACTATATTTAGACTAAAACAACAACCATTGCTTTCAACATGTTTTTCTGAAAAATTTACTGCATCTTTCTTAGTGAGAAACACTATGTCCCTCTAGGCATGCTGCTTTTTTCCAACAGTACTTACTGGTCTAATAAAAATATTTTTTTACATAAATATATGAAGTAAGTGGAATTCTCCAGGCTGCTTAAATATGAAATACACAACATTTCACAAAACAAGCTAAACCTTCTGCTGCACTTCCCTGTTCCTGTATGCTATATTCAGCATTTGTAGTCTCTAGAAAACAAACATCAATGCTTTGCTTCAGCATCCTATCAAAAACTCATATTTGAAGCCTCATATCCAGTATTATAAATGGTGTACTTACTCCTGGCACATAAAACCATTCCAAACTGAATGTACACATGTCAAATCTCACAGATTGATTTCTATCAAACGAAAATCAAAGGTCATCAATTTTTTCTTTCACCCATTCACATAGAGAGCTAAGACTTTTTATCCTACTGCATGACTGCTGGATTCCAAGTGACAATGTCTTCCCAGCAGTGAGTAAACATAGAACGACTTGAAGATCTATAAAAAAGTTTTTGCCAGTGGATACATAAAATATGTAGCAGCTCAGGGTGGATAACGAATAATCTTCAAAACTGGTAAGAAATGTTCATTATAAATGTTGTAGGACATTGCAACCACGTTGCTTCCTAGGGTCCACTCTTGAAACGCAGATTTATTTTTACCTTTTCATTTAGCTACCTGAAGCAAAGTTCCAGCAACAACAGTCCAGGTACTTGGTTGTAAAATTAATGTTACATAAAGAATTGAAAAGGCTGTTGCTTTATGATACTCCATCTTTCTAAATAAGCCTAAATTTTAATGCAAAAAAAAATCCAGATTAAAGCTTCTCACATAGATTCACCTCTGGATTGCCTGTTCTCCTACCACAATGAAATACTTTAAAATGCAATACAGATGAATTCTGCAATCATGAGTCATGTCATAATACCATATAGAGAAAACAAGAAAAAAAGTCTGTCCTGAAGTCCATGTTTGACAGAGAAATACTGATCAGATTTTAAAATACAACAGAGGAATATGAGACAAAAAAGACACGATGCATCAGTAGGATCAGACCTTGATAGCTGGACAATGGCTGATGGATCCAGAGGAGTGAGCTGTTCTGCACACCTCTGGACTATGGCACTTTCAACAACACTACAGGAAGGACCTACCTGGTCTTCTGGGGGACAGACCAAAGTAATCAGTCTAGCCTGCTATAGGACGTAATCACGAGACCAAGGAAGACCATAAGGAAATGTTGGTTATATTTCATAACTTAAAGAATGGCAGTGAAGAAAGTAAGTTACTATTAAATAAGTGACTATTTTCTTTTCTATAATATTTTACTATATTTCCACTAAAAACGTAGACGGTTGCCTCCTAAAAATATAAAAAGATGATTGCATTTCACATATAGTAAATGGTAACGTACAACACAACGTTTAAAATACTTACACTTCCCTGGTTAGTATTGTACCTAGGAATTCTCCATACAGCAGGAGAAATTGTAGCTACATTTTTTTTTCTTCTACCAGCATATACCTCTACAGTCTTAGGATAGAAACAAGGCAAAGCTTGAAAAAGAAATTCTGACATACAAAGAAGGTGACCTCTAGTTCACTGAAAGCAAAGCAAGCTGAAATTGCACAGGTATAAATATATATATAAATATATATAATATATTTATAAATATAAAAAATGTAAATCTGACAAACATCAAAGTCCTGAAGTCCTGTTAGTTGGATTTTTAATTTTTTTTCTGAAATCTCTTATAGAATTCATGCAATTTAATAAGCCTAATTATCTGTACATGTTGTGGACTGTAATTATTTTGCTTTCAGATTGATTTACTACTGTTGACAAGAAAGGAGTGTAAAAGTGCCACCTTTTAATATTTTCAGACACTTGATGGAGTGGTTAGAAGGATTATAAATAGTGAAATATTATGCACTTTAGAAATGTTGAGGAATTCTGGAGTAAAACCACTATGACAAAAATGTCATGAAAGCTTTGTTCAGCTTAATTCATGCCTTAATACTCTTAGCATCTGATGAGGACTAATGGAATGTAGTTTCTTCATTCTTTCAAAAATAATAGTTTCAAGCAGCAGTGATTCTTCTACAAAACAGTATTTTATAATACAGTGAGACCCTTAAACTCTTCTTTAGGCTCCCATGTGTAGGAATATGATGAATCCAAGATCACTTGCATCCAGTACCCATGAATCAAGAAACTTTTTGATTTATATTCCTATTTTCTTCTTTAAGTGACAACACTGCAAAACATAGGCTGATTAAAACTTTCTGAGGACAATCTCCTGAAAATAACATCCTGTTCCATATGGACACTAGACACTATGTCAAAGCTACAGTTTTTCAGATCCTAAATTTAGGAACAGAGGATTGACACTGGCAGACTTGATCAATAACTCAAGCCTCTTGCAATCTCAATACATTTTGCAAAAGCATCATAGTCCAAAGCGTCTAGTTAACATAAGTGCTATGTATCCCCATACAACAAATGACAATAAATATTTTTTCAAACTCCACAATCCACTATGACCCAACGTCCCTGAATCACAACTACTTCCCTTCAGTATCAGTCCCAACAGGGATTTTTTTTTGTTTGCTTGTTTGTATCTAAAAAAATATTCTTCCTAATAGCAGACTATGGCCCAAACAATAAAAGGAATTGTAAGAGACAGCAATGGCTAACAAAAGTAAGCCAAATAAGTTTGTGGAGGAACCCCTCAGAACTGCAGAACGGCACTTAGGAATAGGCAAGGTACAGAAACCAGGTACTTAACAAGACTTCATCCTCACTAAAATTTTACTCTCGTCTACTACACATTTCTGAGGCCTCTTTTCAGGAAGGATCAAAAAAATCTCCAAAACCTCCCCCCACGCCAATGTTATGATTTATCACATAAACAAGTAATCTGTCTTTCAGGCAGTATGGTATCTATCTAATCTTCCCAGATTGGAGGCTATAAGGCTGAAAGAGCTCTCCTCACCTACTGAGCATAAATTCCAGCAACTTCAAGCAGCCTCAGCATGTAATCTTGCCTGTAAATGTATCAAGCTTCATTATATGAGTAATCAAACTCCTTGTCTTCATTGCTTCTATTACTATTACTTTTTTTAAACATTACAATCTGTAATTTGCAAAAACAATCAGAAAAGCAGTGACAATAGCAAAAACTAATTCATAACATGAATTTCGCTAATATTAAAAGGCATGGAAAATAAGCTATGAAACAACTGAATTGTGAATATTCATAGTTTGGAATGAGTAACTTAAGCAGTAAATATGGCTAATAACCTCAAATGTTTTTTTTTAAGACAGTGTTTCCAACAGATTATTACTGTTGTCTTGTAACAATTTTTGATCTTTACAGGTGATACTGTGACAATATCTGCAGAAACATCATTTTATTTTAAGGTGCTTCACTCTTACAAATAAAGAGTGAATCAATGTAAGTCAACTAGCATCAGTGTCTGGATAAGGTTTAAGTGAACATATGAACAATAAATCCATATGTTAGTACAACCACGAGGCAAAACCAAATTATACAAGACAATATGGCAAATTTCTAAATTAATTACATCTGAGTTAAAGCTGAAGCTTTAAGTGTTATTTGACTTCCAGTGTCAGTCTTAGTTCTCCTTATCTGTACTCCTCCTCAATCAGAGCAGTTCAGTGTTTGACACACTTTGTTCTTTTGTCCTCAAAAACAAAGAACTTCCTAAGGAATGGCACAGAGTCACAGGTGACACCAGCCATGCCTCCTGCATGCCTTTGCAATGCTAGACCTCAGAGGAGAGCCAGAGATAAGACACTCTATTCACTTTAAAACAGCAAACAAGAATAGAAGCCTTCTTTATTTAAAACTTTTTTTTTCATTTTACAGAATAAAACTGTTCAGTTTTTCCACAGATAAAGCTAAGTGAAGGGCATACATTTTAAAGATTTCAGGATATACACCCACTCCTAACCCCTAACTGCATTTCTCCATCTTCACTGGCACAACATATGCCACAAAATAAGTCCCCAAAAAGACCTAAAATGAGGTTCTGATAATGTAACTCACCCTCTTCAACACTAAGGTAATCTTCTGGTAAAACAAGTTAGGATGAACCCTGAAAGCAGACCATGACAGGTCTACTCAGGCAGCACAGAGGATCTTGAGGTGTGAGATAACTAGCTCCTCTCCAACAGCATTGAGCAATCTGTTTATCTTTCTTTACAAAATATCTTACTCTCTAATGACTCATAAGACATTAAAGAATCATATGCATTTCTTTATTTTCATAATCATGGTGATAATTTACAGCAGATTTCTCATAAGTATTAGTCATGTACTGAGCTGGCAGACGTACTGCAATATTAGGAGGAAAGATACAAAAGAAACTGAACTTTAAGCAGCTGTGATGCCATTGACACATTTTTATTAAGAAAGATCTATAATCTTTGGGAGACTTCTAGCCCCACATTTGCCTCCCTTGTTCGTCTTCCCTCCAAATATAAATTTAATATACGACCTTGTATTTGTTGAGTTGTCAAACCTATAGTCTCACTACATAAAAGATGTCTCGTTATCTTATACAAGACTTAATATAGGCAGTGTTGTACTTACAAATCTATGAGGCATCAGACTGGTTCATATTCCAAAAGCATTTTAGCAAGCTGAGTTGTATTACATAAATGATCTTTAAAGACAACCACTTTTTAGAAGAGACTATCTGCAGGACTGATGCAAGGGAAGACATCTCCAAGCTATCTTCCAGCAGATTTCACAGATGGCTCACAAGGCTGTCATAAGGCACAGGAGGAAGACAGTTGCTTATTTCTTTATAGCAATGCAAGTGCTAAGCACAATCTGGCTTTTAGGCTGTAAGTTGTTATTTATCAATAACTCCTGCTAACTAGTATTTCCTACATCAAAGTGAATTACTAAAACTTCAAATGAAAAGGCTGCAAGGAAACAACTCTATTTCATGTTAATGAGATGTCAAGTGTTGCTTTACAAAAACACATAATATGTGCTTTTCAAGTACAACCTCTAAAGGACTCTTCTATGCAATCTATAGCAGTCTCTTCTCTTGGTACAAGAGAACATATAAAAGCACCATTGAATAGTCATGGGATAGAGTGGTTAGACCATTTCCGGAAAAAAAAAAAAAAAAGAAATTTCCTAAGATATCTATGAGTTAATGTTGTAGATCAAATTCCAACAAGCAGTACCATCACTAGTTTGTGCCCTACCACTAGGCTGTGAAGAAGATCACAACTAAGGATAAATGTATATGTTTATTTTTCAAAGCCTACCACAATCATCATTATAGACACTTTTCTCAATTTATAAGTCTGAGTATGACTTTTAATAAAAATATCTTCTTTATGGCAAAACAACACAAGGAAACAGAGCCTAGCAGATCATTCAGGTGTTCTTTTATAAACTTCACGTGGACCAATCTTCTTTAAAGCCTACCAACAGCACTGAGAAAACTAACAATCCATAAAAAACACAAATAAAAACCATATATATACATTTACATTTTCTTCCCTAGAGTTTCTAAAGACTCAAATAACCTGGCTGCAAGCATCTGGCACCAAGCAAGTGGCATATGTAAGTTGTTTACAGACTTCGTGTATCGCAAAAATAGAAAGCCTAAGGCTCTTGTCAGACGCTTCAATTTGCTCTAAAACACTATTCCTCTAAGACATCAGTCATGAGACCTCTCGTCTTTTTGGTCAGAAATATTCTTTGAACAATTATAGCATCTCTGGTGGGGCACGCAGAAGGGAATCACACAGGTGAAGTGTATGTGCCAGACTGAAATCCAGGAACAACGCTCAAGAGAGATTCAAAAGCATTAGCCTATAGTCTGGTCTTGACACATTGTATTACCTTCTTTTTTGCCAAGCTCAGACACCTTTTTTTTTTTTTTTAATCTTTTTTATTTTGGTGTGTCTTATGTTAAGGGTGAATACTGTATAGATGCTCCATTACAAGAAGCCTTTATAACAACAAAAAACGTACCTTCTGATTTTTCAGTCTCCTAGGCAATTGCTTAATTATATCCACCAATCATAACTTACAGATGCATCAATAAATTACCTGAGCCTGTAATGCTGTGGCCTTTAATACAGCAGAAAGATTTAACTCCAAAGTTCTATATACGGCTGAATTCAGTATGGGACCCATAAATGTCGGTGTTTTTTCCAGATTCTTGCTAAATACTAAACACATAGATAGGGAAAAGTTTCCTTATTTGTTACATAAAACAAGGTGTTGTAGTAAACTTCACAGGAAATTTCCATTGCTTGATCTAGAGGTCTTAAACCTGAACTAAAGAGAATTAATCCTACTCTTTTCCTAAATGGTTCTGTTCCACACAGACCCATCACCTTGCCTTTTAGTATGTGATACAACAATAGTTATTATTGACTCTATGGTTACCATGATCATAGGCAAACATGTTCAACAAGAAGCCTCTTCTTTCCTTCTCAGATCTTTCCTCCCAAGCAACAACAAGGTTTTTTGCTTTTTTTTTTTTTAATTTTGATTCATATATAATATTTTCCAATTTATTCTATATGTCTGTGTGTGTAACATATTTTTATTTGGACACATTCTGTTGAGGTAACAGTAAGGTATGCCACTGATAATCTTTCACCACCTTTCACCATCTTGATGCATACCAATATGATATATACATATGTATATAATAAATGCATCCAGATGAATACTTGCAATTACATTAAATTGTTGTGCAATCAGAAAACAAGGATTCTTCACATTCTTACATTAGTTTCATAAGGCATCCAAATATCTCCTTAACATAAGCCCACATTATGTTGTTTTACTAAGTGTAAGCTAAAATTATCAAAGAATCATTGAACCACAGAATGGGTTGGGTTGGGAGGGACCTTTTAAGGTCATCTAGTCCTACTGTCCTGCCATAAGCACGGATATCTTTCACCAAATGAGGTTACTCAAAGCCTCATCCAACCCCACCTTCTATGTTTCCAGGGACAGGAACTTACTCAACATACACGTTTAAAAGTGGAAGAGCATGGGCTAAATGTGTTGGGCACATAGGACAACTAAAACATTTATATTACTCTCTAGCTTCCAGTTACATGTTTTCTCAAGCTTCAGTTTTCCAGTAGAAATTCAGTCTACCTCTCCATCGATAGATAATTAACATGAAAGTAAATAATGATAGATAATATTTTTCTATATCCGTTTCATGACAGCTTCATGTGAGCACTTGAAAATCTGAGCACTTCAGAAACCATCTACAGATTTCTTATTCTAATGACATGGGTTTGTCAGTTTTCCTCCTTACTCCTCGTATCACTTGAAGAAGAGATATCCTGTGCTAATACTCTATGCTGTACAAAGGTAAAAGAGGTTCAGAACAAAAAGTCTTTTTAGAGTGCAGACAAACTGGACTAGCCAAATGAAAGTTCTTCTCATTCCACCACCAAGGACCTATATTAAAATAATCTTTGAAAACAAGAGGAGGATGAACACAGAAGTAGAAGTACAATGCTAGCCCCAACAGACTCTTGGCATGTAGATGGTCTACTCCTTTCATCACAACCTTTGGGAACTTTAAAATAAGTTTTTGAGATTACACAGAAACTATAATACTGTGACACGGCTTGACAGAGTAGAGAAATCTGCCTTGAAAACACAGCATCTGATTCTTGTCTGGACACGTGGGATCCTCACCTCAGTCTCACTATTACAGGCTGAAAAGAAGGACTAAAAGCTCATTATCATTTTACTAGCTTTGAAATGCATCACTTCTGTTACTGTGCAGGCTCCTCATCCCTTCTTGATTAATGTCTTCCCGATTCTTCTTTCTGCCACATTTTGTTTGGTTGGTTTTGTTTGTTTTCTTGTGTTTGCTTTTTTGTTTGTTTGTTTAAAATAAACAGAACTTACTTGACTTTTTTTCTTCAGTAAGGCTACCAGGAACAACTGAACTGAATTGAAGTTCTGATTGTCCACAGGACTCGGTCAGGTCTCAGAGTACTTGAGAAAATTAATTATCACTCCTGAGATTCACCTTTAGTAATCAGTGAGAGTTAGAAGGAACAGAAACAGGGTATTCTTTTTCCTATACTCTTCTTTTCCATTATCTCTGTCTTCCAGGTGTGGGTACCTCTGGGTACCTAACCAGAAACAAGTGCACCATATCTCAACCAGCTTCTTCAAATATGTGCCTACTATTTTTGATACCACTTGGAAGATATGGAGTTTCCCTTACTAAAGGATTCACAGTTAGATCAAGGTACATTTTAATTTTTTTTTCCCCTTGGTAAAAAGTCGTATTTTGAAAACTATAGCTCTCAAGACACTCTAAAAGAAATGGGAGGAGGAAAGAATGATGAAGAATGTAAATCTGACTGAACCATCAGGTGAGATTTGATGAGATCACAATGTCTTTCCTTTTGCCAAACCAACTAATAAAAATCCCTCTCATAAACATGGAAGTGTATTCCTAAGCCTCTCATTTCTTCCACAGAACTACTACAACTAAAGGCAATTAAGCCTGACTGAGCATTCCAGATTCAAACCCACTAACTAAACTGTTTCTCATTGTTCTCTTTTTTTAATAAAAAACTCTCAGTGATTTTGGATGGTATGCAGGCCAACGTGTCTGTAAGCTATCCCTATCTTGACAAGCTTCATTCTGTCTTTGCTTGGGGTTGAGCATGACAAATTTCCAGATAGATAACACTTGTCACAACTTAAGCCCATCCAGGCAGTAATCATGCCTGCTGCTCGGCAGAAGCAACATCTGCCGCTGTGACAAACAAGAGCTCTTGATTCACACAACCACTTGCTGAGCTCCCAGCTCATTAGGATCTCCTAACTGCTGCCTCTTACACATGAAAAACACACCTATCATTGAACAAGAAAAGTACCTCACTCCCTGCTATTCCCTTGAACAGAGCAGCTCCTGCTGAGCCTGAGCATGTCGGGAGCAAGAGCCTCCTTCACTCACAGAAGCAAGATCTCATCAGACTGTCTATAAGCATTACCTGAGGAGTGAGATGCTCTTCAGCTGTGAAGCCAACTCTAGCTGGCTTTGGAAGCAACCCACTAAAACCCTAAGCACAGAGGTACCTGATGCAAGGTGCCTCTGGAGCCTGTACCAGGGTGAGCTGGGGGCTCTTTCTGCACAGCTCTACAGCACAACTCAGCTCTCCCTCTTTTGGCACCTCACCTGGTAAGATATTTTTGAGCTACAGAATTGCTTTAAGATTTACCATACACTAATGTTTCCTCAAATCCCCCAAGCTTTTCTTATTGCTCATAGTTATGCACTTGGCAGGATCATACAAGAACATTTAAATCCCTGTCCCAGCTTACTCACTCAAAGGTAGCTGTCCCCATATTGCCTTCAGGTTAGAAACTTTTCCAGTATGGAGAAGGACCTAGACAAACTTGGCAGTTAAAAAGAACAAAGAATTTCACATTTAGCCTGCTTAATATGAAATTGCTTTTGTCTTTAACAAAAGAGCGTGTTAGCAAGAGGAGAGATTTCACTCAGGGAAAACATCAAAATCAGCAGCTTTTATATGATAACATCTAGAAGATTTTAGCAGTCAAATTTTCTTCTTAAACAATACTATCATGCAACATTAGCATAAATTACAATACAAGAAAATAGTCTTTCTTTGAAGGAAAAAAAATTCAAGATCTTCCTACATTTTGACAAAATTCCTTGAAAAAATACCAGATCAAGATTTAGCAATTTTACCCGTCTCTAAGAAAATTAACAAGCTCAGTATTTTCAGGAATTAGAGCTCATTAACCTAGCAAATATAAGTACTACTGAGATCTTGGGATAAAATCTTCAGTTGAGATTACTAGATGTCAGAGGATAAATCACAGAATCATGTCTCACCAATGGGTGTCTAATAATGATAATAATAATGAGGGAAAGATATGAAAGATAACCTTTGCAGAGAGAAGTATTACATCTTGTTTTCTGGAACTAGTGTTTTATTTAAGACATCAATTAAATTTGCTTTTTCTGTAGGCAATACATTCCTTCTGCTACCCTTCAGTCTTACACAGAAATAAAGGGTTACCCCACAGCTTAAGGAGTTTCATTCCAGAGAGCTGAAATTCCTTTGTGATCTTCAGCAAATCCCATTTTATCTCCTCCCAATAAGACAATACATTACCTGTGAACTACAGCTTAGCATAAGTACACCAAAGATAGGAATGCCAAAATATTACTATGTGACCAGAAAACATTTATGTTTATTTGAATTAAAAATTTTTCTCATCTAGTAGAAATTAAAATAGTCCTTTGTAGATTTATATGCACAAACAAGCCTAGATCTGTGTAAATTTGACATCTGCTCAATACTGGGAAGGACTCTGTCCATTTATGGAATAATGGTGGATGAACTTGCAGCAATTTTCTTTACATGGACAAATCTAAGCAACCAAAAAATGGTAACTCCATAACTCAAAATTTGAAACTGTGTAAAACTGGTGCTATGACTTCAATTGTGAGCCATTTGTTTAACTTTTTTTCTTTTTTTGAGGTTTTAAATATAAATGCTAGAAAACATTTTATATAAATAGTAGTATCATAGCTCAAGTTACAGCCTATTTTCATATTCTGCTTCTGTTACTACCCTGCTTTATTATCTTTTTAGTACACAATTATAACTTCAGCTTTTAAACAACAAAAACAGTATTTCATACAGCACTTCTTGACTGCTAAACTCCACCGAGCTGAACAAACTGTACATGCATCAGAAATTAATGAGCATGTTGGACCACAATCCAAGCTCCCAGAGGCAAAATAAAATAACTGAGTACTGAAATTATTTTCCTGTGTAGCATACCACGGAGTACTCAGTATAGATGTAAACACAGAAAGTTCACTTTTTGCAGGTACTGTATGCTTAGTATAAATGCATGATCTTCACCTTGTTTAACACTTTTCATCTCAGCCTGGAGAGTTTATTTAATGGAAGGAAAAAATGTAATAAACACACAAAACCCTGCACTCTGATGCATACAAAAATTACAGACCCTCAGCTGACATAGGACAATATTACATTTGAGTTTCAGATTACAGACTTTTGAGAAACTGGATGCTTTGAACAAACTTCTTATTGTAGTCTTACAATAGAAGACAGAAATAAAATCCTTGAAAATAATATATTATTCTAAACACAACTATTGCCCTCCAGAAATGATGCATTATTTATGGGAATGGGAGCCAGATAATAAGCACAAAATATATGATAACCTTCATCATTTACAGTCAGTTACTGCCTCCAACAAAGATTCAGAATGTTTATTTTTCTTCTTACAAACAATGAGAATAACATACACGTATTATTAAGATTTTGCTTAATAAACCTGGAAAAAAAATATATATTGAGAGTTCTCTTTCTTTGCAGCACATTTTGCTTAAGTAATTGGAAAAGGGGCAGAAACACCAATGGGGATGGGTTGTTATTAATAACAATGCCATATTATTGCTGACTTTAGAAGGTATATTATGTCAACTGGATCTTATTACAAACTATTGGCACTTCAAGGCAATTAGCAGAGAAAAGCACTAGCTTGACAAACAGAGGGAAGCTGACACCAGCAGAGGCAGCAGCAGCAGTTGCCATGTGCTTGTACAATGTAGTGCAAGGCTTCCAAGGTTCCCTTGCGGTGTTTGAGGGGGTTTCTGGTCTCACCAGTACTCTTAAGCTGTGTGTGTGGAGGGAGCAGCCAGCAGGTCTCACAAGAGGGGCTGTACAAGGGGCAGGAAAGCCTGAATTCAACCTCAAGCTGATTGACACAAAATTCATGAGATGAAAGGTAGGAGGGTTAGACAGGACATAAGGGTGGAGAAAAGGTGGTAGGTTTACATTGGACAAAAGGAAGAAATTGTTTTCAGAGAGGGTGGTGGGACACTGGAAGAAGTAACCAACAGAAGCTGGGGATGCCCTGTGACTGGAAGTGTTCAGTGCCAGGTTGGATGGGGTTTTAACAACCTGATCTGGTGGGAGTTGTCCCTGCCCATGGCAGGGAGGATGCATCAGATGATATTTAAAAGTCGCTTCCAACCCAAACCATTCTGTGGTTCAATGATTCTTTTCTTGTGAAAGAAAAAATTCAAGAGAGAAAATAATTGCCATCAATAATCCAATAATCTACTATTAAAATACCATTCAAAATTTATTAACAGCACAAGACAGAAATTTGCTCCAAATGCTTAACCAATACTATATTTTAATTTTACAGTAAATTTTTATATCCTTTTAATAGGATCAATAGGTAAATTCATTATGTTGAAACTCTCATTCGGTATCTAGTTATTACTTTAGTGTAACCACTTAGCAGTAGCAGAAGGCATTAAATGCTATTGATATTGTAATTGGAAACTGCAGAATTACTCTGGCAAAAATTAAGAACAGGGTTGAGATTTCTAAAGCCACCATGGAATTCTGTACCACACTGCAATAACAGAACAGTTCCTCAAAGATAGAAAGTGTTGCAAATACTATAGTCTCAGAGGACATATAAGATTTTTTTGAGACTTCTCAGTCCATAAAAGGTCTCTCATTTTCCAGTTCTCTGGTACTTTAATTTTCTGATAATCTGAAAGAATTTGTAAAATCTCAACTAAGGGCTAACTCTCCCCTTGTGAAATCCTCCACTGAACTCAGTAAGACATACAAAATTCAACAATGTTTTAATTGACCTCTGTCACGTCCACATACAGGAGGTCTGAAATCTAATGACCCCAGTTTGAATGCCTTACTTCTTTGGCAATTAAAACCCCACTGTGATTATTCTAGCCACTTAAGACGTACTATTGATGGTATAGAGAGATCCACTCTGCATCTCTGGAATTTATTATCCAACTTTTAAAAATTATTCCTAAAAAACGGGAAATATTCAGCTAAATTTGAGCATCTGAGTTCTTATATAGATAAAAAATGAGCACGATGGCTTTTTCCAGTTTTATAGTGTGGGAGATCACATTGTCTCAATAAGCCTCTATTACTTTGAGGATGCTGGAGATTAAAGTTACAAATTGACCCTTGGTGTAATGTTAATAATACTGACTAAATAATTTCCAGAATCCAAAAATGAATTCTGAGAGAAGACTGTTTTGTGTGCTTGTTTTACAAATAGCCATATTGCTGTCATGTCCATGAATCCCAATTAGGTAGCTAATTAATTGCAATTAATTCATTCATTGTAATTACAGGTAATGATAAAAGCAACATAATTCCCTGAAGTTTCTCTCTTGTTAGTTGCCATGTAATGTTGTTCTGTAAGTTTCTTTTCATTTAGCAGCCTGATGATCACATCATCATAGCAGAATTACCAAAACTGGTAGAGGAGAGCTACCTAGTTTGTATATAAGGAACCACATAACATCCTCTAAATTGATTTTTATTCTCTTGAAATGTAGAATATGTATTTATAGCTATGTGCAGCTGGAAACACGGTGGAACCAGAAGCAGAAATTCTGAATAATTACTATACACATCTTGCCTCTAGTATGGGGGAAAAAAATAAAATAAATAAAAAAAATTTAGAAAAAGAAACTTCATAAAAGTTAAAATAGATCAGAGCTAAATGCAAAAAACATTTACGTCTACACACTTAAAGATAAAATTAAAAGTGTTTAAGTATAAAATTACTCATTGAATCTGCACTTCTTAAACTTAATGTATTTTCAAGATGATTTTCTCTCTTTTAAAAAAAAACCGGCAGGAGTTTTAGTCCTCATTAAAGTGAAAAATGGGTATTGCTGTCCAGGACAACGAGCACAACAAAATGTAAGAAGCTAAATCATAACTTTGTTAACAGAAAACAAAACAGGCATGCCCTATAATCTTCTCCTCTGAGGCAAAAAAATGACCCAGAGGGGGCTTTTTATTTTACATGTATTCAGCTTAAGTACTGCCACCACGAACTCTGCAGATGGTAGTTACAATGACTCTGACATCTACCTCCATATAAACCAGCAATTCACCACAGAACCATTTAGACTGGAAAAGACCCTTAAGATCATTGAGTACAACAGTTAGCCAAACACTGCTAAATCCACCATGAAACCACGTCCCTAAGCATCACCATCCTTTGGAGAAGAATCAACATTGACACTCAAAACCCACCAAGCATCTCATCTGGAAGTTAGGTGAAAGAGACAGCATATATGCAAAATAATTTAGTATTTCGGGAAAGAAAATATGATATTTTTTTACAAAATCATAGTCTAATGTTTCAACCAGAATGTTTGAAAGCAAGATTTTAAAAAGGCCTCTTACTTTTGGCTCAAGGTTGCACCACCTGGAACAGACAAATTTTCAAGTAGAAAGTGTGTGTCCTTTCCCAGACCACTTCTGGCTCCCTCCAAAACCCTGGGCATGGAGAGGTACACTCCTGCTCTCCTCTGGCACAAAGCCTGCTCTCTCGCCACTGCAGAGGCACTGAAATAATAATAATAATAATAATAATAATAATGATAATAATAATATCACCTTGATCACTTCAGGATTCATTGTGCAAAACGTGTGATCACACACAGGTTGTAAAGGTCACAGGGCTGGAAAGGAGCCACTTTAAGATTGTGTTCTGTTCCTTATTATCTTGGGCACTGCGTGAAAGCTGGAGCTTTTGTTCCTTCTCCAATTTGTTCCTTTTTTAATACGGTTTCAGAACCTTGCTCTTCCACTTAATTTTCAGCCCAACTCCTTTTTTTTTTTTTTTTTTTTCCTCATAAGTTTGCATTCTTTTCTGCTCTTGTGCCAAACTTGTTTGTTGAAATCCTGCTTCTCTGGAGTTTTAAATATAGATCCTACCCAAGCACAGAATAGCAAACCCAATAAGCATCTCCTGACCCATCAACACCCAGAGACCTGAGCAGGCACTTTCACTAACCTCAGACCTCAGGGCTACACTTTACACAAATAGCCTCCAAAAAGTTCAGTGCCTGTGCTACAGAGTGAAGCAGACACAGCACAGTCCTTGGGCACCACCAGGAGCTGCTGGGTGGGAGCTGATGGAGCTGCCTAACCCTGAGCAGCTCTCCTTGGGTGCCTCCAACTCAAGCCCCTCAGAACACTCTGGACTTAGGGCAGAAACAGTCTCTTGGGTCTCCTGTAATGAAACGTCGACTTTTTTTTTTATTATTCCTGAAGTCTTTTCTCTTACCTGGCTTTCACCCACCTGTACCTGGTTTGCTAAATATCTGTGAAGAGAATTGGTAAAATGGGACCTGTAGGGTAGACATTAAGCCATGCTATAGCACAAACGCTGACTGCAAAGAAAGCAGCAAGTAACTCACAGCCTTTGCTGTTTCTGTAATTCCCTTCCTAATTACCCTCTCTGCTGAAACACGTTTGATTTACTTCTCCCATTCAAGCATTTAGTCCTCTATGATAAACAGCTTCTAAAGTTAAAAATACCATTAAAATTTCAGTTTTCTCAAGACAGTATTTTTTTTATCATGTCCTCCCCAGTTTTCAAGGACCTCTAAGTTATTTCAGAAGCCTTTGCATACCTTCATTCTTGTTTTCAGATGATCAGAAATCAGGACCTGCATTTGAAATTAAGATGTAAATACCAGAATCTGAAACTGAATACCAAGGCTTTTTTAAATTAATCTCTGTTGTTCATTTTTAAGCTTTATAAGGCTCAATTGAGCCAGTTTCACAATGACTATTTTACTGTACTTTGGCCTCCTGATCAATGAAGTGAGCAAAACCCACTGTACTCATTTAATTAATTAGTAGAGTTTTACATTAAGGATATCTCCTGAATATTGTTTTGGTACTTCTGTACATACATTCACTGTTTCTGTGTTGTATCACTGCTTTTGTTACCTTTCGGAGATTCCCCTTCTAGAAATAAGAACTTGAGCATATATTTCTTTGTCAAGGAGTGCATACACAGTATCAAATGGACTCTATGTTCACAAAGTCATTGCCACCATTCTTTCCTATCACTAATATATTATTATAACTGTCTTTTTAAGGGGAAAGTGAAATGCTGAATCAGAAGCTTTCAAGTTTTCATTAACAGAAAGCTTTAAGAATCGTACCACAGTTACCTTGTGCCATAGTCTTAAATGTGGGCACTGACAGAAGTGGCTTCAATCCAATCAGCCCTTATGCTGACTATTCATTTTGCCTAAATGCAGCATGCAACTCATTTCCTTTCATCACCGAAACCCTAATCATCATCTTCTATATTTTTAAAGTAAACCATTTCTAAACATTGAATTGTTGGTATTAGTATGCTTGCTTGTACTTTTGCATGAGTCTGTATTTAAAATTTCTATTACACATATCTAGTATGTCCACCACACAATATTGATAGGGCCTTTTGACACTAGCATTGCACGTCAGTTAGTATATAATTCACACCATAGTTCAGAGTTCATTTGGATGTAAGGACACTATTTATGCAAGCATACTGATGAAATAATTATTCTCATAGTTATGAAGTCAGAAGAAACAGGTGAAGGACAAAAGGACAGTTGGACTTTGATCTAAGTCTAGAAAAACCTATGAAACACCTCAGACCTCTTAAGTCCCCTCACAATCCAGGAATCTGCTTCAGCTCTTTACAGCTGGTACCACCACCTGTGTAGCCAAACCACACAGCTAAGACTGAGCTACTTTTATCTTTACTACTCTTTTTAAAGCTGTTCAGTCTTGAAAACATTACGGTAAGTAGTTAGTAATAAGAGAAGACCATGTTCTTCAGGTTAGCTAACTTGTTAAAGCTAGATTTGTTTCTCATCCATGTGAATTCCCTCTTCTCCAGGCAATTCTGCAGGTTGCAGCTCAACACATCCCAAATCTACCATCCTGCTGCACTGGAGGGAGACAAAATAATGTGCCCCTTCCATAGTTGGTTGTTTCCACGTCCCCCAGAGCACTACACATAATTGCCGTTGCACCACTTGCAAAACTGCTAAAAGGGCAGAAAGCAACTTCTTCACAAAAGTTAGAGGCAGTCTAAACAAGAAGCACAGGTATATAGAAACCTCATTATTGTCATTATCTCAACTCAAAAGTTGCATTTTAAAATTGTCTGACACCTACTGAAAAGAGGAGACTTTGGAAGTTATTTGGCAGTGATGTTAACCATTACTTTAACGGTGGCAATTTGGGGATGAAAGACAGTAGCAGTAATCAAGGGACACTGATTTTGAACATAAATCCTCTCCTTAAGAGCAAAGATTTTGGTTAACACAGAGATATTTCATTGGAATGCAATGGCTTATTTTTAGTTTTACTTTGAACCTATATTCATATTCCTACTAATGGACATTTTAATAACCTTAAATGATTATGGTCACGGTTCTTTAGCTAAAAATGTGTTCTCCCCGTAATTCTGCAGAGATTGTTTGTTCTGATTCAGGAACAAGCAACTCACAGAAAGGATGCTATATCTTGAATCATAATTTAGATGACTTTAATAACATAATCACTACAGACAATGGATAGCTGTGGACACATCAATAATAACACCTAGTGTTGGCTTTGTGCACATATTTTCTGTGATTCTAAGACTTTTATATTAGAACTGCATTATGTGTGTTGTCAAGATCACCAATGATAAATTCAGTTCCTTAATGGTATGAGATTTCTGCTCACAGTCTCCACTGACCAAAGATCAAGCTGAATGTATTAGACCTAATTTCCTCTTGCCCCTCACTTCATAGAGTTATTTGTATTAGTGTAAATTAGGATTAATATACAACAAAATAAGAATGGATTATTTTGTTACCATTTTGCACTTATGTCAGTAACTGAATAAATGTAAATAACCACACGAATTGCAGAGACAAAATACGAGATTATTCAGAGATCAAGTGAAAATATTGCAGTTCTGTAATTCTAGATGTTCAAAAAAAATGCTAAAAAAAGGCATAAACATGCAGCATATCATATACATAATGAACAACCTGTAGCATATACAGAAAAGCACAAAAAATACAGAAAGGGCTATCTTTGATTTATGTCCCAGCTACCTTCAATCTGTAAGCGTGCTCAGAACTGAATCAGAAATACCAATGCTTGTGTTTAAGAATCTTTGTGTTTGATATTCCCATATGGCATTTTCTGCCACGTCTTATCATTTCTGAGCTCACTTATGCTACATAGCAATCATGTCATCCACAATGGTATTACACACTCAATGGAAAATATACCCTGTTTTTGCAAAACTCACCCAACAAGAGGCAGCATACAGTGCTGTCCTGTTTTACGTCTCAGTTCCACTTCAGATATTATGATTGTATCCACAGGCAGGGAGAAAAGGCCTGGAGGACAGACTGCTTCCTTCCACTGGGGAACAATACCCATTATTCCTCACCTTCAATTGCTATCCTTTATCTAGTTATTAATCTGTAAGAAGCTTTTCTTATGAATTCCAATTCAGTTTAATTAAAAGCCTGTGTTAGGGAAATTTGTCAAAAAATTTTTGGTACTGAGGTATAACAACTTTTCATTACAGTCAGTGCTTCAAAGTGATTCTTCAGCTGTTGCCTCTTAAATTTATGTTCAGCACTAAAGCAAGAGCATTCTTTTGTGAGCTCTTTCAATATTAATTCAGTCATTAATAGCACACAACAGTTCCGTCTCTGTCTCAGATGACATGAGGACACTCCCTTAGGTCATACAGGGGCAAACAAACTAATTGGTTTAATTCTATTGTCTAACTTAAAGTTTCTTTCCATTAATGTTTCTCAGTTTTTGTAACCATCTTGATTGACTGGTTTGTACTTTTATATTAATATTTTCCCCTTTCTCTTTATGCCTGGAATTTCACCCACAGATGTTCCATGGCAAGCGCTGACATAGCCATTTGTAATCAACGCATCGAGCTCCACCTCTTCCTGGATAAAACACAGAGCTTATACCACATGTACCCTGGGCATAAAGGGTATCCTCATTTCAGTACATAAATTTCTTTTTACATGGCTTACTTACATGGGACTTGTCAATGCCATTCATTGTCCTTTTTACTCAAATTTAATTTCTTTCTATCTTGTACTACTACCGGTACGCAGGACATCACCTACTTACAGTTTTCTTATGACACTGGATAGCAATATACATAATAGCAACAGTCCTAACTCTTCAGTCCACCTCTTCCAGTCAGCTGGAATCAGTTTTAGAGAAGGACTCTCAACAGTCTCACCACTGAAAGTACATGTAGCTCTGACCTTTCCTGACTGTTCAAGTGACCCTGGAAACACTGACATTATATACAAGTTCCTGTCTCCAACTCCAAATGAGTTTCTGCAATTACTAACTCAGTTTTCCACTTGAACAGAAAACCTCCAATACATCTGCTGTCTGTCATCACAAGCTTCCAGCAGGGCCAACTGAAGATCTCCCTCTGCAAGATCATTGCCTCCATGGCTCCCATCTCTCAGAGACACATACTGCCTCACATCAGAGACTTATTTATCTACTTCAAATGACACAGAAGAGAAACTTAGAACTGCTTAGTTCTCCAAGATTCAGATTCAAAACAGATACAGATTATCCACTCAGATGGAGTATTCCCACAATGTGTGAGTCCTTCACCATTTGTTTCAAGAAAGGAGTTTTGGCTTTGTTATCCCCCACCTCCTCTTTTTTTCTTTTAAACCATCCCTATTAAAATACTTTCATGCTTCCCTACAATTTTGAAAGAATAAAATGTATGTATCCCACCCCCTGTCTACAGCCACCTGAGTCTGTACCTTTTGAAGTCACTACAATGTTGGGTTCTAAAAATGTCTCACGCAGTCCCAGTTATATGTTGCAATTGAATTATATGTTTGTTCTAACCACAAAAACATCAGAAAACACTGTCAATATATATTGTTTCTATGTAGCATGTTTCATCACTAATTCTCCTAAATGTTTTATTGGCATAAAAATTACAGTTATTCTTCAGAGCCTCCCTATATTACCTGGACCAATCACATTTTTTCAGGGTTTTAGTTCTAGTATATTATCACAGAAATAGGAATAAAATAAATACTGAAATAGTGCAACACAGATTGCTAAACACCATCTTGGATGGTTGCATAGGTGGAAATCAAGAATGATTCAATTTCAAGAATTAAACTTCCTACAAACAAATTAAGTTTACCCAGTGTAAATAATTGACTTAAGATGTGATACTCTATTTTATGGAACACCGAGGAAGGCTGAAGGTTTCAAGCCTTGCTTTTTTTTTTTTTTTTTTTTTTTTTAAGAGAACTATAGAAAGATGTAGATTGGAGCACAGATTCTGGAGGTCTGGTGTGTACTCTTCACCCAAAGCAGGGACAAAAATGATTCTGGACACAGAATCCTCTTTTCGTAGAATTTATATAAAAATAACAGAAGTCCATCTGCATTCTTATTTGCTTATTAAAGAATACCCTGTTATTCATTCCAGTGGTGTCTTTGATGTAAGTAACTGAAGCTCACTTACAATTAGGTTCACTCTTATGTTCACACAAATATTTTAATTTTTTAATGTACCCTATAAATATAGAATTTACTGGAATCTTTCAGTCAGTACCAAAAGAAGAGGCATTATTATTCAGAGGTCTGAGCTTCACACAAAAAGGCAGCTATATTAAAATGTACCTTGCAAATTCAGCTGCTTTTGCACTTTTGAGTCACAGAAATTGACAAATGATCATTCCTGGGTTGTCAAGGCAGAAGAATCAATCATTTGTAGCAACATGTAATGTTTTTGGATTCAATTTTCACTTGTCTGTAAAGAATGAAATATCCTAAAAGAAGTAGTGGAGGCATAAAGAGCACACTGCTACTAACATGTTCAAGTAAATTCTGCCCAAGCCACGTAAAAACAAGAATACATTACAATCTGACAGCTCTTTCTTGACTTAGGTGGAATGAGTTGTGAGATTTGCTCACTGGCTAACACTATAATAGTCATTTTGAAACCACCACTATCCTCCTTGTTCTCTTGGGCCTGAGTTCCAGACAGTAATCTTGACTCATCAGCACATGCACATTCATCTGACTCGTGCATTTTTTAAGGGACAGCCAGAAAAGCAAGCTAATTACCATGAAAAAATTCAGGGAAGAATTCTAGGCATGACTGTCAGGGTTCTACCCCAACTGGTAGCTAAACACCACACAGCTGCTGGCTCACTCCTCCCCATCAATGGGAGGATAATTGGAAAAATAAGTAAAATGCATAGGTTGAAACAAAGGCAGTCTATTAGGACAGCAAAGGAAGAGAAAATAAAAATAAAAATAATATTAGAATACAGGAAAGGATTGATGCATAGCTCAATTGCTCACCACTGCTGACCAATGGGCAGCCCATCCTGGAGCAGTGATCGCCCCAGTTTGTGTATTGAGCATGATGTCATATGGCTTAGAATATCCCTGTGGATAGGTCAGCTGTCCTGGCTATGCTCCTTCCCAGCTCCTTGTGCATCTCCTCACTGGTTGAGCATGGGAAGCTGAAAGTATAATCTCTGTTTAGCAATAAGTAAAATGCCAGTATGCTAACAACCTCATTTTCATTTGAATCAAAAAGACAGCACTGTATTGGCTCCTAGGAAAAAATTAACTCTTTTCCAGCTGAAACCCAGACAATGACAGAAATCCAGGTCATGAAACTTAAAACAATTGCTCAAAATGAAATGAAATTAAAATTTTAAGTTTAAAATCTTTTGACAAAATTGAAATATTATAGACACTGACTTTTTATCAATTCTACCTTTCTCTCACACTGAAAAGAACAGACCAGAGCTCATTTCCTGCTGGACTAAAAGAAAAAGAAACTTCCACAATCAAATAAAAATAAATATATGATATTCATGATATAATATATATCATATGATCATGGCAAAGCTATTCCAAGAAGAAACTCCTGAAGACTAGGAAAAATGCAAAAGTTATACTTATGATGACCTTGGGAAAGCAAATCTGAAACATGGAAAATATTTATTCAGTACTCAAATAGACTTCGGACTTTTTGTATTGAAATGAATTTGTAAGTATACAATTGATGAATAAAACAGAGGGGTGACAGATTCTGCAAATGAATTTCTTCTTCTTAAAAAAAAAAAAAAGCAAGCTGTAGATGCATCTAATTGCAGAATGTCAGGAAAGTAGCCATTCAACAAAGGAGGAAAGAAAATCCAAAAGTTTTTAGTCTGGACACAGTATTCACATATCACTATGAAAAAATTAGGCCATAAATATGGGCATATATGTGCATATAAAAGCTTCCCATATGAAAAACGTGAAATGTTAATTTAAGGGCCTCATAGTAGGTATTAAAAATATCAGTTGACAATTTCAAACTATGTTTGCATCTATGAATCAGCAAACCCCAAAGCTCAAACAAATGTCCCAGGAAGCCTCAGTCTCTTCCTTTTTTAATTCATTTCTTCCTTGAGGAAAAATGAAAAGCTTAAATACAAAATAACAGCTGTTCTTATCCCATTTGCAGCATTGGTGGGATCAAGAGAAAACAAAAGGCTTGTGAGATAGATTGCTACAAAGAGGCATTCAGCAGAGGTTGGCTAAGTCAGAGTATTTTAATGGAAATTCTACATTTTATTTGAGACCAAACTGAGAATGATTTCCAGGTTTCACTTATACAGTGCTATCTATAGGATTAAAATTATGGCACTTCCCTTTACTACTCTATTTATTATAAGCCTGGTGTAGTTCTGACCTCACTGCTTTGAACTTGTCTCAAAGGAGCAATTTTAAAATGAATAGCCCTGGCTAGGGTGGAGGTTTTGGCTGGCCAGAGTTGGAGCACAGGGGATGACACCTTGGGATGTGATAAGACCTTCTGGGTGGAGACACCTCTGAACAGCAGCCTGCAATGCTGGGTTGTCCCTCCAGGCATGACTAAGCCACCTTGATGGTACTTGCAAAGTACCTGGCTAAGGTGGCAGGAACAGAGTAAGGGTGGAGCCAGGGAGAAGATAAGACCTGATGACTGGGTGCAGACTACTCCCTTTTCCTGAGGGCCAAGCTTTAATGATGCCCCTGGAGGCAGGATTATGTACCTGGGTAAAGTGGCCCGAACTAAGGAGGAATGGCATCTGGAAGAAGGTAAGTATTAATGACTGGGTGGAGGACTGCACCCTTCTGCTCTCCTCTAGGCAGCCTGTCTTCCAGCGAACCTGGGTGACTGACAGATGCCTCTTCGGAACAAAAGGGGCTCAGGGGTATAAATTTGGATGTCCATGCTTGGGTTTTGTCGTCTCTTGACCCACTGCCATTTCTGCATCAGACCCTGTCCAGGATCAGCACCATCCTGAAGAACCTCGCTGGACAGATGGACCCCTGGTGGTGACTTTATCTCTCTCTCCCTCTATCTCATTCTTCCCACTTTCTTACCCTTTCCTGCACTTTTCTCTCTCATTCTTTCTTACCACTTCCTTACCACTTTCCTCTCTCTTTCTTATACCTTCTTTTCCTCTCCCCCTCTTTTACCTGGCTCTATATTTTTGCCTGTGTTAATTGTCCAATAAAATCTGCTTGCACCTGACCCGTTTCTACGGTTGGAGTTTGTTTCGTGTACCCAAAAAAAGAAAAAAAAAATTTAATGTTACCTCAGACCATAATAAGCCTGAAAGATGTAAAGTGCTGAGGTGAGTTTAACCATTCTAACACCTCTAATTCCACTGCAGTCTACTTTCTCTACCTTAGTATAGTCTTCCACTCATTTCATTAAGTTATGTGCATGTTCATCTGAGCATAAATGTCAATTACAGTTTTAAGGATATGTGATTTAGCTCACATGTATCTAGTTTATCTGTGTAAAATATGGGTAATTCACAAGCAATTCCCATGAGTAATTTTGAAGACTCCCACTTGCATTCACAGCATAAATCATCTTTGAACTAAAAGCAGAGATTTCTGTTTCCCCAAAAGACTAAAGATAGCCCAGCTTTGTTCCCTGAAGAGCAAAATTCCTTCATTGTATGCATATTCCCCTTCAAATACACCAAAGAGAACAGTAAAAGGCAGTCAAAAAAAGAACATCTGCATCACAGAATTTCTATGACCATTTCAGATGGCAATTCATTTTCTTAACCAAGTTCTTTAGGCTAGCACTATAACATGTTTTCACTAGGATGGGAGGTAAAGGAAGTTATGGCCAGTGCATGCAACCCCTATTAAGTGATAAAACTGAAGTAAATTTTAGAAGGTGAACAGTAACCCAAAAGATAGTGAAAATTTTCTTGAAAATATTTTTTGCTTCCAATATTCTACCTCTCTAAAATCTCATCTTAACACGGTTTATCTTATCCCATTCTATTACTGTAGCTGCTCAAGGCCAACATAAGAAAATTCAAAAGCAATTACAAAGCTGACAAACAAACCCATCCATGTAGTATGTGCAGAAGTAGTACAACATACTGCCTGAAACACAAACACTCTTCCTGTATTGAACCCGACAAATCCCTCAGGGCAGAAAGCCTTCAGGACCAAATCAGAACAAAACAAAGAAAATCAAACTGTACTTAATATTTGAATTCTTTGGAGGTAAGATTTTAAGCCAGCCCAGTAAAATATGGGACATAAATGCCCTGTCAGACAAGTGCCTCAAGATGAAATTATTCAGATTTGCTCTTGAAACAAAGAAGGTTAAAGGTAAAAAAACTAACAAACCAAAACAAAACAAACAAAAAGCCCACACAAAACCACAACAACAAAGCATCTCTTGAAACAGAACCACTGATAAGACAGGAGGGGCTTAATGAGCTATATCAAATAATAGAGTCTGTATTTGTATTTGTGTTTGATTTGGATGGTTACCAGTTCTCATGCAGATGGACATGAGGCTGTGAGGCAACTGAAGCTGAGCTGTACCAAATATTTCAGAGTTGAAGTGGCATTTCTGTTTCTCCTGCTGCAACTCTTTTCCCCTAAAACTCAACCCTTCATGCTAGAAAAGAAACAGACACAAATCACTAGATTTAAAAACCCATGGAGAAAAGGTGGTGTCTTATTGTTATCCTAGTCTATTAGCTAAGAATTTTCAGAAATGTTTTTACACAAAACACCTCAAAATTCACGAAAATTATGACCAGGTAAGAAGGGAGCATGTACAGACACCAGTCATTAGTGACAACATTTTTATTCCTTTGGGTTTTGAAGATTTCAGAGAACCTTGAAAACGGTACACATCAGGCTACCCATTATACAAAGGTGAAACATGCTTACAGGATATGAAGTGCCTATACCTATATCTTCCCTGTACAGTAAAATGGAAAGAGGGAGAGAGATTATTCCAAAGGACAAATCAAAACAGGAACCCAATTCAGAAATTTGAGTGTGAAAAACGAAGTATAAAATTTCATCCCTTGGTGTTCCTATGACAACTCTTTTATCATCCCATCTTCCTGCTACTAGTACAATAACTGGCAGCACTTTTAATCTCCTCTGGGTCATGAGTAACAGGCATAAATTCAGCAATTTTGTTCTTCTGGTGTTGACAGGATCCAGGGAGCAGAGATCCAGCTGTGAGCTGACAGCTGTTCCATGTTCTCCTCTATCAGGGCTACAGATCTGCCTTATTAACTATGCTGAAAATCACACGGCCCAGTCAGTTAAGAAAAAAAAGACTCACTAATAAAACAGCATATAGAGTTCTTAAAATTTGACTCAATGAGAAGACTAAGAAAAATCATGTTGCAATTGTTTATGGGAAGACTTAGTATTTCCACAGTGCACAAGAACATCAGAGCAGTTCACTGATAGATAAACACCAGTTCAACATTTACATTCACTATAGCAACTCGCTGCCTCCCTCTTGGACATACGCTGCTTCTGTACCTACATAGGTTGTCCTACAGTTCCAGAGACACATCTTGAGGAGACACCTCTGAAATTGTTGCCATACATTATGAGTCATGCCCCAAAACTCAGTGATCTGACAATTTTGTTAGCTATATAACTGACCTTCACCAGCTCCCTGCTTATCTGCAGTGTGTCTGAACAGCAGACGTCAATATCTACTATCAAAGATCTGCCAGTATAATTTATTATGATGATGAGGGAATTCATACTCTGATCATTACTATGGTTACTAAATGCTGCAGTGGAAAGATTTTAATAGAATTTACATTTGTGTTCACACTGTTGAATTATCTGTAGTGGTTCATGGACTGTTGAGTGATAATTACTAGAAGTCTATTCTTTAAAAGACTTTTGGGTGGTTTATTTTCATTTGACCCTATAATCCCTAAATTGTAAAAAGTAAACCTGCAACATGGAATTCAAACAAGCTTTCAAGCTATACTATACCTGAGCATTCAACTACCCTTTATTCCTTTTCTGGTATCTTAAGAATTGTTCCCATGCAACAAATAAGTATTTACATGGCTTGTGTGCCACGCCATACCCATGTTAACATCTGTTCAGAGACATCTTGAGGTTTCTATAAAATCACTGCCACACATCATGACTCACACCACCAAGGCTGGTGACCTCAAATTCCCTACCACTTCTTTACCATCAAATAGTCTAAACTAAAACTGTTCTTGAGAATCCTCTGTTGCCTCTGCTAAAATCAACCTTTAGACACAAAGGGGAGGGGAATAGTTTTGTTAAAATGTTTTGTTTAAACAGTTAAACCAAAAAATTCATTTTAATTTGAAAATGGTTTGATTTACCTATTTTAGCTTATACAACAGATAAAAAATTAAAGTTTGAAAACAAAAGTAAATGTTTTTAATCTATTCTGTTATTTTTTCAATCACTTTGTAAAAAAAAAAAATCATGTCTGACATTCCATTTGACTGAGATTAGAGAAACTTTCAAAACCTTTGAAGTCTTTACACATGAAAACCCTTTCAACTGCAGGACCTCTAAGAGTTCTGCCAAAAAATTAATAATATCACATCTTGCAGTACTGAGTGATTACCATATTAGTTTGAAAGAAGAAAGAGTCTCCCAACAAAAGGCATTCACAACCTTTTTCACTGAGGCTTGTCAAAGATAACAGGTCACTGCTGGAAAAGTTCTGAGCAATCCTTCCTTTAACATAAACAGTCTAAAATAATATTTCAGGTTTGCAATAACACCATGAACTCATGGATAAAGACATATTTTTATTGCAAAATAGCTGACTGAAATATGCATTACTTCATATCTTGTCAGTATTTGCAGAAAAGGAGAATTCAAATTTTACCTGGTGGAAAAAGACTTCTGTCTATAAGCAAGGTAATATATAAAAACTGTGTTGTCAAAGTAACTAATAAAATGGAAGGGACTATAAACTCCAAGTCTGTAGCAGGTGAACCCAGTGACAGAGGATGTTCAAAACACTTTTAGATTAACTGCACTGCTGGTCCCTTGTTCTTCATTTCTGGCCTTTTTTTTTTTTTTCTTTTGATGGGATGATATGATTCCCATTTTGAAACTGAGTCCTCCATGTTTCACCAAAGACTATCAAATAATAGCTTTTCTCAGACCCCTGAATCTTTGTTCCCTGCAGGAACAGGCTGTGTTTAACAGCAGTGACATAAGCTGTTTTCAAAAAGTATCAATACGTAAGATAATTTTTTTTTTTCATAGGACTTTTTTGGACAAGAAATGTTCTCAGGTTCGTATCTGAGCTTTAGTTTATTCAGAAACAGAAAACTAGACAGTGGATGCTTCTCACAGAACCAAGGTATCACAAGACATCCACCAGTGCCAGCAGGCTGTTCCGATCACACAGCGCCTCAGCAGGAGCCAGGTAACTGCTGGGAGAGGAAATGAGGCAACATTTGAAGCAGGGGATTTGAAGGAGGATTGCAGATGTGGGTGAACAGGTAACAAATGAAATGGGCAAATAGTGGATGACATATGACTGTAAATATACTAAGAGCACTGGAGAAGAAGGCAGACTGGTGGAAAGAGAGAAGTCAGAGCCCTGTTACATTTAATCTTGACACAAATGTTGCCAACACCCTCTTTACACTCAAAGCCACATCTGTCCTTAGGTGAATACTGTACTCCTCCCAGCTTAATAAAAACCACATCAGTTAGGAGAAACCTCAGTGCAATAAATGCAATAGTATTGAACTGAAAAACACCTATCCAGTTTATTAGGTGGATACTCATGCTCCTTTGAACATCTCATGGCAAATGATGGACATACACTCTTCCTCCACTAAGGCTTTTTACTGCTCACTCCACTTCAAATCCCAGAAAAGACTGAGTATCTGTAAAAAAAATTAATATTCTAGAAGGATACAAAATGTGTTGTTCACAGTCCTCCTACAGTCATTCAAGTGTGCTTTGGTGATGACTGCCATATGTTAGGTGGCTTGTTGCACAAAAGCACTCCAAATATTTTCCACAGTTTATTTCAATAATTATTAAACATGAGTATCCTTGGATAATTACAGAACATACCCACAGTTTTCACCACACTGCCCTAGTCATTTACCTCATTTCAGACTAACTGGAGCAAAACTGTTCCCTATCTGCAGAAACAGCAGCAAAATTTTAAGATCAGCTCTACGACTGTATCTACATAAAACTTTGTTGTGACTCTTGAAACATGCATTTACACCCCATGTGCTTGGACTCCATCATTAAATGCTTCCTCTGATCTTTTTGACAGCACTTTCAGAAATTTTGGCTGTTCTATCAGTTGACTTCATGTCACAACTATTTAAGTTTTTGTTTTATCTATTTTGCATACACTGCCTTCTAAAGTTTGTCTTCTGTGGGAAGAAGTATGGAGAAATGAGTAGCCAGACTACATGATATGCACCTCCAGTCCACCACCCTTGGCTCTGCACATGCCACCATCACCATCTTAACAAAAGCAGCTCCATAGCTCAGGTGATGCTTGAGGTCATGTCAGAGAGCCCTTTGAGAAGGTACTTCTCAAAGGAACAAGACTGATTTTTAATGCAGCAAAGAAAAATAGCTTCAGATAGTAAAATGTATTTCATTACTTGTCATTTTACTTCCATCAGATGAGGGATTACAGTTCCACTGGCCATATATTGATCACGTATTTCCCCCGGGGTTCAGAGTTACAGAAAACCACTCACTCATCTAAGCAGTCAAGATAAAATTCTGAAGTACTTCTGGTAACATAGCCATGATGAAGGCTGACATTTTGCATCTGAAAAATCATACAATGATTGTTCAGAATGTCTTTGCCATCTCTTTTAAATGCAAGATTATTTTTCTTTCCTTGTAACTTTTCTCCCCTCTCCAGACTATCTAATAAGATCCCTATACCAGAATCCAGAACAAAGAGAAATCATAGAATTGTTCATGTTGGAAAAGACCTGTAAGATCATCCAGTCCAACATTTAACCTAACTCTAGCTCTACCAGTGACTGATAAACAATGTCCCTAAGCACTGTATTTATACAATTGTTAAACACATGGGTGACTACCACTTCCCTGGCCACCCCATCCCAGTACTTGATAACCCTTTATTAAAGAGGATTTTTTTGTGTTGTTTTTTTTGGTTTTTTGTTTGGTTTGTTTTTTTTTTATTTTATTTTATTTTGGTTTGGTTGGTTTGGCTTTTTGGTTTGGTTTGGTTGTTTTGGGGGGTGGGGTTGGCATTTCCCCTTGGTCCTATTTCTAGTTACTAGTGAAAAGAGACTGACACCCACCTCACTACAAGCTCCTTTCAGGTAGTTGTCGAGAGTAATAACGTCCCCCTCAGTTTTTTTCAGACTGTCCCAGTTCCCTGACCTACTCGTTATAAGACTTGTGCTCCAGACCCTTCACCAGCTTCGTTGCTCTTCTCTGGACACGTTCCAGCAACTCCATGTCCTTATTGTAATGAGGGGCCCAAAGCTGAACACAGTACCTGAGGTGCAGCCTCACTAGTAGGAATGATCACAATGATCACTCTCCTGCTCCTTCTGGTCACACTGTTTCTGAAACAGGCCAGGATGCTGTTGGCTGCCTTGGCCACCGGGGCAGACTGCTGGTTCATATTCAGCCAGCTGTCAATCAGGATCCTTGGGTCCCTTTCTGCTGGACAGCCTTCCAGCCACTTCAAGTCTGTAGCATTGCATGGGATTGTTGTGACCCAAGTGTATTCTTCTTAAAGCTCACACAAAAACTGGCCTCAGTCCATCAATCTGCCCAGGTCCTTCTAAAGAGCAGTCATACCCTCAACCAGATCAACACTCCCACCCAACTTGATGTCATCTGCAAACTTACTGAAGCTGCACTCTATTCCCTTGTCAAGATCATTGATGAAGATGTTGAACAGGAAGTGGCCCCAGTACTGAGCCCTGGGTAACACCACGTGTTACCAGCCGCCACCTGGATTGAACTCTATTCGCCACCACTCTTCAGGCCTGGCCATCCAGACAGTGTTTGACCCAGCACAGTGTATGCCTGTCCAAGCCTTGGGCAGTCAGTTTTTTCATTAGCATGTTGTGGGGAAGAGTGTCAAAGGCTTTACTCAACTCCAGGTAGACTACATGCACTGCCTTTCCCTCATCCACTAAGGGGGTCACTTTGTCATAGACGGAGATCTGGTTTGTCAAGCAAAACCTTCCTTTTATGAACCCACCCTGACTGAGTCTGGTTGCCTGCTTGACTTGCATGTGCCATGTGAAGACACTCAAGATGACCTGTTCCATGACCTTCCCTGGCACAAGGGTCAGACTGACAGGCCTGTAATTGCCAGGATCCTCCTTCCAACCCTTACTGAAGATGAGCATCACATTTGCCAATATCCGGTCCACTGGGACGTCCTGAGTTAGCCAGGACTGACAATAGATGATGGAGAGTGGCTTGGTGAGCCCATCCACCAACTAAAATTGTGTCAATTTAGCACTTTTCCAGCACTGTTTGGGACTGAAGAAGACCTGCTGTATGGAATTCAAAACCAACCTCTCCTGTCAGCCCAGAGAAGCAGCTGGTTTTCACCTCCATGGAGAGCTTCTTTCTCTCACAGTTCCAGAAAGCACCTCACTATGGCTATCAGACCCTAGACTTAGCCTGTTAGATACAGGCTTGAAGGCTGTCTTAGCTTAGTGCTCAGAGCACGACCCTCACATGCCTTTGAGGACACAGCAGGAGGCTGGCAGCAGCAGCCGGAGCACAGGAGCCAGGGTCTGGGCAGGTTCCCAGCCCATCTGGCCTTGCTCTTGAGATCCTGCAGGCAACTTGAAGCTCACTGGCAGGCCATGCTGCTTTGCTCTCCAGGGAACAATCAAATCATTTATTCACGATCTGGAACTAGAGAGAAAATACTCCCCCTGCACCTTCTCTCTCCAAAACACACTCCAGATTGCCAGATTGTCCTGGATCGGACCAAAACTAAAGCAAGAGATAGGACAGAAGAAAAGGCTCTGAAGAAACATAAAAATAGCCTGGTTCTGGAAAGAAAGCAGGCTCTAATTATATTAAGAGGTATGTGTCTAATATTTTCAGTTAAACTATAAAAGCAAGCAGCACAGCTTGCTATTCCAAAGAATACCAAGGATGCAACATACATGATCTGTTTGGGGTTATTCTGGGGGATGACTCAGCCCCCCGAAGTAGCACAAAGGAGGATAGCGGCTAAATGATTATGTAAGTTTAAAGTTTCTGCATGATACAGTCATCTTAGTGGAAGTGCCTGAGGTCCACCATCAATTAAAATCAATGCAATGGTGAAGATAATGCTAACAGCCACTTGACAGCATCCAAATTCTGCACTACATTTCACTCATTTTAGTGACAGCAGAAAGGAGTCAAAGCTTCCTGAACAGCAGTTCTCAATGGCTGTACACCTGCTTACAGTACATTTTAAGTGGTGACTCTATTATAAAAGTTGCAGTGGAGGCATGTTTTTCTTTTTCCACTTAAAAAGTAAGTCATTTCTGAATACAGAGTCATTGTGGACAAGATTAATCTCCACATTCCCAACAGCATTTCCGTAGCCAGAAAAAACCCAATAACATAATTATTTTAATTGCAGTGTCTTTAAGACTTAATCTCTAATAATGTGATAGCCAGCTGTTTCTGTAATCTATCTCACTTAAAGAAATTGAATTGGTTGCAAACAGCTGTTCCTAAACAGCAGCCGCAAAATGTGACTGCACATTTTAAGGTCACAACACGCAAGCTACAGAACTGTGATTTGTGGATAACAATCTTAATCTCCCTTTCATAACACAATACGAAGACATCTGAAGGGAGAAGGCTGGGTTAGAGATCAGTTATAAAAATTGAATATACACAAGTCTGTGGGCCCTGATGGGATGCACCAAAGAGCATTGAGAGAGCTGGCTGATGTTATTGCCCTACTACTCTCCATCATTTTCGAAAGATCATGGCAAACAGGAGAGGTGCCTGAGGACTGGAGGAAAGCCAGTGTCACTCCAGTCCTCAAAAAAGGCAAGAAGGAAGATCCAGGCAATTACAGACCAGCCAGCCTCACCTCCATCCCTGGAAAAATGATGGAGTGGCTCATTCTGGAGGTCATCTCTCAGCACATGGAAGAGAAGAAGGTTATCAGGAGTAGTCAGCATGGATTCACCCACGGGAAATCATGCTTGACTAATCTGATAGCCTTCTATGATGTTGTGATTGAATGGGTAGAAGCAGGGAGACCACTGGATGTAGTTTACCTTGACCTTAGCAAGGCTTTTGACACAGTCTCCCATAACACCCTTATGAGAAAGCTCAGGAAATGTGGGATAGAAAAATCTGCAGTGGGATGGATTAAGAACTGGCTACACAATAGAGGGGTGATCAATGGTGCAGAGTCCAGATGGAGACCTGTAACTGGTGGAGTGCCCCAGGGATCAGTGCTGGGTCCATTCCTGTTCAACATCTTTACTGATGACCTTGATGATGGGACAGTGTCTTCTCAGCAAGTTTGCTGATGACACAAACCTGGCAGGACTGGCTGACACCCCAGAAGGCTGTGCTGTCATTCAGAGGGACCTGGACAGCCTAGAGAGTTGGGCAGGGAAAAATTTAATGAATTACAATAAGGGCAAGTGTAGAGTCTTACATCTGGGTAGGAACAACCCCAAGAACCAGTATAGGTTGGAGACTGAGCTGTTGGAGAGTAGATAAGGGGAAAGGAACCTGGGGCTGTTGATGGATGGAAGGATGACCATGAGCCAGCAATATGCCCTTGTGGCCAAGAAGGCCAATGGCATCCTGGGGTGCATTAGAAGGCGGGTAGTTAATAGGTAGAGAGAGGTTCTCCTCCCTCCTTACTCTGCCCTGATGAGGCCACATCTGGAATATTGTCTCCAGTTTTGGGCCCCTCAGTTCATGAAGGACAGGGAACTGCCTGAAAGACTCCAGCACAGAGCCTTCAAGATGATTAAGGGAGTGGAAAATCTCCCTTATGAGGCTGAGGGAGCTGGGTCTCCTCAGGTGGGAGAAGAGGAGAATGAGGGGTGACCTCATTAATGTTTATAAATTCATAAAGGGGAAGAGCCAGGAGGATGGTGTCAGGCTCTTCTCAGTTATGCCCAATGATGTGACAAGAGGCAATGGATATGATACCAGCTTGAGCATAGGAGGTTCCATATAAACACGAGGAGAAATTTTTTTTACTGTGAGGGTGACAGAGCACTGGCACAGGCTGCCCAGGGAGGTTGTGGAGTCTCCTTCTCTGGAGACATTCAAATCCCACCTGGATGTGTTCCTACATGACCTCCTGTAGGTGACCCTGCTCTGGCAGGGGGGTTGGACTCAATGATATTTCAAAGCCCCTTCCAACTCCTAACTTTCTGTGATTCTTTGAGATAAGATATCCTGTAGCTAAGCAATCGAGACCAATTTACTTTCTAATTGTAAAATATTTATTAGCAGATAAGCAATATAGTTACACGATCCAATTCCTGGATACTGCACTAAAAAAGAAAAAAACAAAAAATGAGGCTGCACATGTTGAACTGTAAAATAACTATCACCTTGTCAAGAGTGCAACACAGTCTTCATTCTAAGTCTTGAAAGCAGAATTTGATGTCTTTCTGTAATGAGTGCTCTTTGTTGACCTGCCATTACTTATTTCATGCAGGAATTATTGGCTAAAAATGCCATCCCCCATCAGACTGAAGTAAAACAAATCACCAGTGCTGATCCTTGCAGTACTTCAAATGATTGAAAAGAGCATCACAAACTATGTCATACAGATATGCTGGTATTAAAAAATATATCTGGGGAAATTCCTGATACTAATTCTTTATTCTTCAAAAAGAGCCTATGACACTTAGTACCTACAGACATTTTTCCTTTAAGTACAAATGATGTCATGTAAAATAATCCTTCAAAAACTGAAGAGATGTTTTTGCCATGTCTGACTTTTCTGTTCCAGACTAGCAAAAAGCCGTAGCTTGCCCAAAAATTTTCATAGCCAACAAGAAGGAAGGGTGATTCAGAGGTATCTATTTTGCCACAGATTCTGGATCACATTCTTATGATATAGTTAGCTTATCCTAACTTATAGTTGGGATAACTATAGGATATATAACTTATAGTTAGCTTATAGTTAGCATTGCAGCTCTTGGGACTTCCAGTCCCAGGCAAACCTCTCATTGAAGGAGCCACAACAATGGCTCATCATTATCCTTTGACAAAAATATCATTTAAAAAAAAAAAAAAAGAGAGAATGTTTCAGAATACTGTAATTTTGTGTAACGAATGACAGTCAAGGAGTCTTACCAAAAATATAGTTAATAGCTACATCTTGGTATGGTCAATGCTATTTAAAAAAAAAATCAGGATAAATTCATAAAAATTCAACTTTTCTTAAATACATAGATTTCTATCACTATTATCTATACACTGACAAATGCTGGCAAGACACTTTATTGACAAGAACAATTTCTATGCAAAAGCAAATGAACTTTCCTTTAATCAAATGGATAAGAATATATTTCCTCTTCATCCATAATTTATCCTGTTGCCAGGAACTACAAAACTGAGACAATAATTATTTAAGAAACTGCACAAATAATTAGCCATTTCACCCTTAAAAATTGAATAAAAACGAACTCCCATTAATAGTTGGACCAGAATTTCTCTATATAGAATACCTATTCTATTTTTAAAAATTGTTCTCTTCTAGAAACATATATTTAAGGAATGAAGGAGTTTTCTCCACCTAATATAATCTAGAACAGCTTTTAAAAGAGTAATCAGTTTCATTCAGCAGCACTTCTTTATTACAAGGGATCTGAACACTGCCCTAAGAAAAATGAATGCGTACAATCCCTATGAAGGTGAATAGGAGTCCTTGGGCAGAAAAATATTCCTGAAGCTGTACTTTAAAACACAGTTCTGAAAAACACAGACAACAAAAGGTGATTAAGTGAATGTTTAGCATCAGAACTTCCCATTGTGTGAATAATCATGGCACTGTTCATCACTGTTTAGTATTTTCAGCCAAGAAATCACAGCGTTTTATACTTGGAATCAAGCAGTAGCATGGAATGATCAGTAGCATAACACAGTGTTATTATCAAATAAAAAAACTATTTACCTGAAATGAAAACAGAGCTGTAAAATGGCACAGTTTGCACATGGAAAGAATTTCAAGAACTGCACATTTTAAAGCATATACAGAATAGGGTTTTTTACTGATGCAGTAAGACCTGTACATTTCTGTCTCCATCAAAAGGACAGTTTCAGCACACTCTTCTCCCTTCTTATGGAGATAAAGCATGTCAGCTGACCTATGAGTACCGAATAATGAAAGGATAAATTCTACTTTGACATACTGATATAAACAGAAATATTAAATAGTTATGGAACTGGCAGCACAAGTGTGTAACAGAAGGCCTTCAAAAGCTGGAAATGAAGCCAAGAGAAAACTGACCTCAGATACTGAAAAGTACCTTGCATTTTGACACTCAAAATGAGAGCCTTCAAGGTATGTTTTCATAGTCCTGTAATCTGAGAGTCTCTAAGTAGTGTAGAGACAAGGCAGTGAGCAGCATGCTTTTCACTAGCTCTGTGCCACCTTTATCTAAAGCCAGAGACAGAGGCAAAATCCCAGAAATGGGATTAATATTCTGGAGCAAAATGGGTTTTAGGCTGAGAATTTTTACACGAATTGATGGCTCAGATCACAAACTTAACTACTATACATCAGATTTACTGCATTACTTGGGAAAGACATTCATGGTATCATCTTTTCTACAGTGTTCATTTAGTGCTTATCAATAATGTCCTTTTGACATAGTATGATGAATGCAACAGAGAAAAAGAAGGAAAAGAACATCTGAAAATTGTGGAAGGCAAGTTGTAGTGTATTTTAAAATGGAAAAGAATTTCATAGAATAGCTGGGGTTGGAAGGGGCCTTAAACATCATCTAGTTCCAATGTGGACAGCATCTATAAAAACTTCAGGCACATATGGAGGGTGATACAAAAGTGAGGTAGATGAAGCAAGAACTTTGTATATATTCAAGATCCCAACATATAACCATAAATGAACACCATGAGAAGCATTATAAAAGCATGATAATTACATGTTGTGTGTCTGCTAGGTAGCAAGAGTCAATGCGACAATAGTTCACTATAAATACAGAATTTATTTTTCTTGTATTTAGCAGATTGAGCTAATTCTGTGTTTGCTGAGATGTGGCAATTATGCTTTATCTCCTGTGACATAACTTCTCATCTTGATAGACAACTGAATCACAATGCCTCTGTGTTCTAAGAATGCAAGGTGTGAGAAATAGAAGAAACTGGTTCAAGAGCCAAATTTGGCTTACAATTGGTTCAAATGCATCTTACCTATCATAAAATTTTAGAAGAAATAAAGTGAGCAGGTATGTGAGCTATTGATCACAGCATATTTTCTGTCAAAGTGCTCAAGCTCACACGAGGCAGCAGGTGCTACTCTGCTCTGCTTTGCACTACATCCCAGGCCCTACCAAGTGCTGTCCTTCCAGAACAGGAGAAAAAAAAAAAAAAAAAAAAAAAAAAAAACAGAAGGAAAGCACTGGATTAGGGAGATGGACACGATGGGAGAATATGAAAGTCAGCAAAAATGAATTTGTGACCACCATAGGGGTGAGTATCTGCCAAGAGGTCAACAGTCAGCGATGCCTACTTGTGGGATGTATGAGATAGCTCTCAGGTATCTGACAATGGATTTGAGGCACCACAAAAATTTGGCCATTCCTTATATATTCATTATGTAAGGAGAGCTAAATGGACCTTAGCTATATCACAAAAATGCTGAGACAAATGAGGCCAAAGAAATTTTATTGCAGAAATACTAGATTTAAACTAAGAACAAAGATATAACAAAGCTTAGAACTTCTTAAACAAAACCTGACTGCCTAACAAAGACATGATGCAGAAAAAACAAACTGAAAAAGGAATAAACTAACCTGAAATATATATTCAACAGGAGCCAAAATGACGAAGAAAAATGTGAAATTGTCTGCTTCCCAAGTTAAAAAGATTAGATTGATATGATTGTGAAAAAAAGAGAAAGAAGATAAAGAGCAAGCAGACTCCTATTGAACCAAAACCACTGCCTACTTATATACTAGCTGTGCTTCTTTAAGAATCTTCCAACGTGTACCCTTAACATAGATCACTCTAGTATTCTCCACTGGCCATGCTTGTGTGCAATGATTCAGCTAGGGTGAGTGTCCCCTGAACAGTTCTATGAATGACAAAACACAAAGGAGGATCCGTTCACAGGATTCTGACATAAAGTAATTTCAAGCCATACCTTGGGGAAAAAAAAACAAAAAACCCAAACAAAAACTACACAAAAAACACAACAACAACAACAAAAAAACCGCCAGAAAAGTACTGCGGGATCAGCTCTAGATCCTCATCAAAGAATCTAGATTCTTGCATCTCATTGCAAGAATCTCAGAAAAAATGACAGAAATGTAAAATCACAGAATGCTTTGTGCTGGACCATTCTTTAATGTTTCCATAGGCAGAACAATAATTGTACAAAGCAGAGTACTATAAGGAAATGTAAACAGGGTAACAAAAAACTTTTAGAAGTTTTATTCAACGTCTGTATCCTTTTAAGATATTTCTAAAAAATTTCATTTTTAAACTGCAAACTAGTTCTCTTTTATTTCACAGAATGGGGAACAAAAGTGCAGATGATGTCAAAGCCTAGTTAAGCTTCATTATGCACATTTCAGATTACAAGTATCCATTTCTAGATCAAACTGGCAGTTCCTGCTACCTGCAGTGTGTGACCCGCACAAAAGAAATCAGGATATTCAATTACTTACATCAAGTGCAAAGATAATGGGGTTTTAGTAGAATTTTGTTCCATAAATTTCATTAGAAACTGGGGTCATATTGATCTGTAATTAGATAATGTTTTACCACATTCTGCAGCCTCATTCAGGCCCTGCCAATAAAGTGAAGGATCTTAATTCTCTACAGGCAGATACGTTAAAGAAAACACCAAGGATTAAGGATAAAAATACCAAAAAACCAACAAACAAAACCAAAACAAACCAACCCCCAACCTCCAAGCTATTGGAAGAAAGAAAAGAAAGCTGGAAAGTTTCATAAAATCCCTCTTCCTCCCATCACTAAGCCCCTTAGTGGTCTGACAGGGAAAGGAGTCTGCCTATTAATCTGTTTAACATTAGGAAACAGTCCTGGCTAAGCCTATTTTCATGTCTTAGCTACACTGGTCATCCGGAATACAGAAGCTCCATCCCTTCCTCAGCCCTTGTCGCCTGCCTAGAATAACCTAACTCTGGTTCCAGAAGGCACCCTCTAGTACAGTTTCTTCTTTTTAAAAAGAAATTATGCTTGAGTGGATTACAAGCAGATGATGGCAAGAGAGGGCAGATGGCAGATAAGGGGAGCACCTGCCACTACCAGCAAAAATGGTAGGGCAAGGTCACTTTAGGAACTCTGGTTATAGCCAGAAATTGTTTGGACTCTTCTGGCTTTTTTGCTATGTCTCTGAAATGAATACTTGACAGTATTCAGTATATAGCAGTAATCAACACTTATTTTAGCCGACATTTTCCTAGAAGAGAACAGAAATCAAGTACACACAAAGGAGTTATTTGTTAAGTAGACTGTGGTGGAAAAATCCTTGTCCCAACAGAAGACTGCACATGATCACTAAGAAATTCTAACAAAGTTGCAAATCAAGTCTTTTTACCCCTGAAATGCCTGGCTGTGATCTATTAGCAGCACAACCATAGCATAGATGTCCCAGATAAAAGTCCAGAAAAAGATACCTGTCTCAGATTCCTGTATGACAATCTGATTTGCCTGAGGAGAAGTTGTGCAAAGGCCACTAAAAACATTCATGTTTAATGACTTGCAATGCTTCTCATATGATTTGAAGTTGATTACTAAAGCAATTGGGTTACAAAACTTAAGGGCAGATAGATTTAGAATCAAAAGGCCTAAAGAAACAACAAGATAGCCAAAGCACAGATTGAATCATCTTGTACTCCTTACATGTTTGCTTTTGCTATGTAACCTCTATGTCATGTGTTTATCTCACTTTGAGTGCATCATGATAATAGCAAACAACTGAGCTTGTCCCACATTTTCTCATGAGGTGCCCAATGGGCTGAACAGTTGATGTGCCTTGCAGTTAAAAACAACAGACTACAAAAACAAAGCAACTAATGAAATATTAAAGAACCAAAGCAAGCATGACCATAACCAGAGACAATGAGACACAAGGGTGCTTTTATCTCTTCTTTCTCAGAGAAGGTAATGGACCAGTTTTGACCAATATTGTTCTCATGCCCATCCTATATGATGGGATTGTATACAGACACTGATTACTTTTTCTCACTTCTGTAGATTGCCTATCTGCTAGTATAAATCTAACATATCTTTAACACTGGTCACTTTGAAACTCAAACACCCTTAAAAATTAAAAGGAAAGTAAAATAAGAAAGATTTCACAGGTTCATGCTCAGAAGAAAAAAAAAAAATGCACTATTATATGGAAAGAAAAACAGTATTAACTCAGTCAGGCATTTTAAGCACAGTATGGTATCAATTAGGGAACCATGGCTATAGCTACTGAATAATAGAACCAGGGCTGACAAAAATAAATAGTATCAGTAAGTATCAGGCACACCAGCACCAAAAGAGTATTGTTATATTGGAAGAAATGTAAAGAAAAACTGAAGATACAATCTTGTTATTTCCCAAGATTTCATAAATTACGGCCACATTAGATAAAATCAGGACATAATAGCAGAGATATCTAAATCCTCATAACCTTCTAAAAACCTCTTAAGCCTTAGGGGGATCAACAGCCTTTGCAAATCAATAGCTTGCAAAGGTGTCTATTTGGTATCCCTACCTTTGGAATTTTATGCTGTAAAAGGCTATTAGAAATTTTGCTACATTTTCCATTTCAATACCTATGGCTAGCTGGACTCAGAAAGAGAAGAACATTGTTCTAAATGGAATCTTGGCACTAGCATTCTTGCAAGAGAAAATGATCAAGTAAGTAATTAAACTCAGTGACCAATAAATTTAGGAATGGGATCAGGTAAAAATATGTACCCATGTGTAGGAAACAGGTGCCAGCAATCCACCAATTGCCAGGCAGTGAGCACGAGCTTGTGCTCAGCCCACCTGTGCCCAGTCAGGGCTGGCCCCAGCTGCAAGTGAGCAGCATTAGGGGGCCAATAAAAGGTGAAGCTTAAGGCACATGCTCAGGGTGAGCTCTTGACTGGTCTAGAGGCTGATCTGAGCTCCCACCTTTTTTTCGGTTTATGGTGGTGCTCTGAGGGGATTCGAACCCGCAGCCTTCTGATTCGCAGTCCGAGTCTCTACCGCTGCTCTGTGCCTTAAGCTTCACCTTTTATTGGCCCCCTAATGCTGCTCACTTGCAGCTGGGGCAAGCCCTGACTGGGCACAGGTGGGCTGAGCACAAGCTCGTGCTCACTGCCTGGCAATTGGTGGATTGCTGGCACCTGTTTCCTACACCCATGTCCTGGTTTGGGTCAGGATAGAGCTAATTTTCTGTCTTAGCTTTCAGCTAAGTCTCTTCTAAGTAGCTGCACTTGCTGAAATTAACAACAAGTTTCTCAGTCAGTGTCTGCTTCTAGGACTGATAATGCTCAATGTTTACGGTTACGGCCAGAGAATGGTCTGCAGAACCAAGGACACTGCTCAGCTCTGAGGAACATCTTATGCTCTGGAAACAGGAAGGGAGTAAAGAGGTTACACCTGAGACCATCCTCTAGGGAGGAGTGGAAAAGACAAATGACCAAAACTGACCAAACAGTATTCCATCCCATACGTGTCAATATTCGGTATAAATTTGAGGGATCACACAGATCAAGTCCCTTCACCTTTGCCTTCACTCTTTGCTTTTCCCTCCAGACCTGTTCCTGTTTCAGCATCCCTGGAGGATTCCGTCAGTTCATCTGCCTGTGGTCCCAGTCCGTGCCAGCCTGAATGTGAGTGTTTTCTGCTTCCATCTCCCAGCCGCTGCTGACTCCAGGAGTCCAGCCTGGGACTCTTCTAGGGCTGCCCTGCAGCCTCAGTTGAGGCTTGTGAGTGTTGCTCGGGAAGAGGGGAGGAGGAACATGGTATCTTTTTGCTGCATGTTTGTATATATTTAACAATTTTTCTTTTTTTATCATTCCTGTTTCATCAAAGCTGTGTAGTTTAGTTTCCAGCTTCTAAGTCTCTCTTCCTTATTCTCTCTCCTTTCTTTATCAGAGAGGGAAGGAGGATTAATAGAGAGCATCTGTCATTCAGTTGATTGCTGACCCAGCATTAAACCGTGACAACCACATAGATCCATGGTCTACATAAATACCTAGACCTGTGTTTTTTTCATTCCTTCAGCTTATGAGTGTGCAAATCACATTTTAGTATCTAATTTATTAAGTCCTGCAACCATGAATCAACTTTTCTTGCCTTTGTGGGTGGGGTTTTTTCCCCCAAAATTCTGTAATTGAGAAAGTGTCAATTCAGAAGGATGACGATCTTTACTACCAGTGTTACTCTTCATCCCTTTCAAATATGGACAAAATGTAGAGGGCATTTTTTGTTTGTTTTAATATGGCAGTATTTCTTGATTCAGCTATATGGAAGCACATAGATTCATCTGTTTGTCACGTGCATATTGACATCTTCACTCAGGAGCATTGTGTATTCTGCATATAGACTGAAGTGATGCAATTCTTAAAGCAAGAATACAGACTGGTAAATCAGTATAGCATATATATTCCCAAGTCAGCCTTATTTAGCATTTCTCCATGGTCCCCTATGAATCTAATCCCAACTCCTTCAGTAGTCTTCATATTTATACTCACTCCTGCTTTGTTTGAGTTCAAATAAAAAGGGAAGTCTAAGAGTTGTGAAGCTTCATTAGTTTACTCAATGATTTTGAGATTAAGTCCGTGACTTTGAATTCTTTTACCCACTGCATGCATTTTGGTGTTTGCTTGTGCCTGTCTAAGTCTGAATTATTACATATTACTTCCAGAAATTTTGACTTAGAAATAGTATTTCTGGAAAAGTAGCAGTCTTTTTTCTTTGCCTTAAATATACAGAAAAAAAGGTGAATGCAGATGGACCCAAGGACAATGAGACAGCAGGTAGCTGAATAATAATGTATCTTTATTCAAGATACCACCTGGAAATCATCTTAAAATACAGTGGCATTATAAAGCAACCTTTACCTGGTTTACTTAGTTTTTTAATATATATAATTAATCTCCATCCCCCTTTAATTTGTTTTATATACTTACAAGGCTCAGATAAAATCAAAAAGTCCTTGGGTATTACGCTCAGCAAGACCCCGCTACATACCATGGATGGCAATCGAAGCTATCTACAAGATTACTGGTGACTGTCAAAAAAATGAAAGTGATAAATTCTGAAAACACTGCAGGTTGATTTACCAAACTTCATAAAATAAATAGGCTCACTGTGCAACCCAAGTATCACAGAAAAAATAATTGGAAAAGCAACATGGGGTGAAGCTATCATCACTGAGTATGAAAGCTATGTAGTAATGGCCCACCTCATGTGTAAACCAGAAATCTAAATAATTACATGGTAAATACATCCATCACTGAAGTCCAAATGGATCTTACAGACTTAAACAGCTACAGAAACAGAGTTCAGTAGTAATCAGAAAACATTCCAGGTAAGGCAGATATTCCTATTTTGATTGCAAATTCATCTGGTTCTCAATAATTGAAAAATAAACACAAAACAATTAAATTAATCATATTCAACACGAAATAAATTTGTTTGCAACCATACATCTCTTGCAAAGATGGAGTTTTTGGTAAGGGCATGTCTCTAGGGAACTGGAATGACAGCCCTTGTCTTGGAGTCCCAAGAGAGCTGCACAGTGGGACCTAGAATTCAGTAAAAACAGAAACAAAAGGAAACCACAGACCTGAATGATAATCAAAAGGCACAGAGTAAAGTTGCTACACCCTATTCAGGTTACAAAAATTCGTATGTGTATGTATTCAGAGCAGGAGGACCCGCACCGAAGTGCAAAGGGAGCTCTTGACAAGAGCACGTTATCACTGCATAAAAACCTCATTTATCTTAGCTTCACTGACTTGCCTGACAGCAGCAGGAGATGAAAATGCTCCAGAAATTTATCTTAATTTTAGTCTAGTATTTTTTCGCAGTGGGACTGCTTCTAGCACTAAATGTTGTCAGATTATGTCTTTCCTGCCCATCAAGAATTGTCTCTTTCCTTTTTGAAGCCATACCCCTCACCTACAATGTAACCTCGCCAACAGCTCAAATGAATTTCAAAGATCCCCAGTTCTTTGGGGTCCCACTTAATTGATGTGTGTTCTATAAAAAAATTTATACAGATGGATTACAAATGCTACGTGTACATAAACTGCAGTGCAGAAACACTCTACAAAGTTCTATGTAACCCCGGTACCTGTATTACACCTGGTAGCTTTCTCCCTGCTTTATGCCCACCAGTTTTCAAAGTGAATCCCTAACACAAGAACACCACAAGGCATGCCTGGCACATGTCCCACATAGCTAGAAGATGACAAATAGGGATGCATTCCAGGGTATGAGAGATGTGTACCACAACAGTTTAGACATGGGAACAATGAAATGCTGGTAGGTTTATGAGCATGTCTAATTTTATAATGAATTTTCCAGGATTAAGTGTTTACTTGGACTGGGAAGCACACCACGAATAAGCTATTGAACTGCTACTCTCCCAGTCTGAAGGACCAGGGATTATTCCTACCCTGTACTTTCATGTTTGATCCCTTCCAAGAACTAAGCTGCTGATTAGCACATCTCTTAGTGCTTTGGGGATTTCCAAAGATATAGAGGTGACACAAGGCTTGGTTGTTCATTTTTTGTTTTGTTTTGGGGTTTTTTCCACATGGTATTATATCCTGATGGCAGCAAGCATACTGGGTAGATAAGACATTAAATGACTGAATGTTCTGCTGTATTATGACAGATTCAGTGGTAGCCTTGAAAACATCCTCTGCATTTTTTTCACTCAAATCCAAGTATTTACTGCTGTGAATTAGCTCAATATAAAGATGTGTATTTCTGAAAGGCAAGCTCAGTTGCAAAGTTCCCACACTGAAGAAACAACACAGACATCCTGTGCCAGAGAGGCTAATTACCTGGACTTGCAGCCTCAAACTGCTGATGTACCTCAGCCTTTTTCACCTACCCTAAGCAAAGAAAGAAAACCCAGAACAATCAAGAAACCAAGCACTGTTTACATAGCTTTTTAGGGAAAAAAAATAAAGGAATAAAATTGATGTGTTATTTCCATAATAGTTTTCATTTGGAATAAAACACTAAAACACTACACTGCAGCAGACAAAAAAATTAGAAATTTGACTGTTTCTTATTTCAGTTCTTTCCTGTTGGTTTCCTTGCTTCTACAAGGGGAGCGTTCTTTTTGTTGTGTTTTAAAACACAAGAAGTTCACCTAATATCTGGCATGTCCTATGAGCAATAAACAGAAACATAGAATAAAAATTTCAAAATGGTGTTTGACAGACAAAATGTTGGGTTCTTTTCTTAAGGAGTACCTACAAAAATAAAGGGGCAGTGGAGCTGACAAAGATACTGAGAGCATTTCAAGCAAAGAAGATGAGCTGACAGCACATACAGACTAAGATTTCTGAAGGAAACAAATCACCACAATTACTTTTATTGGCAGGATATTCAGACTATTTTATTCTAATTCGTTTCTTCTGAAAAGTAGCTTGTTATTGAAGACTATGAGTAATTGCATTTTAAGCATTCCATGTAATATGGGTCCTAGGCAATTCCCAACTCAAAATGCACTGGCCTCCAAAAGTAGAGTGCAGATTCAAAAGAGCACAAACTACACTGCAACCCCAATGCAGAACTGCATGTTTCACCTCAGAAGAGAGGAAAATTTCAGGAGGACATACTTGACTGTCAGTAGATCACCAAAATACAGATATCTAGAGGAACAACAGCTAATGAACAAAAGCTATGTGTCCTGGTTTCACTGGGACAGAACCATAGACCAGCCATGGAGGGCCAGGCCATTAGTAGCCCCAGGGCAAATGGCAGCTTAAGTCAGGACAGCTGCCCCACACTGACTGAGAGGGGTGTCCCACACCACTTACATCATGCTCATCATCAAGGGGGAGATGGGCTGAAGGCAAGGAATTCTGCTTCCTGAGTATCCTCCTTCTTCACATGCTGCTCCCTCTGCTACTTGCAAGGACTAGTTTATATATTTTAAGTTGGTGATGGCATTAGATTTGCTATTTCATGAAATATTTATATTTCAACCAATAGGGCTTCTCTCATCTACCTGATTCCCTTTCTCAGCTGGGGATGGGTCATCAGAGGAAGGAGCAACTGGAATTTAGCCTTGGATATGGACTAAATGAAGACAGTATGGTATTTTCTTGTAGGGTATTTTCTTGTAGTTTTCCAGGTCTTAATGCATCCATATTGTGCAAAGAGACTATTACAAAGCCAGTTGGTACACCGTGCAAACACAGAGTGCCACAAAGGTGAAATACATGCATTGGAATGAGAAGAAATAAAGCCCTGTGATTAACTTACGATCTATTAATTCTGACCCCAGCAAGACTAATTAGTGTCTTCAAATTTTTAATTCCCATTACTATGTCTTCTTTGCATACCTGTGCTTCATCTTACTGGCAGCTTGCACAGTCATGTTTGCACATATTCCACATCATATTAGGCAAACTTGCTTGTAGATACTGCATTCTATCCTGTTCAAAAGGATACTGCATTTAGGTTGTCTGAAGGAGGTTGGATTCATGGTAATCACAAGTCTAAGGGGAGAATCCTCCAAGAGCAACTGAAAGGACTTCCAGTGCACTGTCCTTCATGACTGCTCAGGCAGTATCAGTATGATGAATCACCTGTTCTGGTGACATAGGGTCATGATTTTTGAATTATGCATGACTGCTAGTTTAATAAAACACTATAGCTAATACAGTTCTGAGAACAGAAAGATTACCATCCTCTGTAGGAAGGTACCGGTTTCAGGAAATGCTGAGAAAAACATTCTTGACTGGCATCCCCACAAAGCACAGAAAAAAGAAATAACCCAGTAGTTTACACATCTGTTAAAAGGGGAAAAGGATCACCCTGTTCAAAATACAAAGGCACAATAAAGAAGTAAATATTTTGCAGTATTATTAATATACCACTTTATAGGATAATTCTCCTTCTCTTATCCTATCCCATTTGACTATCCAGTTTTCTTTATCATTCAATAGTCCACATTTTCAGTAAATTCTATTGGCTTTATGTTGGTAATCTCAATTCAAAAGAGACAAGGAAGAATTAAGGGAGGTCACCAAGTGTCCTCCACAATTTGGAAGTTCTTTAAGATGAGTAAAGTTCTGAAGAACATGACAAAATAAACATGGTTGAAGTAGCTGGGTTTGTTCACCCTACAGAAAAGATGGCTTCTAAAACTTAAAAGGTAGTGGGTAGAGAAGATGGAGGTACACTGTGTAAAAGGATGCACAATGACACAAGCCAGAATCAAAAAGTAGAAAATTAATCAGTGGAAACACCATCTTGATATAAGGACAAAATATCCCCACTGTGAAATCTGCTGAACCTTGCAAAGCAGTTGCCAGAAGAGTGGTGCCATCTCCCTCACTGAAAATATTCAAGACTCACATTTACAGGGCTCTTGATAAACTAATCCCAGACCCTAGTTTCAACAGAGAAATGGATGAAATAAGCTTCAGAGGCATCTTCCAACGTAGACTTCTTTCATTACTCTGTGCAACTAAAACACTGAATTTCATGATGCATGATCCTCCCTTCAAAAGCTGACTACAAAAAAGCCACAGCAGGCTGTTTGCCACTCTTTTTGAATAGTTAGGAGCCATAAATATTAGACCATATGATTAGAAATGAATACCTGCTATACACATACGTACTTATAGACATTCCAAATCAGCTGCTAAACAAAACATGTTTTCTCTAAGGGACTCCCCATTGTGTCTAAGTTTTCTGAACAACTCATCATGCCTCTTTTACTTGGCATCAACATCTTCCACTGTATTGCTTTGATCAGTTGTAGCAGCTGTCCCCTGCATGCTCTGTTTCATTTGTGGTGGCGGGGACAGACCTGCAAGGAGAAGCCCCACCAAGCACCAGACCAGCAATGGAAGTTTCTGTATCTCCTCTTGGACCCTGAATAGTGAATGTCTCCTGGAATTCACACAAAGTAAGAGTGGAGGATGAGCAACAGAGGAGAAAGGAAGGGGTAGATGTAGCCTAAGGGCCATGATGGAGTTCAGAGCCAGCCATCCCCATCTGCCAGTGCTCATCAAGGGCAGTACGAGGACTCCAGGGAAAGCTGAGGAACCACAGCTAGATCTCCACTCAGCTCCTACCCTGTTACTTAGCAGACAGACATCAGAGAATTCATGGCTATTCCCAGAATAACAACCATGAAATCACATCTCAAATGCACAACGTGGTAGGGTCATTTTACATTAATTCTTTTAAGACTGAGGTCAGTAATAAAGGCCTCCATGGGATCTGTATAAGTCTCAAAGGAGAGTGAAATTTGTCCATATGGGAACAAGCAAGAAGAATAAAGAAGCAATTATTCTTAAAAATGCCACATGATATTATAAAGTAGCTGCAAAACCAACCTTTTGTGAGGCATTCACCATTTAAATAACCACCCTTATTAATCTCTGTACAATTTTTATTTTTTGAAAGTGCAAGTACAGTGACATATTCCAATGATTCTAATTAAAGGTTTAATTAGCTAAATTAAAAATAAAAAAAAAAAGTTACAAAAAAAAACCCCTAACAACCAACTAGAATGTGAAGAATGACACCCGGATGGGGTAAGCTGAACCATGTTTATGTGACTTTAATGTTTTGCAGCTGTACGTCAAGCTTGCAATACTGATGACTTTCATGAACACAATACTGGATCTGGCAATGCAATGATTTCTTGTAACATGGCAGTTTTCTAGATTAGATAACCCAAACCAATCTTTCTTGCTTGATCTAGAAATATCCATGGCTTTATACCAGTAAAAAGGGAAAAGCAAGTCCTTATTTTTCTTTTCATAGAATCATAGAATCATAGAATAGGCTGGGTTGGAAGGGACCTCAGAGATCATCGAGTCCAACCCTTTTACCCCACACATAAACATATGCTTTCTGATGCAAGCAGTATTCCAGTTACAATAGCTCAGACTAAACAGATGTTCTTATTGTACTCCAGTACAGCTTGGTAAACAGATCTGCAGAAACTGCAACTTTTCCCAAAGTAAACAGAAATTCTCTTACTGAAGTATTACCTACACTTGCAACTCAGAATTTTTTATTATTTAAAAAAAAAAAATAGTGAGGCATGCAATGCAGGTCTGGTTGAAAACATATCATGAAAGAAGTTTAAAGTTGAGCAAATGAACTAGCTAATAAAAACCACAAGGAAATAAAAAGGAAAATAGGAATAAAGGAAAATGAAAACTATTTTAATACATTAACTTGAATCAAAATGTATTATCCAGAAATGAAACAATTTACATTTTTAAATGTAAAGACAAATTTATTAAATATTATCAAGCTTTACTAGAAGAAACAATAAACACTTTCAAAACATCCAAGATTTATCAGATGTGTCTGGCAGAAACAATGTGGACTTTGTAGCCTCTCAAAGCTGGATGGATATTGTATTGCATGCACTTCTTATTAGTGATTTTCTCTAGTAGATGATAATTTAGATTTATGCACATGAAGAATTTTGTAATTCTTCAGTAATGTTGCTTCAATACCTTGGTAAATGTATAGCAGCAGCTATTATATATGTTTATAAATTCAATGCAAGTAACACTTCAAACTATTTTTGTGAATACATATATTTTTAAGATGATGTCTCAGGGACTGGTAAATAAGAACAAAACTCCATCAGTCTTTTTAGTCTTGTTTCCTGGAAAATAGTCCTTTCAAATTGTTCTTTGATATGTCCTACACTTCTATTTATGCTTTATCCTATTACATGTCAATAAAACATAAGGTGAAAGAAATCGTAACACTAAATAGGTGTTATGCCACTCCTGCAAAGTGGGATGTTCTTACTTACTAAGTTGCACATGACAAAACCAACATTTAGCTCTGAGAAATCCAGCTGACAGATAAAATTCTCTGGTGCAAAGCTACCTTCCATATTTTCTTTTTATGCACCATACTTCTAATTATCAATTACTCCTACAGATATTAACTGTGTACTTCAAAGATCTATATTGTCTGTACACAGACTAATAAATCACTTATTAGCAATTATGTTTGAGCAATCATTTCCTTAATTATAATAAATCATCTCTAAAAGTTTCATTAGATTTTCAAGCTTTTTGTCTTTTTGCTCTTTGATAATGCTTCTCTCTGAGAAATGTGCATGAGCATTGTTTTTCACTCAGTTCCAGAACTTAATTATCTTGAGTACTTTCTCCCATAAAAAAGATATTTTTTCCCCTGAAAACATATTTCTAAAGTCCACAGTGACAAAAGCTATACGTAAAGACTTCCTGTATGATCTATGAAAAAAAAGGAGAGCATTACTAACTGATGATGCTAATTGCCAGATGACTGTGCAGACACACGGAGACATAACAGCATCTGAATTCAGAATACTAATTACATATGTTATTTCACTCATATATATATAATATAGGCAGTATATTTCCATACAGAACCTATTATTAGCAGTTTTACTAAATCAATGTGCCATTTGCATACCTCATTAATTTGCAAATTATGTAGGGTGCTTATGTGTGGAAAATATATATTGCCTATCGAACATTTAACTCAGTGAAGTTTCACCAACCTTTACCATTATTACTTAACATAAAGTTGATATTACAGTAATCATTTAAAATGTCAAGGTTTTCTGCAGTTTTATTTTCAAATGTAGTGGTTTTTCGTAATTACTGATGAAATTCTCACATAGCTTTGCACTTTGTTTTCACATCAACTTATCTGCATAAGAAATTGTAAGATCTCTCCTTGTTTTAAACTAATTAGTTATTACTGTTACATATTTTTTACATAGTCTTGAAAAAAAATCTTCTGAAAGGACTGCTGGGTTGGAAGGAGTTCAAATTCCTTCTGAAATGCTGTGGAAAGCAACAGGATTTAACCCTGTGCAAAGTAAGAACTTGTTTATGTGTTTTGCAAACAAAAATTAGGCTAATTTTGTGGTTGAAGACAAGCATTTAAACATGCAGTTCAACCAATGCCCAAAAGAATATGTAACATTTCAGTGCACTTTGGCACTGCTAATGAAGACTGATTTTACTATAGAATATTTTAGCACATGTGTAAGAGACCAGCGATTAATAACTAAAAGTATGAACACTGTGAAGATGCCGTTCCATCCCATTAGCTGGCTCATTACTCATGAAACCAACTCATCCTCACTCAATATACTACAGCAACTATAAACTACTCCAGCATTTTTGTCCTCAGTGGATGGCTCTCACTGACTGATGATGTGCTGGTACTACCTAAGCAACAGCATACTTGCTGTATGGTAACTTTTGTGATGCAGAGATGTGGCTTTGATAGAAACTCTAAAGCTAGTATCCAAGGTCTGTGACACTGCATAGATCATTTCTTCTACAACAGTTTTAAACTCCTGCAATGTCTGAATTCCTGATGTAATGCTGAAGTCGTTTCCAATAACAGACCATGTAATTTCTGTAAAAAGTAATACAATTCCATACAATATATTTTACTGACATTGTTTTATTTCAAAATTATATGCAAAACCTTTAGCGATTTTTTTCTCTTAAAGAAAATAATATTTTCACACATTTCGGGGGACTGCAAAAGCAGTTTTGATGAACATTTCAAATAATATTTCAAGTGACATTTTCAGTAAAAGCATTTCTACCTGAAAATATTTAGCCAAATCTAATCAAAGCACAACTGGCTGTGATATAAAGTCAGTTCAGAGGCCATACATATGACAGGCACTGAAGCTACTGAATCAGTACTAATGTGCTAAATTTGAGGCATTATATTCATATAATTACATTCGTACACAGACATAAATATTATCTGTTAAAATTAGAAATTAATTTTAATTAATGTATTGTTCATTTATGTTTTATTTATTTATGTATTACTTGTTAGTAATAAAATATTTTTTTAAATTATATAAATGTGATAGATAACTCTACAAATTAAGTCTTCATTACCTGAGAGGTAATCACTCCACATGGTGTGCTGTTTCTTCAAATCCTAACATCTTGAAGAAAATGGGAACATATAAATTTAGAAACACTGTCAACACTTAAAATTACTGGTTATCACAGCACAATGTTAATACATTTCAGTGGAGTAAAAATGGAAATCCTAAAGAGAGTGATGAATAGCTGCTGTAACACTGCCAAAAGACCAGAAGGAACCACTTACAAGAGGCTTACTGATGTAGGAGGGATTTTGCAAATATTTATTTAATATTTCTGTGGAAGAGAACATATACTGATGTCTCTGTTACAGTTCTGAGAATGCCTACTGGAAGTGAATTGAGCAGACAAATATGAAACAGAAGGTAACAAAACAAGTGTAGATCTACAGATTTAACTCTTGAAGCCCAATCATGATCTCTTATGACACCCACCATGTTCACCAATGAGAATGCTGCAAGTGTTCTGAATGGAGAATGATCTACAAATCAACACATGACAGAAAGAAACTAAAAAGGAAATTGAAAAATGTTTCTTAAAATGCAAAGAGCACAGTAATTTGAAAATTCATACTACTTGGTAAATAGTATATTGTTTATTTTTACAGACTGGCATACAAGCTAAACATGTTTAAATACTTTGCTATAAAAGTCTATTTTTAGTACACTTTTTGCTACATATTTAAAATTATTTTTATATATGCATCTATATATACAGAAGTGTATGTGCAAAATAAGACATGTTTCTTAAGCAAATATAGGGTAGAACAAAAATACCTGACACACAGCCAACACTGCAGAAATACTTCTATGGCTTCTGCTGCAAATTCTTTCTTTCTGAGACAGGCATGCAAAGGCATTAAGTGTCTAACATGTAAAATTAGGTATTATGTCAGTCCCCAGTACTCTGACTATAAATATATTATGTTTCAATCTAGAAATAGAGCAAATAACAAAATGTTGTCACATCTTCATGTGCAGTATAGCTCCAACAAAGTATGTGTATGACCACTATAATGACAAGATGTGAATCTGTCACATTCTGTATTCAACCTTAAATAGCTTGTAAAACAGATATAACATTAGTCTAATTTGATACCAGTCAAGAAAGCAAGGAATAAGAATATCAAAACACACGTACAAAATTACTTAAAACTATTTAATGCAGTAGGAAATAGATAAACACAAGGAAAAGAAATTATGAATGTGAGGATCTCTACCAAAGTGACTGACCAGAATTTTTAGAGTACAATACTCTCTGCTCACTGAAATACACAAAACCGGTAGATGAGTATAAATAATTCTGCCTAGGCTCATAATGCATGGCTTCTCCTATGGAAACCTGGGAGACTCTATGATCTTTTTTTTGTTTCTGGGTTGGTCAGTTGGTTGGTTGAGTTTTGGGAAAATTGCTCTTGGTTCCTTAATGGAAAGAAACAATGGTCCTTCCAATTTCATTTCCTTGAGCTCTTCTACTGCAAATCAATTCACACACTCCAAATTGATCTCACAAGTTCCATGTGGTCCTACCACTCTGATGAATTTAAAAGTGTAACTTAAACCACCACCCCAGGGGACAAACAAACTCAAGTGAGCATCTTTAGAACATAGTATTTCAGTCACTGCAATCACACAACTACCTAACCAGTCCTCAAGCGTACTAAGTGGTAAAAAACTTTATAGAAAAAAAAAGTAAGTACGGAAGAGAGATTATTAATCACTCTATTATTTAATATTGATTAGTGTAATGTATTAGATTTTATTAATATACTAATAATATTAAGTGTCATGCAATTCCGTTTTCTCTGACTTTGAGCACAGCATTTTCACAATCCTGTTTTATGTTAAGTTCTCAGTAATGAAAGTTATCACCCAGTAATTCAGTAGGAGTTTTTTCATATTTAAAGCTAAGTACATGTGATATCCAACTAAGTATGAAAGGACTTCCAGAGAGTCCTCTCTTTGGAAATACATTACAGAAACATCCTCACTGAAAAACAAACGATAAATTAATTGGAACCTTATCTTGAAAGAAAAGTGTCATGTATGCACACTTGGTAAAAAGGTCCTAATTTTGAACATTTCACAAAGCTTCCTGTTATGAATAGTTCATCCTCCTGAACAGGGATGGTCACCTGTCTAAAACCAGGTCCAACCTCAGAAGCAGTTTCAACTAGCCAACAAAAATACTGATGAGCTGGCAAATCAATAAAATAGAGGATATTGGTGGCACATGTAATAGTGGAAGCAGCGGAGGCAGAGTGACCTTGTCTAAATCTCACAGGGCCGTCTAAAAGCAGCATGTTGCCAAATTGCATGCTCTGGTCTTTGCCTTGAACTGTTCTAAAGATGCGAGCATTCTCTGCCTCACCGTTAACAAATTTCTCTATAGGCATCAGCACATCATCTCTGCTTTCGTTTTTCTACCTATGTATGAAGAATGGAGCATTCAAAGTGAATGCAGTGCTGGGGAATGGTCAGAAGTTTTCTTACTTGATGGGTCAGATCCATCTGATGTATAAATCTCTACATGCTTCACAGACAGGTAAATAAGATTATGCTGCTCTGTTTTTTCTTCCTTATTTCTAGCTGCTGACCTTCACTAAAACTCTGTAAACTAGAGTGAAGACATCCCTCAAGAGTCAGTTGCTCTAGTTCTCCCAGAATATATTTGCAGAGAAGGGGCAGGTGGCCCACACAGCAGTCTGGATGAGGTGTGCTCAACCGTATAAACATTTGAGAACCCTCATGCTCACAAAATTGAATGGGAGTTGGCAGATATGACGGAGTGTATTATGTACCTTATTCTCATAGCCTGGGAGCATTTAAAACTGATTAGTTATCCATTGCAAATACATAAAAGGACTTGGAAGACATGGACTTTGCCAAAGAAACAATATCCTGTGTAAAGGACACTGACTTTGCTTAGGTAGCCTAGTCTGATTCTTCCAAGTCAATCATATGTTCAAAGAGCTAAGAAATACTGGGTGTGAACTGTTTTCTGTTATGAATTATCAGGAAGCAATCCATATTTTGTTTCACACAGAATTGTCACATTTGGATTCTTTATAGAGAGGGTGATCAGGCATTGGAATGGGCTGCCCAGGGAGGTGGTGGATTCTCAGTCCCTGGAGGTTTTTAAGAAGAGACTGGATGTGGCACTCAGTGCCATGGTCTGGTAACCATCGTGGTAGTGGATCAAGGGTTGGACTTTATGATCTCAGAGGTCCCTTCCAACCCAGCTGATTCCATGATTCTATTCCATGATTCTACGAAAAGACCTCTACGATCACTGCATTCAACTGTCAACATCCCCTCCTAAATAAAATAAAGTATATGTATCAATATCTATATCACTAGGCCCACTAGACATGTCCTGAAGTGCCTCATCTACACAGCTTTTAAATACTTCAGGTGACGGCAATTCCACCACCTCCCTGGGAAGTCCATTCCAATGCCTAACTAGTCTTTCAGAAAAGAAATTCTTGCTCAGATCTAGTCTAAACCCCTCCTGGTGCAACATCATGCCATTTCCTCTAGTTCCTATCATTAATCACTTGATAGAAGTGGCCAGCACTCACCTCCCTGTCATCTTCTTTTAGGTAGTTACAGAGAGCAGTAAGGGCTCCTCTCAGCATCATCTTCTCCAAACTAAACATTCTCAGTTCCCTTAGCCTGCCCTCACAGGACTTCTTCTCCAGACCCTTCACCAGCTTGGCTGCCCTTCTGTGAACTCAATCCAGCAGCAAAATGTCTTTCTTGTAGTGAGAGCCCAGAACTATCACATATTTCTAAAAACACTCTACCCTACACATTTGAGGTAGAACACTGAAGAGGAAGCATGTCAAGCCCTTCATCGTTTTTTAAATAACAGCATCCTTCCAGCAATCAACATGAGCATGAAAAACAAGAGCTTCTGCTGCCCTTGAGGTACTGTGTGTAAAATATGGGCTAGAAAATTTCAGAGTTAATGGAGTTCAAAGAAGTCAGAGCTTTTGTTTTTCAAAATATTTCAGGAAATGTAGTATCTTCCTGTAGAAGCACCTCAAATGTCACTGGCATAAGGAATGAGCTATTTCCAATATGGCTAGGCAGACCAGACTCCAATTTTTTCTCAGTACTCATAGTAGTATTACAATTAAGTTATTCAGCACAACTAAAGTGGATCTTTGAGATATATATATATATATATAGCTATTCATGGCAATGAACACTTTAGCACTGCTGTCTTGAAAAAATGTATGTGTTCAAATCTGAGGGATGAGCACCTTCCCAAACTATCACTACATAAGGAAACATGGACTGGAACATGAATTTTAATTATTCTATATGATTCCTGCAGAGATCCTATTCATAAATTGAAAGATTAGAACAATGTTCAGTGTATTTTGATTGACATGATGTTACCCAGCTTTTGTTTACTCAACTATGTGTATCCTCTGTTCTTACCAGTTTCCATTCTTCCTTTCATTCTGACTCAAATGTCCCATCACTCTTACTGCCATTCTTTTTGGGCTGCATTGAAATCAGACTTGTTCCAAACACTTTTAAGCCTGCGTTAAGCACCAGTACACTGCTTTTCAAACAGAAAAAAAGGTTTTCTCTCTCTGGTTTGTGTCTCTCACCATTTTTTATTTAAGTTTTACCCATGTTGCTATTATGCCCTTTACAATATAGTTTTTATTGATTTTTTACAGACATTTCTTGTCAAATAACAGTTGTAATGACATTTACTTTATCCGAATACAAAATCTCTGAACTGTTGCGATACATGAAATTGCAATGTACTTTAAAGAAAAAGTGTTTATTATAAAAAAAATCTCTGCAAACAAGACTAACAGATAGGTTTCTAGTCTGTTAAACTTCCAAATTTACCATCAGATATTAAACCACATTCTGCTACGTTGTATTCATTTAGCAGAATACTCACAAGAAAACATACAAGAATATGCTCATCACCAAACATTATGTATATATTGTATATATGGGCATACTACATACTTCAACAAGATTACTACACTCTGCAGCCTTCTTTATAAAAGCAACAGATATGCAGAGACTTCTTCAGAGCTTAAGGATGAGTTTAATTTAGGTGTTCTGAACTGCCCAACTACAGAACCCTACACTTATTGTATGCAAAATCTGAGATGAGGGTCTTGATCTAGGCATCTAAATACCTCCATAATCACACTTAGTAATGCTAAAGAACTTTTAAACAAATTTATATCTTTAATATGGTATACAAAAGTACTTGAGCTAGGGATATTGTAATTTCTGAAGCAGGAACAAATTTAGCTAAGTGCAGTTAACACATTATGTTGCTCTGAAGGAGCAAAGGCCTCTTTCCTGACTTAACTTAAATTGTGAATTAGATTTATATGATTCTCCAGTTGTAAAATCCCAAGTACTGTGTTAATGAAGTCCTAAAGCAGAACACAGCCCAGATGGTGCCTAACACAAAATGCCTACAAAGGTGCTTTTTGGTGTTTCTATTTGACACAAATACTGTGTATATTACGTTTGTTTCTTGACAAGCCAACAAAAAGAGCACTGATTCTATTGTTCATTGATTTATCCTTTCAGCAAAGCAATTAATGTTTGCAGCCAAATTCTCAGCTGGTCTCTGTTAAGGGTAGTGGGATGCACACCTTATCAGGATGGGTACAACATACATATTACATAGATTACTATCATCAATAAGCCAACAGGACTTCATCACCTTGGTCTCCTCAGTTGTTTCCCTTTAAAAACAACTGATGCAATAGAAGGTGTTACCTTTTTCCTGTGCATTTCTTCTTAGGGTGTCAAATATAGGAAGACGTTTAGACACCGGGGTCTGTTACAATTCCTTCTACTTTCTTGATCTAAAGGTACTAATTTCACTCTCACTTTGTCTTTGCTACACTGTAAGCCAACACCACTAACTTGTTTTGTGTTAAGTAGACACCTACATTAAGTAGACACCTACACCACCTGCAAATTTTTAAGTTCTTACTACATGGACATGACATACTGATGTCTCCCAGACCTTTCATTTGTTTCCATTAGACCTCTAGAAATAACATCGTTATTCCCAAAATGACACTCCACTGTATATCCTGAGACAACAAAAGGACTCCAAGAAAGTGGAAGCTCCAGTCCTTCCTGTTCTGTCTGCAGGAGATCTGAACACTTTCTTTGTTGTCATCTTTTGACTTTGAGGAACTAAAGCAGGAGGGCCTTCAGTCTCTGAGAGGGGTGGAACACAGAGGGGTCTCTTCCCTCCTATTTCCTGTCCATACTCTATAAAGTTGAGGCAGACTATCTATTCGGAGCTTGGAAGAGTCATGGAATCCCCCTCCTGAGTCAGCTCTGCCCCAAGGGGCTCTCAGTCACCTGTCCCCTCTGCCATTGAGATCAGGTTGTAAATATATATTTGTATATATTTGTATTTTTGTTACTTTAAGCCTTCTGTTATTGCCTTTCTCCTGTGCTGGTAAATCTGTCCCCAGTTGTTTTCAATTTTCAACTTCAAGTCTCCACTCTTTATTCCCCTTTTTTATTCCCTTTGCTGAGCAGGGTTGGGGGTGATATAGAGTAATTTTGTCCTTCAGTTTGTGGTCTGCCCAAACTGCTAAGCTGTGACATTAGTGTTCACCATGACAACATAAAGTATTCACCATCCTCTTCTTACAGTAAATTGGCAAAATATCTATTTGTCAATACTGGAAGGAAGCACACAAGACTTTGGAAATTAAAGACTGAATGGACTTAGATTGTAGAAAAAATATCCCCCAAAACCCCTCACTTTCAAATTCAGAAAACTTCACATTAAAACACCAGCATATTAAATTGACTTGGTAAAATCTGTAACCTAATTTTATTCCAAAAAAATTAGAAGCCTCTGATGCAGTTAAAGTGAACTGAAAGAATATTGGCCCTTACGGAGAAAGACTGGGAAAAACTAGTTTTATTTAAATGAAAAAGAAACAACACCCAACAAAAAACAAACAAGAAACCCTTAAAACACCTTAAAAAAAAACACCAAAAATGAGAAAACAGAAAAAAAAAGAAGTATCTTTACTGTATCTTTTCATTACACAAACGAGACTGATGAGTAACAGAACATTTGGCCTAAATCACTGACAGTGCAACTACTCTGGACAATTTCTTAGACTTTACATCTTATCCAAAGTAAAACATTGTTTAATGGTTAAACTTGCTTTATTTTTTACTGGAAAAGTTGTGCTGCTTAGCATTTGAGGTATCTGTTGCACCAGTAAAATCAGAACCTACCTAATATAGCAGAGGTAAGATTTTTCTTTTGAACAAGGGCATGACCGCCAAGCATTTACCTCTCTTTATTGACCATTTCTTCCTCAGAGTTTTCCACATCATTAGGCTGTCAAAGAGCAAATTTATGTTCTTTACAGATTAAATTGTAGCTACAACCACTGAGCAAGATTCTTGCTCTCAACATAATAAAAATACATCAAAAGAAAACACAGATTGACCACTACTCATCAGTCTTGCTGAATAATAAACATGTTATTTTATTCTCAACAGATATGACAAGAAAAATACTATTCCACCAGCGCTGATTGATTCCAATCAGCGTTAAGACCTTTTAAGACAGTCTGTAAGCCATTTTTATGTATGATTTGCTTCGTTGTGTCTTATTTTGTAAAGAAAGAAATTATTTCACTACAAATATGAAATATACAGCAGAGTTTTTCATAGACTGGACAAAAGCCAGAAAATAATTTCACAAAGGTTTTACTTCCTGATAAAAACCAAAAACAATCTTTCATTAGAAGAAACTGAGAATTTTAAAGCATTACAAAAGCGTCAGAGAATAATCACTAATCATACAATTCCACTTTAACATATATCTAAATGAATCTCATTAAATTCAAATTCATTCATTACTAAATCAGAGTATGGCCTGCAAATGATCTCACAAAACACCGTGGAGTTAAAGCTTTCACATGAGACTTTAAAACCTTACTGACCTGTTGCATCATTGCACAGGCAACAGTGAAACAAAACCTACATTCACCCTACACTATTTATATTTTATTATCTCTGTTCTTCTGGATAATATATGGATATTGCAACTTTCCTATGAGATCTTATTTATGTACCATCAAATCTCACAACATAATCCAGTTATAAACTGAAAGCATTACAAAATCTCTTCTCACAACATAATCTTATCAGTGGTCTCATGGGTGCTTCATCACCCTTGAATCACAGTGTCATCACCTTTCAACTACAAGCTGAATAATGGAAAAACTCCTCTATAATTTGCTCCTCAATGCATACTACTTGCATTCTGTAACAGTCAAAACAACTCCCTAAGGACTTTTCAGACTGTCTGCATTACAACGAGCCTAACATTTTTTGGTAGTTTGAAGTGCTATATTCCTTAAATATGCAGAAAACATTAGGTTTTGTTTAATCTCCATTTTGCAGAGCACACTTCAAATGACATTATGATCCTTTGAAGTGCAGGGCACTTTTGAAACAGCTGAGTGCCAAACCAGAAAAGCTAAGCTTGAAAGTAATGCTCATCTTATCTTTTCACAGTTCTGCTATTGTTGAGGGTAGATTGAGATAGGAAGCAGTGATGATATACAAGCTGAAACCAGACAGTTTCTCCATATTTAGAAGCTTATTCTCAATACAAACCAACACAAAATAACCTCTCTCCCCACACAGCTCCACCCCACCCCCCCAGTCCTGCACCTCCCCCAAAAAAACAAAACCGAAAGCTGCATCAAACAAATGAAGATAAAGGAAGACCAGATGGGGCCTGGCTTTGTCCTCATCTCAGGGACAAGAATAGGCAAAGCAATATGGACATACACGGGTCAGCCTATAGGGCAGCACCTCAGCACTGAATTTCATGCAGTAGAGGTCCCATTTCCTTTGCTGTCCTAGAAAGTTCTGCAGAATGAAGGTCATGGCTCCACCTCATCCCTTTCAAGCTTTCTCACAAAATAAAAAATTGCAAGTGAAATCTCATCCAGTGGCAAAGCAGCAAGGGCACTTTCTCATAAGAAGGAAGATAACCCCTCCACTGAGCATCTGTGCCAGAGCAGATCAACTGAAACCTGGGAGGAGAGGTGGTAACAACATTTTGTATTACAGGGATGCTCAAAGCACTCCAGTTATGAGTTAGTCATCAGTCTGGAAGATATTGCCCTTTCCCTGCTAATTCACACACACAAAAAGCTTAATATTCAATTTATTCCATTAATTCATGGGCACGAGGATGTTTATGCAGTCACACAACGCTGAAATCAAATGTTTGCTACTTCACTGGAAACGTATTCAGGATTACCTAAACATGGGCAACAGGCAAAACAAAGCCATTTAGATGGGAACTGTCAGTTCTTTCTTCCTTTCTGAAATTAAGATCGGGTTTCTATTACATGTCATGGAAGCAGGAGAACACCTGTTTTTTGTATTCTGTTGTTCAATAAAGAAATTAATGGTGTTATGAAACGTGGTGCCTCAACCCACAGCTGAGCATCAGAGCCTTAATGATAACATATGCCACTATGATTAAGCAGTTTTAGCAGCAAAAGTCATCCTTGGCTGGGTTGGACTGGTGAAATTTATGATCAGTTTATGATCAATTTATGATCAAATTATCCAATTGTTATTAATTAATACTTAATTATCCATTAACTTGATTACCTGAGATACTGTCGTTGCACTGGTGTCAGTCTCATGGTAAAATATTTCAGATATTGTTTCTGATGGTTTTTACTTGGTCACTTGCTGTGGTTCATTACTTACTTATGAGAAACCAATGACTTAATTGAATCTCTAAAAACTGAGGGTTCCTGACAATTATTTAATGAAAGAGATAGGAGAAAATAATTCTCTGATACCAAAGCTAAAGGCTACATAATAAGTGGCAAATGCAAAGAGCTACATGTTCAAAAATCTAGGAAGGTAAAGAACTCTAAATATATATATTTTCTGAACATTTAATTAACTAAATACTACAAACACATCATGAAGTATACTTATTTCTTCATGAGTTAAGCATTTGCTGGAAGCAAAAAGTAAAAACATGATTCCAGAAAGAAACTTTTGTGGACTAAACAGCAAAATCAACTGTAAAATCTAAAAAACATTCCCAGAGAAGCTTCCTCTGACCAGACATAGCCCCCACACAGAACTCCATGCAAGAGGTTTGCAAGATGTCAGAAAAGCAATCCTACACTCCTCTTTTCTCATTTTCTCCCAGGGAAAATCACCACTCAACTGACAAACATTTCTAGCCAAAGCAAAAACAGGACATGCTTTAAAACAGTAGGAAATTAATCTCAAGAGCCAGTTTAAAACCAACAAAAAATAGCTGAAGCCTTGTCTGTTGGGAAGTGCCTCAAAAATCTAACTACAAATTGGAGCTGACAATAAAATCAATTCATGACTATGAAGAACTCCATTGGTGGATAGATGTATTTGATTTTTATTTCCTGAATTGCCACATTACTTTCCAGGGGATTTCTGAATGAGCTTGCTAGTCTCCATGTACTGACCTAAAATGAGTCAAGTTCCAGAGTTAGTCATTTATTGTAACTCAAGGCTCTTCTAAATGGATTTTAAACCATTGTTCCTTACAAAGCCCTCTTCTGGAATAACTTTAGCTCTTGCGGTGTTTCCACTTCAGAATGTTATGGGGAAAATTTGTTATTATTGTGCAGTCTCATTAATTTAAAAAAAAAAAAAAAATCTGTTTTCAACTTTATTATCAGAATACAAGTATGGAAATATAATTAAAACAGAAAGCATGCACTGAAACAAATATAGATACAAAACCATGTATAAGAAAGCAAAATGGAGAATCCATATTTTTGATCTGTCTCACTTTAAAATACATCCACGTGTGGTAAATAATTCATGAGCTTTCACAAAAACAAAGACTAACTACTACTTGTGTGATGCAACTAAGGGCACCTGTCATTATTTTAGAGCATAGAGAGCTGAGACAGATTAACTGTTTAAGCCAACAAAACCCAGTTCTCCTCTCATAACTGTGGACACAGGTTTAGAGATCAGGTCCCAGTTAGCCCTCTTTCTTGCTGAACTCTGCCAACCCATTCTTGCTCTCCCTGCTCACTTTCCCCAGCTCACCCAGCCCAGTTCAGCCTCTCTCAGTTTCTTTTAGTGCTTCTTTCTCCAGACACTCACCAGTCCTGTCCTGACTTTTTCATTTGCTTATAGCTGCAACCTGCTTTAATATCTGTGCCAGGCTCCAGCAGCTAAACTTGGGCATAGCTCACTTTTCACTTTTTTTTTTTTTCCTTGTGTAAATGGGAGACAAGGAAGCTGAGGGAGGAAGATAATATCTGAAGCTAATCTAGCATGACAAATAGAACAGTTTAGCCGAAATACTGAGAAGAACATAGCAAAGCAACTTCTGAATGCTGGAAAAGACCTCCTGAATCAAGTTCATTCATCCACAAATAATAAAAAAAAATTTTAAAACTCTGTTCATTTAGTAATAAATGACTACTCAAAGCAGTTTCAGCTGTCTTGTTTGTCTTGGCCAAACAAGCTGATACAGACTTAGCTCATCTTGTTCGGACAACAAAAGATCTCAGTATACTTTTTGAGTTATATTTCAGGTCTGTAGTACATTTTAATGTACTCCATGCTCCAGTTCACAAGTTTGTTTCTTTCCAAATATTTATATCCTTAGATTGCATTAGAAACTCTGATCTCTCTTTTATTTTTCAGCTTACTCCACTACTTTAAACAGGACATTGTTTCCAACAGTTCGCAACTTTACATACCAGATACCCTACAGCACATTTTCTTGTCATTTGGTTTTAAGTCCATATACTTAAGTTCATTACTCATTTTCCATTCTTTAATCCTAAATTATCTGCTTCTAATAGTAGCAGATACTATCAGGTATTTTCTAAAAGTACCTGAAAAAGCAAAAAAGTGTTTTGCTCTCATACTGAAAAACTGTCCATAAACTAGTAAAAATGAGGCCAGATCAGCAAAACCTTGCACCTGTTCAACACAAGATTAAAGCAGCAGTTCAGCATGTTTAGCTCACTTCAGAGATGCTAAGTGACACTTTAATTCTAGATGGTAAAAATACCAAAATAAGGATGTTTTGGCATACATCAGGTTGAATTCATTTTCTTTAACACATAAGTATTTACCTGGATTACTGCCTTCCCTATAAAAACTGTCAAAAAAAGCATACCAATGCTGCTGACAGCCAGTTACAAAGGAGTCAGTTTTATGAACTATACCAAGATAAATGAAACAAGTGTATCCAAACGAGGTCTGTAAGATGCATTCACATTTTGTACACATATATCACACACACACACACACAAAAAAGAAATCTTAGCAAAGCTTATTCAAGTGTACTTCAGAATCAAAAAATGAAGTGTTAGTGTTTCACCAAGGGACATTCAGATAAGTATTTAAGTGGGGGATATTCAACTGATGTTTGCAACCTCATTTCACTGTTTCCATTCAGTGTGGTTCCATGACTTATTTTACCAGCCACAAGTGATGTTGCAACTCACCGTGTGGAAAGCATATAAGAATTCCAATTAATTTGTTAGAACCCTACAACGTGTTCAGTGAATGCTACGACACTTGGTGCTATACAGGTACATCACCATGTTAATCAAATGTCTTGTGACATACAAGTCCAAAGTGGAGCAAAAGGTAATGCTTAGTGGTTTTAAATTGTGGTTTGAAAAAAGTGGTTGAATTTGCAGTCTTAGGAGCTTTAGATTTTCATTTAAAACAAAAAGACAAAGCCTAAAGGAATACTGTATCTACAGAGGAAAAGAAAATCAGACATTTCTTTATTTCTAGCATATGGTAACAAAAGGAAGGTAGCCAATATTTTTGCTTCATCCTAGTTTCTGCTATCTAGATGGGATAAATTGGAAGGGGCAATGCACTTTCTGGGAGATGTCTGTGAAGAAGAAACATCATTTTTATCTGCTTTTCCTACCAGCCAAAAAATATAATTTGACTTCCTAGGTGTCAGAGGCTGTGTTAATATACATTTCATGGTTGGAGAAACATGTTGAAATGTTTGAAAATGTTGAAAACATGAAAATATTGTTATCATCAGTACAACTCAGTTTCACCCCAAAGATACAAGGTTTCTAAAAACTGTAACCTTAAACAAACTAAGTAAAATAAATTCATAAGTTTATATTACCGATATGCTTGAAGAAATTTTCAACAAATAAGTAATATATTTTGATATTCTGAAATGAGCATGAAGGATGATTTTTATTTCTTTTCAAAGTACTACAATGAAAAAAGTAGAAGGTTTGGGATTTTTTAAAATATTTATCTCCCTCTCTGGTGCTGTATTCAGATGAGTTCTGATTATTTACAAGTAGAGGAACAAAAATCAAAGCAGTGAATGCTTAAGTAGAGCATGTTTCTACCCTTTTCTCATAGAACTATTATTAGAAACAAAAAAAGGAAGGTAAAGGTTCACTCTCAATGCATAACTTAAAAGCAGAAAAAAGCCAACAACAAAACATCACTGTGGGAGCTACAGGGATGCTACGTAATTGTTAAGATAGACTTATTTGGAAATTGAAATATGATAGCCATTTTCCTGATGAACACACATGGTTTTTGTGCAGAGAATCCATCTCACATGGAATGTGGTCTTGGAAATCCCCCAAATGCCAGAAACAGTCAGATATGCTCCACAGGCTTCTTACCTGCAGACAAACTGGGGTTCAACCTACACCACAACCTGTGCTGATCTGTGCTGGGCAAATGTGGATATAAACAGAAAGAATTATGAACTTCAACAGTCCTACCTGTAAACTGGACTAATTAATTAACTGTCCCAAAAGGAAAATCCTGAGATCTTGGAATACACAGATTAAGCCATCTGGAGCAGAAACAGATGAAGATTATGGAATTATAAAGGGTTTGCAGGGTTTTGTATATCTTTTCTCTCTCTCTCTTTTTTTTTTTTTTTCCCCTTAGGATATACCCTCTGATGGTGTTAATTACTCAGAAGAGTGGTGATTTATAAAGAGCTTTGTTTATCAATACTGGCAGCATTTCTTAATAGCCACCTCATTGACAACTGTTGTACATCCTTTGGTGTTACTCTTAGTGTTTCTTCTTTGCAATGTTATCAGTGAGTGTTCAAGGTAAAATACTGTAAGCAGGCAGGTGTGGCTACCAGTTTCAGTGACCAACCATGGAGAAACTGTTCATGGAAGAATGCGGCTGACATAAAACACTCAGAAGGTGGTTTCTCTTCAGGCAGAGGGAGAGCAGCCCATACCAAGGCACACGCAGTAGAACTATCGGTAGCAAGAGTTAGGTAAAATGTTCTGAAGAATGAAAATTAAATACATTTTGTTTAAAAATGGGCTTCAGTGGGCAAGATATAGATATAAGTTTAAAAGGAAGAAAAAATGAAATATGAAAGTCATAGCAGTGTGCAAAGATTCACTTTTTTTGTTGAAAAAGAAATACTCTTGATATGCGAAAACATGTGGAAGAAAAATAATGTCAACATTTTCTTTGATTCCTGAAGTTATCTGAATTTCCAGAAGCTGCAAATATCTCCTTATGTTCTTCTTTGTCATTGTAAAGATAATACAGTTTCCAGTTTTTAAAAGCTCCATTTTTTTAAAAGGTCCTCTGTCTTCTACAGTAGATGAACTGACACACCACAAAATACTCTGGAAAAAAGGACAAGCAACCACCCTCCTAGAACAGGCTTTGGGCACACTTTCTCTGGCTGAGCAGCACATTCAAAACTCCAACATGCTCCTGTAATGTGTGAGCAGAGCAGAGCAAGAGCTCAGGGCTGTGAGAAAAGGAGGAAAAGAATGGAAAAGAAGCCTAAAGGCAACACCCGAAGGAGATCAGGAAAGGTAAAGCAGTGAAAATTGTCTGGGTCAAAGTCCCACGCTGCATTTGCTTGGTACCTGCAAGAAAATGATGGTATTACAAAAGCAACCCCCTGAACTACCACACTTTGGTGTCCTGCTTCAACAACTCTCTGTTGAGTTTATCAGTGACAATTAGATGCTGCCCGATCTCATGCAACATCCAGGCAAGGTTATAACTCCAAACAATTTTGGAATTTGAGAGGATTTGCCAGGATAGAGCTACGAGGTGCTATCTTACTCAAGTTAGGCATTAACTTCCTAGGAAGTAACGGGAAGAGAATCTATTTTGACATATGTTGACTACCTGAAATTAACTGTCAGTGCCCCCAGTACAACATGATGCACTCTGAAAGGCAGCAGCAAATGACACTTTTTTTAGCAAACGCATAAACTAGTACCACAGAAGTTTAAAACTTGTCCTCAGAATAATGTTAATGCCTGCCCAGTCTTATGTAGACACAAAGCAGCTTAAGGGTCATTCAGCATATGTCTCAACAGTTACTGACAAACAGTGAAGGGTTTTGCATCTGATTAGTGAATGTCATGATAAAACAGATTTCAGCAGGTGTGAATCACATGCAAAGTCAGCTTCCATTTTTTACCTTTAACTCCAAACCCAAGAATTCCACAAATTTTAAAAAAAACAACTCTGAAACCAGTGATTCCAAAAGCAAGCTCCTGATTTTGATGAAGCCAAACTGAAAATGCAGTTCAAGAGCCTGGTTTAAAAAAAAAAACCACCATAAAACAAAAATGACAACTGTAATTCATGTGTGTTAAACATAATGAGAGAGCACTGCAAAGGTGTTTAGCAGGATACTTTGCCCCTCTGTCAACCAGCAGAATGTGAATACTTATGTGCAACATGGAAATAGATTTATAATCCAAAACTATCTTTCAAAGAGATAACAGCTTACTCTTTTTACAGTGCTTTGAAGAAACAAAAAGGACTGTGAAAATCTTCAAAGAGACTGACAAAGATTCACAATATATTGAAAAAGGGCTCTAAAAAGTTCTGAGTGAGACACCGGAGTATCACAGACAAACAAGAAACAGGTTATGCTGCATAGTTTTATCAACATATGGAGTTTCCAGAGAGCTTCAGTGGTAAACTCCTTCACCTCCAAGACTTTCCAGCTCTTTTATGCTGTCTTCAGAACTGAAGGTATTCTAACTGTTCATCTGAGCTGATTCAACTTTGATTAGTTGGGATTCAAATATCTTTCTACTGAGAAACGTGTGAGAGTGCCATGAACCCAGTGATGAGATATCAAAATCTGTCACTTCATTTGGTTTTGTTCTTGGACACAAGATAAATATTTTGTGAAAGATCATAAATTGTCAAGATGAATGTTTTGAAGAAGCCAGAGTCACGCTTCCATTGCAATTTCTCTGCTAATAAATTATTTAGAAGAACAGAATGTCATCTAGTACACAAAAAGACATTAGACAATTTATCATCTCCACTTCAGTAGGGTTGGCAAGAGGTTTTGGAAGGACCACTTACAGTATAACCAGGAAATCCGGATAATATGGTAAGACCACAAGAAAGGAGCTATTAATTGTGAGTTATGGATAACATTAGTTTCCTGTACAAAGGCCATGAGATTGCTGCTTTTTTATACTCCAGCCCAACCCCTTAAGTAATGGCATGTGCAAATGTACACAGGAGTCAATCCTTACATTGAGCCACCTAGGGGAAGAAGGAAGCCAGGCAGAGAGCAGCAAAGTGGGGACCAGCTGTGTGCCCTGATGCTTTCCACACTGCCCTTGAGCTGGCTGCATGGGGAGGGCAGCAGAGCCAGCAGAGGCACTGCCGGCACAAACAGCCCTGGTGCCCACCAGCTCCCACCAGATGGTCTCCCTCTCATTCACACGGTGTGGCCTGGAGGGAAGAAGGACAGCAGCAGCAGATGCTGTCCTTCTGCTATGACTGCTCCTGGCCCCTACAAAGCCGGAGTAACACAGACACTGCCACCTCCGCCACACACCAGCTCCTGCCTTTCCAGTGTCAGGCCCCATCCCACTTCCCTTATGACAGCCAATACTTGCTCTGACCATTTGTGACCATGTATGTCATCAATGTCAGATCAGTAAAAAAATACCGTTGCAATGAAAAGAACTGAATAAATAATGCTGAAACCCTTCCTGAGGAGATATTGCAAAAGAATGTAAATTAGAAACAAAAAATCACTATTATAAAGCTTATAAAACTATGAAGCTTACAGAAGCTTAATCAACCTGTGGAAGGTTAATCTTAGCTGCTGCCCACCAAAGCTTCTCTATCCCTCCACATTTCGGCTGGACATAGGAGAGAAAAGGTAACAAAAAGCTCATGGCCTCAGATAAGGACTAGGAGACATCATTCACCAATTACCTTCATGGGCAAAGCAGAGCATACTTGGGGAAACTGATTTATTATCAGTTACAGTTCTTCACAAATAGCTTCAGCCTGGGTCCCTGCCATGGGATGCAGTCCTTCAGGAACAGACTGCTCCAGCATGGGTCTTTCACAGAGTTACAAGTTCAGCCATCCAATCTACTCCAGCATGGCCTCCTCTCTCCACAGGGCCTGCCAGGAGGCTGCTCCAGCATGGGCTGTCCTTGGGGCCAGAGCCTCCTTTGGGCAGATCCAGCTGCTCTGGTGTGGAATCCTCCACAGGCTGCAGGAGGACAACCTTTCTCACCATGGTCTTCACCACAGACTTCAGGAGAAGCTCTGCTCTGACACCTAGAGTACCAACCCCTCATCTTTCTTCACTGAATTTGGTGTCTCTAGAGTTGTTCCTCTCATATATTTTCACTTAGGTTGAAATTACCATTATGCATTTTTTTCCCCCTTCTTAGGTGTCTTATCCCAGAGGCACTACCACCATCACTGATGGGCTTGGCCTTAGCCAGATGCAGGCTGGGATTGGCTCTGATGGACGTGGGAGAAGTTTCTAGTAGTCTGTCACAGAAACCATCCAAGTAGCCCCCCCCCTACCAAAACCTTGTCACACAAACTCAACACACAACCTTATCAGTCAGGAGCTCTATCAAGAATAAGTCTTATCAATCTCTACATTGAAAATTACAGCACGGATTAAACACATCATGACTTCTTGAAAGGTAGGACCAGGTGACTTTTGAGGCATCTCCCAGCCTGTGCTGTTCCATCATTCTATGATAACTTTGGTCTTGGATATAAATCAGATTGCTTTCAAGAGACATTCTCAATGGTCCACGGAGCAGAGCAGCACATATGACATTACAGATACAAAATACTGTGTGCAGGTGAGTGCTAAGTACTACTATTTAGATGTGACACCTTATTGCCATTTAATAAAGGCTTTATTTTCTATGTTAATGCTCCAGAACTCATAAGAGGAATCCTAGTGAATTCCTTAAGTGGAGGACAAAAAAACAACACAAGTGTTTCCATTAACCATAATGTCTTTTAGCACAGATGTTTTTCAATGACCAAGGTCACCCTTACTCAGTTTCACATTTGTATTTTACTTGTTTCATGCCCTAGGCTGAGGTTCACTGAACAGATCTGTATTTTCCAAAAAGAGAATTACCCACATCAAACAATGAATGTTCACTATAGCCAAAGATGCCCGCTTTTCTTGCTTGCTTTACAATATATGCTTGCTTTATAATATTATGCCTTGTTTTATTTTCAAAGAAAATAATTTCATAATAATTTCAAGGAAAAGTATAAAACTGTTACTACAGTTAATGCATTTATAATTCAATTTACTCCTAGCCATTGGCATTATTAATATGTTATACCCTCTTATTCATAAAGCTACCATTGGAAATGATATCACAGCACATTATACATTCCCTGTAGCAATGCTCTTGGCTTCAGGCCTAATGAACTTAATTTCTTTTTTTTTTCATTGAGCTACAAATTTATTAGACACAGCTCAGCATTTTCATTTGTGATTTTAGTCAGAAAAGACCTTTAAGATCAAGTCCAACTGTTAACTTAGCACTGCCAAATCCACCACTAAACCATATTCTTGAGCACCAAATCTACATGTCTTTTAAATACAACCAAGGATGGTGACTCAGCCACTTCCCTGGGCAGCCTGTTCCTGTGCCTGACAACCCATTTGTAGAAGAAAATTTTCCTAATCTAATATCCAATCTAAACCATTCCTGGTGCAACTTAGGGCCGTTTCCTCTCATTCTATTGCTTGTTACTTGGGAGAATGGACATACACCCACCTGGCTACAACCTCCTCTCAGGCAGATATAAAGAGTATAAGATCTCCTCTGAGCCTTCTTTTCTCCTGTCTAAATAACCCCAATTCCATTAGACACTCTCCATAAGACTTGTGCTCTAAACCCTTTGTCAGCTTCATTGCCTTTCTTTGAACACACTCCAGAACCTCAATGTCCTTCTTGTAGTCCTAAAAGCAAACACCTGGGCACACTGCTGTTTCCTGTTCACCTGCCTTGTTGTGACCCAAGTGCAGGAGCTGGCACTCGGCCTTACTGAACCTCACAAAGCTGGTTTTGTCCCACCAATCCAGCCTCTCCACATCCCTTTGTAGAGCCTTCCTACCATGAGACAGATCAACACTTCCACCCAACTTGGTGTTGTCTGCAGACTTACTGAGGGTGCACTCCATCTCCTTGTCCAGATCATTGACAAAGACAGAAACAGAACTGGCTCTGACACTGAGCCCTGCAGACCACTTGTGACTGGCCACCAGGTGCGTTTAACTCCATTCACCACAACTCTTTGGGCCTGACCATCCAGCCAGTTTTTGACCCAGCAAAGTGTATACCCATCCAAGCCATGAACAGCCAGCAAGAATGTCTGACTTGTTTCCCAACACTAAAGTATTGATTTCTCAGCCACTGGTAAATGTTACTTTGCAAAAAAATAACAGTTCTCACTTGGTTGATGACACCAGATAAAGTTTTGTTGGTTTTGGTTTTTTTATTTGTTTATTTGTTTGGGGTTTTTTTCTAATTGAGTATGAAGCACACTGAATAGCTAGAAGAGGAGTATAAGAAAAATAAATCATATCCTCAGCATACGTTTCAGATTTCTCTTCGCTCTTTACCAAGACCTGTGAGATATATTTGGGTATTTCCCTTCTTTGCAGGGTTTATGAAAAGCCTCTGAAGCACATACCACACTGTCACACTTGGTTTTTCACTTCCAAATATTCCTGTTTTTCACGTATTGTAAAATTCGATTAGCATAAGGCTTCCAGTTTCCCAGGGACCCATAGCATACATGCACTAACATTTTACCAGAAGCACAATTTTACAATTTATCATTGTGAAATCTTTTTACGGGAAATTCACCCAGATAGACAAAAGCATTTTACACCTGTCATTTGAAGAGAAACCAACAGAAAGCACGAAGCCAATTTGCAAATTGTGCCAACTGTGCTAGCAGTGAGATGTTTTATCCTCAGTTCTAAAGATTTAACACAGTTCAAAAATGGAACTCTTAATGCTAAACTTAAATTTAATTTAATGATCTGAGTAACTCTAGGACCAATCTCTCCCTGAAAATTTAGGAAAAATAAATAAACTTGATAATTTGTCTAAAGTTCCTTGTAGTGGGTTAGATACCAAAAAAAACCAAAACAAAACAAAAAACAAACAAACAAACAAAAAACAAAAAAAACCCCACAAAACAAACAAACAAAAAACCCAGTAAAGCTCAGAAGAGGAAATATTTGTATTTTCAATCAGTAAGCAAAAAAAATCACTACATAATCCTCTGTGGTACTGCCACAGAAATGAAAGAGTACAAAGTGACTTTTCTTTTTTTCTGTGAGGGTGAGAGATGTTTATTATGCTTTCAAAGTCTGGAAAAGTAGCATTGGACAGAGACATATGTCAGTTAGAGGAAAGTAAAAACTGAAAATAGTAATAAATGTCTAAAGACAAATGGAGTTTCTGGAAGTTTATCACTGTGCATTTGAATCAGGTTTTAGGGATCCCTTGTGCCTTTGGATATTTTTGGGGGCAGCACTCGGTTCAAAGCTTCTAAGCTCTAAATTGCTTTCATCTTTGTGTTTGGATAATGATGAACTACAGAGACCAGAACTACAGGGCAGAAGCTTTCTAGCCTTTCATCCATCAAGTTTCTTTGCAAAATGCCTACTGCCACTGATTACAGTATCTCTTAGTCCATTCATTGCACACTGAAGTACATTTCACAGTCCCCCAGCTATAATTTGAAGAGCAGTCAGATAAATTAATGAAAGTCTATGTCTCATATCTCCAGCACTCCCCAGTTGTATCATAATTACCAATTTGGTTACATTAAGCTTTAACTAGGACTCACAATACATTTTCTATAAATACACAATTGTTCTACTCTGTGAAATACAACATAGAGTGCAAAACATCCAGAGAGTAAGAGAAAACCAAACCACATGTTGCTACTGTTATAATTATTTTTTATTTTCACAGGAAGGACATGGAATTGTTAGGATGAGTCCAGAGGAGGGCCACAAAGATGATCAGAGGTCTGGAGCACCTCTCCTATGAAGACAGGCTGAGAGAGTTGGGGTTATTCAGCCTGGAGAAGTCTGTGGGGACACCTACTAGGGGCTTTCTGGTACCTGAAGGGGCTCACAGGAAAGCTGGGAGGGACTTCTTACAAGGCGTAGTAGTAGTGATAGGACAAGGGGTAATGGTTTTAAACTGGAAGATAGTAGATTTAGGTTAGACATTAGGAAAATATTATTTAGTGTGAGGGTGACGAGACACTGGCAGAAGATGCCCCAAGGAGGCTGTGAATGCCCCATCTCTGGAAGTGCTCAAGGCCAGGATGGATGGGGCTTTGAGCAAGCTGATCTAGTGGGAGGTGTCCCTGCTAAGAAAGAGGAATTGGAGCTACATGATCTTCAGGATCCCTTCCAACCCAAACCATTCTATGAGTTTTTAAGTTTGATTGTCTAAGAAAATGAAGCTTGTCCTATCATATGGCATGTATATACCCACACAAGGGTGAATGTCTGAGAACTACCTGCATGTCTGAACATCTCCAAAGGCCTTTATGAGTTTGCAGTTTCATTCCTGTAGTAAGTGTCAGCAAAACAGGTCATGGACAATAAAAGTTCCCAAAGGTTTTGCGCAAACACATAGCTGGACAAATCAGTCTTCGTTGTTAATCCTACTGGCCATTACCATCCACCAGGGATATGAGTTTTATTCTTGATAGATAACCTACCACCTCAAAACAAAATGAAGACAAATGAAAGCACTGCTTGCAGAATTACTAACTGCTGTGGAGGAACTGAGGTCCTACAGTGGTGAGACCACAGAGCTACTTACATAAATGTAATACATCCAAGACCACAGTGGATTATCCCATTTAAAGACAAAGCAATTACTCAATCCCCAATGCTATGCCAAAATACTGTCGTGAAACAATAACTACTTATTAAGCAAGGCATGGCCCGAGCAGTGAGACAGTCTGAGTATCAGCTACAGTTGTTGCCTTAGGATAAAAAGAGAACTGTGGAAGAGGAAGGCAATGGCACTAGAAATCTTTGCTAATGAGCGTATTTTGTGTGCAAGGATAGAAAAACGTAAGTTGTAAGTGGTTTGATGTCTCACATCAGCAACTTATACACCTGCTTGCTCATTCAGCCTTCAGAATGAGGCACTGACAACATGCTGTGGGACAGATGGGATCTCTTTCTTTTTTTAATATGACAACTCTCTTACACTATGCTAGTTACACGGCAGTTGTCATCTGTTCTACATGCACACATCTAATACATTAGTAGTCTTGCCAGAATATGAATACTTGATAGGTATTTTGATCTGGAAGTCTATGTGTTGACCCATGTTAAAGCCAGAAATATGTGCTATCACAAGTCTGCCTAGAGCAAAGCTGAAGAAAGTATTAATAGTTGGTTTGACATTTTTAGATGGCTTCATATTAGGTTATCTTCCCAATTTCATTCAAATTACTCTTATATTTTAGTCTTAATTCTTCCCAATAGCAGGAAGAATGCAGCATTACATCAAATTCATATCCAGATTTGCACAAGGAATTATAGTAGTTTTGAAGCTAAATTCTAACATAGGAAATCTTTTTAAGTTGGAACAGTTTCATCGTATGAAGAAGAACATTACTATCCCATGTCTTCAGCTGTTATTTTAAATAAAACACAGAATTTAATTTATTTTAGGAATTTTTATCTAATTTGGAGTCCATGCTTTCCTTTTACAGTGCCAGAAAAATAGGTTTATGTAGCAGTTGTGGCTCTATTCAAAGATAAAATTCTCTCAAAGAGATTCCTTCAAGTGCATATTATAGTATGTGAATCTCAAAACCTCCAAATCTTTCTCCTTACAGAGTATCAGTTAAGACAGGGAATGGAAAATGAGCAAACATGACTTAATTTCAAATTTAATTTATGTGAGAAAATATTTATGTAAATACATTTTAAGTGCTCCTATAAAAAAATCAATTCTCCAGGACTGTGTAACATTCTTACAAAAGGCAGAAACACATGAGAGAAAGCAATGACTTCAAGTATAAAGAAATTTACTACTACATCATGCAAAATACTCTGAGAAAGCAAAAATGCATGTAAATCAATATCTAACACACTGTATGACTCCACTGTCTCTAATTACTGGAAATAAACCTTCATGTAACCACTCATTAATGAAGGCTCAAAGTACTAAATCATATGTCCATGAAGTATGAATTTAATCTAGATAGGATAAATGAGCCAAAATAAATTCTTGCAACTTGCTCAAGCCTATGGAGTGATAGCAGAGTAAATCCAACTCAAAAGCTCCAGTTCATTGTTGCAACAGAATGCACTACAACACAATGTTGCTCTGACCTTCCCAAACTGAAATATGTAGGTGTAAATTAAAATGTCAGTTTTGAAGTTTTCTTAAACTTCAGTAACAAAAACCATGACACACAGAAAAGATTAGGATAAAGTTCCACTAAATTACAGATAAGACCATTTGAAAGAAAAAAAAATTAACAGGGCAGTTTAATTACCAGTTGTTTACACAACTTCTGACCATCCCACAAAAAACACCCATTGACCCACCTCCTCAACACAGGTTCTCTTTAATTAAGAATAGTTCACCACTCTTTCCTTCCAGCAGTATGCCCATTTGCTGTGTTCTTTTTGGACTACAAATTCTAAGAAGGAGAGTATGAAGTATAAAAAAAGCAAAAACTTGTTTTCAAAGATTTGTTTTCAAAGGAAGGAGAGAGCAAGTTACAGCAATTTTTTGAGAGTGATGGGGACGCAGCAGCTGTTGCAGCACACATCAGGATCCACATATTCTTTTCAGGTCTCCCCACACTTCACATCTTAACAGACTGGATTCAAGAGTAAATTTCCCCTTTGCTAATTCACCATGCTGGTTTTTAAATTTTCTATGCCCTCAAACTGGTGTGTGTAATTTCACTTGCCCAAGCTGTTTCTTCTTAAGTGCTTCTCCTGTATTTTGAAACTCAACTCTTTATACTAGCACTTTGAATTTTCTGTTGCTGAAAAAATGGAAATAATTTGAAGTCCAAGGAATCTAACACCAACCACTGCCACAACCACCATCAAATGCTGAAGATTCATCCATAAACAAAAGAGGGATGTTTTATCAAGCTGAAAGTAAATTTTCAGGTAATCTATCCCCTAAAGGCAGATGTCTAGAAATGTTCACATCGAGCATCTGCAAATTCACTGAATAAATGTATATTAAATAGTTTTAAATTAAATAGTCAATTGTAGTTATTGAAGCAAGAAATACTATTTTCATGCTCTGTGACAGGATATTTTAATACACAACAGTATACGTTACGTAAATTCTACCATAGTATTAGTGGGGCAAAAATGAAGAAAAAGGCAAATTTTCAGTTACTCAAAAATTAGACATTAAAATCTCACTGTATTATATAAAACTACTCATATAAAACTATTCAAAGTGAACCACTGAAAAAACTCGCTTAGGCTTGAATAAAGTTCCAGATGGAAACCATCTGCAAGCATCCCAGTAGAAGCTGAGATGACAACTGAACTTCATAATAGCAAATTTTTCTCTTCTCAAATAGAGCATTTTTACTTTAATACGGGACAGAAAACTATCTATTAGGGAAATTTCAAGAGAAAAAACAGGCAATTTAGACAGTCGTGGACCCATGGTAAGAACAAAATCTCAGTGTGCAAGTGCACAACAGAGTGTGCAATGCTTTACTAAGCAAAACCCTTGAAAATAACAAGAGCTTCAGCTTGATATGAGAGACAAGGCAGCAGTAGAGGCACACAAAAAGAAAATTTAAGAGGCCAGGAAGATGGTCCTCATTTGTGGTTCTGAATAGATTTGAGGAGCTCAAGGAAGATTATCTGAAAGAGGGTCAAATAGCTGTAGAAGCACAGGCCACATGTCAGCATAAAAAAAGCCACAAGAACATCCAGCCACACAATGTGGCCACTGCCATGATCAAAGATGGATTTATTATAGATTTCCAAATTCCAGGGCTATCAAGGATGACAAGCACTTAGTATATCATATTTAACACAGATGTATAGATATTTATCTATCACAAACACATGTATACACACATATATGCTAGAAACATAGCATATGTCTCAAGAAACATAGCCTGTCTCAAGTGACAAGCATGACAAGTATACAATAGATATACTGGGGGAGGGGTTAGAATCATAAATGTGAAACTCTAACTAAGGACTATACTCAAAAATTTTAAAATGAGCTGCTCTCCAATTACCAATTTTGTCACCCCTTCAGGGAAAAGTTGGCTGAAATGCAAAATTAAAACTTCAGGCAATTTAAATAAAAATATATTCCCTGTATATACATGTCAGTAACTGGAAATAGAAACAAACATAGATGAAGTTTTACAGGTGGGTTGACTACACTCTTTGTACCGTCTTTGCTCACTGATATACAGGTGAACAACAAAGAAACCTTCTCTTTCACAATTTCTTATTTGAATTGCGTGCTATTATAGGATTATTATGATGAAGATCTCATGAGTTTGCAGAAAGTTAGCCTCAGAACTATGAATCTCACAAATAACCATGAATAATTGCACACTCTCCTATAATCTACGAGCCAAGAAGTTGTCCAAAAAGAACATAGTGCATGGCCTTCCTAGTGCTGACTGACTGCAAAGCCAGGAGCTAAAAGCTTGATGGGCTACAACATCCAAGAAGGGAGTCAGGAAGAGACACTGTGTCAGAGCTGTGAGACGAAAGCCCAAGGTTTGTGGAGAATAATGCTTTCCTCAAAGGTGTCTTTTTCCACAAGCAACCATCCGCAGCATGTTCACTGACTGACCTGTTACAAAAACTAAGTTTAACCTTCGTAAATAAAGAGGGTGCCACCACAGAAACCTCGGATATGCATCTTCTGTCTTCTTTCAGGAGGAGCACTCCAGCAAGGCCCCAGATACCAGGTAGCTACTCAGATGGAAGGAACCGTCATATAAATCTTTTTGCACTTCAGAAGCTACCTTGCACATTTCAGTAAATCAAAAGCTTTCCAGACTGATGAAAACTGAGTTTGCAGTAGAAGAACACCCTCTCTGTGGTCGAGGAAGACAGAGCTGATACAGTCACAGATCATGCCTGTCATGAACTTGCAAAACACCTGCACTCTTGTTCCAAGCAAGCACATACAGGCTGCTAGGGAAATCAGCAGTAAGACTGCCAGGAGCATTATCTCAAGAAACACTTCTTTACATAAATAACAGCACACGGTGTCTCTTTCCCATCAGTTACAGAACTGAGGACTCTTCTGTGTATAGGCAGAAGTACATTCACTGAGATATCTGCTGTGTGCAACACAGGAAACTTTCCATCTTAAAAAAATAAAAAAATATCTTTTATCACCCATAACAACAACTTTTGTTTTGGTTAAATATGCAGGCTTCCTTCCTGGACCCCAGGCTTTGGCACAAAAGCTAACTCTGGCTCTTAGATTTCATCTTGAATGTGTTAGACAACACTGCAAAAACAATGCAGTATAAACAAGCAGATGAAAAACCAAAATCATCACTGCACAACTAGTGCTGTATACACAAGAAGATGAAATATTAGAATAATGATTTATTTAAAATACGAATTTGCACAATCTAGGAAGCACAGCCATGAGGAACCACATAAAAAGAAATAAATAAAGATATGTTTAGAGGAAGACCACTTTTTGGTAAAACTCCCATTCACCCAGTAAATACAAACAAGATATCACCAGAACCAATATTTCATGGAATTACTGTGAATATTCAAATACTAGATCCAGAACTTAAATTCACCCTGAGGTGTGGGTGGAAAAATAGTGGGGCAAATGAGAAGATAACTGTCCCTTCTCAGTTGGCATTTATCAGCATATCCTGATTAAACCTCTCTGTGTGTTTGGGAACAAGAACCTGGCTACCTCAGTTCTCCAAGCCAGACTATGACTGCATATTGCACTGATCTGTGACTTTGCCTGCTTTATAGATTTTTACTTCCCTTTATTTTAATTTTAAACATCACCCTAGAGAGTTGACTTGCAGACTGTAGAGGGACCCTCATCCTAAACTGAAGGCTGAACACATAAATAGGAGTTATTGATATTTACAGTTATTCCCAATCTAGTGCATCTCACATGTGAGCTCATTGTGCTGGATTTGTTTGTATAGTCAAAAACTCAGGGGTCACCAATGCCCCTAATCTCAATCTCAAATGTGCCCCAGTACTGTGAAAACAATTAACTTGTATAAGAGATCATAATTTTGACTTCTAGCATAACTCTGTGGTACTTAAAAGTATGTTTTCTAGTTGTTTCTCATAATCCTAAACACAAGAGCGTATTTCAGATGGATGGTGTTACAAAATCTTTCAAATAAAATATGGTATTTACGTAATTATACCTCCTTTTTAAGCTAACAAAAAGCTTTTATAAACAAACAGATGGGTGTTTTGGGCAAAACCACAGGTTTTGAACACACAGCAGGACAGCTTATACAGTCATAAATATGTTACTACTATAGATGTATATTTTTAAAAATAAAGGGCTAGCTTTCCCTGCAGAAGCATCTCCAGCTATTTGCATACCGTAAACATACAGAAAGGGACGTTTAGCTGTAATTGCAAAACTTCAAAGTACTGCATGGTTTTTGTGAGCTTTTGTGCAGAGGTTTTTCCGGTGCTTTAAATGCCTGCAGTGAATGATTCTATATGTAGGAAAATCTAAAATACGTCTTGCCATCTGGAAAAGACAATTCTGTTGCCATAAAATGAGGTATCTCAATTAATCTAGTGTATCACTTTATAACTGGAGTAATATTGATATTTGATCCATGAAAGTAGCCTCCTTCTCATCTAGCTTCTCTGAAGCACAGTTAGTATTATAAAGCTCACAATCTTAATTTTAACCTTTTGTAGTAGTCTTTAGAGGTGTTTCCAGCTATTCATTCCATCCCTACTTGCTGGAAAGGAAGGTGCCCAGACAATTTTTCTAAGGAAATTAAAATTGTGAAATGAGATCCATAATTCAACTAAGTCTCAGCAGACTTCTAAGTGCTGGTGTCTATTACAAGAACAGGCATGTGCTCAATTTCTCACAGCATTTATCTTGAGTCAGAAATACATGTATATACATGTATGGCAGGGCAAAAAGAAAGAGAAATCCTGATGATGCCACTTTTGCATCTCTCCTAAAATGACACAACCTGAGGCTTCATTAATTTCTTGCTTCTTGTGCACTAAGAGGCTAATTTCAGATAGCCTGGGGAACTAGAGCATCCCAACTACATCCTCAATTGGACTCACAGAAGTGAGTGGTTTGTCTGAATATGCAACTGAATTCCTGCACATGAGGTCCTGCTTTAAATATAGGAAACTTATGGGACTTTTGGAGAATGATTGAGACATAAGCAGTCTTTCCCCAGATATTTCTTATATGGACAGGGAACATGCTGCTGGCAGAACTCTTTGGATGAGGAGAAGGACCATATTTCATGGACATAATTCTGAATACTACTGAACAACTGCAGTCTTGTGAAGCACTACTTTCCCCTCAAGAACAGGGACAGCATTCCTCTCATCAAAAATCTTGCCTCTGTTCTTCTTGCAGTTCTCTCACTGCTTGGTCTAGAAATGCAGGTATCCACCTTTTCCTCTTTCCAAGAGTCGCACACATCCTCTCTCTATCATAGCATAAAGAATACAAGAAGCAAACCCGATGTGTTTTTCTGCCTTCTTTCATCCAGCCAATTCATGTTTATGATCCCAGCTACTGGTGATCTCAGGCTTATGGTCCCATGGCCACCAAAGATCTGTATAGAAGGCATCCTGCTTTATGCACAGGGGTCAGTACCACAACACAGTAGTTAACAGGGAAAGTGCTGTATCATTTTATCGTCCCAAGAGTAAATGCTGGGAAAAAAGTCCAGAGTGAAAAACAGCAGAGTTCCCTATTAGTATCCTTAAACACCTACTATCATTCTTTCTAATGAACAGCTGCATGAGACATCTTAGCTGCATCTTAAAACATTTAAAGAGCTAGTAGCACTGCTGAATGTTCATTACTACTGTCCTTCATAACACATTATAAACCATTAAAAGCTTCTGCTCCAATTGGTAAATATTTCACCAAGCATAAGGAAAGCTTTTTTTAAATTAATTCAGTTAAGAAAATAGTGGAGAGAATACGCTTATAAATTTCTTCATGGTTTCAGTGTTGAGTCTCCAGAACCCCCTGGATCACTCCTGTGTGACCTACACTAGGTGATCCTGCTCTGGCAGAGGGGTTGGGCTTCATGATCTTTCAAGGTCCCTTCCAACCCCTAATATTCAGAGAATACCTCCTGGCTCCACCATAGTATGCATATGGGGGAGAACTTCCCATTAAAGGTACCATCTCCCCTTCCATGAAGAGATACAATGCTGACCCTAAGGTCAGCAGTTGCACATCTTTTCCCAAGAAAGCACATACAGATATGTTCACCTCCATATTCAGGTTCCTTACTTGCTGCTTTGCTGTGAGAATAAATTATTGTAGCTTGTCCCCTTCGGTACTAGAGGGCAGGCACCAAGTCTGGGGATATTTCTCAAATAACAGATCGGTTCTACTGCTACCCAGTAGAAAACATATTTGATTTCTCTCTGAAACACTTTTTTAGGATGAGCAGGCATCATATTTCTTCATAATACTTAAGAATATAAACAGAAAACTGTGTTCTAAAATTGAACACAAACAACACCAAAAGGCATTCCTGTTTGAATCTGCTATAGCAAAGACTACTCTAAGAAATCCTTGTTAGTAAATAATACAATGTTGTGAAGCAGGTGCCAAATCTTGTTACTCTTGCAAAAGTGTTAGACTGACTGGTGAAAAACTCTTCCTCTAAAACACAGCATCATGCAATCTAGATGAGCAGGTAGCTGTCACCACCTGCAAATTCCTTAAATCCCTTCTCCCTGGTGCAAGAGCTTCACAGGAGCTTGTCCAGATCCTTCTGACTGAATTAACTACCTACACAAAAACAGGCTGCCTGGAATCTACTGGTTTCACAAGGCTGAAATAAAGACCTAACAAAAATTCCAAGGGAGCCTGTCTCCACTGTTCTAATACTGACACACTGTACTTCCTTACAAGCATCTAAGCTGTGAAGCCTGGAGGCTGAAGGAGCAGAGAGGCAGCTCCTTTGCCTGAAGACCCACTCAGAACTGGATGCCCTCCCCCTGTGCTGGCCATTCAGCCACACTGAATGCGACTCCTCTTTTCACTCCATTTTAACAGAGTATTTATTCAAGGATCGGATCCTTTGATATTTAAACCATTTCCTGAGTTTTACCAGCATCCCCAAACTTGCTTCACCCATCTAACAGGAATCTGAGGGATGTCTCTTTCAGAATAACAGTCTTCTTCCTTAACCACATATCCCAACCAATCTACATGTAAGTGTCTTTCCTGCTTTGCAGAATTTCCCATCTTATTTTTGATAAAAATCAATAGTTGTACAGCAATTATTTTAAGATTATGACCTTGGGCACATTATCAACTTTTAGAGACACTATTCAATACAGGAACAATACAGCAGTGCAACTGATTGGACAAAGTAGGCTTTCTAGTGCTCCCCAAACATGACATAACAAGGTCTACAGTGTAATAATGTAATACCTTAAGTCTAATTTTTCTATATATTCAACCTATATCCTCAGTCTCTTATTTCATTACAGAAGACAATAAAGTTTATCAGGCCAGAGTATCATTTTTAGGCAAAAATGAGCTAGTTCAGGGCTGAAAACTGAAGAAATACATATTTCGGTAATCTTGTTCAATACTGAACAAGGTCCATACACAAGGTATGAACTTAACAGAAAAGGTTCAGTTGAATTAAGTAGATATTAGATAGTGTTCTTGTAATTCACCAAAAAGGTACCATCCCCCAAATATTTTCCTTTCCCATGTCCCAAAACACTTTTCCACAAAAAAAAAAAAAAGGCATTGATTGCTGTAGTTAGACAATTGCAACTAATATGTAACAGCAAAGCATTAACTAGAAAAGCAAAAATCAAGTTTGATTTCAAACATGAAAAGTCATGGACTCAGTCCTGTAAACACATAGCATATGAAGCATAATTATTTTCTTGTTGTACACACAGAAACAGAAGGAGAGCAGAAAAAACCCCATGTCATCATTGAGAAAATTATCAGTTGAATGCAAAATGTACTGCAAAATGAAAATAAATAATCCTTGAGATTAACCTTGAGATTTCCATTTCAGGAAAAAGTATTGTAACAGGATTATGAAAAGGTTAAAAAAGAGGCAATAAGAGGTGCATGAGAGGGCATGTTGTGTAGCAGCACAAAGATAAGTGGTAGTACCAAATCACTGTTAGCAACTGGATTTCTCTGTTAATGAAAGCACGCAACAAATAGCTGTATAGTCCATATACCAAAACAAGGAAGGCATGGTCTTTTTTTCAATCTAACAAGAATACTCTGCATATCTAATAGGTGTATAAATGACATTGAGAAAAAAAAAAATGTATTATCACAGACCAGTAAATTCAGCTCAGATAACTAGGAGACTATTTAATGTAATGAAAAGGTAAGCCACTGTATAAAACCTGATTAATAAACTGAAAATTAGTCAATTTTAATCAAGACAAGCTAAGAAAATACCACAGACAACCTCCCAACTGCATAAGACAGTAACTTGTGAAAAGAAGCATATAATAAACCATTCCTACAGATACATAAGAATTAGATAGCTGAAAGACTAATGACATGATGCAGAGAGAAATTCAGTTATCCAGGAATCCAGTTATGTCAGTGTGTTAAAGAAAAATGAGAAGTGATAACCATCAGATTCTGTCATGGATTCTGTATTCTTTGCTTGGAAACATCTAGCACTGTTACAGGAGGCTTCCTCCAGTAAAAATCCTTCACAAATGTCACTGTATTTGACTGAGAAGTTGCTCCAGCTGAAAAAAAGCAGTAGTGTAGCTATTTTTGCACTTACATTAATAGCTCTGCTTAGTTTGCTGACAGGGAGCCCTGCCACTAACTGCACCCCTGGCAGTGGCCAATCATGCCCCATTCATAACACACTGACTGCTCTGGCTCCTCAGACTGTAATCCCAGTTTGCTTTTTACATCCATTCTTCTGCGTTATTAAAGCCTAACACTGATTTTGAAAATACTGCTTTTTATTACGGATTCATTCTGTGCTCATAAAGTTGTTTCAGAAAAATAGCAAAACGCAGAACCCACGGGATGAGAACAAAGGCACTCCAAATGTTAAAACCCACAGGGAAATGGGTCTTATGCTGATTTTTACTCAAAACCTGTCTTCAGTGAAAAGCTGCATGCATCAATGTGTGTTTTGTTACATGATGGTCTGCATGGACCAAACCTTTGTATTGTCACATAAATGTTTGCCCATTTAATTACCAATTAAATCAGTTGTGTAAAGAACCGTTTGTGAATTCTGTTGCATTCAAAAACATACAGCTGTGATACCAGCCAGTAATGGATGCAGGCAGACAGCTGTGTGTGATGAAACCTAGAGCTGCAAGATAACTGTAGTGCTGATGATTTCCCCCTCCTTCTTCACTTGAAAAAAAAACCAAAAAACCCAAACTGATTAACATAGATCACTTCTCAAAGGCTGTTTAAAATATGTATCAAATGATAAGACAGAGCTAAGAGAGTTCTTTTACAAGCATAATTCCAATTGCTTTACTTCTTTAGGGGTCAAAAGGAAGCCAAAGAAAATCAACGTCCATTTGTGTTGCAGAAGCTGAAACATACAGTTCATTATTCACAACTGTTAAAATAGTCAGCCAAAGCATTTTGCCACATGGTGAACTAGAAAAAACTATCACACATAATTTTAAATTAATATATATTTAGAAATTGCAGAGCATTTCATTAGAAGAATTTTAGAAACAATGCTGTAATGAAGAATCAGTGGTTTCTTTAAGAGCAAATACTAACAACTTCATTAGACATGAATATCAAACTTTGAAAAGACTTTCAAGAACTTAGCATTACACCTGTTGAAATCAGTGACATTTTTACACTAAGTTCAATAAAAAGCTCAAAATAGTATTTCCACCAAGAAAGAATCATAGTGGAGGTTTACTAACACTTGTCAAACTGTCATCTGTACAGGACAATGTCAAATTCCCTTTAGTTTTTGACAGAAAGAGGAAGAAAAATTAATGTCAAAACCAGCACTCCCATTCTTCTTTATGGGTAGAATATCCATCCTGTATTCTTTTCAGTAAATTTAATACAACAGGTGGAGGGGGGAAAGGCATGTGTTTTGTTTTATTTAAGCATCCTTTGCTCACAATTAAATGTAAGTCTATTTAAATTTGACCAAAAGCAATATAAGAATCACTCAAAAGTCTCATTTTTACCATCTTCAACAACAAACCCAGTAATATGTCCACATTTGAAAAAATACATTGAGATTGAATAACAATACAATAAACTCAAAACTAAGAATAATCCGATGAATAAACTGTTCCTCCTCTGACAGGTTTATCCCAGAAGCTCCAAGCAACAAACACATCAGAAGTGCCTGATGGCACCAGCTTTAAAAGCACACCTTTGAACAAAAATCTCACACAACCAGGGAAGAAACATCAAATCTAATAGCAAGTGACAAATAATTTATCGGAAAAAAATAAAGTGAAATCCAACACTGCTGAAATGAGATGTAGGTGATAACTATCTGCAGAATAATCAATTGAGCCAACAATCAACTGCACTCACAGTATTTCTGAAGCCACGAGTTCTTTCACACATGGTATCAGTGCCAGCATTAAAGCAGTAAAACATCACCATCTGCCTCCTCCACATCTCACACAGAAATTTCAGTGGCTGTTGAAAAGCCTGTGAGCACCAGTGTAGGACTTTCACTATGTTTCAGGGTTTGTTGCATTCCAAGAACATCCACTTTCAACCTCAGAGTAAGACTGTTCAGCTTCTGCCATGGGGGAACTCCGTCCTTTCCACAGTACAGCATTGCCTTCCACAAACCATTCTCCCCCTATTATTAAAGTCATCCTGAATACCTGTGTGGCTCAGCAAAACTTGTCCATCAGGACAATTTATCCATGTTTTGGCCTCACTTATAAAACCCCAACCCTATCTTGTAGAACAATTACATATATGTAACTCAATTTTTATTACTATCACATTAGCTTCACAGTGAAGAAGTTCTACAGTTTTGTCCAGCACTCCCCAAGGAAAACTGGAGAACAAGTCATAAAATTAATCTCATCCCAAACACTCTTCTTGATTAGCTTCCCTCCGCTCATTACTTAAATAAATTGAAGAGATCAAGTCCTCAGGAAACAACTCAGGCTTTGGCTCCTGCACCACCAGACTCATCACACCACTTAGTATTCCATCTCTTTTGGCCAACTGTGACTAATTACTGAAGATAAGGCTCAGAGTCCCAAATGACAGTGACAGCCACACCTGAAGAGTTCGGTGGAAAAAAGCCTTTTTTCCATATCATGTAGCTTCTCTTCTTCACAAGGAGTAAACACATCACCTACTAACTCAATTTCACTGGTTGTGTCCCCACTGCATTCCCTGTTGAGGAGAGCTGCATTTTCAAGGCATGATCTGTTGCAGTTTTGTGTTTCGGTTTGGTTTGGTTTGGCTTTAATGTATACTTTTTCTCCTTCCTTTGATTTTCAACAGGAATGCAGAAAATTTAGGCTGGCCACAAGGACACTAAGGCTTTCTGGCTCTTCCAGATAGGGTAGGTAAAACTCAGGGCCAATACAGAAGTCTGGCTGTGTAATCATGCTGAGCCAATGTCACAGCATGCTGCCAGAGGTATATGTTGATGCAGCAGTCTCAAATTTGGATTCAACCTATCCACATTCAGTCCTTTATCTGGAAACCTGAACTGAAAGCACAGCCATGAGAAGGGCCAAGAAAGACAACACCTTAAATCCATTTGACATTTCTTATTATTCAGTACAACTCCTCACCTTTTTAACAATGCATGCAAGCAGACTGGCTGATGACCACCGTAAATACTGACAGTACCACAATTTTCCTGGTAGTTCAGGCACAAGGACAAGTGCTGAATTACAAACATAAAGAAATTATAATTATCTGAGCACTTCAGAGGGAAGAACTAAGAGCAGACTACAGTTCTTGTTTGTTTATTTGTCTTAATACCCCATTTTAGATGAACAAATAGAAATGACACACTCAGATGAGTTGGGCTGATGATGAAAACCATGCTTAACTGTTGATATGTTTAATTTTGCTTACAGGTCTTTCTGTCAGTTCAGGAAAGTTATGCCTGAGAAGCCAAACAGCATGCCTGAGCAAACATGAAAAAAATCAGGAAAGAAACAATGTCTGAGCTTGCCATGAAATTTCTGAACAAAGTCAACCTCTTCTCAATTAAAAGAGATTTTAATAGTATTGAAATAATTATGCATGTTATAAAGTACTTTGGAAATCTCCAGTTCAAAAGACACAAGTGAACTGAGATACAGAAGATAAAAACAGGATACTAGAATAGCCTTACAGTGAACTGTATGACTCCTGAATTTTTAAAATTAAGAACTACACACACAGATTAAAAACTGAAGTATAAATATGCAGAAAGGTTTTCTGATAAGTATCAAGTAAAAGATAAAGAAAATATGAGAAGATAAAGGGTTTTGATTAATATCTTGGAGGTAATTTTTAATCATATTTCTTAAGACCTCTGTTTTACCTTCCCTTTTCTTTCCATGTTTCTAACTGAAAAAGAAATGCTTCCTTCTTTCTACCAGACTCTGAAAAATCGGTCTTCGGTAATAGAGCAGAATCAAAACCTGGCTGTAAGAGAAAGTCAGGAGCAGCATGTTCTTTAATTCAGTGATGGGGACCTTCATTAGGTTATCTCATAGCTATGGGACAAGATACTGCAAAAGCCAAATGATACATCATTAAATTATGTTTTCTTCCTCTCCAGGCAAAGACCACGTACAGCATTAGATTAGTGTGAAAGACTAAAAAGAAAAGGAAGGGCCATGTAAAATGCATCAGAAGTGACAAAGCTGATACAATTTTAAACCCCTGTTGTTTATATAATCAGGTATGGGCAGTTACTTATGTTAAATGTGTAAACCCTGAATGCAATATATTGCCCAAATGAATTCCAGATCAGTGCATGCTTCAATGTTTTATCTCCCTTGCACATGCCTAGTGAAAGCCTGCCACTCTGCAACAGAGGAAGGAATTACTGCAATAAAACCATAGGCAGACTTTGCTAAAAATTACACTTTTTTGAGATGACACAGAAGAATTTAAACGATTTAAGTAATAGACAAGTTTGCTTCTCACTGTCTAACAACAGTTATTCTGTGTTTCACAGTATCTTCAGAGAGTCAGAAATAAGAACCACAGCAACATTCTCTGTAAAGTGCACTGAACAGATGACACTTCCCTCAGCCGGCTTACCACAGTGAGCTCTATCCACCAGGAGCAGGAAAAGCTTACTGTAGCTTTCTGCTATAAACTTGCATGCTCACTGGTTGGATATCCCTACATCTTTTAATCTTAATATGTCACTGTTACATCTTTGTCAGCATGTACATCAGTGCATAACTGCTAACTGCATCTTCCTGCTAACAAATCAAAGTGCATTCATCTGAGTTACTCTGAAACTGCCACAGACACCCACAAAGCTCTATCACTAGAGATCTCACTGATTAAAAACTGAAATATCCAAATCTCAACAAACATTTCACATTACATTTCTGCAGGACCAAATGTTTCCAACATTGCAACTTCCACTTTCACCATTAATAGCAAGTTATTTTCCCAAGTTATTTCCTACACATATACCATGATCAGGACCCTTCCTGAAACTACCACATTGACTGTAACTGAGCTCTCACTGAAAGTCAGAGCTTAGCTATAAATCTAATCTGTTTAAATGCTTTCATTCTGTGCTACTGTTTTGTTAGAACAGAACGTTCATCAAGGTCACCGTAAAATACTGTCATTTTCAGGCTCACAGAGATGACACCAAGGAAATCAATGTGAGCAAACTTAATTAAACATTGTCTGAAGTTCTGTCTCTCTCAAACCTGCCCGGAATTCACATCTCCATCCCTCATGTTTCAGAGACAGGTATTTCACAGATACAAGAAGGTGCTTCGCTTATACCCTATCAGTGCTTAAAGGTGAAAAGGAGAATACAATTCTTTGCAGTGTGACAAGTCTGTTATGAGCTTTCTGAGTTTTTAGCAAGAGATTACAGCCCCACGGGTCTGCTTTCTTGGAGTGGAGTTCCCCTGAGAGCAGAATAAGTCCCCTGCCTGAAACCCGTGCTCCATATACTGCAATAAATTACAGGCAACTTCTTGTTTCATGGTAATGTCAAGTACATCAATAAATATCCACAAGCTAAAAGCTAGCAAACCAACCATACCCTCACAAGCAAGAGCATCTAAAAGAAAATCACCAGGGCACAAGAAAGTTAAGGGCATCAAAATCAAAACTCTTTTTCTTTATCTTAATGCCCAAATGGGTCTGAAAGGCTAACACGCACGCTGCCTCTCTCACAGGAACCGCTGATGGAAAGCAATTTAGAGACACCCACAATTTAGCTATAGCTCAGCACTAAAGAGAAGGCATTTTATATTAAAGCGTATAGGGAGGCATCATCTGTCACAGCTGCAGAAATGGGAAGCACTGGGACGCTGTGCTTCCTTCCCGGCTTCCACCCAGCAGCACCGCACCGGCAGGATGCCCGCGGCGGACTCCGACAGAGTTGGAGCCGGGCTCCCCTACAATCCCAACCACGACCCTCCCGCACCTCAACGCCCGAGAACTGTCCCTGGCGCCGCCGACCATCCTGTCCCTACAAATCAGGAGTGAACGAAAACAGGTGAAAACAAAAAACAAAAACAAACAAAAAAAAACCCCACCACCAACCAAAGCAAAAAAAGTCACTCGAGACGAAGGTAACGCAGCGAAAAGCCATCAGAGAAGGAGCGCTTACTTGCCTACACACCACCGCCGGGCGACCTCCTCTCAGCCGGTGAAAATCTTGTGCCGCTCGTCCTCCTCGGACCGCTCCGCGCTAGTTCCAAAATATTTCCACAGGGCGCCGGCACATCCCCGGGCTCAGCCGGAGGGCGGAGGGAGTCCGGCCGCCGCGCCCCGCCGCCCGGTGCCCATCGTGCCAGCCACAACCCCGCTACTTTTCGCCCCTTCCCGCCGGCGCTACCTCGGAAGCGAGCCGCCGGCTAACACGGCATCGCACCCCAGCCGCCGCCGCGGCCGGCTCAAACTCCGCCGCCTCGCCGAGGGGCAGCGAGGGGCTCCCCNGGGCTCCCCGCGGGAGCCCGCGGGGAGCCCGCTTGACTGGAATCCACGGAGCCCTTCCCAGTTGCAGCTCACACCCGTACCCAGGCGGGAAAGTTGTCCACCCTCCCCTCCCACCTTAACGAGTCTCAACTTCCCTGGCTGCGTGAGTGGGTCTAGAGTGACCACTCGCCGGAGATAAATACATCGGGCCCAGCGTTTGGGATAAATTTGGAGTCGGTTTTATTCCTTTGCCGCTTCGTGCGCGACCTTCTGCCCCCAGCCCATCTCCCAGCCTCGAAGCTGGAATACGGCTCTTGCCCCGCACCGGAGCATAGCGAGCCCTTCTCTCCCGGGCAGCCTCGGACAAGGAGAGGGTCCAAGAGGCATGAAGTGTGCGGGGGTGCTCCTTTCACCCCCACACACACCCTAAAGCCCTGCGCGGTCTCCTCCCTCCTCCTCCATACGCCCGTGCCTCGAACGGCGGCACACGGCGGCCCGATGGACATCACCCCCAGGCATTGCCCTCCCCGTCGGGCAGCTCTGGAATGATGCTGTGTAACGTGGCGATCAGTGAGATATGCACGCACATATATATATATAGCATATGCGTATGTATGTGTGTATATATATATATACACATATATGTACGTTCACCCCACAGGTACAAGTTGGTGTAGGGATGCTGCCGCGGAGAAGCCGTTTTTGGTCCTGGACCGGTAGCCACGGACCCGCCTCCACGAAGGCTGCGAGGAAGGAGGATAATTGACGCAGGAGGGAAAAGGGAAAAGAGGGAGCGAGAGGAGGCGGAGGGGACCGCCCCTCATCAGCTCGCTCCTCCGCGCAGCCGGTGGGGAGCAGCAAGTCCTGTGGGCTCACCCGCCGCGGAGTCCGGAAACCTGGATTGGCATCGGCAGTCGCGGAGCGGAGCCGCCGCCGCTGTGGGGAGCTGCGGGCACGGGCTGGGAGATCCCGCGGCTGTGGCGGCAGCGAGACGGAGCCCCAGCTCCAACTCGGGTTGCGGCAGAGCCGGCCCCTGGTAGACTGGGGGCAGGGGGAGCAATTGTGGCCTCACCCGCATCCTCTGGGGTCTGTTTTAGCTCTCGGAAATATTTTTCTGTAGTTAAAGTGAGGATAGAAGGAAGGGTGGTCGAAATTAAAGAGTGGTAGAAGGCGTCTGAGCTTTGCTTTCCTACAGCTCCTCAGCCAGCACTTTTCCACTCAAGCCTGATGTAGGCTTCTAAAGGTAATTTTCATATGCATCTCACAGTTAGGGTGGTCTCCTTTCACCAAGCTGGTGCAAACAAAAATGTTTTTGTTCCTTATGAATTCCTTTTATAAATATTAACTTCAGTAGTGTTCAGTGAGCCACAAAGGGGAAAAAGGATTTTAAAAGACCGCTTCATGCAAGCTAAATGCAAATATAATAGAGTTGCCCTGAAGAGCATAGTTAAGCATTGAGCTGATAGATGCATGAGAATATGCAGGTTAGGTTTCATGCCTAACTGAACAGATTTGTACTTCACTTCTCATCTAGAGTTACAGATTCTTATTTTTCCCTGTTTCGTAATAATGATTGATTTTAGCAGAGTTCTTGATAGCTAACCAAGTAATCTGCCCAATTGTGGTTTTATTGAACGACTGAACGGTTGAAACTGGCAATTCCCTTGACAAGACTGAAAAAATAAATTATTACAACTCTACATATATTAGCACTAGGCTGATTAAAATACATGTCTGAGAATTGAAGTAGATGAAAAACTATGCAAAGTCAAACAGAGAAGTTAGGCAGAACTGTAGCCCTGCTTGCTTGTACCCTGCTGAGAAAGTCCACGCTCAATCCTTGAGAGCGCAGGTTTTAAACAAAGTGGAAACACTTTTAAATAATCTTTTAACTACCCTGGCTAGAGCAAATCCCACGCTCAAGTTCCAACAGGCACAGCCTCCCATGTTCAGTGCTGAAGCCACCTCCACGGTCCATGCACCACGCTCCAAACCAGGTATAGGTTAATTGGTGTGCACCATGTTTCCCCTACCTCTGGGGAAATCCATTATCTTTCATGGAGATGTCTTTTTTTTTTTTTTCAGTATGGCAATGAAGTGTAGAATAGTTTAAGCAAGAAAGTTTCATTTTCCCAAGAGTAAATTGTTACAATTTTCACTGTAGGATCTTTCAAACTATTCCTACCTTTATTAGAATGCATACCTGTTAGTTACAAGTTTCATTGGCAGTAAGAATAGGCTGGCAATGAACTCTACCAATCCAGGTGAAAACAGTGTACTCTATTTTAATCGTTATAAAACTGCTGCCATGTGATTGGATGAAATAAATGTGACTGCCAGTTTTACACACAATTCTAAGGTTAATTTTGTGTGGTATCTTTGCTACAGGCAGCACAGGATTCTTAGGTATACAGAAATCTTATTTCAGGTAAGCTTAGGGTGCAGTCAAGAACATGAATTGATATTTAAAGTCAGAATGTGTAAGCCAAAATGGTTTTTTGTGTGGGCAATGCTAATGAAAAGATGTCATATAATAAGCTGGTGTTAGGCTGAGTTCTTTATTAAGTTCTGCAGCTTCAGTAGACTGGCATGATGCAAATCATCAGCAAGGAGGGAGTGACAAAGGGAACAACAATGAAAATGGGAGAAATAGAGACTAAGAATGGAGATAAAATGTCACTGTCTAAAAAAGATGGGACTGAAAGGAAGAATGTCACACAACAAGAAAGCAAGTGACAACCTTCTTGAAACTGCACTATCTATCTGACCATCTGTAAGAGGTCATGTGTCTTCTTTTCCCTTAGCAAAATTGTTACAACACCCAATCTCTCTATTTTTTTTTTCCCCCCCTCTAGTTAAAGTATAGTTCAGAGTGACTGTGGGCAGTGAATCTGACATTTGACAGACAAATGCTTGTGATTGCTTCTGTGACACATAAAGCTCACTGTGAAAGTGCTGGGAAATGAAGAGTTGAGAACTAAGGCTTGGGGAAAGAAAATATCTGTAGTAGTGGACAATTAAGATGAATATACAAGAAAAATAGTAAAGGTGCTTTTGAGACCAGAGGGGAGAATATTTTTATCTGATGTCACTGCAACAGTGAGTTTTCCATTCACGTACCAGGTCATAGCATCTTTTGGAACACATTGCCCTCCGCTGTTACCTTGATGAAACCTTACTCAATTTTAAGCTATCAGCAATATGAAACACACTTCAGTCTGCAAATGAAGACAAGGCATACACCTCTTTTGGTACAAAAATCTAAACCACCCCTTTTTTCTCAATTACTAAGTACCTTTAATAAACCTCTAGATGGGTTTCTAGGTCTTACAAAGTATCAGGTCTTATTTGTTTGCTTTAAAATATGCAATAGTTTCTTCGCCCATAGCAATACATTGGAACTCAGTGATCTCTAAGGCTCTTTCCAACTTAAACCATTATGTAATTCTGTGATTATCTGCCTTTAATTATATCTTTTAAAGCAGAATATCAAAGGAATTTGAGTGAAATCTATAGCACTGGGTTTTTTTTCATTGACTCAATGAGGATAGAATGAATCTATTTTCAACATCCAATTTTGGAAAAGATAGCAATCAGAATAGCAAATATGTCCCTTGAGGATAGGTATCACATGCTTTCTAAGTAGGTCACAAGGTGGTCTGTAAGCACCAGACTCCTGTTACTCCCTGTGTTCATAAATGCATGGCACATTCCAAATTTCTGGTGGTTTCATATTATTTTTTATTTATATTTCATTATTGGTTTTAATTTCCATTAAAAAAATACATGCATATGCAGAAAGTCTGTGTCCATATTCCCTCTCTTTTCTCCACAACTAGCCTAAACCAGACTTCAAGAAAATCCTTGATTTCCCAGTATCTGGCACACTTATATAAAATAACATGTGATTTGTCACCAGGGCTTGTAATCAGAAAATCTGACTGGGGAAATGATGGAGACTGAAAAAGCCTTTTACAGTCTGTGGGTGGCCAAAAAAGCTGCAGCTATATTCCATAATATTCCTTGCTGCCGTGATTTGTTTCTCAAGAGTTCTTGTCAATCCATTTAAAATTCACACTCATATAGACTCAAGAGAGACATGGGGTTTATTCAGACTGGAACCAAATATGCTTATGCATTAAAATCCCTCTTTTCACATACTGGCAATTCTATAAATTCTATGTGAATTTTACTTTGAAATTCTGAGCTTTTGAAACCATCCCAAAGCTTGGAGTATTTAAGCTCATATGTATTGAAACCAAACAGCAGAGAACCTCAAAGAAGCCAGACTGTGAAGTTCATAGTCCTAAATCCATTCCTTAATCCCAAATTTTACACGCAGCCTATACATCATGTTCAGTACTGTTGGTATTTATGCCAGTCTGTAACAGACTTGCATCTCATTAATGGGTATTTTTAACCTATAAGAGAATTTGGATGAAGTTATAGCAATGGATTGTAACTAGTTTCAGATAAGTTATCAGTGTTATCTGCCTTAGTAATTAATTTATTAAAATCAATTATCACAAATCAGAAAGGGCAAGTAACAAATCATAGCGTCTAAATAGTAGGATCTAAGAAAATTATCAGTTACTTTTTCCTCAAAAAAAGCCCCTCCTTATCTTTGCATTATGTTGATTATCCTATTTCTTCACAAAATTGCCATCTGTGCATTTTTAATTCAATTTTTCACATTGCAAAGTTCAAAACTGTTTTTCCCTTTGTAAGCCAAATAACTGATGAAAGGCAAGCATCTGTTACAGTTCAAAGTAACTTATAATTTTGGGATCGCAAGAACAAAGTCCATCCACCAAGGGTCAGGTGCAAGCATAAAGTTTTATTTGACAAATAACACAAGCAAAATTATATAACCCCATGAAAATATGTCAAATATATTGCAAGGAAAAAGAGAAAATAAAAAGGCACAAAAAGAGAGAGAAAGAGACAGGAAAGAAAAAAAGTAAGAAATCAAGAAAGAGAGAAAAAGAATAAGGGAGTTTGAGAAAGTCACCACCACAGGTCAAGAGGTGCCCATCAAGGGTTTCTTTTTTGAGACGATGTTCTGATTCTTGACAGGGCCCAAAGCAGGATGGTGTGTAGGGGAAGAACAGTGACAAAATGGGAACCTCACTGTTGTTTATATGCCACCAAATTCCCGCTATTCCAGGAAAATGATTCACTGGTCATTCATTGGCCCAAGGAGATGGAAAACTCATTTTTCCAGCTTTCCTCCCCAGAAGGAGCTGTCATTAGCATAAGTTAGTTAGCTTCCCATTATCAGTAGGAGACTGAAAGGTGTCCCATAGAAATCAGAGATAGAACAGGACAGAGGGCAAGAGAAAAAATCACCAGTCCTGGATCCAAGCTTTCATCCAGCCAACCAGCAGGGGAGGGTTGATGTTGATGAGACTCCCCAAGCCCACCAATGCAGCCCCTCAGGCTGTAGCCCTGTTTTGCTGAGTAAGGATGGTTGAGGCACAGCAGATTTGAACAACTGGAGCAGATCTCCACCCACTTTGCTCTCCAGTCCTTATCTCTATCAGACTCTGGGCCATATGCAGACCCTACCTGTTTCCTTCCTGTCCAGCAGTCCTTTTCAAAATTCTAATGAGGATTTGGATAAAAGGGGGTTGCAAAGGTGATTTGGTGTCCATGCCCTTTGGAGCAGCCTAAGAGGTTCCAATGGAGGGGATTCCTCCAGCCAGGCCCAAACCAGGACACAGTCCCTTTCAAAGTCTCTATAAGAAAACAAATAATATAAAAGCATGTTAAGGATATTAATTTATTTCTGTTTGCTTCACAATTTTTGCAGTGGCAGTTAAAAATGAGACAGTGGAATTCAAATACGGGATGTAATCAATAAATAATTTAATTGATCGGAGCGTTTTGAAATATATGTGGTTACAGCCATAGTTTACTCAGTGGTTGCAATGCTCCTGACATTAAAGATCATTAACATATACTTGAGTCAGTTTGTGTGGGTGGACTAAAAGTCACAATTTGTTGATGCATTGGAGCCCCTGTGCAAGTAGATATTAAGGCTTAGGTACAAAATAATGCCTGTTACAGATAATCCCTGACAGATGGGTATTAGGACATGGTCTGCCTAACATCTTTAACCTGGCCCAAGTGTCTGCCTGTGGGTGGATGAAGACAGCAATGGCTATTTAATCAGCAAATGCTTTCAGGTGGCTTAATATTTTTTTTTTTTCTAAACTCAACTTCCAGTCAGGGAAATGGGATAAAAAGGAGCTGCTAAAGAAATGGGGAGGTGGTTCTGCCCATGGTTGAATTAGGCAAGCCTGGAGCCACCAGAGCATCCTTCTGAACCTTTGGTAGTAAAGGACAGCTGCCTTAGCTTAGATTTCTCTCCTCAGTTCCATAACAGCAACCTGGTGCTCTGTGAATATATTCAGTGTTTGCTGTAAATGCAAAGAATGGCTTCTTGACTGTAGAGAAGGGGATGTAGGTGTCTCTGGTGTGAGAAACGTGATAAGTATATGTAGGTTGAACACTGTGCTGATGCTCAGTGTATATAAAATCAGAAAAAAAACCAACCCCCAAAAACCCAAACCAAAGCAAAATAAAACCAAAAAACAAGAACAATAGCAACCTGGCCTAGTTTGACTATCCTATAAAATTCTAGTAGTTTTCTCTCACAGTGCATGTGATTTGCATGCATGACCTATGTCTATCCCTAGGGAAAATCATCTGGGCTGTGGGAGATGCACCATTTGCTAATGTTTCTTGAAGAAAGTGACCCCAGCTCAGAATTGTGTGACCAACTGCATTGCTATATTAATGAGTTAACTACTCCAGACCACTAGCTACTGAATAATCCATCAGCATTTCTTTTCCATCATGTGGACAGTCCTGCAGTTACGTGTTTTTTTTTCCTTTTTCTCCTAGTTATGAAGTTCATGAGCTCTTCTAGGTCACAGACTGAACCAGCTGCCAACACTACTGTGTGCTTTTCCCACCACACTTTGGTGACATCTGCTGAACACGAACATAGCTCTTGCTCAAATCACTCTCAGTAGTCCAGTTCCTTAGAGCTCTGTGGCTCTGGTCGTTGCTAACCACCCAACTAATATTTCACAGCCTTTTCTTTTAAGCACAGCTTCTCCTTGCCTTTTGTCCATCTTGATTAGCTCTCTGTCAGAAAAGGGATTGTTTGCCACCTGAGTATTTTCCCCATGGTTTGCCAGGGACCAAAACAGAGGAATGCAATTAAAAGCACACTTTTATATTGGTTTTGGTTTTGTTTTAACTGACTACTTCTAATCAAAAGAAACATGGTGTTTTATAGCCTTCTGGTGTATACTTCTAATGCTGTTTGCTACTTCTCTGTTTCAGTCTGATACATGTGTCACACCTAGCACATCTTCTTATGGTTCCCTTACCTTGAAACAAGAACATCTGAAGCTCCTCTGCCTCAATGTGCTGCTCCAGAACAGCTTTTCTGAGCAGGTTTCTGCTGAGGGCATTGTAGGACATACACCTTCCTGGGTGTCAGGGTGCTGCAAGTCCCCACGCTGGGGAATGGGCTGGTATAGTGACAAAGTCAGGTCCAAGATTAGGCTGGGAAGAGAACCCACAGATCACGGTCCAGTTCACCAAGGTCCATGGGCAGGCAAAAGCATGGTTATGAGAAAAGGGTAAGCAGGCAAAACTACAATATCCTGCCTGTGTCCTACACCAGGGACTGGTGATGGCCTCAGAGCAGAAATGAGGTCTCATGGGCAGTTCCAGGGGAGGCTGGGTAGGGAGAGTAATGACTGGAAGTCATGGACTTTTCAGTTGCTATATATAGGAAATACACTTCACGTGTTGGATGCAGTGAATCAAGACCCATCACTTTTCTGAAGTATTCCTACTCCAGGACGTTCCTACTGCAAAGGTTTTCTGTGCTGTGTATGCATGTACTGGATTATCACTCATTACAAAAACATGAAGGTACTGAGCTGTAGCTCCAGCTCTGATACTGCATTTCCCAAGAGCTGCTGATTCCGAGGCAAAGCAAACTCTCGTGGAATTCCACCACTGTTTAGCTCACAGATATAAAAAAGCACCCACAGAATCTCATTCAGAAATCATAACGTTTCTCATTTTTATACGAGGAAAAACATTTTGACGTGGCACATCTGGAGTGGTCCTTCCGACGTGATCAGCAGCAATGAAACCCAGGAATTCATTTGGTCTGTCCAGCTCTACTTGTCTTCACAGTAATAAACTGTCTTCCAAGCATTACCTCTCTATAAACACTGTATAATTCTGAAAGAATTATTTCACAGAAGTAAAATGAAGGATGGAGTAAACCAAGTGGTTTTTTTTTTTCAAGTTACAGGTGAAATCTGCTAAAACTGATTACCTTCATCGTCTTAGTCTCAGATCAGTGCTGCCAGCAGTACTCTCTTCCTTCCTGGAGAGAAGTCCACTGACACGGGCATCTGTGACAAAGCCTTTTTAACAATTAAAAACAGGGAAAAACCAAAAGGAATGTCATATATAAATCTAACCAATCATTTTAATAATTCCCTAATAGTTATTTCTGTGGGGAAAAAATGGCAGCAAGAAATGTTGCAGAGTCATAGCCTAAAAATCTATTTATACTCTGTTTTCTGTAGCAGCAACATATACTCCATTTTCTTATTTAAGTTAAAAGTGTAGTTCAGATGATCAGCTTTCATCTGAATTTCAATTGGCTGACCTTTTCAAATTTTCCTGATTTTTATCCACTAGCTATTTTTAAACTCACAAAGACACTTTTCTTTCGTTACAAATATTTGTGTAATAATATTTTATTCCCTTTTTTACTTATTTAATTACATTAGTAGACCTTGTGCTATCATAATGAAAGGCTGACTAAGGAAAAAAAATACTGTTTAAATAAACCTGATTAAATTATTTATTGCTTGCAGAGGATTAAATTTATTCTTAAGTGTATTCTGATTCTATTTTTCCCTTAGCAATGCCTCTCAGAAATAATCTATTATCTGCAGATGTGATGAAAATAGCCGTATTTTAATTTTTGCTTGAATATTAATTGCAGCTTGTTCATGATGAAAACAAACCACTTGTCAGTATGCACCAGTTGGACACTGTAGTTTTTATAGGTTAATTAGCATTCAACATGGGTCTCAGCTTTGAAAAAAACAACCAAACCAAACCAACCAAACAAAAAAACCCAAAACAAACAAACAACCCAAACCAAACCAAAAAAATCGGAAAGAGAAAGCAGATATCTCAAAGATAGCTTATTTTTCACTGCAGGTGTTACTGGCAGACTAAATATAAATGCATCACAGATGTAATGCAAAGTTATGAAATCCTTAGCAAAAGCCATCCTGGGTTTGGTTGCATGGTTATAAAATTAATACAAATTCCTGGCTTTTTTTTCCAACTAGCACTAACTAGTAAGTTATATTTTATGCCAATACTATTATGAATGCTTTAAAGAAATGTTGATGCTATACTTCACTTATTTTTTAAAAGAGAACATGGAGTTAACGTTTGGGTTTGAGTAAAAATTTGCTTTCCATTGTTGATTAATAGCTCTTAAAAGAAACAAATATAGTACCTTGAAATTTGCATGAAGCTTGATACAAAGGTAGTAGAGTTTTAAACATATGTAATACATGCATTTTAGAAATTGAATCATAATGAGATTTATCAGTCATATCAGATCAGGCATGTGGAGAAGGCTCATTTTTATTTGGTAGGAAATGTTGATAAAATATTTCAAAAATTCCCCGAGAAATAAAGGATTCAGAAAAGCTCCTTTCACACCAGTCAAAACCTTTAAAAAACTTCATAATGTTTTCTTTTTTTTTATTGATTATCGTCAAATTAGGAAAAATTCCAAACCCCCCCAAAAAAGGCATTTTGTCTACTAATAATATCAAAATTCTTGACATGATTCTGTCAATCTGACTTGGTGCTTCTGTGGCTTCCCTACCAAAATGCTCTTGATAAATGGACTATTCTGCAACGGAAGCGTCCTGCCAAAAAAAAAAAAAAATATTCTATTTATAAAAAAAATCTATTTGCCAGTCTAAGTACCAGTCATGCAAGCTGTTTTGACTGACTGGCATTTGATTCCAAGCTGGTATTGATGGCTGCTGATATGTATCAAGCTTCTTTGTGGCCTTGTATCAAGCTGAAGTCTGGAGCAATCTCTTGCAGCAGCTGCCATACAGAAGTTGATGTACAGATGCCAACAGATAAATCATTTACTTTCAACACCTGTTCTGGCTACTTCCTCAAGGTTTTACATTAACATGCTGGCTAACCCTCTGCGTAGAGACAAGACAATTAACCTGAAGCAATTGCCTGGACAGAAAGACACATTCTGACAAACTGAAATACAGAGAAAAAAAAAGAATGACTAAGCTGACATACAGCAATTCTGGTTATAAAGCTTCTTTCTGACAAAAAGAGAGGGGTTCAAGGAACTGCCACACGTGTAATGTATTTTTTGTATTCTTCCTGGAACATGTGGCAAAACTTTCCATCTGACTTTTATGGTTCTTATGTTGAAATTAGCAGTTTTTCTTGTGGATTCTTTTGGTCACAACACATCTTAATGCTCCCAGATCACAGAGAATAATCACTGAGGAGATACTCCACAGTGTCTGTTGGTTAAGCACTCAACTACAACCTGGGCATGAAGATCCTGCAGAGAGACTCTAACATCTGACATTCAGAACGGAAAAGGATCATAGAAATCCCCTTACATCCATCTAGCAAACTCAGATATATTCCCATTGACCTCTCTGTACTTAATATTCTATCCTGGGTGATAATCCAAGATCTTTCATGAAATTGAATATAGTTAATATCACTACCTCTTACATAATGGGGCTGAAAGTCTCAAGACACTCTGAAGTCTTTCAGCCCTGAGATGTTCCCATGTTCCAGGCTTCACTAAGCTGCATACCTGTCTCTTATAGTAACAGCTCAGACTCTCTCTCCAGTCTGATTTCTTTTGATATCATAGCCAGTGAATCTCTCCTGTCCACTATTGCTAATTCAGAGCATGAAAATATGAACATTTATTTGCATACATACATGCATACGTAAATTGTCCTACCGAGCTACAGCTGAAACTCCAAGAAAAAAACAGCAGAGACTAAAACAGAGAGTTTTTCAGATAACTGGGAATAATAATAGTAATATTTTTTTTAATGGTAGATGGTGAGGGTCACGGGGAGCTCTGGGTAGGTGTGCTCATGCACAGTACGAGTCCCTGAAAATCAGCAAATATGTCTCTATTGTTCTGAATACAGGAAAATATTGTAGTTGTAAAAGAACTCGGATTTAAAGGATGCTAAAGTTTTAGTGTTGTTCTTGCTAGGTTTCTTTAATTCACATGTAAATGATATGTAAAAGCATTACTTAAAGTAGTGTAGAAAACATAACGAATACTAGAGATCTGTAGAAAACATGTTTTAGTGATCATAAACCAACATCTATTTGTGTAATCTACACATTGTAAATCTATGCACAAGTATTTTTAAAAAATGAACATTGAACAAATAAAGTTAGTAATGTTGAGAATATGTGGAGCTTTGAAAAAAAGTATAGCCTTAAAATAAAAGTAATAAGAAAAGATATTAGACTTATGTACTTCTATGAGTGCAGTCTTTACCAGCAATTGCAATCGTGCACGTAGGTTCTGGTGGGCAGCCCCAAGCCCCTGTGTGGATACACTTTATTGTGTAATCTCAGGAATGAGACCTCTGTCATTTAAGAATTCACAGAAGAAATTAAAACAGGAGAAAAAAATACTTTTTTTCAGATTTCCAATTATGAGTTTTTGAAGTGTTTTTAAGAACACATACATATTTAGGAAACAATTTTTTAAAGTAATAATTGGCTCATCATTCATGGCACTGATATCGTTCTGTGTAGTTGTATCTTAGACAAAAATTCATAATTTCAGGATACAAACGGGATATTCATTTTGGATTATCACTCAGCACTATTACTGTGCAGTTCACAAATAAGTACACCAAGCCCATCAAAGAAAAAATTTTGAAACCCCCTGAAAAATCACAGTTGCTACTCTTCTTCTGAGTCAATGCTTTGAAAGTCTTTTTATCAGTTGGAAATTTTACAAGAAAGTAATTTAGGATTATTAGAAAGTTCTCTATAGTAAAAGAAGTAGTAAAAGAATCAGCAGTCAGTGTGGGTTTAATGTAACATCCCTTAAGACTGACTAAAGAAAAGAAACTGTTCCATTACTTTTTGTGGATCAAAATGTAGAAATTTCTGCATCAATATATCTTTTTTTCACATTCTAAAAATCAAAAGGAAAGGTAGAATAAATGTAAATTATTTTATTCTTATACATAATAGTCTGATGGTCTGGATGAAGTAGGTATTAATATACTTATCTATTTAATTTGGGGATGAAAAACCTGGTCTTATGTCACAAGGAAGAGGGTATTAACCCTCACGTCTTATTTCTCTGATTACCCAGCAACAGAGTTTTTCCTGATTCAAAAAGATCACATTTTCTAGTAAAATGAATGTTTCAAAAGAATTTCAATTAGTAAAAGTGTCCACTTGTTTCAAAGTGGAATGAAAATAAATCCCCAAATCTCAGAAGTTGCTGTGAAACAGAATTGTTGTCAGCTCTGTTACTGCCCACAGAGGGCTTTGGCTGTCTGACCCATTATCCCTTTAATCTCTTTATGTGTCTCCCATGAGCAGAGGACAAAAATGAAAAGGGAAAGCCCTGTGCATCCATGACCTAGATCAGACTATGAAGTTAGTAGCTAGAACAGTAAAATATCACTGCTCAAGTTCTCCTACCAACAAGCTGTGGTATACTCTGTTGTTACATAATGGGGGAAAAAATATTTTAAAAAATGGAAAAGTAGTAGGAAAACCAAATATTATGTGAATATCTAGACCATGTTTTTGCCAAGAAAGGTTAGACCAGATGATCCTTGAGGTCCTTTGCAACCTGATACTCTATGATTCTATGACCTATTTTCTTCCAGAAAAAAGAAGCGGTTTATGCTTATCTCTGCTTAGTGAGAAACCATAAAGAGCTGGAAGTGTCACAGCTACCTCCCAGCTCCAATATTGTTTCTTAGAAATCTACTGAAAACAATGTAAAGCCAAGCAAAAGCGTAGCCAGATCTTCTTTGTAACTGCTTGTAAAAGACAGGAGTACCCTATGTCTTTCCGAATGGGAGAGTGTTGGTTAGCTTTCAAGCAGGTTGGCAGCCACTATAGAAGAATTTTTATAAATATATATATATACAGTTCCTCTAATTTACTGGCCAAGCTCATTGATTTCTGTGTGAAAATTACTGATTGATGTCTAGCATTTTGGAACACTTTTCATTCTTTATGATCTGAAAAACTTTTCTATGTCTTAGCTATGCACACATACAAACATACATACATATATGAGTCACTCATGATGGTGAATGTGAGTGTTACACTACCTGTTAATTCTTGATACAGAACGTAATCACTGCAACAAACCCTTAAACTTAGGAGATGACACACACTCCATTCACACACTGGAGAACGTAAAAAGTACTGATTTCTTATTAATGATGATTGTTGAACATTAATTAATTTGATACTTGTCAGGCACAGAGAAAGGAATGTAAACAGCTGTAGCAAAAAAATGGAAAATTGCTACTAACGTGATAATAACAGTCACAACTGCTTCATTATTCAATTTCAAAACCTGTAAGACAGTGATAGTGCCAGTGTTCATCCTTAGATAAAGGAATTTGATGTACAGAACACTCTAGAATTATATTTTCATGTTCTTAGTACACACTAAAATTGCTTTCACCTCTTGATCTACTTGTTTCAAAAATATTAACAGAATTAAAGTTGTCTCACTGTTTTGCCTAAAAGACTAATTTTAATTCAGACCTCATCAGTGATATCTGTTGCCCAACAAATAAGAAAATAGCTAACATATTACAAGCCTGTTTAGAAAGAATTTGAAAACAATTGAAGAGTCTCTGTAGATGAGGATTTTGCTTATTGGAAAGTACAAAGAGATAATGAAACAAATAATTCAGTATCTGTAGAGGCAATAGCAGCAATAAATAAATAATATCACCATCAGGAGAGAAATGTGCTGCTGCTTTTTTTTTTTTTTTTAATGTGCATTTTGCCCACAGCTTTAAGCAATATATGTGCTATCAGAAAACATTCCTTTTTTTAATGAGCTGTGTTTATCTCTATCATTACAAAAGATGGCCAAGATGTGCACACACACACACACACATACACGCACACACAGATGACCATACAGGTGCAGCTCTACACATAATGCTCATGTACATAGATTAAAAAAAGAAAAAAAAAATCTGTGAATTACATATAAACCCTACACATATATAAAACCTACCTGGTCCTTGAAAAAAAATTCCATGTACTAATATTCTTAGAAGATGCTTGAATTATCCTGAAGTTACGCTGAGAGAAAATAAGATGAACTAAACCCCTTGACTCTTACTTTTACTGTCTTCTGCTTTAACCTTGTAAAATGGATGTTGCATTTGCAAGGTTTTAATGTTTCTATTTTTTTTAAAGAAAGAAAAACATCTCTGCAGTACTGCTGTCAGTATGCTGTAGCTAGTGCACTTCAGCTATGTCTAGACAGCACATAAGATGAGCACCCTGGCATGCCTGAGGTCCCAGCCCTCTGACCCCCTCAACACAAATGTGTGATGCTCTTCCCCTTTGCCTCGTCATCATCCACTTTCTACCTATGAAGATGAGGATGTAGGGCAGAGAGGAGGACAATAAGAAGATGGTTCACTTTTTAGTGTGGCTCTGATGTTTTCTGGGGTCCTGCAGTACAGATACAGGTAACATAGTCTAGGAGACTCCTGATGCTGACTGAAGTTAACAGGAATTCCCAAGTAAATATCTATCTTGAATTGTCCTCATGTTAGTAGAGGTTATAGAAAGAAAAATGCTAATAAAATTTAATTGAGAAAATGTATTGTTATGCTAAACCACAAGTACTCAGATTGCCTTAGGCTCTAAGAATCATCAGACTGTTTTAATACCAGTATTCATTATATTAATTTCTGTATTATTTCCCTCAGTCTTCTGATTATGACAATTTACAACAAGCTAAAGCTTGGAATTGGAAAAAATAGCCAGGCAGAAGCTTGATATATGTGTCATGCTCACACAATACATTTCAGTTTCACCAGATTACAAATTTCAAGTTGAATTTTGTCCCATTAAAAGTTTTTCTTACTATCAGAACACTATTTTTATACAGTCAACAGAGTGAGTAGCAGACCTATTCCTGAATAAAAATTAGTCAATTAACTAATTTTAATTGCCAGCAGTGCTCAGAAGAGTCTGTAGTATTGCTTAATGTGTTAAAATTACAGAAATAATTTCTTAATGTTTTCAGAGCTTCCAGAGTCCAGCAATATATGTGTGAATTTGGTCAGAATTTAACAATTGCTCCTGTCTACAAAGTTACTTAAAACTTGAAAGTCAAAACACCTTTCAACTGATGCTACATTTTTTTTAGATTTAGGCCACATCTTTATAAACAATATTTACTATATTTAATGTCTTGTTTGTCCTGATTTGACAACTGATGTACAGGGTTCTCAAGATATCACACTAGTGGTTCATTCCATCTTTGCTAAGGAATTAAATATTCAAATAGAAGTAAATATTAAACACAGAAAAGGTCTTTTTCTCAAATTATTAGTTATGCAAAATCTGTAGCTGTTGTGACTGTTCGTGTTCAATAATTTAAAAGCATATATAATTAATGGTCTTCTGTTTCAGGACAGGTCTCTGAACAATTCCAAATGCAACAATATTGAAATTGATTAAAACTTCTCCAGTGACATAGAGCAGTATGACTCTTATGGCTTAGGACTTCATTAATGCAATATATGCACTACTTCAACTTCAAATGCACTATTTTAATTCTGGGAAAGCCTTTTGTAGTAAGTATCAGTCCTTAAGTACTTACCCATAAGGCTTCTTACAGCAGGCTGTCTAAATTACATGTGGATGGTCTTTGTCTTTTTGCACACAAATGCTCTTTTTATTAGTACAGCCAATTAAAACTGAGGTACTCTGTGACAGCTGTGGAAATCGTTAATAATTAGAATCCAGGAAATGGCTGCTGTATCTTGATTCTGATCCCTGTACAGTCATATTCAGCTTGAGAGTATTTCAGATTAAAAGTAGAGGGAAGATTTGATTTCAACACATTGCCTCAGAGAAAATGGTGGTGGAAGTAAGAAGATTAATAGTACATTTCTTCCTTGGGGACTTGTCAATAGTCACATAACAGTCAGAAGTAGATAAATGAATTAAGAATTCAACTTCAACACAGGAAGTTAAGTTTGAACAAGGTAGGAAGAAATCACAATATACCAGCTACCAAGTGCAGTGACATAGATGGGAAAAATTAATTTTCTTTTTAAGGAAAAGATAACTTCTCATAGGATCTTCCTCCTTTGGACTTTTATGAAGACCTACCAAGAACTTGAAGAGACAATCTGGTAAGTCCTTATAACTTTAAATACCTGTCTCTTATACATTTCTGAACCATGATTGTTTACATCATTAGGGTAAGAACAAACCCCAAAACTTGACAGATTCCTTGACATTTCATCCACAGTTGTATTTCTTATACTTAACTTTGAAAGTAAAATACCTCACACTAGACACGAATTTTCTTAAGTACTTCAGGAAAAGTAACTCACTGTTTTCTATGCCAGATTTGTATCTGTTCTCACACTATAAATGGGGTACTAATATTCACTCAATCAGAGAAGACCACCAATAATTTCTTTTTGCTGGGGTCATACGAAGAAGGAACACAAATAAGCATGCTATACTACTGTAAAATATATCCATTAATTATACAGTGATTTTTTAAACATAGTCCTTCAATTCCATCTTTGGAAAGATGGGCAAATATAATCAAAGCTTAGCAGAAAAGATTTCTCCTGTATTTCCAAAATCCAAAGAATGAGAAAAAGCTTAATTTTCACATTGCTTGAGGATGTGGAAAATTTTAGATTAAGGTGAAGTGCTCGGTGTCCCACACTGCAGACAGTAGCCTTCATTAAGAGGTGGCTGACTGTATTAAGGGGATTTCTCAGAAATGAAGCAGCACCTCAGACCTGAAAAACTTTTGAACACGATGGAGATGTTATCTAAGATGGTCTGATAAACTGACACTTTGTAAAAATAAAACACTTTGCAAAATCAGAACCAGCTCTTCTTTATTTTCCTCTTGACAGCTATGGAGAGAGAGGGTTCTGAATGTATAGTTAGTGTCATGCCAGTATATGATACAAGTTCATCGAGATGTTAGAAATAACAGACTCTGTCCCAAGACATTGTGCTGATAAACAAAATTCCAGCTTCTATCTATGGATGTTACTAATCTGTGGAAGAGAATTCTATTCAGTTTGTCATCTACAGCTATAAAGGGATTTCCATTCATATTTATTTCACTATAAATGCCTTGTTTGTTCTTTCCAACAACTAGCAATTAAGACTACAAGAGGCATAACAGTGTTGGGCTACACCTGTCTGACTCCAGTGAAGCATCTACTTGGGTGATAATGGGTGCTCAGCGTGGAGCTGGCAGCTGCCAGGGAGGAAGGCAGGCTGTGGGATGCAGGTGCTCTCATCTCACTTCTGCCCACAATCCCTGCTGTACCAGGAAGCCCACACATTCACCAAGAAGGCTGAGATGAACGTGTCTCAAGCTAGAAAGACAAAATTATTCTGACAACAGCGTGATGTAGAAGGCAGCATCTGAGCACAGTTGAGATTATGGCCTGTTCATTCAGTAATTTTACTAGCACTTTTAAACTGTCAACATAATGAGTCCCTGTGTAAGATTGTGTTATCCTGGGATGGGATATTATATTTAGCCAAAGCATCTGGGTAGCACATGGAACATCAGCTTTCCAGAATGAAGGCACCACAAAGTATGAAATACCACATGATCTTTCATAGAAAAGATGCACATGTACAGAAATAAATAATTGTGATAACTTACCAGTGTTTCTGCCGTTACATTATACTGATTGTCCTTGTATCAAAGGCATTGGAACATGAATGCTTGCCAACCACTCTTATAAGGGTACTATAAAAATTTATCGTCAATGGATTTTTCTTTTTCTTTTTTTTTAGCCTTCTCAGCTATATTTTATGTGCTAACTCTTGGAAAATTCAATTTTATTGTGATCATCTGTGTAATATTCCATGTTACTTTCTTCTAACAATGCAAATAGCTCACATTTATCATGGTCTTCCAATCAAATTAACAAAAGTGCTGAAGCTGTGGAAACTGGTTCTTTTTCCAGAAACATTTAGGATTGCTTGTCACACATCTAGTTTGCACTTCTGTCACATGAGAATTTTGAAACTCTTTTGGCAAGCATGGATCTGATCTATTGATATGTATAGATACTCAGATAAAAGTGTTTTGATATTAAGGTGTAAGTGTCCTGAAAATAATCCTAGCCAAACTGATTAGAAAATCTGACTTCTAAGAGCAAATATGAAAGAGGTTGATTCATTGGTCTTAATTTTAGCATAAAGTTTTGCTATCCAGGGAGGGAAAGAACAGCTCTTATGTGTACAAGGGATGGATTAAAGAGCAGAATTAAAGCACTCTTTGAAGAACTGAAATACAAATATGCTTCTGTACCTAACACTTGTATCAGGAATGAGAGCCAGGCCGGATGAGGATATGATGTAAGGTAATGTGCTGTTAAAATACCAAGGAAAGAAAATCAGGAATAATCAGCGGTCACCTAGCAGTAGTCCAGACAAGCAAAAAGCAACCAGGGGATCTCATAATCTGCCACATACTTCATTTTATGCCTATGTTTCTCATTTTGTTTATTTGCACATGACCTATTTATCTTTTTCATTTTCATTTTCTGATCTTTTTTTCTCCTTGAAGTGTTTTACATGAGACCTCTTGGTCTTGGATGGGTCTTTGTCCCCTTGTAGAACTTCCCTTTTTGTTTGAAATATTATGGTAGTGATGAAAATGAAGGAACTATTGAAATGTAAAAATAAAGAAAAATCTATTTCTTCCTCTTTAAAGAAAGTCAGTAACTCCTGGGAAATGAAAGGGCACGTCCCAGACCAATTGGAGTCAGCTGGACTTGAACGAATCTGAGTTGGGCTCTGGAGGATAACATCCACATTTTAAAATGCAACTTTTTTCTTATATTTCATGTTAGAAATTTTATGTCATCTCATCAGATTTTGAAATGACAATGTTCTGCAAAACACCTTCCAACCTGACAAAACCAGCAAGAACAGGCAGTTGGCCAATCTGTAGAGCTGGCAGCATGACAGACGATACTGGAATTCTGCATGGAGTTGTTTCTATGTTCTTTTTCCACAGCAGTCTGAATTGAGGCTGTGTGTTTTTCATTAATCTTTGTATTAAGTATTAGACTTTAAAATAAAGCTTAGCATTATACTGGTACAATGTCAGAGCTTAAGAACTCTGGAGGGACTAATAACTGAAACATGATCTACTTTCAAGCTTCCTTTTATTGCTGCATAATAGGTTACTGAGCTAATTCCATCATTGTCTTTTTAAGCAGTGGTTTACACCAGTGAACAGTGAGAAGAGACACATTCTGTATCATCTCCATATTTCCAACAGCCTGAGGTACATGCATACTACAAGGTATTTAGCTCTCCAGCTCCTCTTCGAGTACTCGTCCCAAGGTTATTCCTAATACATGTGCAGTGGTTTACTGACATAAACCAACAGTTCCCCCTCAAGCCCAGCTGCCATGGACCACACTGTCCTGCCAGGCGATGCCAGCAGTCCCATGTGTTCCCATGACAGCCCTCATTTGTGCAGCACCCACCATGTGGACACTCTTTGGGCTCACAGGATAACCCCTCTGCTGTTTTGGAAGGTAGCACAGTCCTTGCATTGCTTAGGACATATCAGATTATTCAAAACAAAGCAATAAAAATAAAAAGCACAAAAATAAAGAGAACCATGTCTTAAGATGACTGTGCAAGATCTTGAGGCCCACAGAGGACCCACAGACAAACTTTTTAAATTCAAGTTCAGCTCCATACAACCTGATTAAGGATCTGCTTCTAGGAAGGGTACACAGAAATGCTCTCTCTTTAGGATGGGGCTTCAAAAGATAGATCACAATATGCTACGGCTACCTCTGTAAAAATATTATCAAAATCTGTTACTCATCATTTAGCTCAGAAAACACTATGTTGTACAGCTCTGAGTCTCTTAAAGATAATATTTTAAATGATAAGTATAATGATGATGGTGATGAGAAAAATAAATAAAAATAAAAGGAAACAGTATCTTGGATTGTCTTCTCTTTACTTCTGGGTAGGATGCACATACCAGGCTGAAGAAATCCAAGTGGACTTAGGCCTTAGTGTTCAGGATATTTTACTCTTTTTGCAGGCTGTTCTCTTCCACAGATTTTTCTATGAGTGAAACAATATATCTTTGGAATCCAGGACAAGTAATCACTTCCCTCAAAATGCATGATTTTATTTAAGTATCTCACTAAGGCAGATGATTATACACTTCTTCCTGTTCATCCTATTGTGTATCAAAGCAAAACAATAATATTAGGACACTTCTGTAGCATAAATTGTTCCATATTCTTTGATCCCCCACAAGGTGACCATACTCATAATATTCACGTCATTGTTTTAGACCCCAATTATATACTATTACCTAACAGAATGTGTAATATCTGTAGTGAGTGTGGTTCTGTTTTGCTGAAGCTTATGGTTACATCTTGTACTCTGCTACTCAGGAAATCATCGAGTACCCCAGGTTGGAAGGTTGGAGGGGACCTCAAAAGATCATCTCATCCAACCTATCATGGGAAGGGAAGCCTAGACTAGATTATCAAGCACCCTCTCTACTTATCTCAGAATTCATTACTGTGAGGATAAATACTAAGAACAAGTATATTATAAAAAATAGTTCCAAGTCTCTCTAGCATCCCATGTTTAGAAACAAGGGTTTCTGTTTTATTGTTCTTGCTTTGTTTAACTGTCAGTCTGAGTTTATGGAGATGTCTTTGCATGGTGTGACCTGATTATCAGAGGGGATATCAGAGGAATAGCTGCAGCTCAGAGCTGACCTAAGTTTTTAGCCACTTGCATGTAATTTATGCACCTAGAATCAGAGGTAACTTTGAAAACTGTAGTCTTCAAATTTTCAAATCTTCAAATTTTTTTTTTAAAGATCAAATTTATGAGAGTCAAACTCAGTAGAGTACATCAACAAAACCTTTTAAAACATAAATTATTAAAAGCTCCTGGTGAGTCAGGGTAATTTATCCTTTTAACTGCATCATAATCAACTTTTCAAAATATGCTGAACATCTTTCAGTTGGACTGACTATGGCAATGCCTGAGGCTTCGATAAAAATTCACAACCACAAGAAGTGACACTGATGAATTCACTGGGTGTCAGGCTAAAATGAAGAGCAGAGGTGAAATTTCAAAATGCAAAAGGTTTCCAAATTTGTCACTGTATATTAATAAATCCATAGATAAAAAATAGCTTTTCCAGGAATGATGCAAAGAGATCATCTCTTATCTCCAAGGGTATATCAGAATATTCAGAGAAGCAGAGTAGAAATTAATTATAACTATCAGCTCAATTGGATTAATTAAATGGCCAAGAACAAGAAATTTCCACAAAATCCCTGCCAGATTCTCTTTTTCTGTGGGACCCGATTTTTAACTATATTAGAGGAATAAGTCCATGAAATTAAATAGTTAAAAATTAATATAATGGCTATTCCTTCTCTCCTAAACTTCCTTTTTTTCTTACACATGTAATCCTTTGAGGAATTAAGTATTTGAGGACTAAGAGATGAAGTGCCACGAGCTATCATAAAAATACTTCACGAATGGAAAAAAATAATACGTATATATGATTTTACTATCATAAGGAAAAGAGAGCGCTGTCATACTCTGCAAAATAGGAGAGCAGCCATTTGCAGACTACAGTGAGATCCCAAGGAGTAAAGCAAAGTGTCTTTCTAGAGCTTCCTAACTTTCTGATTATGGTAGAATAAAGACAGAGAAGTCTTTTGCTTGATTAAAATTTGATAGTTATAGAAGTATACATTCTAACTGTCTGCTTAAATTATGAACAGGATGACATTAACAAAATTATAATGCTCTGAACAAAGCTGCTGTGTTGGTAATTACATCTAGTACATTATCTCATAATAAGCACTGCATTTGTGTAAGAGAAATTTATTTCAATTTGAGGACAATATGTATGCATACAAAACAACAAATAAAGAGCTACACTTTTGCTACTCTGTCAAAAAGGTTTAGTGGAAAAGTCCCCTCAGAGGAGATTAATTTTAAACTTTTAATCTTTCTATTATTCTAAGATTTTCCGGCAACCATTAAAATTCACTAGCGTGCTGAATGCAGCATGTTCTACATGAAATCACAAATTTACCAGTTGTAAATGTTCATCAGTGAGCACTAATTCAGCAGTAGCATTGAGGGTCTGAATTCCATAGTTTTGAATCAGATAATACAGAAATAAGTATTGAGTAATGGTAATTTAAACAGATATTTAAATTAATATCTTTTTCTGATCATCCTATTAGTCTACCCCTTAATTTCCTTCAGTTCTACTAAGAAAGAGTTGTTAGACAAGTGCATAAACTTAAGCACTCTCTTAACGTAAGGTGTTCTTTTGAACCACGGCTCAAAGCTTAAATTTTCTTGTTCTAATCCAGCAGTGCCTAACCCTGAGCCATGGATGATGTAACCACTGTTCACTTTGAAATAAGATCTTCATGCCTTTAAGGGCAGCCACAGCAGCTACCCAACTTTCCAAGCATTACTACCTATTATTTCTCATTATGCATTTAGGACAGACAGGGAATATGTTTTCCCGGTTTACCAGAAGAGTTGGTTTCAGGAATTAAATCCATTTTTATAGACCTTTTAGACATTGCCAACCATAGCAGTTCAAAAATCCTCCCTGCTCTTCTCCTCTCCCCTTCCCTCCCCTTTTATCCCCTCCCCTCCTTTCTCAAGCTTCAAAATGTTTTTACCATCATGAATTCATATTTAAACTGTGCAGACAAGAGTAATAACTTAGAAGTCTTAGCTCTGGAACTGCTTTGGAGCCATGCAAGCTGAACAATAGAAGTCACATAGTGGGTATGCTTAATCATCACTAACATTTTGTCTTATCATGGCTTGTCTATGTAGAAATCTTTTTAAACTTTACCTCTGTTTGTCAAATTAATACTAACAAAATAAAAATAATTTTAAAAAAAGAAACACAAACTTATCATGGTCTTTCTTCTACCAATGCTATATTTAAAACTAATACATTAAAACAGATGTTTCCCCAATGATGCTTGACCTCAGAATATATCAGGTTGTTGAAAGTAGCCTTGGGACTATCATGAAAACCCTGAAATAGTGGTGTTTTCTGGATAAAATTTTACATAATACAGCATATCCTTGGAAACAACTTTATTCTCCCCTTACCTCAGTGCTGCTTCAGTTTTCCTTTTAATCTGAATAGTGGATCAGCTTAGTTTACAGAACTACAGCTTTGTTTTGGTCAATACTACAGCTCGGTATATAAGATCTATCAAAACACCACCAAGAAGATAACTAAGAGGAAGAGAGCTTCTCCAGTGAACTTTCAATCACAACAAAATTTTTAAGATTTCTTTAAACAATGACAGTACTAAAAAATGCTGCAGACTGACATTTAATTTGATCAAAGTTATATATTAATTGAAAAGCTTGTAATAAAAATCAATTTAAAATTGCTCTGTGTGGTCAACATTTGGTTACATATCATTACTTATATAAAGTTTTCTTAACTACTTTAAACAGAATTTAGATATGATTTTATAGAACGAATTTTCCTTCTCTCATGCAGAATAAGCAATAGCCACACCTTACTTATTGTATTGGCTTCATGTGATATGTTTCTACACTATTACGCGATACTTATTCTCTAATATTATTATTGACTTTACCACATTTCTTTAAAACTAACCTACCCCTCTATGTTTTGAATAAAAGGGGCAGTAGTTAAAAAATATTCAGAGAGAGCACAAGGGTGGGCTCAGGTCTTAATGTAAGTGCACAGAACAGACACCACTTATGGAGAAACAGTTCAATTCTGAATTCTTGGAGGAAAAAAAAAATCAAATTTTAACATTGTTTGCAAGTCAAAAAAACTGCCATCTCAAGTTTGTTCAAAGTGGATACCTTTTAGACTTTATTTTAATTCCTGTCTGTAAATTATTATTGCAAAAGGTGAGTTGTCATTGTGAAGCAAATGAAAAATGAAAGTTCATATTTCACAGGAGTAGGATACTGTTCTAAGAAACAGGAACACCTATTTTTTCATGAGCGGAGATAAAAGAACAATATTAATCATAAGATCAGCTTCCCTAGGTATCATCAGAATTCTTCAATATGCCTTTATGTGATAACTTTTATATAAAAAAAATTGACTGTATTAAACCTCCCAGGTAGTTGGTATTGATCCCATTCTGTTATAACTGCTGTGACCTGCACTGGGTATGGAGACATTTTTATATCAATGGCTTCTTACCTCCTACTCTGGAGCAAATCAGCCTTCTTGGGCTAAATTATTCCTCAAAATTTTATCTGCTTTGGTTCCCAAGGTGCCTTTTAGAAAGATAGTTGAGATATGCCTTCATGGATTTGTACTGTGCTGTGAAGATTTGCCATTACCATCAAATGCTTGCATGATTTTTGTCATATCCAACTTTATCCACTTAACATATAGGTACCTTACCTATCATAATCGTGTAGATAAATTCAAAGAGTGAGGCATCTCCAAATGAGAATTCATGTTATGCACTTTGAATACCTATACAGAGATTCAAGGAATCACACTGAAAAGGTTCATTTATCTCCACTGAAGAAGCCCACATCACTAGCATAAATTAAGCTGCTAATTTTTAGGTGGCTAATGTTGGGTGAGATGAATACAACCCCAGGTGATGAAGTGGTCACTGTCTCCACTTCCTGTGTATTATACAGTAGCTGTAACTCCTGCTGATATTACAGTCTAATCAACAACTAAGAGTTATGATCAATCACCTGTCCCATTTTAATGTGTCTCAGTAGGAAATTTAGTATTATCCATATCATCATGCACAGCCTTTCTTTTTCTTAAGGATTTTTTCCTTGTCCTTGCTGAATAGAAACAGAAAGACAGCACATTCAGGCTTTCTCCAGATTTGTCTTTACAACATTCCTCTCTGTATTTAGCTTATCCATTTTCCCATGCTAGAGTAGGGAGTTATTCCAAATGCAATGTAACACATCAAAATAGCCTGAGCTTCTTGATGAAAAGACATCTATTTTCCTTAGTTGTACACTTTGTAAGCTAATTCACTTCACAGTAGCTGGTAAGGGGCTACATTTTGAATTTGTGCTGAAAAAAGGTTGATAATGCAGAAATGTTTTTGTTACTGCTGAGCAGTGCTTACACAGGGTCAAGTCTTTCTCTGCTTCTCACCTCACCCCACCAGGGAGCAGACTGAGGGTTCACAAGAAGCTGGGAGGTGACACAGAAGGGACAGCTGTCCCCAACTGACCAAAGGGATATTACACACCATATGACATCATGTTCAGTGATGAAAGCTGAGGGAAGAAGGAGGGAGGATGCGGGATGTTTGGAGTGATGGTGTTTGTCTTCCCAAGAAGACATTAAGTGTGATGGAGCCCTGCTATCCTGGTGGAGATGGCTGAACACCTGTCTGCTGATAGAAAGCAGCAAATGAATTCCTTGTTTTGCTTTCCTAGCATGTGCAGCTTTTCCTTTACCTATTAAACTGACTTTATCTCAACCTATGAGATTTCTCACTATTACTCTTCCAGTTTTCTCCCTCATCCCACTGTGAGGGGAGTGAGAAAGCAACTGTGTTGTCAGCTAGGGTTAAACCACAACAGGAACACATCAGAATAGTCCAAGTCCATTTTTGTCTTGATGAAAAGCCATTTATTTTCCTTAGTTACAAACTTTGTAAGTCTTTGATATAGTAGTTGTCCCAGACTGCAGGCTAGAAAGGCACAGTATAGGTACTTGATTTTGCTTTTTTCCAGGTTGTCAGTCAGATCTGCTCCAGTTTACCTTGTCACAGTTGTTCATTTTTGGCAATTATTAGTGTTCTCTACAACGTTAGGGTGGAAACAGCCTGATTACAAAAAATTTCTATATTGTGCCAGATTCTCCCTTTTTTCTACTCTGTCAGTGATCTTCCATATTTTTTTTTCGTAGTTTATTTTATTTTTTAAATTTAAACATGATGTTCAAATGTCTTAAATTTTATGGAGAAGTGCCTGTGAATCTAGAGATATCTTTGGAATAGAGGCTACCTTGCTGTTTCATGGTTTTGACAGTAATGCCCTTATCTGTGACTCAGGCTCCTGAATATTCTTCTGCCGCAAATGAGACATGACAGCAGGAGCTGCCCAGATGATGGATAAGGAGTAGCACCTTAGGTGGAACTGTGAAAGATGGATTTTTCCATATGACGCAGTATCTGGCCCCTCTGATCTTTCCTTAGAAATTTGCCTGGAATCTGAAGGAAACCAACAGACGTGTTATCTTATCTGCACTGGGGTGACAGAAGGTAAGTCTGAAAATCCCTTCTTTTCAGTGAAAACTCAGCCAGATATTTAGATTACCAGAGTGGGAAGGTTGTCTAGCCATTCAGCTTCACTGCTGCTCTGCTAACTTGTTTAGTAAGTATTTTGTCATTTGCAGTGCCCTGGAGAGCAACTGGATGTGCCAAAGACAGCTGTAAAATGTAGTGGTAAGAAAATAATTCAATTCAGTGATTCAGAATTACTGTTTCATATGAAACTGCACCCTAAACAAATCAATGATACTTTCCCATTAACTACAATATTGTCAGAAACAAAGTGCCTCTTTTTTTTTTTTTTTTTTTTTTAATTATGAATTATACCTTTTCTAATGTTGACTTGCTAGATTCTTTTCTTGGCATCATTATTTGATTTAAAAACCAGTTTTCTGTTAATAATATCTTTATTCTCCATTCAATGAAGAAATAGTTCTACTCTATGGAATATTGCTTCAATGCCATTTATATCTCACATCTTCCTTCAGTAGAACCTCAGAATCAAAATATATCTTTCTGATTTTAGCTCAACTTCAAACAGAAAAACAAAAACTAAAGAGCATAGAGAAATGCATCATTATACAATAATAAAAGAGAGGAATAAAATAAGTTAGGATAATATTTAATTTTTATTCTAATGGAAATAGGACACAAAAATTAGGGGTAAACCTAAGATTCCTAGTCTTTCCAGAAATCTAAGATTTCTTGTGGGTATAAAACTTTTCAGATTATCTAACTCTGAAAAGAAATCACGTATTTGAAAGCTCTGAATGTGGGAAAACGTTAGGAAGGATATTTATCCACTGGAAATCTGAAACCTGCTTTGAGGGATGATGCTTGTGGAAGGATGACACTTTACTGATAGGCATTGGATCCCTTGCTATAACATTCTTCTTTTTCCTCACAAGGAGGACATTCTTCACACTGCATTTGTGAATACAAGTGACGTCAGTATTAAATCCAAGTATGCTTTTCAGTTTAAGCATCATCCAACACCAAGCTTCTAGGTGAACAGAGGGCAGGTGAGAAAGGCATTAGATCTTCCTAAATCAACCAGTTCCTCTTTGTTTATGAATTTTCTGAGAGTAAATCAGATGGGCTTCCCAGTAGGCTGCCTTGTAGCAGCTGGATGGGGCATAAACCGAGTGCCTTTTCTTCTCCCTCCTACTGTCATCTTCTGCAACACAGCATCCCCTCTTTGTTGGTTCTTGCCTCTCCATCCTCACATTTCCAGTGAGGAGGAGTAAATAATTAAATTCTTTCAAAGGGAGTTATTCTAGTTGCTCTGATATAAGCCAGTTTAATTGTTATTCATTTCTGTATCAAAGCAGCCAGCCACCAACGGGTAGTATTTTGTAGAATTCTGCCTATATTTCAGACTAATCAATAGAGTCCTGAAGGCAAAATTGAACCATTGACTAAATTAAACAAAAAAAGGAAACTGAGTGGACACAGGAACAGCACTTGGCATTTGCATAGTTCTTTGTTGGCTCGGCCTTGCATGTTCAACACAGATGTGAGTGCTCACTGTCAAAATACAAGAAGAGATCTGAAAATGGTGGCTGGCCCAGCCTGAGTTCTGCAGAGAAAAATTGTTGCATCATTTTCAGTAGTAATTACAGCTATTCAGTATTTTCACAATTATTTTAACAGGAAAATTGTTCTCAGAATATACTATACAGCTGGCCAATGTTTTTAGTTATGCTTTTTCTTTTAAAGAGTGCTGAAGCACAGCTACATAAAAGGCAGCAGAATATGAAGTGAATAACATTTCCAGATCATACTGATTTCTAGACAAAACCAAAGGAATGCTTAAACTTTCTTCCAGATATCCCAATAAGGAGAAAAATACAATTAATAACTTATTTTAAAATACGATTCAAAAATTATGAATGGAAGTAAAGAAGAAAATGCTTTTAGTCCCAAGCATATTGTACCGAAATCATTGCTTCTTTCTCTCCAAGGAATGACTGTGCACTTCACTGACAAAACAGACAACCAATTCATAAACAGAAGCAAAATGTTAAGAGGTCTTGATATGTATTTATAGGAGCTAAGATTTAACTTTAAATCTAATAGAAAAAACTACAAAAAATAATTAGGAATCTAAGCTGAAAATACAATAATTCTAAACTTTTCAGAAAAGAATTAATGAACTTCCAGTTGCCAGAGACACACAATTGGTTGTTACCCCAATGTTGGAAGAGAAAATATTGATTCTATGACTATGGTGGAGATAAGTCGAGAGTGTTTTAGTAATATTATATTAATATCAATGTTTCATGGATTCAGTGATAAACTAAGAACTTTAACAGTGAGGTATATACACAAAAGAAAGATTTTCCCCTTTGTGAGTGAGAAAATGGAAATGCCATGTGACTGGTGACTAGCTCTGTTGAAGATTTTTTCAATTACATGGTTGTTTTGAGAGATCAGCACTTGAAGAAAATCAGAATGAATTACAGAAATTTCTGTGCAAAAGTTTTGTTAAGTCTAAGGTAGACTTTATGGGGAAGAAAAAAAAAAAAAAAAAAGACAATATAACTCCAGAAGAGAAAACAGCCCCCTGTGTCTATGTGACTCTCTGAGATAAAAAAATTACTCTGTACTGTGGGGTGTCACTTCACTAAACTTTCTTTTTAGTACAGTATCATGTCAGGACAAATCCAAAATTCATTTTGTGAAAAGGAAACAAAAATATGCAGTATTGAAAAGGGAGTTAAAACACATGCAAGTGAATCCCCAAGCGCGGAACCAGTGTCAAGGATGTTGGAGATTGCTGCAGTACACATCCAGCCCAATGTTTTAAGGGCCCACTTGTTTTAACAGAATACAGGAACAGTTTGAAGAGAGAAGTCTTCTTTCCTCATAAAACAATCACTTAAACTACCGTATGTTGAACAAATGTAAATAAAATGTTTTTAAAATATTGATTTTTTTCACTGATTATTTCTGAGCAGAAGAAATGGACATTTTTTTCTGTCAAGTAGTTTGTTCAAAAATTAATGCTATGAGGGACAGCAAAATAAACCCAAAAACCCCTACACCAAAAGTAGCTAACACATGGGGGAAAAAAAAAAAAAAAAAGAAAGAAGGAGGTATTATCACAGGAAAAAAACCCCAAATATTTCAGATTTATATTAAAAGTAGCCTGTTTTCAACCTTGGATTCTATACTGCCAACAACAAATTTGAGGTGCTAAATAGTAGGAACAAAACCAAGGGTAAGCTAAAGTCTCATGTTTTTTCTTCTGCCTTGAGACACAGAAAACAGTAATGTTGTTCTGTTTAAGCAACTATTCATCTGAATAAAATTAGAAGACTACTGCTTATTTCAAAATATGACACAAAGTCTAAACTAACATTAAAAATACTGCTATAACCAGGAGAAATTAAAACAAATAATTTGGTTAGGCAAGGTATTTATTTTGAGAATATTTACTCAAAAAAAAAAAAAAAGAAGTTGAACATTTTTTAGTTACCTACTAGTTAGACAACATAAGATTTAAATTTTGTTTGGACACTATTAGATCATATTTAAAGTCAAAAACCGTATGTTTTCTGCTTAAGATGAAATAATTTAGGAGAATTAGAAGCACATGACAGTAAGAATGACAGTGCACTGCTCTGATTATTATTTATTTCAAAATATGACCCAAGGTCTAAACTACGTTAACTGACTTTAAAAAATCATCTGTTTGTTGTGGTTTTTTTAACAAGAAAATAATTATTTCGTTTCTCTCAAGGCAGGAAAAGCATACAGAATGGTTCTGTTCTGCATTCCTGGTTTTAGCATAGTTGGCTCACAAGTATGCTTTGAGCTGCACAAATGCTCTTTGTGTAACCCTTACTTTATCCCCACTGTATGATTAAACAGAGGTACAAAGCAGGGGAGGTTCCAGGCAACTTGCATGGCTTCTGGAAGTCATCCTAAAAATCACTCAGTCATGAATAGTGATTTCAGTAACTTTTAATAAAAATCAGTCACGAGGTATAACCAATGTCTGAGTGACTTGAATTTCTCACTGTTCTGTTTCTGACTTTTAAAATGACGTAGACTGTAGCAGAAATGTTACAGAGGAATTTTTTACTCTGCTGCAGATAGCCTCGTGGTGTTCACAAGGACTGACTTGGCTGATTCAGCTCTTCAATAGTTCTTATTCAATGGTTCAGTTCCACAGGGTTATGGTGATGGGGTGGCTCCTGCAGCCTATACAGACCTGAGGAATTGCTGCCTCTGCCCCCACCCTCTCCTCCCCTGCCATAGACCAATGCAAACTGAAACTGTGGGGAGGGATGAAGCTAAAGAGTATCTGGTTTACAGCTTCTCTGCTTGTGACAGTGTTAGTGTTAGGAAAATCAAAAGCACTATTTTGAATCTTATGTCTAATCCCAGCTATGCACTATGTTTTTGAAGTTTTTTTTGTGTTTGTTTGTATGTTTTACTTCTATCAGGTATTCTATTAGCAAATTAATCACATTTGTAGCAGACAGAACCAGTTTGCTTATTTTTTTCAGGACTTATTTGAAATAAGGAAATATCAGTAAATTGTCAGCCTCTACCATAGACAGATCATAACCTTGTTAGTTATCAGTGGTATTGAAAACTGTGATAAAGCCTAAGAGCCAATTGAGAAGGGAGTCCTAACATAGCAGCCAGGTAAGCAACAGTGGCTGTAGCACGGGTGCTGAGTGAACAGTAGGATGACAAAGATTGCTTCTGCGTGCAAATGTTTATTGTGAAAGACTAATGAAAGGAGATAAGCAAATTAAGAAAGAATTGACAGATTTGAGATTCTGGGTGCACGGGCATCTTCTTGTTACATTGAGCGAAGTTTGAAGGTTTGTATATGTGGAAAATATATTACTGAAGTATTTTGAGTGTTTATATTCTTGGATGACAATGCAGTTAATGTAAATCCACAGAAAGTTAGAGAAGCTTGAGGAGGGAAAAATCAAAAAACAAAACCCAAACCTGTGTGTGGTCTTTTATGCTTTTTTAACAGGCAAGTCAATCAAACTATTTAAAGACTTGAGCTTAGATCAGAAATTTGCATATGTGAAACAGATTGGAAAAAAGAACTCAGGAATTTGCAAGTGCCAGGATTCTATACAGTTGAAGGATAAAACCTACTAAGTGTAAAATGTAAGGAATTTTTTTTGTGTTTACATGTTTTATCTTGAAAACTTTATCCTAATAAAAATCCTAATAAAAATTGGATGCATAGTGGAATTATTCTCTCACATTCTGTGAAAAGAATAAGAACACAAACATGTTGTTCAACATCAGATTTGCTTGGCTATAGAAAAGAAAGGGCACAGCTTTGCACTTCTAGTTTTAAGGAACAAGAATACAGCTCTGTCTTTCTCACCATCTGCAGGACTGGCCCATAAAAGTTAAGCATGTTGAAGTGATATTAAGTACAGAACTGTGACTAGATTATTAAGAAAGGAAAAAGGAAAAGCCAGATATAGGAAGGGAACTGAGAAGGGATAAAGAAGAGTAACAAAGGAGATGTATTTCCTTTGGTTAAAAAACAGCCAAACAAGAGAGGATGAAGAAAACAGCAAAATCTAGCATTTATTTGGACTCAGTTTCGGTTTCCTTTGACATTAATTTCACTGTTCGTGTCCCTGGTAGACTTTTTTTTGTAGTTTTTGTCAGTACTCTGCAGGGGATATGGAGATGCAGTTCATGAAAGTGATGCTGCCAGCATGTTAGGCACAGTTCCCCATAATGCTTGGTAATCCTCTGGGATACAGGGCTGATGAGTAGTTTTTGCTATTTATCACTGTGGTGGGTTTGAGTCTGGCTGGACTCCAGGTGCCTACCAAAGCCACTCTATCAATCCCCTCCTCAGCAGGATAGACGAGAGAAAATATAATAAAGGGCTCATGGTCTGAGATAAGGACAGGAAGATCACTCACCAGTTATCATCACAGGCAACACAGACTTGACTCAGGGAAATTAATTTAATGTATTACCGACCAAATCAGAGAAGGATAACAAAGAAATAAAATCAATTCTTACAGCACCATTCTTACAACACAATTCCCCCCACCCTTCCACTCTTCCGAGCCTCAAATTAACTTCCAATTTTCTCTGTGTCCACTCCCCTGGCGGTGCAGGGAGAAGGGACATGGATGCTGAGGTCAGTTCATCACTGTTTCTTCTGCTCCTTTCTTTCTCACGGGAGGGTTTCTCACACTCTCCCCTTCTCCATTGTGGAGTCCCTCCCACAGGGGATGGTTCGCCATGAACTTCAGTGTGAGTTCCTCCCAGGGGCTGCAGTTCTTCACAAACTGTTCCCATGTGGGCCCCTCTCACGGAGTGCAGTCCCTCAGAAGCAGATTGCTCCAGCATGGAACCTCCAAGTCCTGTCAGCAAACCTGTCCCAGCATGGGTTTCTCCCCTTATGGGGTCACAGGTCCTGCCAGGAGCCTGCTCCAGCATGGGCTGTCCGTGGGTTCAGAGGGAACCTCCTTTGGGCATATCCACCTGCTCTGGCATGGGTCCTCCGTGGGCTTCAGGTGGATATCTGCTCCTCTGTTAACATTTATAGGCTGTGGTGGGACAATACATTCGCAGACTATGAACAATCCAAACTATTTACCAGCTCCCCTCAAATCTATTTGAGTAAGTGATGTCCTTTTATTCAGTGCATTTTGAGCCCTAACTTATCAGACTTCATTTTTCTATACATTTAAGGTGAAAATGAATAGCTTTCTGCAACTGGTTGTTGCTGCATAAGTCAATGATATATGTATTTAACAGACAGAAATCCAGGAAGAAGACTAGAAGTCTGGGAAAGGATTCTATTTCTAGCAATATATATATAAAATTAATCACTTAAGAAGAGGGAGAAAACCAGCAACTCCTGGTACTTATGTGCAAAACATGAAATTAAGATACCTGTGTTTCTATAGTTCTATTTCTTGCATTGCTACTTTTCTCCAAGTAGAAATGTATTTTCTGTCTTCTCTAACTCACAAGGCTCTCGCCTAAACTTACTCCCTCATTCCAAGAGCTGATGAAGGAGAAGGAAAGACTGAGACATTAAAACCATCAACAATTGTAATTGGCAGAAATAGGGAATTAAACAAAAATAAAAGTCAAACTAAATTGTTGACTTCCTGTAAGAAATTTAAGTCTAATCTTCCTGAGCTTATATGGATAGAATTATGCATAGCTAGATTCATTTGTACCTTTTAACATTTTTTTCATTATTTCATAAAATACCCCAAATTTATGAACTTTGGTGTTATGTATTTCCAAAGCACAGGACACACACTCCTAATAGCAGACGAATAAAGAGCAAACACATTATTATTTTTTATTTTACTTCACCTCTTTTCTTATGAATAAAACTCTTGGATATAACAACTCAAAACTTTGAAGGATTATCTAATTCAAAATATTAAAATTAGTTTTTTAAAATGAGAAACAGAAGCTAAATCCACTAGATTTCTTATAAATTGTCTCCACTTATACTGTTTTTTCCTCCTTACTACCCTTCTTCCCTGGCTATGAACACCTGCAATTGCTCTAAGGGGAGTATTCAAGTGTTATTTCCCAAATTATTTCTTTTCCCTACCCTGATCAAGGTTTTCCCATGTCACAGCATTATTAAAACACTGAACATATTCTAAGGATGTTGTAAGACTGAAGGAGAATTTTGGTGAAACACAACAAGCATTACATTCAAAAATAAAACCGAGGGATAAATTGTTACAGTCTATATCATGCTGAAAGACCATAATGGAAGCCTTTAGGATTAAATTCTGCTGGTTTTTGTTTTTTTTTTTCCCTAAATTCTATCAAAACTGGCAGGAGGTGGAAGCCTGGCAGTTTTATTTTTCCATTATCTTCCATGGCAGCAAGCCATCTACAAAGGAAATTAAACAGATTTAGTCAGGGCAGAGCCCACAGTTACAGGATATCACCCCATGAAGACATAATACCAAATAAAAGAAGCAGATATTAAATAAGTTATCAATGCTATCACATGACAGGTGAATATCAACATCAGCTGTAGACTCAGCTTTCCCTGCCCCGGTTACTTCCCTAACACCTTCCTGCTCCTTTTTGAGAATGGTAATCACAGAATCACAGAATGGTTTGGGTGGAAGGAACCTTTAAAAGTCACCTAGTCCAGCTACCCCTATAGTAAGCAGGGACATTTTCAGCTAAATCAGGTTGTGTATAGACTTGTCCAACCTGACTCTGAATGGTTCCAGGGATGGGGCATAACAATGGCAATGATGACTGCATTCTAGTTTCCAACTTTTAGTTCTAAGACTGACACTACTCATAAAGCATAACATATTAGTGACTCTGTGGCATAAGTATGTGCTTTTCATTCCAGGACATGCTTCCTTGAACTGACATTTAAAATTAACATGGAAATTAATTTAGCTGTGGTTAAATGAAGGCAAATTGATACTTTGGCAACTGTTCTGAGAACAATAAATGCCTAATTTTCTCTTAGCCAGGAGCATCTACTATAGGAGAGTACCCCGAAAAAATGTCAATGAACTCCATCTCCTGACATTACTGAAAAACTCATTCGTCAGTAAACTGCAGACTGATGAACTGAATTGTTTGCAGTAGCTTACATAGCTTATGAATTGGGCTCCCATAGCAATGTGCCATTAAAATTAGGTATTCATTTTATATTACTTTTATCAACCATGATAGGAGGTTTTTTCTTTCTTCGTGGTGGATAAAACAAAGTATTGTTGTCAAGGCATGAGTCATATCATTAGACCTGGCTATAAGTACAAATCTGGTCATAGAGGCTTGGCAGAGGAACAAAGATATATCTGAGTGCTGCTTGTGCCATTTTACTTTGTGCTACTGGGTGGATGGCTGACTTGAAACATCATACTTCAACTGATCTTTTATTTGGGAATAAATCTTTCCTGATGGTCCAACTGAAATACTGAAACATTCTTAATGCTTAATAATAGGAAAAACCTGTTATGCTTTTCTCACAAAAGGATGTTCACTTAAGATTCACAAGTTCTTATGACTTCCAGAGTCTGTTAAAAAGACAAAAAAAAAAAAAAAAGACAGTGTGGATGGATATATACTTTGTTCTGCTTAGCTGTCAATGTGATATGATGTACACAAGAGTTATGAGATTGTTATTTGTATCATACAAGTTAGACATCAATGATTCAAAAGATTAACAGACATTTTTAGAACTCGGGAATTTCAGAATATTTTATCCTATGAAGTTAGGGTTAGGGTTAGGGTTAGGGTATTGACAGAAACTGATGATAATGTGCACACATGAAGCTCTTGTTGCAGGTCTTCCTTCACAGGTACTTTGGGGACAGTTCTAAATGTACTGCTAAATGGGAATTACTTTTCCATCGATGCTTCCTGATAGATACTCCACATTCTTCATCATTCCCTATTTAAGGAAAATTTTTTCAATGTTAACACTTAAATTGTGGGAAGCTACTTCTGCTATAACAATGTAACCGAATAAATTATTTTTATTTGTGTATATTATATTTTTGGGTTTTTTTCCATATGATTTCAGATTTTTAATGCCCACATTACTGCAGAGTAGCCACCAAATTTTTTAGAGGAATAACCATAAGTTATTTGAGAATAGTTCACTTACATTAAGTGCATAATTCTCATAATTCTGAGTAACACAGAAATTCACAGTAGAGCCCTGCAAAGCTGTGTAAATTCTGTAGCTATTCAAATTCTAAATCCATGGTGAAAGGGAATTTCATTAAGACAGTTGCATCTTATTTCCAGCTGCAGTTTGATCTTTAAATAACTGTACTAGAAAAAGAATTTAAAGGCACCAATTTATATGTTATTAATACGAATAAAGGACAAGTGCTTTACAGTGTACTACCCCCTATAAGCATGTCTCCAAGTTTTCTGATGATTCACAGTGTATCCAGGCAACAAAGTAAATGACAGCTTTTCAATGTATTTCCTGTTCTTTCTTCATCCAAATTTATAAACTTTTTTTTTTTTCCTTTTTTTTTTTTTCCCCCAGAAGACTGGGTTGCATTTTGGTGTCAGTTTTAAAAAAACGACAGCTTCTATTTCATAGAATCCTTTTGGTCATAAAAGACCTTTAAGAACACCAAATCCAACCATTAACCTAACACTGCCAAGTCCACCACAAAACCATGTCCATAAGCACCACAGCTACCCACCTTTCAAATACCTCCAGGGATGGTGATTCCACCACTTCCCTTGGCAGCCTGTTCCAATGTTTGACAGCCTTCCTGGTGAAGAAGTTTTTCCTAATATTCAACCTAAGACTCCCCTGTTACAACTTGGTACCACTTCATTTTGTTCTATTGCTTATTATTTGGGAGAAGAGGCAAACACCCATCTCACCGCAACCTCCTTTCAGGTTGTTGTAGAGAGTGATAAGCTCTTCCCTCAGCCTTTCCAAAAGGCCTTCCTCTCCTTTCCAAATTAAATAATCCCAGTTCCCTCAGCCTCTTCTCATAGGACTTTTTCTCCAAATCCTTTCCTAGCTTGGTTGCTCTTCTCTGGACAGACACCAGAAACTCCATGTCCGTCTTGTAGTGAGAAGCCAAGAACTGATTCACGGTATCTGATCCCTTATATTTCTGATTCAGAGGTATACAGGCCTCACCAGGGCTGAGTACAGGGGGACAATCACTTCCCTAGTTCTTCTGGACATGCTAATTCTGATGCAGGCCAGGATGCTGTTGGTCTTCTCAGTCACCTGGGCACACTGCCACCTCATATTCAGCTGAGCAGCCCAATATAGTCAAAGGTCAAACTCCTTACTGCAGGGGCCTTAAACTAGGTGACCTTTAAAGGTCTCTTCCAACTCAAACCAATCTATGATTCCATAGTGTGTTGCTGTAAATTGATCCTAAGCACAAACTGTCTGCCACTTTTTGATCTCATCATCAAGGTGCACAATCCACTTTGTTTCTTTAAATTTGTTTGAGACTATTGTGCATGATATGACACCCAAACTCTTAATAAGTTCCTGCATATACTTAGAAATTAATAGAAGTTCAAGGCTGAAATTCGTGTGGAAATTCTATAAGAAACACCAGAATTAAAATAGAGGGAAACGAATGACTCTTAAAATTCCAAAAAAATTCCTATTGGAAGTGAAATTTTTCTTCCTATAAACAATCCACCAAATCTCTGCACTACTCTGCACCAATTTAAGGACCTTTTTCTTTACTCCTTGAGTTCAATTCCCACAGCAGTGACTCTAAACCCCCTTTGAAAAGTGGTAGACTCAAACTAACTGAATTGCTGCATACATGCACAGGTAAATTACAATTTTCTGTTCTCAACTGGCAGAAATAAGAAACTTTATACTGCTCAGATTGACATAAACTGTTCTATTAACCTTTCTGATACACAGTTCATAGAGTAATTACTCAAAGGAGAAGGCTCTGCTTTTTGTGTGAGCAGCCTCTCAGACTGCTCATGCATCTTATAGAACATAACCTTGATAGGCAGAGTGGGAGGAGTTTTACCTTTGGTTGAAAAAAGTTAAAACCTGACAGGAATGTCTTAATGAAAATGAGTGCAAGTCAGATGAAGGAAGGAAAAATGAAAGCAAGGGTGGAAGAGGAGGAGAGAGAGAGATAGATAATTCCAGTATAACCATACTGTGATAGATTAATGCATGGGTCTTTTTTAATGTATTTACTCTTGTATTTCATAATTACTTCTCATGATATTGCCAACTGTGATATAAATACTCTCATTTGCATTTTACTTTACCTGGCAAGTTTATAAGGGCTTCAAGGTAACTGGATAATATTAAGACAGCTTTCATCCAATGGCATAATGAACAAAAAAAATAGATTACTGGGAATCTTTGTCTCACCTCATCACGTTCTTCAAAATAGCCAACTAGCATTTAAACCGTTTGCCAACTCTCTACTTAAAAAGATGCTGGAGAAACTCTTTTGGAATATACACCTGTCTCCCAGGTTGCTTGAGGCCAGAGGTGGAGAAGTACAGGGAAGGTCCATGCCAAGCTCATTTAGAGCAGCTAAACATGGGTAGCGAGGTTATCCACAGCAAAAAGACACAGTGACAGAACATCTAATCAAGGACTTGGAGAGCTGGAGAGGTGCCTGGGAATGCACTGCAACAGTTCATACCATTTCAGTGAATATCAGGAGGAGAGGAACAAATTCTGGACACTGAAAGCCCCCGGGATGTGGTGTGCTGCCATATGTTCAGGCATCCCTTTCTTCTGAGACAAAGATCATGGCAAGAACTTTTACACTTCAGGGGAGAAAAGTAGTGCCAAGAAACTTTATCATTTTTTCTTGGCAGAAAGATCGCCTCCTATGGATCTAGAGCAGATGTATGAAAGAGTTCTGGCCTTTAGTGGGGCCTGTTTCTCTACACATGCTACTGTTTGCTTTGATTATCATTCCCTGTAGAACATGCTCTCAGAAGCCAATGAAAACAATAAGGACCAGCTGAAGCTGACATGCACTCTGGTTTTGTTCTCAGAAAAACTTTGTTGCTTTTCTCTGTGCACATAGAGGCTGACTGCAGAGTTCTGTAATCTGGGAAAAGTTAGTCCTGGATGTGTTCTGGGCCAACTTTGGCCTGGACCATGCCATTATCTGGGATGAATGGTCAATGTATGGAATGTTCCCCTTACTGCATAGGAGACCCTAAGTAGCCCTATTGCTGAAGACCTGAGGCACAAATTCACAGTTTCTCTAGAAAGAGAAGTGAAGGGTATCTGCTGCAATTGATGTCCATGGTGGAGGATCAGGCCTACATAGTCCCATGACAGAGCATCTTTGATAACTTCTATCTGGTCCAAAACATCCTTTGCTTGAATGTCTCTCAACAAGTAGAAAGCAACTGATGTGGGGTATCAGGGATTTCCATACATTGACATAATTTCCTGCTTTGTGTGGGTTCCTTGAAGTACTATAAACTGTTTCAGAAGGCTTTGTAAATTTCTGCAGGATCTTGAACAAGGCTGTTGACTTTCATCAAGGAGAATGTCGAGGCTGCCTCTTGGCTTTCTATCTTTGTCTTCTCTAAAGGGAGAATATTGGTTCTTACAAAGCTGGATTAAAACCTAGATGACTTGATGGACGTGAAAGCCTGTAAAGTCACCAACTCGATGGCCTCCTTCACTGGGCAAGCAGGTCAAGAAATCTGACATGGCTGGGGACAAGGTATCTCCTTCCCTTATGCTCAGCATCTGCTGGGTCACAGACACACTGCTTTACCTGGGCAACTGCAGCTCAGCAGACAACCCCTCCCCAGCTGCTATCTGAGATGAAATGGATATGAGGTGATCAAAGTGGTTGTGAATGCGGGCAGGTCTGCTGTGGGTCTTTCCCTTCAGGGAAGATGAACTTACTGACATTCTTCCAGTCCTACCCATTTTCTGGTACTGTTATAACAACCTCTGCCTTTCTCCCGTGACCTGGATATTTTTTCCAGGTCAGGGCAGCAATGGTTCCCTTCCTAGCAGTTGTACCCATGTACCATGGAGCCAGAACAAGTTAGCAAGGCAGGATTTCCTTCCCTAGAGACCATGCTACTTCTTTCTTTACAAACTGTGTTTATCCCTGGGCTCAGAAATCGCATCCTTTAATACAGATTCTTTCATTTTACCATAGATGAAAGAGACTCAGTGGTCTGCAGTTCCAGGATCTTCTCTGGATCCCTGTTTGTAGATGGGACTTACGGTGGCAATCTTCCAGGTCCCTGGCTCAGTGGCTTCTTGTAATGATAGATTTGGCCAGCACCTCTGCAATTTCACATCTGAGTTCCTTCACAGCCTTTGGGTGAATGGCTGCTGATCCTGTTGACTTCTTGACATCTAACTTAATATATGCAATGTAATAATTTCTGTATCCTTACCTCAAATTTTTATAACTCTCCTGAATCATCTGCTTAAAAAAAACAAAACCCCAAACATGTACTGGATGTTGGAAACTACCCAACAACTTTAAAGTTAAAGCAGAATTATCCAAAAATTATAATTCATATTCTCTGCTGTGGCCTCATCTTCAAATGTCACTTTAACAATTTGGTACTCAGGTAGTCAAGGTATTTCATGAGCCATCTTCCAGTTTCTGAGGTATCTGAAGAAATTATTATCAATCTGAGTATCTTTTATGAATTCATTTACATTTCCTAGAATTTCCAGGTACGTACAGATGAATGCCATGATTTACTGCTCTCCTAATTTGGACTATCTTTCTGTTTTTTTAAAGTCCACTGTTTCTGTACAGTACCCTCCTTCAGAATTTTGTTTAGCTATGCTGGGTTTCTACTTGGTCATTATGATTTCTTTTTCTGAGCAGTTTACCTGGGCTTCTAATGCAGTATTTTCAAATAGCCTCAAGGCTGCTTGCAGGCTTCTTGCTTTTTGGAGAATTCATTTTAGGGCTATTTTTACTAATTGCCTCATTTTTATGTAATTCCCTTTCCTGAAATTGAATCTCTGTATGCTGGTTTTATCTGACTTGCTCTCTTCAACTGCAATATTAAGCCTAATTTTATTCTGATTGCTGCTGCAGAGTGCTCTTCAACTAATATCATTTGAATTAGGTCCTGTGCATTACTCAAGACCAAGGCTGAAATGTCAGCAATTCATGAGAGTGCTAAGATTGGTTGTTCTAGGAAGCAGTACTTATTACATAAAAACATTTTTACCTCTACTTTGTTCTGGGGCAGCAATGATACAATCAGTATATGTACAGTGAAAATATCAGGCTATTGCAACCTGTCTTAAATTTGCAGCATTGCTTAAGAACTGCTATCATCCTCCAGATCACGGAGCTCAGAGTATCACCCCAGTAGTCTTTGTTTACTACTAGAGTATGGGATTTTGACCCAGAATTCCACACTGCTTCTCTTCTCCCTCAGTATTTTCATGCTGTTAAATTTTATATTTTCCTTCACATACAACGTACATCACATACAATGTACATTCACATACACCTGTTCATTGCTTTCTGTCATCTTTCAAAGCTGGTAGCTTGGAAACACTGTATCCCATTAATTATCCTTTCACCAGGTCTCTGAGATGCTGATCAAATCAGGGTTGCTGCTTATTGCCAAAAATTCTGTTTTCCCCATCTTATTTTTTAGATTGCTAGCATAGTTGTAGAAGCCAGCATATGTTAATTTTGCACTTGGCTTAGCTCTGCCTTGCTAGTCAGCTGCCATTCTCAGCAAACTGACTTACCTTTCCTATTTCTGTTTATTTTCCTTCTGGCCTTTTCAGAGGTATAATGAGTATCATCCAGGTTACCCTGCCAAGTAAAATCAGTCTGAATGAGGTGTTTCTCCATGCTTGTCAACATTTCCCTTGTTCCTAGTTTAAATGATCCTTTATGGACTTCTTAATTTTCAGAGCCAGCAGTCTGTCTCCACCTTGATTAAAATAAAGCCTGTCATTCCTTTATGAGTTCCTTTTGTCTCAGAAGGTTTACCAGTTCCTAATGTACTGAAACACCAGTCCTGGTTACAGCAGTCTCACCTGTGGACTGGTACTCTGGATCCTTGCCTACCTCTCATGCCTCATACCATGGAGCTGGCAGCATTGGGAGAGTGCTACCATGAAAATCCTAGCTTTGGTTTTCTATTAAGCAGCCCAGACACCCAGAGCATTGCTCATACAGTGCTCCAAGTCACTGGTATCAGCTCAGGTCATTACTACTGGATCCTCCCATGCACTCTCTCATTTCTCACTGTCAGATAGCCGGGTAAAAGAGCTATTGCATTGTCTCATCTCAGACATTACAAATTTCATTTTCAGTCTGGCACCCTCCCTCCACAACAGTTGTCTCGGGAGCACAAAGCTGTCACAGTGGATGAGCACCCACTTTGAAGCATCCCAGAAAGTAGGTGTCATCTGTGTACCCCTCCTTATTTAGCTTTCAGTTTTCAGCAGCTCTCAAAAGGACAGACCCACCGCCTGAAACCAAGAGCTCCTTGTGCAGTATGCACACATAGAACCAGTCCCATGGGCATGAAATCTTCCTTTATCTATCCTATTAAGCTAACTAACAACAAATGATATATATCCAAGAATGTGGAAGGTGGGAAAGGGTGTATTAGAAGTAATTTCATAAATATGAAATGAGCATGGCCAATCCATGCTAGTGATATGGCAGCCAGTAATTGCAATTACTATTGTATCACAGACTAGCTGAACCTTTGGATAAACTGGTGAGTTAGTTATAGAAAAGTCATATGTAAGAAAAAATTCAAGCAAGAGACAAAACACTTAAACATAAGCTCAATTGAAATACTTGTTCATGTCATTAAATACAGGTATTTATACGAAAAAAAATGACTTGGTTCTTAGCAGACTGAGTTTATGCAAATACAAAAATACAGAATATTTGTCCTCAAAAGTACAAGCTGTTCTTCTAAATTCACATTGTGGTCAAAGGACCCATTAAGTAGAAAGCTATGGGCAGTGAAATCTGTTTCATTCATGCATCAAAGGGGAAATTATCTTGGCTTTTTAAAAAAATATGTGATGTATTAACAGAATGAACTTGCAAACTGATTATGGCATTTCATTTATAGTACTTAGGTACCATAACTAATATACAATACCTATTACATTACACAAGGATGGTGGTTTAATTGCTATAATTTCCATCATTGATATAGGGATGTGAGTAGAATTAGATAGGAGAGTTATAAAGCACAGCAGAAGTTATTTCCAGAAAATCCTAAATTGAATTAGATTAAAAGTTAAAATCCAAAAGTCCACGCCATTTTTAATTCATAGGAACTTTCAAATCTGATTAGATGAAAATATTTAATTTTTATCCTACTAATAAACTTTATTTAGCTCTTAACTGTTTTAGCTGTAACTTAAATAATAAAAGAAAGTCAAATAAGGATAAGGGGGTTTGTAAATGTCAACTTCATTCAGATCTATTTGAAATGTATTTCTACCCCTTTTGATGTACAGCTTTATTTAAGCCATCTTTTACCAAAATAAGGATTCCAGCAGGAATTTAAAACTTTTCATGCATGTCTAGACAGGAGACTGGCTGTTTGACTTAGTCCTTAAATAAAACATAGGAGTCAAGTAGTTCAGTAATCTCAGATCAGTTCCTAGCATGCCAGATTTAATTATTTATCTCAAGTACACAAGGCACATTTTTCATATGTTGACTGCTAAAATGAAAACAATTAAAGCCAAATTCTCTTATGAACTCAATACTCACTACTGTGAACTATTCTCTGTTGAATGCTCTTTTGAAAATAGAAACTTTTTCTTGCTCAAGGTTTAGTGGTGAATACATTATAATCCTTTGTTGATTCAATTACTGCCCATGGTCCCTTCATAATCTTTTCATAAAAGGTGTTTTAACACCAAAAGCAATTCTGCAATTCTCATTTTATTACACAGGAGATACTCCTATGTCCAAAGGGTGCTCATAATTATGCAAACCTACAATGGTGAAAATAAAGCCACCCCTATGAGTCTAAATTGTAGCAACACAAAGGTGACTTAATCCCCTAAAAATGGATTTTCTGGTTATGCATATGGGGAAGAAATGACAGAAGCAAGTTCAGAACAACCTTTTTTAGGAGAAATAAGGCTGGGGAAAGAAAGACAATGAGTTAACAACTGGAAGTATGGCCAGGAGAAAGACAGAGTAAGAAGCCTAGTCTACCACCAAATACTGGAGGGCTCTGGTTTCATGGATGTCTGTGAAAAAGAAAAGTCTGAATGGCTTTTAATCTTAGTGTTTTCACCATCCTTTCATACCTCTATTTGCCTCTCTTGTGGCTGTGTCTTAGTCTGATGATGTAAAATCTTTGATAGCTGTATTATGCAGTAAACTTCAACTACTATGGACATCTGATGATGTGATAAAGCCTAGGCATTTCTCTTTACCTGTACAATGATGTAGTTTCTTGCTGAGGGTTTTTCAGTGTTGGTCACAAAATAAAGTTGGATTAATCGTGTTATTTTAATGTGTTAGGATTCATACTGACTCTACACAGAATAACAAGATCAAAGGTTCACAACAGGTTTGTCTGAAGATGATAAAGTCAATGCTAAAGCCTCTCAGTGGGATTATCCTAGTGTTAGAGCCAGCAGACAAGAAAGAAGCTATACAAAAATGCATGTTTCTTCTGGAAGTAGAATCATGCTAGTTCCCTGTCTTCTTAAAGTACTTTCAGAGGATTTGCCCAGTTCCTAACAGTGCTCTACAATTGCCCATCATAACTGCAGGATGTGGGAGAGCTTGATATTGCAGCCTTTCTCACTAGGTAGGTAAAGCCTCAACCACCATAAATAATGCCCAAGACTTCCCTACAGTGACTATTTATTTGATAATATAGTGTGATTTACAGCTCAAATGCTTAAAAAAAATCTAAAGCTTTCGAGCTATGTTTCTCACATTTATCAAGTTCAAAAAAAGTTTTGTTAGTCAGATTGATCTATGCTGGCTTAAGAACTCAGCACAAACCTTAAAGAAACTGATTTGTAAGAAAATATTGCTTGTAAAAATGTAGTGTTCAAGTTGTGTGCTGATATGCTGTTCAAAATAAGATAAGTAGGAGTGGTAGGAATGTTTCTGCGGGTTAAGTTACAGCCTCACATTTTAAAGATGAATTTTATATTCACATTGTCATAAAAGCATTTTGAGAAAGAAATAACTATATGTTTCTTGGCAGAAGATTTCAGCTACTGCAGGAATTCCATTTCATACTGTGGTTTGCTTTGGTTCATTTGGGTTTTTTTTCACTTAAGACTTTTTTCATAAGTTTTTATCTGGAAACAACATGCAATTATATGTGGATTAACAGGCTACAAATTCAGTATGGGAGGAGGGGATTCAAGAACCTGTATTTAGTGCCTGTAACATTCTGAACAAGTAGGTATGTGAAATTTGTACCTCAAATTGTATAAGTGATATTCATCACAGAATCATGAGAGGAGTAAACTTTTATACATATGAATACTCTTCTGAGAAGCTAGAAAAGTGTGATTAAGAATACCATTGTGCCTTGTACCACAAACATGCACTTGCAAGATGGTCAGTCTACCCATCCATAGGCACCCCATGAGGTCTGAAAGCCAAAATGAAAAAAAAAACTTCCTGTGTGAGAAAGCTGTGAAAACAGTTAAGCCTCTCAGATTTGCAGAACTCACCTTTGTAATATTGTTCATTTATTTATAGTGCATTATTACTTGTGCATAACAGTACTTTTTATCATGCCCCTGCAAGAGTTGTTGTTTTCTATTATATAAGGATAAAATCAGTAGAAGAATCACAACTGCTAAGGGGTGTATATCTCTATCAATGGTTTGAGGTTTTTGAATTTCAAAACCTGGAATTATGTTTATTGTATCACAAGAGGGACTCCTGTAGCATAGGTTAGAATGCCTCTATATGTGTTGAGAACCAGAGCTTCCAGCAAGCCCCACACACCTTATGGAGCTAAGAACTCAGTCCCTGTGTCCTGCAATGCAGTTTTATTTATCTGGGCAGCTGGGCAGCTGCCATTCCACAGTAGAAAAAATTAAAAATACATTTGAATACTGTGCAGAACTGGTTCAACTTGACCATCTGCAAACACTTAACACTTCTCACTTCTGCACTCCATGAGGACCACTTTTGTAACCTGTACCATCATCCTAATTTATTTCAGACAAATTGCTTAATAGTGAAGAAAAAATGTATTCTCTTTTCATTTGACCATGTCAGATCTGCAAATAAGCCATCTCCATCACATTTAAGTATTAAGTATTCCAGGCCCACAAGATAAGTTTGAGAATACCATGGACAGTTTGGAAAAGAAGAGGGATAAAGAGAAAAATATTTACGAAGTTCAAAGAATTCTGGTAATTTTAGACTGAATAAGAATAAAAAAGTATTATGCAAACCTACACGTCCTTCTGTCTCCCTGGAACGCCTGAACCTAAATTACCATGGTCATTTAAAAGATATGCTATACAGCTCATTAGTTGCAGGGTCAAAGTTCTTAAAAAAATCCATTCCCATTTCATAGAGTAATCCTAGAGAAGTCAAGTCTTAAGATATGTTTTAAAATTTTAAAATTAGAAAACCACTGAAAATCTTTTCTTCTTCACTTCCATCAATGTCAAATGATTTTCTGCCTTCCTATTTTTTTGTCAGCATATGCTACCACAGAATAATTGAATTAGAAGGAGATGGTGCCCCCAGATTTTCTGCCAATGAATCTGAGGAAATTATTTTCCAGTTTACTTCTCAGATACTTTTTACAGTCAGCTTCTGATTTCATTTCATTCTGCAGTAGTTCCTAGAGAATTTGATAATTTTGAGTTTCACTGAAAGTTTGATTAAGCTTCAGTAGCTAGTAAAAATACATGTTTCTTCCTCTTCTCACTACAAGCTGGGATCCTTTGTTTATTGACATATGCCATATTTTGTGTATGGTAGGGTTCTCACAAAGTCCTTTACAGCCAATTCACAAGATTTCAGCAGAATCTAATTACACCCTAGCCCAAATTCAACAGTGTAAGACACACTCAAATCTGAATTACTCCAGGCCTTACCTGCTTTCTACACCAGGGATATTTCAGAAAAAACAGTTCTTTCCATTAAGACACAGATATTGCCATCAGAAAGTGTTGGGAGAGTTACAACAGCTTAAGTTATCTACCACAAGGCCAAACAACTGGGAAACCAAAACCAGGTTATAGTTACCCTGTGACTTCTGCACTCTGGCAGATACAGATCTCTGCCAGCATCACAGACGTTACAGAGATGTGGAGCAAGTTTCTCTGACCAGCTCACACAGCAACTGATGCACTGAAGGTCTTGGGATATAATGAAGTTGACAGTCTTGCTGAGAATTTTGTTTTGCAACCAATGAAGGAGGACCAAACTATAGACTCAGGTTTAAAGTGGATATGTTGGCAGGAAAAAATAGATTTTGTTTCATGTCTGCAGGACATTTTCCATGCTTGATAAAGGCATCTTTAAGGTCTTCATACCCACTTTGTTGGCAAAGAGTAGAATTCAGTCAAAAACCCACGTTGGTCTGCAGAATTAAGCTTAAATTTCTCTGATAAGCTTGTAGCAGCAGGGTCTATATGCCTGAGGATGGTTTGGGTTTTTTTTCTTAATTCAACTTTATGACTCATCCCTTTCCTTGATCCATTCCCTTTCTGAAAAGGTTTGCAGCTGCAGGGCAGTGACTAAAACTGTCCTCAGCTTACCCTCTCTCTGAACTACTCTCTTCCTTCTCCTATCACTACTGGTATTTCATTTCATAGTCAAATTCAGAACTGTATTATATGCATAGCTATATTCAGAAAACCAAAACATTAGCATCAAGGTATCAGAGATAATTTAAGATAAAAAAGAGAGTTAGACAACTTTGCATCAGCCAGCAAATTCACAAAACACATGGCAAATGATTTAACAGTTCCTCTGTTCAGAGCTTTGATCTCTCTAGTTGCACTTAAGATCACATACTGTCAGGCAATAGGGATCTAATCCAAATGTTGTGTGTTTCTCTTTGAAGTACTTCACAGTCGTATCTTTAAACTGTTACCAAGCCAGTACCACTGAGAGGTTTAATGAATTATCTACAGAGAAATAGCATGTTTACCACTTTCTGTCTACAGTGTATTAGCATGTTTTATATGATATGCTTGCCAGATGTTTGTTTACAAATACAATTATTTTTTTTAACTATTCCAACCTGTATTACTCCCTTCTATTTACCAAATCAAGAGGACAAAACCATGCTTCTATTGAATGGAAACATGCACTTCCCTGAAGTACCTTTCTATTCTTTAGAAAGGTTTGTGTTTAATAAGATATTAAGTATCTACTCTTAACCCCACAACAGCATAAAAGCAAAATATTGTAAGCTTAATATACATTCATACAAAGGTCCTATTTTTATGTGCAGTTAGTCTCCCCTAAGCACCTAGTACTGCATTCATTAGTAATGACAAATTTGCTATAACCTCACACTGCCTGCAATATTCATCTGTGAGAGTATGCCTATGCTGAAGAGTTAACTTACAGGAAGGTGCATAGAAGAACTGCTAACCTGAACTCAGAGATCTTTAAATCTGTGTTAGCTAATCCAATAGGAAGCATGAGTTATAGTCAGTTTTAATGGTATCTTAATCTTCCTTTTACTTTAGGGATCCCATTTTGTTAATTTATAATTTGATAATCCTTTGGACTACATTTATATGGCTATCTGCATATTTCTGGATGCCAAAAGTTGCATGAACTGGATGCCAAATGTAGCCATATACATTACATGATTTTAAGGTCAAGCAAACCAGTGAGAAATCACTGGATTTCTAATTTATTCACAGAACTGACTTTAGTACTGCAGTCATAAAAGTTTGAATATGGCAAGTGGTAATGATGATGTCAGCCTACTTAGGGTACCTCCCTTCATACATAAAGGAACTCTTTCACAGTCAAGAGTCAGATTAAGAGTTGCAAACAAATTTGACATCTCATCCTTTTTCTGTTTTTTTTTTTAAAGTTAGTTATGTTGCCATTGGGAATCTGTAAAATATTCAGTCTACTCTTATGCATTGCTTTGGGATGAAGAGCCTCCAAAGTGCCTCAGGACAGCTCAAGATGAAAATAAGCACAAAATTTAAAAAGAGTTCTATAAGTAATTGCACACGATGGCAAGCTAATGGTCTTATAAATGTTTTTAAAGTATTCTCATAGAAATTAAAAAAACTCTAACTTCAAAAGCTGTAATCCACCTCAAGATTTGTAACTTGTGATTAAGATAAAAAAAAAAAAGTTTAAAAAGAAGAATGTAATATTCAGCAATTTTAAATCTGAAGAAGCAGACATGATTAAAAATACTACTTGCAGCTGGTTTTAAGTACATATAGTGTGTTTACTGTGCTCCCTCAGATGAATTTGGCAACCTGTTATTTATGTCTATTTATGGCAGCTAGAACTATGGCACAGGTTTAGATTCCGCATGAAGTACCCTGCAAATATCAAATATCAAATCTGTTGATCTTCACCTTGAGCAACTTTATTCAGATAATCCATAACTTTCTGGATACACATATTTCAAAGAAGTTATGGTGTAGCATGGATGCCTAATCAACTATATCTGCTTTCACTAAAACAAACCACAAAATTATGGAAAAAAAGCTTTCCATGAGTATTCTATCTTTTTCTAAACATTTTTTTTCTTTTTACAGCTGACAGAATTCTCCCCATTTCATGAGTTACCTTCAGACATCCTCACTGCATCCAAAGAATATGGGCACTAAGAAACTGGAAAACCTCACTAGTAGTTGGTAACAATGTATAAGATTTGTTCTCACTTGCTTCTTAATTCAAACTGACAGTTAATTATTATTTTCTTTTTTGTTTTTCCATATTTGCCAGAATAATTCCAGTTACTTCTGCTAAATTTCAGATGGAAACCAGTAAGCCAGTTCATAACTGAAATAAAATTTTAACTTGTATAAAGACTTGTTTTTATAAAAGGTCTATATAGAATTTTACTAAGCTTCTGCTGAAAAAGCTTTGAAGATTGCAATGTGATCATATTCAGATGGCAAAGTAGCACTGCTCTCTGCTGGTTGTTATAAAATTAAATTGCTACTTGGCAGTTGCATAAAAGTTCCTCAATGTATTTGCTTGATTCATTTTAAATTATGCTTTTATTTAGATTGAGAGATTTTAAAATTTTTATTCAGCTATAATGTTAAAGCATATGTACTTGCCAATATGATAAATGAGCAGTTTTCAGATAAGGCCTTCTCAGAAAATCATCACATTTGCAGAATTTTATATTTGAAGATCCCTTGGCCCTTGACTTTTCTGACCGAAGTTGTACCTGCATTCTCATTTTTAATAACTTGCCTGATTTTTCTGCTTCATTTTTTAAACTGGTTTTCACTTTTGCTGCAATTTAATTTTTTTCTCGTAATGCAAACTTCTTTTAATTAGGGAAACTGAGAGGGAATGAACCCAGCTAGACTCTGTGTTGGCACACAGTTCTAGTCAGAAGCATCTCCGCACAAAGACATGTCCTGAGACCTCCTCTTTTCCTTAGAAAAGGAGAAGTCAGAGACTTTTCTCCCTCTGCTGCAAACAGTATAGGCTGGTGACATATTTGTACATTGATTTGCTTGTCTCATTGATTTTTTCTTTCTGGAAATATATCACATCTTATTTTATTTCAATATGTACAACGTTCATAGTGTTCAAGAGTTCAAGAGTTGGTGAAACTTGGACAATTTCCCAATCTAAATTAAGAGGACTTTGAAACTTGACAAGGACTGCGTTGTATAAAAAGAGCAGAAGCAACTCTTCCCTAGCAAGTGACAATGAGAGAAGCCAGGACCCCATTTGTTACCAGCTCTAAACACAGGCAGAGAGTAGATTTCCTTTTCACTGTGAGATGAACTGAAGTTGTGTTGACTGTCCAGGTCCAAGCTTTGCAAAGAAAATCTAGATTCACCTTGAAGAGGAGAATGCAGTTCTGTTATATCAACACAGCCCTATTTGCTGCAGAGCTAAAATCAAAATTTTATTTATCAACCTTAAGGAAAGTAAAATATGATTTAAATCTCAAAAAAAAAAAAAAGGAAAAGGAATGAAAAACATGAACAGTTCTCTCCTCCTAATGCAATTTTATTTTAATATCTCTAAACCAAACTGAGAATAATTAATTGCTATGCACTAAATTATGTATGGAGGGTGAGATTTTCAAAGGCACAAAGGACATTCAGATTTTTAATTCCATTTATGCCTTTATAAATAATTATCACCAACATTGAAAGTAAAGCTGTGATATGTTCTGAACACAATCCCAACCCTTTTAGGCGAGTAAAATATTATCACCTTCCATGCAGGAGAAGAATTCCCAGAGAAAGCATTTCAAACAAGCAAGCAAAGAAGACAACAACCCCTCTATCCCAGAGTCCCCAGGAAAGGTATTCAGTTATTTTGAAAGAGGGATGTTGTGACTCATGCTGCTCCTTATAACAAACCTGATAGTTCACTGCTCCTGCCAGGTTACCATTCAGTTTTGTTAATTTCACTTTACCTTCTGTTCTTGGTTAGATTTTAGTAGCAAGTACTTCTGGACGGAAACTAATTGTAATATATGTGTGTTCACAATATCTAGTATGACATATCCCATTCTTAGAATCAGGTTTCCATGTGGTATTTGACTATTTAAACCATTTAAAGCATTCAACTAGTGTCTGACAAACCAGGAAATTATTTGGACATGTATCCAATGTAAGATCTCTTCCCTTTCTCTTAATTTTTAATTACTTTGTAATCTCAAGAATAACTCAATTAAAAGAGAATTTTCTTATATCAAAAGGAAGAAAAAGCTCTGGCATGCCAAATTCCTATTCCATTGCTTATGAAATCATCTCCTTTGGTGAATTTAGAAAAATGGAATTTTGAATTCTTTATACATTTTAGATAAAATGTAGGAAAAGGGTGTTACTGCAAGCCAAACATAAACAGGTCTCATTTTCATTATCAGTTCCCACATTTCCTTCTTCATTTTATCTCCCACCTGCTTTTCTTTTTTTCTTTTCCCTCCAGATCAATTCAACTGTTACCATGCCTCAGAGGAAAAAGTATTGCACAAAAATGTGCTTCACCTTAGGAGATCAAAGCTGTTTTAAAGCTGTTTGGGTTTTTTTGTTTTTTCAAGCCTCTTTTAATCTTAGTGGCATCAAGCTCATTAGAAACAACAACAAAAACAAGAAAAAGGAGCTATTTAAGCTAGAATCAGTAAATTAAAAGGAAGCTTTGATATGTAGTAGAAATCAGTGATAGAAAAAATATTCATATTACAAAATGGGACCTGAAGAACTGATTATTCAAGAGGGATGGAAATTCAGTTTTTAGTGTCTCACTTCATCAGTACAAAACAGTTCCAGGGCAGATTTTATCTGTTAGAGGGAAAACAGTGGGGAAACTTGTACTGTAATGAACAACCCCACTAAGCAAGAGTATAACCCTAATAAAGAAATTTCAATAAAATATTTATGGAGATGTAAAAACATTAACTACACATTTGAATAATTGTTATGTATCATACAAAAGAATAACACATTGTAAATAGTATGCCATTAGCTAGTGAAAAATACTATGCCATAAATGTCATGTTGGTCTCAAAAAGAATGTGTGAAGCATATAAACAAAAGCATAATCACTTCCCTTCCCTTTCCAGTTCAATTTGGTTGACTGAAAAGCTTCAGACTTCAGAACTTAATATACTACATGCAATCTTCACTTTATGAGAAGAACGGGTTAACTTCCTTTTTCATTTCCATCAAAACTGTTGTCATGAGAACAAATCAATTCTGTACCATTTTCAGTTTGCCTCATTCTCTCTCAAAAGATTGAGACCTGTGAATTTTAAAGCTCTAAGTAACTCTGTAAGAAAACAGGTTGCTGGGCACTTCAGCCTTTTAAATAATCCCTGTTTTTGCTGTTTGTCCCATCCTATCTTTGTCACTGTCTCTGGGAGCCAGGTGACTGACACTCAGCTCCACCAGTACTATATTGGAAAAGACAGTGAGGGCTGTCAGCTCACCCCTACACAGTGAAGACTGCAGGTGGGATGAATACCATTGCCCGAGATTCAGCCCAGCCAGAGCCAGGCACTGTTACAATTCCAAAGAGAAATCAGAAGAATCTGGCAGGGATATTGGCTGGCTGGCTGTACAAATGGGTGGATGCATTACTCAGTGCCTGTATCCCATATTTTTGCTTATTTTGTTTTTTGTTTATTTTTTGTTTTGTTTTGTTTTGGATTTTTTGTTTGGGGTTTTTGTTGGGTTTTTTTGTGGGTTTTTTTGTTTGGTTGGTTGATTGGTTTTGTTTTGAAAAGTTCTTGTAAAATTGCTGAGTGAAAAATTTTGTGAATTTGTAAAAGCTGCTTATGGAGACTGTAGCACTAGACCTTTGACACCTATTTCATGAGGTGTGAAAGATGTCTGTACTTTTGCACAGAAAAGAGAATGGTCTACTCTGTGCAGTTCCATTTCCAATTTGTTTTGGATGCCTTTAAAGGTGTTGCTTGTAGACTACAAAGTACTAAACATTTAGGACCTTTATTACTTTTTCCCTTCCATGAAAATTTAATAAAGGTGTTATAACTAACTGACAGCATTCTGACAAAAGCCAATTCTTGTTTGCATAATGGAAGCATGCTATGTATCTTAAGAGTATTTTCAGATTAGTTCTGACCATTCTGATTATATGATATGATCCTTATATGGTGTAAATAAGTGCAATTTGTTTATTTTAATTAAATCCTTCAATTTCAATGATTTACTATAATAGAATAATAGTTAAAGCCAGTGGAACAGCCTGAGCAGTTCAAGGCTGTGTTTGTCTTTTTTTGAAGCTTAGAATTGCTGAATTTGCATTTAATGTATTCTATGCCTACATACCCTAAAGCAATCACTGATGTAAAGCCACTGCAAAGTATCAATTCAGGAACTGAATCCCAAGTCTGAAAACAAAACAACAACAACAACAACAAAAACAAACAAAAAACCAAAGCCCCCCCAAAACCCAAACAAAACCCACAAAACTATATAAGAATAGTTTAACAGTAATTTTCCTTGGATAATGGCTTCCTAAAGTTAGAGTATGACCTTAATGCAAGGTTTTCACTGAATTTTTGTCCCCTACAGAGTACTGGTAATTAGAAAACCATTCACAAATTGTCATGCACAGGGAATTGTCCAACAACAAACCAAAAAGAGAAGTTTCTGAAATTTTCTCTATCTGCCCATACATTTATCCTGACTTTTGATTTAAAGACAGGAAAATCTTTACCAAAGACAAACACCAAAATGCCACCTCTTTTTAGATATTTTGGAGGTGGCATTATATTCAAGCATAGTACAACTTTTGATTTGATTTGGTCCAGGCTCTGGGAGCTTCCCTCATAATTAGAAATTCTTTAGCCTTGAAATGAATGTGAGATTTATTTTTGCAAATGAATGTCCTTTTGTTGCAATGGAAACCAGATGTTTGATAATGAAACTTGTGCTGTAAAAAAGTTGTGTGCTGTCACGTGAAAGACTACAATTTAAATGTTGCTATCTAGTCAAATACTCAGGTCTCTTGTCTATTGAAAAAACAATGAAGTAACTTAGGTGAAACAGCTACTTCTGAAATTAACTTTTAAAATAAGTCATTTCACTAGAGTATTTTTAATAATATTAAGAAAACATTGCTGGATTTTATGACTATTCTGTGTGTCAGAACCTTCCCTTGCCTTCCTTCTTTCCATTCTATTTGTCTATAACTTTCACAGACAAATGAACATAAACAGCAAACAAGGAAACATAAAAGTCTTCTGTAGCTAAGCCTGATGAGTGATCTTTTACATATTTCAGGGCATATGACTTTAAGAGGCTCAGTAGTCATGAGTTAAATGCAGTAGGGGAAGTGAGGAGAGTGGCAAAGGGGTAAGGTCGGAAAGGCAATGTGGAAAACGGGAGAGAAAGACCCCTGCACTGAATGAACAAATGTGGGAGGAGAAGGACAACCAGCTCATTCCTTCTGAGGGTCATGTGGGAAACAGAAGAACTGGTTTAAGTCTGGCCATACTTTTTTATGTGATTTATGAGTTGTTCATCCCATGCGTTAGGATATTAAAATAACCCTTGACGGTAACATTTTTACATTGAAAGCAAGATCAAACGCAGCATCACTTTTCACTAATCATTGAAATTCTAATCCATGTTTTTTTCTCTGACATAGTTCACAAACTAATCATTGAAATTCTAATCCATGTTTTTTTCTCTGACATAGTTCACAAAAATGGTTGTTCCCTGCAGTAATAGCCTTGATTGATTTGTACGCTCACAACGTTCATGATCCCTCTACCTCTATAGTAAAAGTTATTTTGGACTTGGGTTTCATGCTTTAAGTTACTTCTGAGGATATACAACACAGAAATGTCTTTGTGCAATAAAAGTAGCCCATTTCAGGTTTCTATTGCTAGTTTAATTTGGTGTGCCTGAGACCAATTCTGCTGTTACCACACATGAAATGAAACTTGTACAACAAGAAAATTTGTTGTTTGCTGAGATGTGTAGTTTCAAGTAATCTGTAATTATGAAAATAGCTTTTCTCTATTTACACAATCACCTACTTTTCCTTTAAACAGCAGAGAGGACTTTGTTTAACGAAAGCATCTTTATAAATCCATAAATACAGTTTATGCCTTTTTATCTGTAACTCGCTCTAGCCTTTCCTCTGTCTCACACTCACTGCCTTGCCTTACTTTCTTCTTTTTCCATCAGACATATTTACTATCTTTTTTATTTTAAAATTTTTTTAAACATAAATCATAAAGACTGTGCAAGAACTCAGAAGAACTGAAAAAAATATGTTGAACGGAAAATGTGAAATTTTAGAATATATACAAGGGACACTATCACTACACATTAATTTTCTTTTTCTTCTTTTCATACACCTTCCTTCCCAGGAAAAAATCTCTTTTTTAGATAATTCAATTAATTTTTTCAATAGGAAATAACATCAAACATCATGTGTAATGTTTGGCTGGGAGTGGAAAGCATGGAGCAGAACTCCAACTCTAGCTTCATTATGAATTTCCCAATAATTACTTCTCAAGGAGTTATTTACCTGAAAAGCATTAGTTTTGCACAAAGAATTATACCTTTTAATATATTCATGTCAGATTTCATATCTGACACCGTGCAGGTTGTAAAAAAATATGAATCAAAGCCTGTATAATCAGACCAAAAGAACTGTTTGAATTTCTCTGTGGGAATCCTACATACATTAATCTCAAACCTCTGAAGCCTACAGTTCCTTTATTCTTAACCACAGGTCTGTTAGTAGTAGTCCAGTTTTGCTACACGAGGTCATATTTTTCCACAACAGGAGTACATATTTTCTAACCCCAAAGCAAATTTTTTCTCTCTAGTCTTGTCTCTAGGTTTAGCAAATGACTGTATTTCGTTCAGAATACTCCTTTTTTCAAGGCAACATTTTCTTGGACAATATTTGATTTTGTTTTGTTTAGGAACTGGACTGCCACAGTGCTCAAGAAAACAGTGGTCCAAGTAAAATGCCATTTATATCTCAAAACCTCTAAAAGCTTTCCCTATCACCAGACGCCTTTGAAATAAATACAAGCCATTTCCTAAAGCTATCCTCAATCCACAGCAAAACCTGACAGCAGATACAAAGAGGAAAGTGAGAAATGTGCTTTTCCAGTGAATACAATAACCAACAGAACTTGACTAGTGACCTCACTAAACTTTAGAAGTCATGAAAAAGTAATCTCTGAACATAAAGCAAAATTGAACTCTTCGCAAAGAAGGCAAATAGAAGAGGTGGTAATATCAGCAAATGGCAGATCAGGAGGGAAAGCAGATCAGTGAATCTCATCTACTCAATAAAGTATAAAGAAAGGAAAACACTGCTGTTAATGGTACAGCCAGTAAAGAATGACAGTTATAGTGGCCTGCTTCTCCCCACTCAACAAATCCTTCTGTAAGCAAGTAATTTGGTTCCACTTCCCAATACCACCATGGAGTCCATGTGGAAAAAAAAGGCTCATCAGTTCCCACTAAAATAATAAAAGAATAGAATTAAATAAATTTAACCAAGTGAACAAAACAAATACTCTTAATCTAATAATGCTTCAGTAACTTAATTTAGAGATGATACTATATATATAACATCATATAGATAATATCTATCCATAATGGTTGCAGCTTGTTTGTGCAAGTCTAGCTGTGTATGAGCAGTGCATGGCTGGAACACTGGTTGAGAAACCTGCAAGTCTCTCACAGGATGCAGCACCCAGTTTTGGAAGATTTCTGAGGAATATAATTTTTCTGCCTCTGACTCTCTGGCAGATTTGTCTTGCTGGATGGCTCTGATCTCAACACTTGGCTGGAAGTGTCAGAGAAGGAACACAAAACTTTTGTGTGTGTATTCCGTCCCTGTTAAGTCTCTGCCCCAACACTCTTCTAATTCTTAGGTTCTCTACCTGCAGATTCAGTCATGTTATCCCATAAGGCCAGCTGTCCATATCTTATTTGACTGTGTCTGATGGATGAATGACTCCAGTGAATGATTAGGACTTGAGGCGCATCTCTTATGCTTGTAGCCTCCATGTGTGACTAACTCAATTGCTTATTACATTCAGCATGGGCATGTTTTGAGGTAACGTCTTCCAAGAACAGCCTTGAAGCATCTTCAAATATAGCTCCATGATGTGAAAGTCCAGAAGTTCAAGAACTGGAAACTGCTGCTGGTAAGATTCCTCACAAGATTTTTGCAGCACATTCTATTCAGCCAGTACTGTAGGTCCCAAAGCAAAGAGAAAAAGCCCTATCTCTCTAATAACAATACCTTGTGTTTCATGCAGTTCAATGATAACAAAACAGGCACTGAAAGTATGAAGTGATGTAATGGGTAGGAATCGTCAGGGAGCAGAAGGCCCAGCAGCTCTACAGGGGAAAGGCAATAAGCCAAGGCTGGCAGTGGCTTTTCTGATGTGATTGCAGTCCTGCAGTGCTCAAACAAGAAAAGCCAAACAGATCCAGAAATGATCATTAGGGGCAAGGCATTGATGCAGGTCACAACTGGAGTAGGGATGCTCAACAGGGCTGCTGCCTACTCCCTCTCATCCAGTCCCTGGTCCCATGGCAGCATTCCCTCAGAGGTGGCCTCCATTGCAAATAACCAGGCCTATGGGGGCAAAAAGTTTGGTGCCACCAGGGAACTGACAGTGGGAATCTCTGGCTCCATAACCAGGTCCTGCCCTGAAAGCATCAAGAAACAGCACCAGAAAAGAAACAAGAGAAGCTCAGCTTCTCTGTGACAGCACAGAAGTGCTGATCCAATCTAACTTGACTCCTTCCTTGCTTATTTGCAATAGGTGAAATAAGCTGTTTGGTAGCTTTTGAAAATAAAACCACACATTAGGAGACTATCAGTATAATGTGCCTGCTCTTTACACTTTGTAGTGTCATGGTGAGCCAGACCTGCTGTGGACCTTCACTGGGTGCACCCCTTGCCCTCTGTCTTCTGAGCAAGCTGAGGAGGGGATTGACAGCTTTCCATCAGACAGCCTGCCAGAGAAGACAGCAGCAGTCCTCAGTGGCTAAACTGTTTAAAACTTCATATCCATCATTATAGATCCAGAGTATTTCACAATTAATGGATTTTGCTTTAGAAATCCACAGGGAAAAAAAATAATCTAAATGCTGAATACAAGAGGAAATAGACAAAAGAGCTAAACAGTTCCTTTTCAAATTCACACTGGTCAGATTCTGCTTTTCACAACTTCATTGTAAAAAATCAGTCAACTATGTCACAAATAGCAGTCAGAAACCAAATTTCAGTGGTACTGTTACTAACTGAGAAATCTGCAAAAAAAAAACCAAAAAAACCCACCAAAAACCAGCAGTCCATTACAACATCAGCTCCTATGACTTGTAGGTTGTATTCTGAACTTAGATGTATGTTGCCCTCAGATATGCCTTAAAAGAAACCCAAATTTAAGGCAATATTGCAAAACACTAATAAGGAGCTCTCTGTTTAGCCACTGTATTCTTTTATAAAATACACTTAATAGTAAGTGTATTATACTTATAAACTTTATATATGTAAATATACATATATTTATATATAAATAACTTTAATACCAAAACCTCAGAAAACATAGAACTGCACTTGTTTCAAATAATCTGACAGCAAGCATAACATCTCTAGATTATTTTTCAGTCTATTTGTAAAATTTGAAAAAGAATGCAAGACTACTTTATGACATGGCTTACTCCCAGCTCCCCCACGTAGCCACTCACAGCTCCCCTGGAGGGAAAAGGGGGAGATAGTCAGAAGAGTAAAAGTAAAAAACTCATGGGAGATAACAGGCAAGTTAGTAGGTAAAACAAAAGCTGCATGCACAAGCAAAGCAAAACAAGGAATTCATTCATTGCTGCCCATCAGCTATGTCCAGTAGAGCAGGGCTCCATCAAGAATAATGGTTACTTGGGAAGACCATAACTTGAATGTGCCCCCCCCACTTCCTTCTTCTTTCTCCAGATTCATAAACTGGGCATGAAATCATACACTGGGGAATATCCTTTGCACCAGTTGTGGTCTGTTGCCCTGGAGATGCTCCCTCCTATCTCCTTGTGCACCTGCATATTAGCAAAGCATGGGAAATTGAGAAGTTTTGATTTTTTTAGTAACAGCTAAAAGCAAAATTCTTTCCACATCAAATCCCATACTAAATCCAGAAGAATGCTATTCTAGGTCTCAAGAAGAAAATTAGCTCTATCCCAGCCCAAACCAGGACACTTTAAATGTGATGACAGGTGACTCTGGGTATTGTGCAATGAATGTCTCTGACACCCCTATTGCTGGCTATGCTCCTTCGTATTGCTTAAGTAGTTTATTGTTCCTTATGATTGTATTTTTGTTACCCTTTTGAAAATGAAAATCAATATACCATGTAACCAAGCAGAGTGCCACAAAAAAAACCCCAAACAAACAAACAAAAACAACTAGTTTTCATGCTAGTTATGTAAAATTATTTTATAAATAAATTTAATACTTAATGAAAAGATTCAGAGAGACTTTTTAGAGCCAGCAAACTGAAATGGGCACCCCTATGATTCACTATCTGGCACTACCTGGACTCAAAATTTGGCAACACCAGGGATCACTTTCTGGCACCCTCTGTTTTACAATCTGGCACCCCCCCCCCACCCCCTGTGGCTTACTATCTGGCACCCCTATGGCTCACTATCTGGCACCCCTCCTGGCTCACAATCTGGCACCATTATGGATCACTATCTGGCAACCCTCATGATACACAATCTGACACCCCCCAGGCTCACTATCTGGTACCCCTATGGCTCACAATCTTGCATCCCTATGGCTCAGTTTCTGGCACCTCTATGGCTTACAATGTGGCACTTCCTTGGCTCCCAAGCTGGTCCCCCAGTTGCTCACTATATGGCACCCCCATGGCTCACAATAAGGCTCCAAAGGCTCACAATATAGCACCCCCCCATGGCTCACCATCTGGCACCCTTCATGGATATCATTTCAAGGTTGGGACTAATGCTCTGGAAACAGTCCTGGAAAAATGTGTTTTTGCGATGTTAGGTAAATCAGAGAAAACATTGTTATAGATAATCTAAAATAATAGAGTTTTAATTTTGTGGTAATTTCAGGAGGGGAATTTTAAATTACTTTGTAAAAAAACCCTAAAAACAAAAAACCAACCAACCAAAAAAACTATTGAACGTGTAGCACTTTAACTAAATCTCACCAAAACCATTTTGAAGTTCATGAATTATAGAAAAATCTTTACTTTTTCTTTTTTTAGACAAATGAATTACCTAAAAATTATTACGAACTTTTACTTACGTTATCAACCCCTAAACTTTTCAGATGATTTATTTTTGTTGAAAGAAGTAACATGACTGTAACTGAAATTGACAGAAAGTATCTGAAAGAAAAATGGAAGCTAAATTAAAATGTCTGTAACTGCCAGAGCATCTTCACAGCATATGTAATGAATGTACATTATGTTAGGTGACTGAATTATGAATAGTACATATGATTAGATTCATATATACATATACAATAGGATGAACTGAATAAAGCTTATGTGAATATACATGAACACGAATACAAAAGAAATTTAATGAATTTCTTAGATAAGAATTAACCATGTGCATTGTATACTTAGAATACATGCATTACACCAGTTTGCCAGGTTCAGCTATTTCCTCAAGACATTTCCTCAAGGGTTAAAGGAAATGGCTTTTGAAACTATAAATTCTTGCTAAAAAAATGCTAAATGCCACTAGCTGCCCTGTCACAAGTTTCTTAGTTTGCTGCAGAAATTATTATTCCAGTTCAGTTACTTGAAAACCACTCTCACAAGGCCTGCCATTTCAGCCCCACAGCAACAGGAAAGCAGGGAGCAGATGGGAGGACCAGCAAATGCAGACAGTGGATTCATCACTGCCTTTTCCTTGTTTCAACCACTTCCATCACAACAGGAGCAAATGGGCTTTGTAGATTGCTTACTGTGCAAAGAATCAGTGGCTGTAATTAGGAGAGCTTTCACTGGTTTAACTTAGCAGTGGAAGGCCAAGTCCTCAACTTGTTTTGCAATTGAATTTTATGCATAATTTTTTTTTTTTTTTTTTTCTAAAGCAGACTTCTGGGAAAAAACTGAACAGCCAGAGACTAAATGACTTCAGTAATAAGAATACAGCCTGGGGAAGGCACATAAATCCTTGCTGTACATAAAATTGCTTTGGTAGTTCTGCATCTGGAAAGACATAGGCTTTGATCAGTGTGGTTTGTCAGAGTGTCATCAGCCAAATAAGCTAATCCTGTACCTTAATTATCAGGACATGCTGCCTTTCTCCAAGCAATCTTATTGTAAACTTTTTGTACATATAGAAAAGCAATGGTGAACTTGCAAATAAGACATTTAATGGAATGAAGTTTCCTTTTGCCCTTTAGGAAAACATAGGGGTGACTCTGAGTCATCCCCATAGGCCTACACAGGCCACCTTCTGCTTCAGTAAGAATCTTAATGCCATAAATGTTTAATCCATATGTTTCCCCCATGATTCATCCCTGAACAGCTCCATATGTCAGCACTGGTCAGACAAAGCTTTTGAACTGCACATGAGCAGAGCTGGTGACTGGCGGGCAAATGTGCGTCAGTCACACAAATTGTTATTTTCTGCTTATAAACCCATTTGGCTGAACTACAGAATAGCTGGGGAAAGGACTGCTGAAGAGATCATCAGTGACATTAAACTGGGTGAATTAATGTTTATCTGGAATACTAAGCATTCCATTGTTGTCCCTGTGCTCCTGTTGCAGGGCTGGGGATGAGCTAGTCCTCGTCTTTCCAGGACTCCTTGGCTATGCCCAACCTGCAGTAATTGGAATTCAATATTGAATCCAGCCCTGCTCACCTATCTTAATGTTTGGCTGAGAATAAATCAGACTGAGAGGGATCATTAGCATTCTTGCTTTGAGGGGGTGGTTAACAAACTGGGATTTTAAGGCTTACTGCAACATCCAGCTCCATGGAAATTAAACTTGGGCTGTGTATCTGGTATTGGTAATCTTGAGCTGGGACAAGAGTCTGTTACATGGACCTTATCAGCACAGTATCTGGTATGGTACAATATTACACGTATTCAGTTCTGTGAATCTCTTATGAAGAGCAAGGCAGGAGATCATTATTCTTACTTTATAAGAAAAGCAATGCAGAGAGAGGATGAAGCAGTTCACAGTTGCTTTTGGCTTCATTAGTGAAATGCATGTATTTTCATAGAAACGTGAATAATTTCTGTACTGTGCTCACTACAAAACCAAGTTTTAAAGGCTGAGTTGTGCTAAGTATTTCTTGAAGACAGAAAAGATAGTAGATACAGCTACAGTACTTGTCAAAGGAAACTGAGGATTAATGTTGTGATCAAAACAAATGCCCTTGTCTTTATATATAGATATGCAAGTACAGGTATTGGCCTGACAAAAAAATTACCCTAACTTGAGAGCTACAGGATCCTGTTATTGGCATGTGGGATGGTTAGGTAAGTCGGGACCAAGTTCCACCTACAGAAAACTGACTAAAGAAAACCCAGATCTCGATACAGGTCTTGCTGTAGCAATGGCAGGATTTTATTTTTTTTTTTTCACTGAATATATAAGCACATAGGGCCTGAAGCTTCAGCTGTCTCTCACAAATATCCAGTAATATTCTTATAAAAAAGAAAACTGACTCAGTATCTCATACAGGTCAAAATTCTCTGAACAAGAAATCTCAAATGTTAGGTTCATGGGTTAGGGAAAAAAACCCAACAAGCAACAAAAAGCCCTCCTCTTTTCTTTTTGTCTATGGAGTCATAGAATGCCTGTTTACAAACAGGTAGTTTTCAGTCCTTATGCTGAATTACACTTTTTATACTTTTCTTCTTACAGTGAATATCAATTAACTACTGCCCCAAAATTTGGATGAAGGTATGAAGGTTTACAGCACAGTTTGTATGAACTAAAGGTACTTCTGCAGGTTAGAATGTTTTACTCAGATTTTTACTGTAATAGAATAAATTATTCTAATTCAAAGAGATTACATTCAAACAGAGAAATGAGCGACTTTAAGGTTAAAAGGAACTGTTCAACTATCAAGAACATCCATTATTTTCTTTAAATTTTATATTGAAGGCTCCTTTGACTGGCATACTAATACATTTAAAACAGAAGAAAAATTCTAGCATGCTACTTAAGTCATAATAAAAGTATTTTTATGGTTGAATAGATTGACAAATATTTTGCTGATTGACTAATTTTATACCTGGCTGACTGTTTAAGAGATAACAGTAACTTTTGTTCAATGATTGGATAATTCTTTTTAAGTCAATGTTCAAGTCTTAAAATAAGCAGGGAAGAGAGACATTTCATATATAAGGTCTTTCCTAGCACAAAGTTACACTGCAATGCTTCTACAAAAGTCTTCAAAATCCTCCTTTCACGACTTAAAACATGGGTCATCTTTTATAAGCAACTAGATAAAAAATGAACATACGTACTGCAACATAAGGTTTTAAAGGAAAAAACATAGTTGTTGATAAATTTTAATCTTAGTTTTTTTAAAATCTTTTTTAATCAACATTGCAAAGAGCACTGGCAGATAATTCATAGCACCACCTACTGTGGAAAAGTATTGGTTTTATAATAAGGAGTAGTTTCAATAAACATTAATTCCATGGTCTCTTGCTTCTATAGAACATGATATTTTCATGCTTCAGTTTCAAAGTGAGAAATGTGTAAAGGAAAAAAAGAGAAAGAGAAAAGGAAATTATGATAACCACAAGCAGAAATCCAGATAATAATTTAACTGAGGTGCTAAGTAAGCATCTCTATATATGTTCATCTTCATGTGACCTCTCTAATTCTCCTAATTTCATTATTACTTATTGAATTATATATGGGAAAAAATGTATAAAATATATACTGATGGGATATGTGAGGACACACTGTTCCAAAGCAAAATAAACTAAATGTCTCATAAGTTTTAAAAAACAACTCAGGATGAAGTTTTGTTCTAGGGTAGGTTGATTATTTATTCACATATAATAATTTATATAAATATATGTTATTATATATATAAAATACTAGTTAAGATATATTGCCTTCAGTAAATATCTCATAGAAGAAGGCAAACGGTCAAAGCAAAGAAGTGAAATTTTGACACAAAGGGTAGTATCATTTACTTGAAAACTGTGTTTTATTTATGTATTCTACTGCAAAAGATCTATGCCAGCCCCATTCTACCTATGAAATTATGATTATTTTACTTTGAGAAACATTGTATTTATGTAAAGAACTTACTAGTAATGCCCACCAAATACACTAAAAGTTCCTCTTTGAGGTGTTCTTAAGTTCTTTCTTGAAATTATATTCCAAAAGCAATGTGATCCCTAAATTACATTAGATTGTCACGCCACAGGAAATATTACCCAACAGCTGGTTTTATAGAAGGCAATAGAATTGTTTTATGCGTAGGCCTAAAGTAATTTGTGCATACTTTGCATTTTATCATTGTGACAAGGTAGACATGTTGGATTCTATATTTAAAGATGAACCTAGAGGAGAACAGATTGCTGTTTAAAGGGAAAAGAATTACCACGGACTTGCATTAAGTGTTTCAAGAAACCCAGTGTCATTAAAACACATAGCAGAAGGGTAAACCTCATGTTCTAAAATAAATTTCAAAATGTCTGCCTTGTATTTGGCAAGCTTTCACTTATCAACTGCTGTCATTGCCACGTGCTGTCATAACCTATTCAAGGCAATAAAAATAATTTAACCAATACAGTGTTGTGTAATACACATGGATGAAAAGTTAGAAAACAAGACTTTGTCCACCATGATTAACAATATATAACCAATTAAAATACACTATTAATAATCAATTCTATTTCAGTGGCATTTCAATGCTTTCTTCATTTAGGCAGGCTTTTGACTATTCCAGCTTGAAGCTGCCTAAAAACCCAGGAGTCCTCTATGAAATCTCAACATTTAAAAAAATGTATTTAGTATTTTACATAAATTATTTTGACATTTCAAAAAATCCAAAGTTAAGAGAAATAAAAAACTCACTTATTTTACTGAGTGAAGACTGTACATGGAAGAAAACATCTCTTTAAGTACTACTCAGAAAGACAACTTGGTAGCTGCCTGGCTGTAAAATGCTTTTGTCAAGTTCATCACCATGAGAACATCAACATGAGAACTGCAGTCACTCTACAGTTCAGGGTAGAAGAGAAGGATACAGCTGAAAATAGCTTAGTTTTATCATTAAAAGGTAACAAGCATAAAAGCTTATCAACATATGTTGCTGCATATATGATGTCAACAATTCAACTAGTGAAAAAATAAATAAATTCAGATTTCAAAGAGTAATTATGTTAAGACACAGTTAAGACAGAAATAATCCTGGATTCTGCTGTCGTTTAATGTGGCAGAGCATGGTAACACTTTGCTGAGACACGACACTCCTGGCAGCAGGTTCTGTGCTTGGATTCATCTTCATCTCCTAGAATTCAGAGACTGACTGGAGCGCGAGCTGTTATCTCTAGATGAACAGGTTATTTGTACTGTCTCCTGCTTCAGTGAGCTGAGCTATAATTACTCAGCTTTACTGTATTGCCCATGCTGGTCCTTTGCATGTTAAGGGATCCCAGGCCTTCAGACATCAACTTCATCTCTTTACAAGGAAGAAAAACAATCTGGATGCACAAACTGCACAATATTTTTAAATACAGTATTACTATTTACTTGAAAGATAAAAACTTTTCATGCATTTTGGGAGGTAAACTTTTTCTAAGCTTGTGAAATATCTTCCTTTATCATCAGGAAAAGGAAGTTCTGCTCAGAAATTACAGCAAAAATCCTCCTATATTTGTAAAGTCAGTCCCAGATCATTTTCCTCAGGTACTCAGAAACTCCTGTAGGTAACTCAATTGCTTAAAACTTCTCTTGAGAAGGTACCTTTTGTCCTGGATTCTTATATGTGAATAAAAGTCTGTGTTTATTTAATGGCATAACAAGACAGCTCCTGAGATAATTCCTATACTGAGAAGGAAATGTAACCAACTGGATTTAGGAGGGCATATTTTTAAGGAAGGTGAAAGCTGAAATAGACAGATAGGGCACCTACAATATTAAAAAATTGTACAGACAAAACCCCTGCAGTCCACAACAGATGCAGGGATTTTGGAACCATCTCTTATGGTGAAATAGGTACATTTGGGGCTAAGCAAAATAATTTTGTAAAGTGCATGGAGACATGTTTTATAAAAGTGATGTCAAAATAAAGGATACAGAGTCAAAAGAGGAATGAATTAGAAAAGGTCTTTGAATTAAAACATAATACACAAACAGGTTTGTCAAGGGCAAGGGGTCCAAAGCCACTCCCTTCAAATGTACTTCAAGATCACCAGTGCTCCAGACATGATATCTGGTCAAATTGGCAGCAGTTAGATCTCATTTGGGAAGTCTATCTTTTATATTTTCAACAAAATTTAAAACTTCAAAAATTACACAAGATTTAAAGTTTGAAACAATCATTGCGGCCATAGTAGTTGTAATAAGTTATAGTTTCTTCACACATTAAAGAAAATGCTCAACTTATACACAAATTTTTAATTAATTTTTCTATTGTCACTTAATAAAGAAATTAATGGCAAAACAGGGAAACAAAATTGAAAAAAAGCAACATTTTTTGTTAGGTATACAAAAGGCTAGTGAAAAATATTGAAAATGCACAGAATACTTTAAAGCCATGATTAATTACTTCATTAAAAAGTAAGTTTAAAATTAAATATGTTTTCATGTTTACCAACTTTTTTTTTTTTCCCATTGTGCCTCAGTATGTTACACTGGCTCTGTTGCTATGTTTTCTGAGAACTTGAAGACTCACATGGGAACCAAAAGATTCATGAGTAAACCTGAATACTTCCATAACTTTGTGATTCAAAACTTTGTGAATGTACTTTTCATTGGATCTTAGAATAAGATAATAGTAGATTTGCAAAAGTACTTGATTTAGTTTTTATTTTCTGAAGAATCTAATCTCTAAAATATACAGTTATCTGTGCCATAGTCTTATCTAACATTTTGGTTGAATGTACCTAAGGAAGCATCAAACAAATATGTATACCATACACCCCACCAAAGAAAAAGCAACTGGAATAGCAGAAAATTAGGAACTGTATTAAAATGATTTAAGCAAAATCAATTTAGCTTTGAAAAATGTAAATTTACATACTGAAGAACAGAGTGCATAACTGGCAGAATTAAGACTGTACCCTAAAAAGAGAACATATGAAGCATATAGGCTCTTTAACACAAACTGTCAAAGCAATTGCACTGCAAAAAATCACAATGATATCTGCAGCTATATAAAGATGGGGATAGTGTTTGAATGTGTGTGTTATCAGGGAGATATATCAGAACAATATATGAGGTTCTGTAGCCCACATTTTTAAAAAATGAAGTTGAAAAATGAGACGAAAGAGAGTCACAAATATTTCTCCAGCGATGGAAAAATGCATCTCTGCAGAAGTCACCTACAGCTCAATCCACTTAGTTTATCAGAAAGGTTATTAAGAGGTTCTGTGACTGCAATGTGTAAATACCTCAGACATCAGGTACTAAAAATATCAGGTACTAAAAGGCTGTTCAGTCTAGTAGAAAATGGCATGACAAGAATGAGTGTTTAGGAGCTGATGGTCAATTCAAATGGCAAACAACACAAACATTTCTAGCAGAGAATATGGCCATCAATCATATCAAAGTGATATGATTTCTGGTAGCAGAATTCTGAATTTTTCTGCTCTTTATGCCTTTAAGCCAACACAGGATCACTTAACGGAATAAATTCCTTGTCCAAGCAAATGTTGTTTGGCTCGATACAGTGAAAACAGCAGATACGTAACTACAAAGAAAACGCTTTGTTTTTCAACTGTTAAAAATTTGGGGATATCCACTCAAAGTCGTGGAGATTTTTTTTCTCTACAAGAGATAGCAATTTTAGAACGTTACTATGCTCTGTGACCGCAAGTCATCTTCTGCACATTCTACTAATATTAAGTATATTATGAAATTTATAGGAGTTTAGAAAATATTTTGAATATTCAGTTTAGTCTACATAGAACTAATCAGAATTGAGTTGGTATTCCATGAAGTATACAGAACACTCCCAGCAGTTTAAAATCCACACAACCTAAAAAACCCTAAATATTGTGTAAAAAACCACTGTGATTCATATTCAATTATTTAGAAATAGTCATTGCATAATGATTATTCCAAAATAATTCTATTTTGAGGCAATAGACTATTTCATTTTGGTAATAAAAGGCTATGTTTTGATAGCATAAAACTAAATCAATAACAAGATGCATCTTACATCAGCAAATGTAATATGCATGCAGTTTTAAGTCTACTACTAATGAGATGTAGAAACAAAAAAACCTTTCTTCACTGAAATTTTTATGAGTTCAGCATGTTCCTGTAGGATGTTTCAGTCTTAATGGAAATATTTCCATTGAATTTTTTTTTTCTTTGTCTGTTTTGTTGTTTTTGAAAAAATGCTAACAGATATTAATGTACTTGATTGATTGTTAGGATAATTCCCTAGGGAAATGCCATTGACCCTAAAATGAATGCATTCTTACCTTCCCATAGTGTGAAAATACATTTCAGAAAAGTATAAAAGTGATTGAAACTATAATCCTTAGAGAATTAACCTGATGTGATTATTACTACTGTTGAAATAAGATTATGACCACCTTAAATCTTCATTTCCAGATACTATCTGATATGTTCTATTTGTAAACAGGAAAACCTTACAAGAAAGAGCTACTGTAAAAGTTTGTGTACCTGCTAAATTAAATAAATTTTATACATATATATTTATATTTATCTGTATAATAAATATAACATTCCAAGTAAAAGTGCCAAATCCATCAAGGAAACCCAGATGAATTAATGCTAAATAATTATAGGACATGAATAATCTCTCCTCCAGAAATACAGCCCTGGTGTTGAGTTGTGATCTAAACCATATGAAATTGTCATTACATGCCCTGATCCATACTCTTGCTTATAGGAATGACAGACAAATTAAGTACCTCTGAAAAAGACTTTTCAGATAACTTTCCGTCACAGATCTGTTCATGAACTCCACATTTAGACATCTGACAGATTTCCAGAATCCCATATATTTTAAGACTCCTGGCATCCCATTGCTGTGCAGCACTTCCCTTAGCTCTTCAGTTTCATTTTATTTTTGCAGTCCCTGACCAGTTAATGGAAACAAGACATTGCTGTTGGTCTGCCACACCACTCACCTCCAATAACAGGATGAATTTGCTTCTTTCAGAATAAATGTTTCATAATTCACACACACGCCTCACACACACCCCTGTACATGCAGCTATTGAACAGGGTTTCACAGAACCAATCCAGTGCACTTTGTAATTTATCAGAAAAATCTTATGGTTGAGTTCAGATCCCCTGGTGTGATGGAAGGGCTGTTTTTTCTTTCTCAGCTACTGCATCTTTCCAACTTTCTTCTGTGACTTTGGTTCTTCACTTAAGCCTCATCCTTCTACTTCCTCACTATCTTTTTCCACTTGTTCCCCACATTTTTCCAGAGTTTTCATCAGCTATTCCCTCAAAGTATCCTATCATTTGTCTTAGCCACAGAGTTTTAAAAATTGCCCATATACAACAATTAACAAGATTTATCAGAAAAAATATGTACATAAATGTATCCCTCAGTATAAATATTTTTAAAGAAATATTTGACAATTGAGATTAAAATTTTAAATTTTGTCTCAGAAGTTTTCCTAACTCCATCTAACTGATTGAAACCTCTAGACCTGGAGACATTTTCATTGTAATTTCACTATAATTATGCTTCTGAGATCAAGATCATCAAATTATTCTAATGGTTTAATTGAACTTAGGATCAACCTACCTACACAAGCATTGCCTGCAACCACAAAATATGAAAACTGAATGCAAAATAAATGTTAATACTTCTAAATTTATATTACTGCTAACTATTTCCCATCATATCATAATATATCACATCCTATCATAACATATCAATAAAATCCCTGGAACATCATGAGGCTACAGCTATCCCTATATCCCTACCAAGTCTATCCAAATAGAATAAAATCTCATGTTGCTTAAGAAAGTCTATCAAATTATAGTCCCGACTGATTATATCTGCTCAAAGTTGTTAAAAAGTTGATATTTTAAAATTACAATAACATTCAGCACCTGTAAGGTTGTAAAAAGCAGAAAATTCAGCAAGGAAACACATAAATAACCTATTATAGCTTCAGTGTTTGAACTTTAAATTCATTTAGCTAATAAATAAAGCAAAGTCACACAGGATCTTTGCTGTTTCAGGACTGTTCAACACTTTCATAAATCATCTGAAAAAAGGGAGGAGGAAGGTGAGAGAAGACAAAATTTGCTGATGATGTTATTCAAGGTAATAAAAACAAGGACAACTGAACTGCAGAAGAAATAAAGTGATAATGAAATAGCAGTGTAGGTAAATTCACAGTGATGCACTGAGGAAAAAAAATCCTAATTTTACATACAAGGTGATGAGCTCTGAGATTATTTTGCCACACAGGAATGAGACTTTTGAATGGGGCTGTAATAAGTAGTTCAATGAAAATGTCATCTTAATAATCAGAAGCAGTAAAAAAGAAGAAAAACAGAAAACAGTACATCAAATATTATGATATTGTATGATACAATACAATGCTATCTTGGGTGTTCTGTGCAGTAACCACCACCCCCACCACTTCAAAAAAGAAGCAGGAAAAAATTAGAGAGAATCAAGAATAATCAAGGAAAGTAACAAGGGTTGTTAATCTTGGAGAAAGAAAACCAAAAACAAAACCAAAAAAAGGAATCCAAGGGCTGTACTAGAGAGGATGCTTTCTCGGCCTGGAACCCATTATTGCAGCAGACTTCCCTAGGAAGTGGGTCCAGTCTGCATACTGGGCCTTCTGTTCCCTTCAGAAGGGAGTCTCCTAAGACAGTCACTCATTTTCTTTCCATCATGGAAGCAGTTTTGATGCAGGGTGTGGACCCTCATCATCCTTACTGTTCAATGCCACTGGCAGAGCCTCATACCTGTTCTGCCAGGGCACCTGGGAAGGCAGGGTACTCACAGAGGAGACGTGCCTGCTGCTCTGAGCAGGAACTTGTTGCCATCTCTCCCTATCCCTTAAGTCACTGCATTTGGCCAGGTGGAGAGAGGACAGAGAATCCTCAGTACCATGTGTCTTGTTTGTCTCTCTGTTGGGACTGTCCCAGGGAAGGCAGGATGTGATTCTAGAAGTCTTTCTCCCTCTCACGTGTCCTGATACTCCTCAACCCATTCACCTCCTCACCTCCTCTGTTACTCAGGAGAGGAGTGGCTCTACCTGGGCTCACCTCCCACAGGTGTGATCCCTGCTGCTGTCCCCTCTTGTGTGACAGCAGGGCACACCCTGCAGCCTGGCACTGGGGTAGTAGTGTGTTCCCAGCAGAGCTCTGTCTGGCAAGCTGCATCAGTCCTGGTAGGTAAAGAGCTTAGAGAGCCCTGGCTTTCTGCTGGATGGATTCTGTTCCTCCCTGGTTGAGCTGACAGAGCTTCAGGGACCTTCTTGCACTCCCTTCCATGCAAAATGCTGCATTGTGCTCTTGCTGACACACCTTGCCCGTTTTGCCCGCCCTGTTTGAGGAGCTCCCCATCACTGGTGCTCTCCAGGGACTTCTCTTATACATGTGGAGAGCCTTGGCCACTATTGCTTCTGGCCCCATCCAGGTTCTTGAGCCACTCTCAAGAAAGATGAGACCCTGGCAGCTCTTTCGAGTCCTCCTGAACTTCCCCCAGTCTGGGAATCTCCTGTGCACCCTGCTGGAGCACTGCACTGCAAACTGTGCCAGCAGTGGAGCTGCTCATTTCTGTAACTGAATGAAGTTTGTACCATCAGGCTGAGTACCCATCACTTATCACACATACGGAACACGGGTATTTGATAGCTCATCTCTGTCATGAAAGTTGTTTCTTTTGTGGTCTGCTGGGCATACCTGCTTGCTCTGATCTTTAGGATTCAAACTTGTTGGCATAAGCAGTGTCTTCCTGTATTTATATTGTCCCTAAATTTGAGTAGAACAATGGTCCAACAATATAGCAAATACAGTCCTAAGTCTTCTTGTACTGGACCACAAACTCTGAATTCCTATAACACAAAGCACTTGGTTTGTATTAATCCTCTTCTCTCAGCTGCTTCAAACACTGAAAATGATTGAAAGTTTAACTTTCTTCTGTCATGCTTGATACTGGATTAGATATTGCCTTTGCCACTCTAACTTCATGTCAGATCAGATGCCATTGGCTCGCTCATGCTTGACATTAAACCTTCATGAACTCCACATCCAGTGATCTGGCTGATTTGACAGATGTTCTGCTGTGGATCCCCTTGGGAGCTCTGTTTCTCTGTGCACACACAGATCAGGATTAATGAAGCCATTCATAATGAAGCCACGTTCAAATGAAATTTCAGTTCATTTTGATTGTTTTGCTACGGATAAAAATCACTGTCATTGTTTTCTCCTTAAAATGTTTAAAACTTCAGAGAAACATTGAAATAATACCTGCCAGTTCACAGAATCATAGACTATCAGGGCTTGCAGGGGACCTCTAGATATCACCTAGTCCAACACCCCTGCCAAAACAGGATCACCTAGGGCAGGCCATACATGAACACATCCAGGCAGGTTTTGAAAGTCTCCAGAGAAGGAAATTCCACAGCCTCTCTGGGCAGCCTGTTCTGTGATTTTCCTGTTCAAGTTCCTTAATCATCCTTCTAGCTCTCTGTTGGATTCTCTCCAGTAGATCCTTGTCTCTCTTGAACTGGGGAGCCCAAAACTGGATACAGGATTCCAAGTATGGTCTTACCAGGGCAGTGCAGAGGGGAAGAGAACCTCCCTAGATCTGCTGGGAACACATTTCCCGATCCACCCTAGGATATCACTGGCCCTCATGGCCACAGGGGCACATTGCTCATCCATGGAGAACTCACTGTCCACTAGGACTCCAAGGTCTTTCTACAAGGACCTACTTTTCAGCAGGACATCCTTTAATTTGTACTGGTGGTTGGTGTTATTCCTACCTAGATGCAGAACTCTACAGTTGCCCTTATTGAACTTCATGAGGTTCACTTTTGCCCAGCTCTCCAGCCTGTCAAGGTCTTGTTGGATAGCAGCACAGCCTTCTGGTGTATCAGCCATCCCTCCCAGGTTCGTATCAGCAGCAAACCTGCTGAAGGTACACTCTATCCCCTTATCCAGGTCATTGATGGAGATCTTGAACAAAAATGGACCCAGTACTGATCCCTAGGGAACACCACTGGCCACAGGCATCCAACATGACTCTGTGTCAGTGATCACAACCCTCAGCTCTGTTGTTGAGCCAGTTATCAATCCACCTCACAGTCCAATCATCTGTTCCACATTTCTTGAGGTTTTTTATGAGAATTTTATGGGAGACCGTGTTGAAAGCTTTACTGAAGTCAAGGTATATGACATCCACTGCTCTCCCTGTTACACACCAAATAAGTCATAAATATCCAAAGTAAACTACATAGCCCATGAGCTGAAAGTTTTCTATGCATCCAAGTGAGAAAATATTAAGAAAGCAAATATGTACATGTTATAGTCATTTGCTAGCAACTTTGCCAATAGGAACAAACATATACTATTTATTAAATAAATATGCCAGAGGAACTGCAATCAGAACTGCAAGTCCACAATGCACAAAATCAGAATCTTGAAGAGTGCTGAAGATTGCAGTGTTAGTGTTTTAATGCTGTTGCATTTAACACATTTGTAACAAACCTAGTGTGCCAGCCCAAAGAGTGTCTTTGCTGAACATCTATTTGTAGTGTTTGCATTTCTCAGTTTCTATGCCAGAGTACAAAGGTGATATTTTATGTTATGTTCAGTATCAATCAATCATATTTATTCATCCTTGTTTGTTGTGCTGTCTGATACAAGCCTGAAGGCAGCAAGAAAATAAAATATATCTAGGCTAAGTGTAGAATTTAATGTAGTAAAGGAAATATCTGAAGTCCATCAATATAGATGAGGGAAAAAGTAAATTCTGTGTCAATGCCACTGAGGCCTAAAGAAATATTCATGTATAAATAAAAGCATACAACCAGAATTTCATTTAGAGTAGATTTTAAAGTGGGAGTCAGAAAGCTTTTCCTGGAGCTAATACATTTGGATTTCTGGTGTAATACTTATAAAGAATGCATCTTTTCCTGAAGGAAGATACATATACCAGCATAGCAACTCCTATTGCAGGCAGACCTAAATGTCTATATCTATCCATCTAGAACCCTTCTCCTGACAAGTCTTTTTCACCCTTGTGATTATCTCTCCATGTGCCCACTCTATGTAACCATTCTGCAGCCCACAGGGATTCTGGCTAAGTGCTCCTCCAGAGTGCTGAAGGAAGGAGCTGCCAAGTTATGGCAACTTCCCAAGGACATCTCAGTGTCACTGCTGCTCCCTCAGCATAGCTCTACCTCTGGGACTTGTACATTTGCTTCCTTGAAGCAACAACAGCTCTCCACAATGTTGGAGAATAAATAAATTAATCTCTAAGAAACTGCTGAAACCCGAATAAATATCTCCTGCTCTACTTCTCATCACCCATATACCATCTGATCAGAATAAAATGTTATAACGAGCCAAAATGCAAGGCTTAAATAAACCTAAACAGTTAAGACTCTAAAGAATGTTTTTCTAGTTGTTGTTTTTAACCCTTCATTTGCAAGAAAACCTTTAATGGCTTAAAAAGAATAGTCAGATGGCAAAATAAATAAACATATGAAAAGTATGTATTCTAGTCCAAGAATTTCTCAGCAAAATCAGATATGACTAAATTAAGATACTTGCATTAACTCAACGATGGAAAAAATCCTATGGCTAGTGAAGCTAGACCCATGAGGACTTCCATGTGAGAAGTTGATCCACTTTGACATCATTTTTAAATTGTCCTAGCTCTCATATTGCAATGCAGAGAAAGATCTAGTGTTTATCAGGAATGAGGCAGTCCCACATGTTCAGATGGTCATCTGACCTTGCAGGTAAACAAAAATCAATGCTAACTCATGCCCCAAGTGACAACTGATACAAGGAGCCCAGGAAGCCCACAGAGATCTTTCCGATCATACTTGACAGTATTGCTGTATACACATCCTGTGAGAGACTCAGTACTAGGGTTATATTTCTAATGTGGGTTCAAGTAAAAATATGACTACCTTAAAAAAAAAAAAAAAAAAAAAGAAACTTAAATATAGCTTGGCAGAATAAAACCTAGAGGCATTTAATTGCCTAATTATAAATGCCATCACTAGCTATAGTAATTTCATTTCCATAAACCCTCATCTGTAATCACCGAGATCTTATAAATAATATTAAACATGAAAAAAATGCGGAGGGAGAAAGAAAAAAGCAGAAAATAGAATTAACTGAGGAGTGAGGTGTGAAACACTCAAGTCAAAGAGATGGAGAATAAAATGAAGTTCACTATACACAAGTTGGATGAAAAGACAACTGTGTATGGATAGTTGAATAATTAACAAAAAGTGAAAATGAAAAGTCCCTCAAAGTAGCCAAGGTTCCCCAATGACAAAAACAGATTCAGATAGAGACTTTCAAACAATGTTAAAAGGAATGAGATGCTGAACCTTTAGAGGCATTTGGGCTTCTTTGAAAATCCAAATCATAGTTTGTACTGAGAAACTTGAAAGAAGAACTAATGATGAAACCTGTAGAGATTAAAACAAAAAGTAACTTTCAAAACTTTGAATGGTCCCTTGAGAACAAAAGCAAGTAGCAGGTAGTTTGGAGCCACTCATTACTGTAATCAAAAGTCTTGCCAGTATTCTCAGATAGTAAAGGATATAAGTAAAAAGCATCAACATTCCCTTTTCCCACACTCCCAGGGAATAGTGTGACTGTAGGTGATTTTTTTGAGTGATTTGAGATAATGACTGAGAATTCCATTTGGTTAAAAAAAAAAAAAAAAAAGGGGGAAAAATACAGGCTACAAATGGAAAAAAGGCCTTTCCTCTTCTGAGGTTTTTCCATGGCTAAACAAGTTTAAAGCACAACATAAGAGCAGCAAAGGTCTCTACTACATTATAGTAAATTGGCAATAGTTTCATTAAACAGATTGGTAACACTGAAGCTTTTGTTGGGCTTGGAGGAAAGTGAACTAAAAAGATTTCTTAGACTTTCCTTCTACAAAGAGGAAAAAGTCATTGAGGTGGGCACAATGATATGTAAGTGCAAAGGTTATTGAATGCAATCCTAGTAACAATAAAATGAGTCTCTACTACAGGTCTTTTCCAGCTAACTGAGACAGTCTTTCAAATATGGGGACAGATACATTACACAAAAATATTGTTAGATTAAATACTACAAGGACTCTCTATACTAAATCTTACTGTTTATTTTTCTCTCAGAGCCTAGAATTTTTTCTGTCAATTGCATACATTTGAAGTCCCAAGGAGTGCCATTATTTTCTACAAAGTTTAATAAATTTCAAAGTCATTAGAATTTGCTATATTCTTTCCACCAGAAAACTCTAAACAAAATACAAGGAAGTTCTACCATGAAGAATTTTACTTTAAAAAGACGCAAAAACACAAAGAACCCCAAACCAAATCAAACCCAGTTTTAAAAAGCCTTGAGTTTTCCCTTCATGTTTCACAATGTTGTTTTAATCACTGTAAATGCAATCTAGTCCACTTAAAATAAAACTCCTTGGTCAACAACTACTAGATATCTGCCTTTAAATTTCTAGCAGAAATTTTAAGAATTAATTTCAGATATCTTGAATCTTAAACTTAGAGAGCAGCTGATTGTGGAAGAATGTTAACAAAAAAAGGGTACACAGCTTAATATTGTCTTGCTCTTCTCTTTAAACCCATATTACACCATTATCTTCAGACAGGTGAAATCAAAGAAGTTCAAGCAGAGGTTTTGCACTGCACGTTTGTTAACTTACTTTACTAAAAACAAAACAAAACAAAAAGAAACAACCCCATCTCATAAATTCATATCTGTACTCCAGTAAATAGGAAATGTCTATACAGTCAGAAAATGCTGTTCCATTCCACAGTGATAAGCCTGTCAACCCCAAATCTTCAAAAGGGCACTTTCTTCTTCTGGAAAGTTTAGTATTGCTGTGGCATAGTAGTTGCTTGAGGTGTCTGATAATTTCCATCTCCATACACCATCAGTCAGACTAGCCCTTAGTATTTTAAAACATAATTACCATTAGTAAGAATCAATGTTTTAACTACTTCTCCAGGAGTGTATAAAAATTTCGTCCTTTGATATGCAAATTCAGAAGGAAATGCAGTCTCCCTTCTGGATATCAGAATAAGTAAAAGGGTCCAGAAAGAAAAGTCTAGAATATTTTTTTTTATTTTACTTGTATAAATTGCAAGTTCCAAGCAGCAGAAGCTTTCCAGGTGTTTCATATGGATACTTATTGTAGACTCTGATTGCATCCCTCCCTAAATTCACATAATTAGTTTTTTTCTTTTCCTGTTTTCTTTCAATAGTTCTTTCAGAATTCTCTTGAAGTCTTCTGAAAGTCCTACTATCTCTAAATTTTTTTTTCTCGAAACATGTAAAGCAATTGGGTTCTTGCAGGTTTCTTGAAGGGTATATTTATAGAGATGAGAAACTTAATGAATTTTGTTTTCTCCATACTCTGAAATGTTGTAATTGAAGAATTGCCACAAAGGGAACTGTACTGAAGTACTACCCAGCAGTATTTGACACTGCTGGGTTTATGCAGTATCCTGCCTGAAGAAATTGTTCCTCTAATGAACACTGGTGTAGGACTAACCGGTTTATTGATATATAATGTCTATAATAATATATATAATAAAAATATCTATAGATATAGATAGATAGATCTATATATAGAGAGAGATCTATACATAGCACTGATCACCTCTCTTTTAAAAGTTCAAAATAAAGAGGAACATAAAATAGCATTTTAGTCACATTTTTATTAAGGAGTATTAACTCGTCATCTTCAGGCTTCAGCATCTAGCATCCTAATGTTATCCTAAATCCCCAAGAATTTCTAGTATCACTTTTCTTCCATGATGCAAGAATGTATGAGAATCCTGCATCCTACAGTTCCTGCCACAGACTCACGCATTTCTCCTATATTTACAACTTCAAATGAAAGAGTAACTGGCAACTACTGATATTACTATCGAAGCATAATTAGCTTTTTAATATTCTACAGTAGTGTATACATGCAGCAAAAATTGTTTTAAACTTTCTGCCACTAGAAAAGTCACCTTTAGAATAATGGTCCCAAATCATCTCCTTCAAAACTGAAGCTGATTTTTGTTAAATGATTCATGGCACAAGTGCTGTTGACACTATATAACGAACTAAACCAATTTTAATCTTCTTTAGATTATAATTCTGCATTTGTCATGGCTTTTCACAGGAAGGTATTAAGTGTATGAGGGAGGTGCCATGAAAGTTAGTGATCTTTGATCACATTGTGAAAAATAAGACCTTGAAATTTTCAATGTGGCAGGAAGTAGAAGACATGGAAAAGCATTCCTTTACAATACTGACAGTTTTTACCAATTTAAATGCCACATTAGTGTATTATATGTGTGTTGCCTTGAATACACTGGCAGATTTCATAGTTATGTATAATCTATTTTCAATGCATGCAAGCATCAGGTTAATCATTTAGCCATCTGACGCTATAATACACAAGTTACTGACAGCTGCAGTTCCAATGTTCATGTCCATAGAACTTCACTGTAGTGGAGAAGTTCTACAGTGTGAAGATATTCATAAAATATTGGCTTTAACTATTTTCCAGTGGAGTCCAAGTACCCAAGTATTAAATCAGCTGACAGTGGCCTTGCTGTAAGAGGTCTGCTGTTAATGTGAATATGTGTTTGAAGAATGTTGTGTCCTACTCTAGTACCGAGGATTTGGAACATTTTTTAGTTTTTTTTAATAAATTTTTGTAGCCTCTGTAGATTAAAATCCTGTAAATACGTAAGCAATGCTATCCATTTCATTTCAGAATCGAGACAAATCAATGACAGAATTTCAGACACAAATACGTGAAATTGCCAAGAATGCACTGACAAACTGCTAAAAGACCCTCAGTTATTTAATTGATTGTCACTGGTAACCATTTACATTCTATAATCCTGCCACAAGTTTTAGAATTCAGTCTGATTTTGTGTTAATTGAGCTAATCCATTTCATACCAGCCTTTTTTTCATACTTTTTTTTTTCTAGTTCTTTACCATGATTTTACATGGTTGAGATTTTTTAAAAAATCAAAAATTAAATAGTCATATTTCAAAAACAATTTGTTTCATATTTATATGTGAGAACAAAAACATTGAGAACTACAAAAGAGAAAATGGGAATTTTAACAAACCTTTGTTCTTACTTCAGCAGACTTTAAGTCAAAAAAAAAAAGGGAGTTAAAGTCTCCACAATAACTTCTCTATAGAACTTCTACTAGTTATTGCTTTTATTTTAAAAGTAACAATGAAATTCAAAAAGCAACAGTAAGCCACCTTTTCTACGCACACTGAAGTGAGTTCTGAGTGCTGAAGTGATCTTTTTTTTGTCCCCTAAATGTTTTAAATAGACTATATAAATTCTATTCTTGAAGGTTATCTCAACTAGTATGAATACATTAAATGCACAAAAATATTACTGCAATAAAATATTACTAACATCCTCTGTGAAGAACTACTGATAATAAAAAACACTATGCCTGGATTTTTAGGCAATAGAGCAAAGTATCAAGATAATGAGATATAAATAGTACTTGAATGACTGATATGTTGTCCTGGTTTTGCTGTGGAGTGGTCAGTATAAGAGTTTCATTGCCTTGTTTCAATTCTTTCAGCACATCAGGTCATTCACATGACACATTTTAATGAATTTTTTTTTCCACTCACACTTGCAGAACTGATTTGAGATTTAACCTTCCTGTTCCTTCCTACTTAAATGTTTTCAGAAACAACATTTTCATATATAGAAAAACACGAGAATGAAAAAGGAAGAAAGTTTTCTCATTGCGTTCTTTTATTCATCATTCCCAAAAAACCCACTGCTTTCTTTACAAAATTAAGGTAATTAGATAATGAAACATTCTTTCACATTGCATAGGAAAACCTAAAAATATATGGACTTTTAAAAAAGTTATAGATATTGAAAAATAATAGAGCCTCTGGTCTAGTATTCTTAAGAAAATTGAACTCAGAATACACAGTAATAAACATGAAAATAGATTATTACTACTTTTTGCTTTCTTATACATCCCAGTGTGACACCAAATGGTGTACAGTAGTATTTCTCCTCTACTACTATAAGGCAAGCAAAGTTGTCTTCTTTGACTCTTACGCCTCATGTCCACTTCATTTTCTTTATTCTGCTCTGCTGCTGCTCATTCTAGAATATACTAACAGACATCTTAGAGGGCTTACTCTAAAAGAAAGGTTCCCCTGCATTGTAAATTGTTTTCTAGGTAACCTACCACCCTCTTCTGGGTTAATTATAAGACAGTGATATACACAGAGCTTAACAAAAATTCACATGTGATTTCTATCTGAAGGACTGAAGTGCAGCCCCTGTTTGAGTGACTTACAATAGATCCATGACATTTTAGAGAATACAGTGTGGCCTTTTTCACAGAATGGATGGGAGATTCTCACAGGGATGCTGGGAATCTGCTGATCCACAAAAGCAGTTGCATTGCTAAAAAATCTCTTGTTACTGGATGTCTAGCTAAAATCCTATTCTGTAAGAAGCTGTATTTACTGAGATACTTGGGACAGGAACTACAAAAAAAAATTAGGCTCAGGAAAGATAATGCTGGTAGTGACAAAAAAGGAACTGCTAAATCCTTTTCACAGGCAAACAGACTGCATAGATTCAAGCATGGATATGGTGGAATATGCGAAAGAAAGAAGCAGCAAAAGTACTGGGTTATTATTGTACTTAAAGCAAGCAAAACAGTGGGAAATGAAACCTAACTGAAACAGCAGCTTCCAAAACCATTGAAGTTTTCCAAAACCATTAAAATTCTGACAGATAGATTCCTCTTAATGCTGCAAAAGAGGTGGTTCTTTACATAAGTTTTGATTCACTCAAAATTCATGAGTTGTGTCTGTACTTATGATATGCAGTGTAAGAGACATGGGTCTGAACCCAAGATGGAGTTATTTCTGAGAGTTACAGATTTAAACCAAGGAGAAAATAACTGCAAACATTTCACACTTAATTGGTGCAGTAATAACAGAGTAGGACAAAATGTAGAATAGTAGAAGGAAAGATGGAACCATACCAGCAAGAAAAGTGAAGAGAAAGTAGTAGAGGAGACAATTGGTATAAAAGAAAAAAAAAAAAAACACAGAAAAAGAGATTTCCAAAAGACTTTAGAGCAAATATCACAAAACTCTAATATCTCAAAAGTCAGAGAAACTGCCGATTTGCTCCTGTTCAGCAGTTCCTAGCCAACAAGAAAACAAAATGTCAATCAGGAACTTTGTCACATGAAAAATATTTCTCTTCTACATCATAGAAATTATTTCCTAGGTCAAATAAAGACTGTTGCAAATTGAAGGGAGGAGGAGAGCAAGTTAAATTCATGATAATGGCAGCATTATTGGAAATGAAAGAATTGGAGGAGCTGGTAAACAGACGGCTCATGAACATAAACTGGCCATAAGCAGAAGTTTCTGAAGTGGGAAGTGGTCTTATAAAGGTCTTTTTCAATCTATTCTATTGTGATAATGAAGCTTTCTTCTATTAAAAGTAGATTTTATTTTGTTCACTCTTTTTGAGAGAAGGGAAATTAAACTGCAAGGCTGAATAGAATCTTTCCTTCACATGTAAAATATCTGCCTATTTTCCCTTACATCACTGCCAATGAAAGGGTAGAGCTGTGTCCTTTCTTTTCTTCTCCAAAATCTTTTCGAAAGAAGCATAAAAAGAAAAATTCAAAGTTTGTTAAATCCAAATGTCAAGAAATATGCACAATAAATAGTTATTCTTAGGTTTAATGAGATACTTCATGGCCACTGTGAATCAAAGCAACATAAAACACTTTAGAATGAATAGAGTGATGCTGTAGGAACAAAAGAATTCTAGAAGCTGCTTAATTTGTATCTGAAAGACAATGCTTTATCCTCTTAAGAAAATGTTGAGTTCTACGAGGGCAATTCAAGATATATTCAGCCTCCTATTCTGTGCTAAAAAAATATTAAATCATTAGAGCAGATGTGAGAACAAGTTTCAGCTAACTCCAAGTAAATGGTTACCTGCTGAAATGTATAAGCAGAGTATAGCTTCATGTACAACAATGAAGCCAAGGTAAGTGGATTAGTGAAAAAATAAACAGAAACAAAACACAAAGAACTGGTCAGTTTGAAAAAACTTCATGGAAAACAATGAAATAAAAATCTCAGGTTCAAGGTTTGTACTGTGACCTATTTCCTGGGCTAAATTCTCAAATCCTCAAATTATTTTTGAACCCAGGTTTTCTCACTGAGGACATATGTTCTACAAACTCTTTTAGTACTGTTTTACGTATACATACATATGCACACATTCACATATATACATCTGTATGCGGGCATGGATGTGCTATATATATGTAGAGGCATACGTATATGTATAACTTTGTTATGCTGAGAGAAGATTTTGCAAAATAAAAGCTGTAACCAAAATTTTAATTTTCTGATGGAGATACTCCATGTAAACTCTGTGAGTTGTATTTACAGCTTTTGTCACACATCTTATTTAACCATGAATAAAAAACCATCTAAAAAGTTTTTTCTCTAACTGCTGAGTGCATGAACTTTCTGAAGATAAAAAAAAATAATGTTTCATTTTTGGAATATTTTCTAATCACTTTTTATGATCAGTAAAGAACAATGAGTATAGAAATGAGGAAAAAAATAGATTACATATAAAGTATTTTTAAGAAATGCAATTTTTAGAGAAAGATAAGAAATCAGAGGAATAGGAGTTATTTTCTTCTCCCTACTTGCTTCAGAACTCATTTCTGAGAGCACAGATTTCAAAAAACTGCTCCATAGTTTTTTCATTTGACCACTGCAATTTGTGGAGAGGAAATGGGTGATGGAGAAGAGGGGTATGTAAGAAAGACAAAGAAAAATTGAGATTGGATTATGAATAAAGTAAATAAAAAGAGTATAAGTAATAAAAAAGAAATACCCAATCATTTAAACTCAATGCAAATGAACAAATTGCCTGGTAATTTTACTTTTGGTTTTTTTAGGCACTGTAGTTCCTGCTGAACCAGAGATGGGACAATGGAATCAGATTACATAGACACTCATTATCTGTAACAATGTAGTCCTACATTTCCAGGAGGAACAGAGAACCTTTCCTAAATTCTTTTTTGCCTTTCTCCTAAATTTGCAGGGTCCTGGAGTTACAGTTCACATGCTAAATCTCACTGATTTAACACAAATGTAAAGTGTGGGTTTTTTGGTTTTGGTGGTTTTTTTTTGTTTTTTTGGGTTTGTTTTGTTTGTTTGTTTGTTTTTTGGTTTTGTTTTGTTGTTGTTATTGTTTGTTTGTTTGTTTTTTTATGAGCCCTCTTCTCCATTGGAATATTCAGGAACCTTCTAGCAGCTGCTTCATGTTTTTTGAAACAAAGATCTGGAAAAATTTCAATAATATTTATGTCTGACACATAGAATTTCTTTCCATATATTCCTAGTTAGAAACACACAATTTCTTACACATTGTGCCCATTTTCCATTTTTCAGTGATCAAGAGCAAAAATGATGATGGGTTTCCCCTATTAGGAATAATTTTTTTTAGATTTTCCATGAATGTTAAGCAGCTACCAAGCAAAGCTGTTCTTCATGTTAGGCCATGCTTTGTGTTCCGCCAATGTAGAGTGGTTTGGGTTTATTGAGTCAGAATCACAAAATCATTCAGGTTGGAAAAGACCTGTAAGATCATCCAGTTCAACCTTTAACATAACTCTACTAACCTAGCAGAAGTGAAGGTCTCAGAATAAGCTCCACCTCATTAATCTCTTTTGTACTGGGTTGATTATAGGTATAAAGCCTGTAATTCCAAGTGACATCTTGCCCTTCTTACTAACTTCAACCCACATAGTGAATGGTCTCAAAGCCATAAGAAGATGCCCAGAGTTTCAGACAGAAAGAGAAAGCACTATTGCATAAGCCTTATCTCTCTTCTCCTTAGGGAGCCATGTTAAAAGCCATTTGATTATGGGAATTTTAAGTGAAGGGACATTTTTTCTGGCAAAGTGCGAGATGGTTTTGTTGGTTTTATTACCATGAAAAGGTTTGCTGATTGCCATAGGAGTACTGCAGTGAGAACATTTTACTCACATGAACAAAAATGTGTTGGACCAGAGTTTAAGAAACCATTCCTTTGGGCACAACAATGTTATCAACATCAGCAACACTATCCTGGGGCAGAGCTTATTTGCTCTTTAACATTCAGGTATGTGTTGTGCCACAGACAAGCACAAGGCGACTTTGCCCAGATGTTCAACATCACACAGCTGGAAACAGCAGCATGCACTGTGCATAAGTAGTTTATGCATACACAGACCTGACCTACTTGAATACTGTAAAACAAACGATCTACAATCAATAACCTAAATGGTCAAAGGCACTAAAAGCATGTTTTGAAGGTCTGACTCAAATGTGGCTATGATTAGCTTTTACGTTTGCATTGCCTTTGTTAAGTGTACGGGAAAGAGCACTGGAGCAGAAGGCTGTGGAGTAGCTGTAGTAATTTTGTTTAAAATACAGTGTAAACACTAAGCAAAATTTGTTATATGACACCAATAAATTTAACAAATGTACTCTTACACAAAATTCTTCAGAAACACAAATTCCAATAAGTTACTAAAGCATTATATAAGAAAAAACTAAAGAACAGTATCAAGATCATAAAGAAGGCTGTTTATATCCTATATATAAAGGATAATATTTTTATATTTCAAGGGATTATTTGCCTTTGAGACATTGCAAAGTGTAACTCATCTTAGATTATGGAGTTTGGATCTAGAGTTAAGGTTTACAAAGCTACATTTTTGTTTCTTTTAAATGCATCATATTTAGGTACCTCGATGATGATTAAGACATCAAAATATTCATAAAGGTTTCTCACAGTTCCAAATCAGGTGTTAAGATGAATTCTTGAAACATTTTGAGGAGACTTTAACCTTCCCTCTGCGTCAGAATAAGGGTGTAATTTTATCAGTACCTAATCAAAATTTGGTTCCATTTCAGAGAAAGATTAGAGCATTAGGTGCTTCAAGTTATACCAGCCAGTAGGATATAAAAAGCAAGTTAGTGAAAGTAAAATAACTGAACAATTAGGTCATTGTTTTTCCAAAGAAAATTAGCAAATGCACAGATATTTTTCATAGACATCTGTGAAGACAGGCATAAGAATGCAATCAGTCATGTCTTTGAACAGGAAGTAGTCCTGAACTTCCAACAAATACTTGTGAATGAACTAAGTTAAGGATTAGTTTATTTGATAAAATTTTGGAATCAGGAAAAACAAAACAAAACAAAATAAAATAAAAAACAAGTACAAGGCAACCATGGCAATCAGTGGAATAATTTCAAGTACTTCTTTCAGAGACTATTTCTTGTTGTTTGAGATAGGTGTTTGCCCCCTTGTTTCTATAAAACTGTTATTGCTACAAATCAGTTCAATTCCCCTATAAATTACAACAGAAAAGAAATTCACATTTGCTTTGATGATAGACAAGATAAAATATATAGGAATCCAAACCACAAATTCTCCCTGTTTTGTTGCTAATCCTGCAGAGATGCTCTTTATGCTCTCAAAATTTCAGCTATCCTTTCTACTCTCTTTGGACAGATGCCGCTTTTTTAAGTATAATGTATAATTTCACAGCAGCTCTGACCTTGCATTAGGAATCTGGGATTAGGGATTAGGCATGTGATCTCAATGCAAAGAAGTTAAAACCAGACAAATTTAATTCTGCAATTCCAGTGAAAACCAAAATAATATTTAGTCTTAAGAAAAAAGCAAAATAAAACTAGTCAGTGGTAATACAAGATATGAAGTGTGTACTGTGTTAAAGAAAAGTGAGTCAATTATATTTTCAAAGCAATAATTATTTCTGATTTTTTTACTCTCCTCACAACTTGTTTCTTTTAAAAGTACCATGTTTTGTGTTACACCAGCAATCTAAGACATTACTACAGACTATAAGAAAAGGTGAAATTAGCTGTCTTAAACTGTGTTTAATTTTTAGGACTTTATCTAAACTTTTATTAAGCTTAACTAAATAAGACAGGAGAGAAAGAAAAATATGTCCACTTTAAACATAAACCTTCAGCAGGTGTCTAAATGAAAATACTAAATGTAAATCTAAACCACCTTCATAAGTGTTCAAATAGTTGCTATGAGCAAAAATACAAATTCTAATAGAAGAATGGTCCAGCCAGTAAACTCTCCTAGCTCTAGAGATCACAAATAGCAAACATGTAGACAAGAGAGTAAAATACAAATAAGCACTACCTCTGCATCCAGCGATGTGTGCCTGTCAGCACACAAACCATGTAATGACTTCGTGTTAAATAGGTTCTTTGGTGAATTTTTCTTTCCACTTATTTGTCCAATCCTTCTGAAACCATCTCAAATATTAGCATCAACTAAAGTTTGAGAAACAGCCCAGTCACTGCTAAAATTACTTTTTTTTTTTTCCACAGAATCATTAGAGAAAACCAAATAAAATTCAGGAACACCAGTTAGTGATCAGTCAAAACAGACCCAAATCAGAATTCAGTAGACTGAAATACTCTGCCTCAACTCACATCGACATTCACCACATTAGCAAAATTTAGGAAAACACCAAACCAATAAACAAACAGTTATAACAGTATTTAAAAAGGCAGCAAGATTGCATGCCCATTTCAGAAAAGTTTCAAAATTTTATTATGCCTCTGCAAAGAAAGATACTCTAACTCAGGAATACTTCACAGCAAAACAGAATAACTCTCCCTTCACTGTGAAAAACTAAGCCAACAAAGTGTTGTGTTTTCTTTTCATACTGATACATTCTCCTTGGCAAATTCAAATTATTACATTCTGATTATCAATTAGTAGCTTTCTCTTGGCAAAATTAAATTGGCCATTGAACAATGAGTGAAACTGAAGGAACGGGAAAACAAGAAAGTAAGCTTGTTCTACATGACCAGTGTTTGGTATTATTCCTTTGGCATAAAATGTTGATTTTTTAAAGGTAATATTTTACTTTTAAATTCTGCTTTATGAGAAAAGATAATGCATGCAGAAAAAGAATCAGTGAAAATCTATACTTAAAAAAAGTAAATGTGTTTTTACCTAGAAATGTCAGATGCAGTAATAAAAGCCATTTTTAAAGATTTGAAGCATACTTTAAAGTACTGATAAAAGTGAGTTTATAGTAACACAGTAGTTTTTATACATGGAATATTGCAATGTAGAAATATTTGCAGAAGAGATCCTTTTGGCAAAATTGTAATCTAAAAGTTAGAGGAACAGACTGTCATTGTGACATGACTAAATGGCAATTAATTTGGAGACTACTGATAATCCAAAAGGCAATTACACTAGAGAGTCCATATTTGAAAGCAGCTGAGTGCCATTCATTGGCTAAGTTGATAGTATTATTTACTCAGTGATTTAGTATTGTTACCTATTAAATCATACTCTACATACTATTCAAGTAATTCTCAATGCTAATTGAATAGAATCTATTAAGTATCAGTAAAACCAGAATGAGCTTCCATCTTGAAATACAGCTTTAAATCTATTATACTTTATTTATTCTTTTAACTTATGTCTGTATAATAAACTATAACTGAAAAATGAAAAAAAATCTCTTCATTGTCATTAATGTTTAATTGAAGACATTTACATATCCAAGAATATTTTTTTCTTTTTTACCCAGGCAGTGAAGGATTTCAGGAGTCATTGTGTCCAGATTCCATAGACAGTATAAACTGAAGGAGTACTGTAATTTGTTTAATTTATGAACCATTCTGTGCAAGTGAGGGGGTTGCAATGGTTGAAATTATCATTGGCCTTTGACTAGGTACACATACATGCCTACAGATACAGAGTATTTATAGACACAGATCTGTCTCCCTAGACACAAAGGCATATCTCAGCAAGGAGATGTGCACTCAAACAGGGAGTACCCATTTCTCTGTTCTGCATTTTTAGGCACTTTCCACTAGTAAGCAACAAACTACCAAGTCAACCAACTGTCTGAGGGTAGGATTTACTTCTGCTGAGTATTCTTAACTTTTTCACAACTTAACAGCCTCACAGTACTATTTTATGCTACTATTACAATACTTAGCATAAATTTTTTTTGAACAGGATCCAAGCAGATTGGCAAGATTTGAGTCTGCCTCCTACCTTCCAGGAATGTTCCTCAGCCTTACATAGACCCCTGTCTTTGAAATAAGTGCTGCTGAAGCAACTTATCTGACTACTGAAAGCATGATGAGTCTACACATCGTTATTCCTGAAGAAGGATCCTGTAATCATAGAATCACAGAATTATCAGAGTTGGAAGAGACCTCTAGTGATCATCTAGTACAACTGTCCCACTAAAGCAGAATCACCTAGACCACATGACACAGGACTGAGTCCAGATGGGTTTGGAATATCTCCAGAGAATGGGACTTCACAGCCTCCCTGGGCAGCCTGTTCCAGTGCTCTGTCACCCTCATAACTGCTACAGAGTACTTTGAATTATTTGTATTTTTTAAAAAGTCAAAGTAGTTAAAGAGCTACTACTATTTTGCATTTTTTTTTACTAGTTGCTCTTTTTACTGTATTTTATCTCACATTTTACATTGTATAATGTACAACTGCAAAGGATATTTACAAATGAAGGCCCAGATGTTGGAATCTCAGAGCAAATATACTGTACATCTTAGAAAAAGACTACACCAAAACTGTTACTATTGCTAACGAGCAAGATAAGGAAGATTATTAGAAATTATAAAGCACGTGCAGGAATATATTTTTGTGTATATATAGATACACACACACATTTAGAGAAAATATACACTTGTATTTATAGAAAATATACATATTTTCACCAATCCCTTGCTCCAACAAGAAAGAGAATCCAACAGGAGGAACAAACTCTGAGGACATCAAGGTAATGAAGAATCTTTTTCCAAATGTACCGGGATAAGATAGTCTAGCAAAGAGTGTGGAGGGCAAATAAATTATTAAAATACAAAGAAAACATTCAGAGGAGGCAAAAACTACACTGGAAGACTAAGGGAAATATTTGTCTCCCTATATGCTGTGCTGAAGTTTGGAGAGATTCCCACACCAGAAGCTTTTCTTTCCATGGGTGTCAGATTTGTGTCAGATTGAAATGTAAGTAGAAAAGGCTTTAAAGCAAACTCATAAAATGAAGAGCAACAGATCACTAAGGCTTGAAGGTGTTCAATATGGAGTTCTTGACCAGCCCAGAAATGAAATAGCTATTTTTGGAATGTAACATTCACACTAAAAACACCTCGAAGCAAGCGGATTTCAAAGTGGTTAATGGGGCAGAGTCCATCACTAAATGTGCTTAAATACAACACACACATTTAAAAAATCAGATTAATTAATTATTATTTAAAAAACAAAATAAAGATGGAACAAAAAAGCTTCTAGATCTACCAAATATAAAGAATTCTTTGATAATTAAACCCTCAAGCCTGAATTGTCATAAAGTGGAAAAGTTCCACTACATTCTCACAGAATTCTTCAAAAGACCAGGAAAGAAGCAGGACAATAATCTAGGTGGGTCTTGTTCTCAACCAATGCTCATGGGCTTGGTTTTGGGTTAGTTTAAGTTTTTACTGTTTCAAGAACATTTACTAGCTTAAAAAGTAGTCGCTGAGTATACCTTCAGATGTGGTATGCTTGGTTTTTTTAGATTAAAGTGCCCAAAGTAACACCTGCCACCTAGCTACATGATAAATTGCAATAAAGGCACCTCTGAAATGAAACAACTTGACAAGGAAATGAATGAGAAGGGAAAGCACCATACAGTGCTTTGCATCCAGCATAGCAAGGCACTACTCAGTTTAATCTACACTGTTATGAGCTATGTGCAATTCTTGATGTTAGGAATCTTTAACAATTTGCAGCTAAACTCCTAGTAAAATGTTGAACTTTTCACAGCACTTCAATGACATTTGGAAGATTTATTTTCAAACGTCATATAATTACAATAGAGATAATTTAATTAGAGTCTCAAAGATGTCCTTTAATTCAACCCTGCAGCACAATCTTCCTTCCAAGAGAAAAGCAGCTTACTTTGCTTGACAGTCAAACCATTGTAAAAAGTTAAAACCTACTTCAGAAGCAAAGGCTTAGAGGTAGCTGTTTGCTATCTAGAACAAATAGCTGTATTTGAAACCAAATTTATTTTCACATTTGTGAATGTGGCTTGGGGCAGCTTACCAATGCAGCTCTCTCGAGTGTTCAGTACTGACTCTATAAGCTACAATAATTCTAATGTAATACAAAAAATGAAGACTGGAGTGCTAACAACACTATCTCTGGGCATTCATCTTTAAATGGCTCTGCAGCCTCAAGTTGGAGTTTACATTTTGGGTTTAAATCCAGGAAAAAAGGGAAGGAGGGGGGGAAACCCTAAGTTTTTTTGGCATTCATCTGTAAATGAATGCTCCGTATATTTTCATTCATCTCGTAATCTTTTCCCAAGCATGACCTCTCTTTCATCTATGTGCAGGGACATGTGAGAGGGCCTAGGAGATGACAAAAAAAGGAAAAAATATTAAACATCCCTTATGTCAAATTGATAAAAACTTCATATGTGTGTCTGCTTATTACAGTATGTGGGCATGAAGAAAAGCAGGAGAGTAGGTTCCACTTCTGTAATCCACACAGACTTTTATAAATTCATACTATTCACAAAACTTATTTACCACACGATTTTTTATTCCTTTCTATTATTTTTGGGTTTTATTTTTAATAAGAATTACCTTGGAAACTTGATCAACATCTCTTTTACTTAGATTTAAAGCTGAATAAAGTAACATGGCCTTTGCTGGTCTTGCAGTAGTTTTGCAAAAGGGTCAGAGCACATAAGAGAACAGCAAAGAGAAATATGCAAGACATTAGTTTTGGTCCTGCTCTGGCAAGGAAGTTGGACTCAGTCTTCAGAGGTCTCTTCCAAATACCTGATATACTGTGTGATTCTGTGATTTACCTAAGTTCAACAGCATTGTAATATCCAATTATTTCATAAAATATGATCCCAGTTAAATAACACCTGGAACTGGTTCAAACTGCAGTGCAATTAAAAAACTAACATAACAAAAGAAGGAAAATACAGAGATGCAGCACATAAATTTTAAGGTTTAGATATAAAGGTATTTTTGGAAATAGGGCTCAAGAGGAGAGACTTCGAAAAACTGAATACAGAGTACTCACAGTTTGCTGATAGATAATGAATATTTGATCTCCTCAAGTATATTTTGTATCGCCTACAATGGAAGAGTTCTTTAAATAAAGAGTGACACCACTGCCATCTCCTTCTTTCAAATGTAACATTAAGAATTTGAAATGAAATTTTTTCAGCAAATTAATCTGAAAGTTCAGGTTGATTGTGGTAAACAAAGGCATCTCAGGACAAGAGAGACTATCCAACCAGAGCTGGGCCTGGAAAGGAGAGCAATAAACAGGAGATAGGAAAGAGAGGAAAGGAATAGGAGAAGGGGCTAGGTTCCTGAATGTTCAGGAAGTCAGCCTGATATTGCAGAGATTTGCATCTGAATCCTATCACTAGGATGACATGCAAAGAATAAAGTGTCTTATACAAAAAAGGAAAAACAGAACAACAAACCCAAACCCTCAAGAAATCTAAGTGGGAATTCTTCCCCTACCCTCAATAAGAGGAAAGAAAAAAATTACTTACTAGTAATGGAAAGATGTTTTTGATAATTTGGGGTGTGATAATTTTGGTGTGGGTTTTTTGTTTGTTTGTTTGGAGTTTGTTGTTGTTGTTTTCTTCAGTTTGGGGTGGTTTTTTTGTGGTTTGTTTGTTTTTTATTGGTGAAGATGCTAAACAACATTGGAATATGACTATATTTCTTTCAGGGACAAGATGGCATTTTAGGGATACTGGAAGGGTATAATGTAGAAAACTTTCGTACCCACCAAGATGACGGGTTCTATAAGCTTGAGGTACAAATCTGGAATAATTTTAGAAAACAGGTGGAATTTCACTAGTGTGAGACTCTTGTCAATTTGAAAGAATGACATTAGCATTTGATCTGTAATTCCTCATGGGTTCTCTGGACACAAGCATCAACATATTAGAACTTTTTTAGTGGAATTTGACCTTGGATAATTCAATATCTATACTTTTTTGTACTTGTCAGGAAACTTAAATTAACCACTGAAAATAGCTTCTCTGATCATTGTTATTTCAGCAAAACTGGTCAGCAGCCTGTCAGCTCTCTCATGTAACTTTCTCCTTGTTAGACTTGTAATTCATCAAGGTAACTTCAAGGATAATTTCAAGTTATTTTTCCCCAAGGTAGCATTAAGTTGACGTTTACAACAAAAGCTCAGCATTCTCAAACCATTCTGTCTCTTGTCATGGACAGATGGCACAATAAAGTTGGAACCATTTCCTTACAAGCAAAACTTAGAGACAGTAGAGCTTCTTAAAAGCTAAAATGTTTCTGATTCTTCCTAGGGTGGGTTTTAAGCTGCTTTTCTTCCTCTCTCTCTGGTCCCTCCATTATGCAGAGATCAGCAGTATCTCTGCTTTCTAATACCCGCTCTTCTGCTCATCAGAGCAAAAAATGGGGCACAACCACACAGAACACCCACAACTTTTCACTTGAACTAAAAATCCACATTAGTCCAACTTCTCCACGTTAGAAAAAGGAAACCTCCTCAGCAAGTGTAGCAAAGTGTTAGTACATGTCCTACTCCTCTCAGTGACCCTTTCAAGGGATGTCCAGAGCAGGAATCACAACTTAACAAAGCCTAAATCCAGGTTACCTAGATGACTTCTGAGATTTCTTAAAAAAACAAAAAAAAAACCAAAAAAACCCCAAAAAACTTTTAACCTAAGTATTTCTCTGGCACTGTGGATCTCTTCAGGAAAAAAAAGGTTCTGTCAACAAGCAAAAGAAGAATTTCTTGGCTTTCTTAATTCCTTTCTAACCTAGGAACTAAGAACCATAAAACTTCCAGTACAGAGAATCTGTCACTCTTCCTTCCTTCTCCCAGCTAAATTTACTGAAATACCTGAAAAGGAAAGCCTCGCTTCTAGAACTAGTAGTTTAATTTATCCTTTCTACAGATGAGCATAAAGGAACAAATAGATGGATACTGTATTTTCACTCACCTGAATATATTCCTACATATTCAGGAAAGTGGTCAGAGAATAGAGTTGTGAGTGATATCGTATCCAAGAAAGAAATAGTTTCTCTCCACTTAGCAACTGAGACACCACAGTAGTCAACTACAGCTGAGAAAATGAGTCATTAAAAGAACCCCACAATAAACAACCAAAAGAAACATTTAGGATTTTCTTTTTTCTTGCTATTTGACAGAAGGATAAATATGCAATTGTTAACAGTGAAATATAAGATAAAACTAATGAAAAGGGCTGAGATGACTAAGGGACATATAATGCTGATCAACCTGCATTTTAAAATCCTCTGATTTCTGCAGTGCAAGATTCAGACAAACAAGAAGAACATGCTTATGATATACCACCTGCTCATTATTCAGGGCTTTGTTTATGCATTCAGTTTTCTTTTGTGATAAAAATTTCCTGTAGAGAAGTTGCTGAAGGTAAAAAAGAAAGAAAAATAAATAGACAATAGGCATCGCTACCATGCAAGAAAGAATAGTAACTAGATGGGAGGAATCTCTTTTTGTTTTCTCTGTCAAGAGCAATTAAAAATCCCTATAAGCAAACAATTAAAATATGAAAATAATCATTTTTTAAGTAAGATGAAAACAAAATTAAATTTAAAAAATAGTCACTTTGATTATGAAAATCAGTACAATGAATCTCTCAAAGTCATGGTTACTAGGAGAAAAATAATCCATATTAATTAAGGATATTTTCTAACTTTGCATTTAAAAGAAAGATTACAACATATTTTATACTGATATTCTTTCAGAGGGTGTCCTTCCATTGAGAATTACTCAATTAATTATTAATATTTATGATATGCATATTGGCTTTTTGAGATGGCTACAGTTAGCTCTCCTACAAAACACTGTAGAAATGTTACATATGTACAATTGCCCTGTAATTCCATCAAAGATATTAAGACAATTTCAGGAGTTGGTTCAAATATTGGTGGCTTGAGGGCTCTCTTTGATTTTAATAAAGAAGCTATGCAAAGAGAAGGCTGACAAATTAACTACAAGTAGGTCAGAGCTAAAATAGGCCATTTTTTTCTTGGGGCCAGATCATTCACATATGGAAAAAGGCTACATGGTTTTTGCTACAAACGCCAACCAGTAGTTACACAACCAAGGAAATGAGTCAACCAGTGGCTTTTACAGAGGAAAGCAATGGCTGCTTATGAGTATTCAGGATCACTTAAGGGAGCAGACCAAGTGCCCAGTTTCCCAAGAGGGAAAGGAATGTATGGGTAGGACTGAAGAGCTCGAGATTGCACCATGTAAAGGAAGGGGAAAGGAACAAAGTGATAAATTTGAGAAAAGCAGTACTGTAGCATGCCACTATTTTACCTAGTGTTATGCCATCCATCTCTGTCAAGGACTATAACATGAACTAAAGGATTGAATGCTGTATAATACATCTACCTATATAAACTTTAGTATTTTCTGTTCACACATATCACAGTTCTTCCTCTCCATGCCAACCATCATACTATAGTATAGCTTGAATAAAGAGTCTGAAAACATTAGACTCAGGTGAATGCCATCGCTGCATAACTGAGCATGATTCTGAAAAAAAATTAGCAAACTTTTTTTTTTTTTTGACAGTAAAAATTGTACTGATGCAAGTCACCATTCTTTGGGGTATCCTCCAGACTGTATTGTTTAAAAACCACCCAAGTGCCTTGAAATCTTCCTCAAAATCAGAATCTTAAAGTAACAGACACTTCATGTGCTGATATGAGGGAGAAATCTATCCAAAAATACACATATTGAAACTAGACAAAACAAAGAATAAGTAAACATAGAAAAAAAATTTAACAAATGGATAGACTCATTTATAGACAAGGTAAACCTGTAAAAGAGACACAAAAAGAGTGAGGTCAGTCTTCTGTTGTCTGAAGGGAATTTTTTATTAAATCAAATGATTCAATCTAAAATATGATGCAGACATACTTTACTTTTACCAGTATAAACTGCATACTAATATTAACCACTAGAAAAAAAGGGGAAAAAGAAAAAAAATTACCATTTCCTGCATATGGGTACTACATTTGTAATGCTGACTTATGTACTTCCAGATATTATGTTAATCAAGAAGTGATTGGGCATAAGAGGTGGTCTCTCAAGAATGTACATTCCTTGATTTTCTTTTAACAAAATTCTTAGCAGAATTCATATCAGCAAAAGTAAAGAATACAGTCCTTACACAAAACAGCTTTTTGTTACAATACAGCTTTTTGTTAAAAATAATGATGCTAGTTTAGCCTACAGACTGTAAATTAAAACAAAAAAGAACATTCTTGATGTAAAAATTGGTGCTCAAACCAACCTATCAGTAGGAACTCCTCAGTCTAAGATTAAAAATAAAAAAGAGATCAAATGAATTGAACCTTACTTTCTAGTATAAGGCGATGACAAATGGCTGGATTTTGCTAGATTTACAAATGGATCAGACTGAAATACTCCCGTGGAACATGATATGCAGAGTAAGACAGAAGTAGGTGCAAAAAAAAAAAAAAAAGTCCAGTTACACTGAAATAGGCCAAGCTGTTTTTCCAAAATCATCAGGACAAATTACTCTGTATGGACAAATAAAGGACAATCAGAAAAGTTTACATCAAGGACTTGTTCGAGTCCAAAAGACTTCAGTCATTAAACTAGTTAGTATAAAGCTTTCCCAAGTTATGGTAGACCTGGTTGCTTTCTAAATAAGTAGCTAATATAGACAACGTTAAGAACTTACAAGTAATTAAAGAAAATAAGATCCCGTAGACTACTGAATCAGAATTTGTGTAAAAGGCATCATTGCAGTCAAAAAATTCAAAGTCCAGATTTTCTTCATATTACAATAATTAAGTTACAACTTGAATGCTGTGAAGACTCTTAGTTAATACTTCTTGAAACAGTCTTTGAGGGTATTTGTTCTTTGAGTCCAGAAAAAGGAGTAGATAATGTTCTGAACATGCACTTGCATTTACTATCTTCCTCCATTTCAACTTAATTTATGGTCTTTTTATGAATTAATTCCCCATATTTTTAATATCTGCCTTCACCAAAAAAAATCATTCAAGTTCTTATAATCCATTTTCTTCTTATTTCAAACTTTTGCAAAGCTCTGAGCAATTGCTAGAAATAAGCATTAGTATAGACTAATTATCCCATGCCTTGTATGTAATCCCTTTCTATTGCACATTAAAAATTATGAAAAGACTGTCTTTCTGGTGGTAAGCAGATCATTCTTCCTCAGGCTGTGTGGTGGTGTGGACTCCTTTCTTGCTGAGCTACGCTGCAACATGAACATCAGCTAACATTTCCCTTGCTCTAGTTAGAAGGTCAGTGGGCCCAACATCGTACTTGTTTCTACAGCAGGTGCAATGGGTTGAGATGATCCATCACTTTCTGGCCTTGCTTGCTTCAGCAGTGAATTTAAAGTATTGGATACATACTAGTCCTTAAGTAAGCACTGTGATTTAGGGGTGGCTGAGCACTCCCTAACAGCGTCTTGAGCTCTGCTGCTTGCAAATCACAACTGAGACCCCTCCTGCTCAGACGACAGGCCTATGCTGCCAAAGATGACCTAATTTGAATCACAGTCAACATGGAAAAATATTGGCCAAAGTCAATCATCTTGAGACCAAATAAATATTGATCCTAAGAAAGAGGCCTTTGGGAGATCTCTCAGCTGACCTTGCATCTTCCATACCTCACAAAGGAGGCTGGTTCACACAGTTGAGAAGAGTAACTGGCAACTTCTCTCAAATATAGGGCAAGAGTCAAAATATGTTAAGGTTGTTATGATTTGATTCTATATAGCTAGGAGTATTTCATTCATGAAATTAGGTACCAAAATTGAACACCTTTACAGGCTGACCTCTGCATCTGTGTGCATACATATATGTCCACAATTTAATTTAGAAACTTTAAGTCTTTAACAGCTGTACTGATTGTAACAGGTTGATAATTTATTAACTTGTTAGAAAATAATATAAACCAATCTTATTATTTGTTGTAATAGGGTCAATCAATCTTAATTTACTACCTCTTCAAATCACATCAGAGATATAACTGTGATAAGCATCACACTGAAATCCCTACACTTAACCCCCCTAGCTGTGATGTGTTGGCTAAGTGGGACTAGGAGTGGATCCAGCCATACCCAGACTCCTCTCTGAGAAGGAATTTAGAAAGCAAGGGGGTCCACTCTGCCCCCTGTGACACAAAGGGAGAGTCTTTCTCATCCTTTTCCCTCATCCCTGTGCAAATAGCTCCAACTCATTTCTGATTTAGTCTCCTCTGTTCCTGTATAAATCACTTCCATCCAGTTCCAACGCTTACAAATCCCTTCAACACAGTACTTATCAGAGTGAGCCTTGCTATCAAATTCTATTCAGTTGCACTTTCATAAATCTATATTAAAATCACCTTTCCTTGGTATCTCTGTTGGTGATCCTTTAAGAGACCTTATGTAGAACAAGACCTTTTGCTTGTGCTTCCATCTTATATTATTTACAGGTTTGCTCACTTCAGCTACTACGTTAAATTCATTTCACAATCTTACTTCTGATATACTTCACTATACTTTTCTATATAGAAAGGGCAGAAGGTTACAAATGCAAGCTAAGCTATATATTATGAATACCAAATATAAAGATAACAAAATATCCTTTTCTTATCAAAATGTTAGATAGTTTAAGATAGAAAATCTTCTAGGTATTATTTTTACCTTGCCACTCCATCAAATCTGAACTGATTTGTCAAATTACATATGCAGTTATAAATCAGCCTAAATTTTGCTGCATTATCTCACAGATTGGGTTATTCAAGCAGTGTTGGCACTTTTAGAAATGGTAACAGATAAAAACATGTAAAATACAGTTTCACATACATAACACAGAAATAACTTTTAATTACTGAGGGTTTAATCTAGCATAAATGACTTCTGAGTCTTCCATGCAGTCTTTAGCATTCCTGAAACTCATGACAGGAAGGTCCCTGATGAAGCTAAAGCTCTGCACTGTTAATCTCTAGGAAATCTCAAATGGACAGATCACACTGCATTGTACATTAGTCAAGTGTTTGCAATACCCTCCTCCTCTCACCAGCTCTCCTCAATTCTTTTCTATTCCCTTGGCTGGTTTTGTAGTTAGGAGCTATTTACTCATCTCACATGCAACAAAAGAGCTCTCACTTTGAATTTCTGTCAGAAATTCCTCTCACAAATTACCTGCAGTTGGCACTGTGTTAGAAGCAATGTCTGACAGATGATAAACATTAAGTCTTATTTAGTTCATTTGAAATTCGATAGATTGGATTTTTATAATAGTTTGATAATTTATTAGTAGTTCAGCAGGAAACTGTAACATTTTAATTCAGTCTATGTTGTTTTGTTTTCTTGTGTTTGCTTTTGGTTTGTTTTGGGTTGTGGTGTTTCAGGTTTTTGTTTTGGATTTTTTTGTTTGTTTTTTTATTGGTTGGTTGGGGTTTTTTAAGATTCAACATAGCTATATCTTGATACTTATATAGCAAGTTGTTAATGAAGTAAATCCATTTATTGTAATTTAAACGACATTTTCTGCTGCACACCTTAAACAGAACTTGTGCAGTGTTGGGAGATCTGAAACTGCTTATGTGAAACTAACACTTTAAAGTGGCTACAGACATGTAGAGACTTCAGTAAATGCTTTGCTGGAGAAGGCTAAACAGCATAGCTCCCAAACAGGTCAGAAGCTTAGAACAAAAAAATAGAAACTTTCTAACAAACCAGCTTATCACTATTTGTAGGAAAGCACCTGTATTCTTCAGAAAATTTTATTACTGGGCTACAGCTCTTAGCTACAGCTGACAGGATATGCAGCCATCCATCCCAGTGTTCATGTCTTGTTTGACCCCATTCTGACTACAAAAATAACCTAAGAATAAGTTATAGTGAATTCTGACAAGTTTTGGCATTTGTGCTGCACTGATAATTTCTGATTCTGATTTCTGATTTCTGCTCCTTGATAATTTCTGGTCTAAAAACTAGGCAATTCATTCCCTAACCACAAAACTGATCTAATTCCTGCAATTCTTCACCACAACTGGATTCCTTTATCTTCAACACAGATGTCTTTTTTTCATTCACTTGAGGATTGAATTGTTGAGGTGTGATAATTCCCTCTAGCATTTTCCAATGATCCTAAATGAGAGACCATTGTCCGTCAAGGAGCTAATGACCCACACATTCATTAACTGAGTACCCCCGAGTTCGTGCTGGGCTACATTACTACTGGCCTTCAGGCTTTGTTGTGCAGTCAGTCTATATCCCCTGGATGCAGGATAAGCTTGGCCACCTCTTTGTAAAAGGAGCCTGCAGGCAACTCCTACTTGGAACAGGCGATTACACCCCCTGTGCCTTTGCCTTTGTCTAAAAATGCAGCAAAAGTTCTTCTATGAACATCCTTTCTATTTGACAGTAGAAATTAAGAACAGTTGTTTTCTTGTAAGAAAAAATCTTATAATACCTCAAACGACCAAAATGGGGCAATCATTTCTATAGATGGAGTCTATATGGTGTGCTGTGCCCTGACAGTGAGACTGGCTGCATATCTCAGGGTTCCTAGTATCTACAGCATATCATCTCTACTATTTTCTCTTTATAGTGTGAGTTGGAAGAACTGCCATTGTAAATGATACTTTACAGAGTCTGAATGCTTTTCTCATTGGCATCTTAAGGGGTAAACACCTCCTGGTTGAAAACACTTCCAAAATATGTTACTCTTCCACAAGAACTACAAACTGCAGAGAACTTGAAAAGTTTCTTAGCAGACAGTTAAATGGAAGAAGTCCCAGACAACTCATATTTGCTGCTTGTATGAAAAGTGACTTATTTTATAGATGTCAGGGGAAATTCTAGAGAAAGATGTATCTACAGCTTTGTTTTTGCATTGTAGTTTGCATGTAATTTCTTGTAACAGTGAGCCATTCTATTCAGAAACTGATAATTTCCTTTCTCACTTCTGTCTCCAGCCATTTCTGCAAGTTCTTTATAGATTGCATTTAAAACAAGGTAAAAAGGATCATGCAGTGGCATAAGCTTCTGCCCAGCTGTGCTGACAAGCACACCCTACTTACATCACACTGGAAACTTGGAAAGTGAGAAGGTAGTAATTTATCAGAACCCCAGTTTTCAGAGTGCTAACTCCTTTACAACAATTTCTCCAACAGAACAAAAGGCACAAGTATTTTCCTGCCAGCTCATCTGCACAGTTCATAGTTGCCCATATGAACTCAAATACACAGGTTACAAGTATTCAAGATTAAGAACTCATGCTCTTGGTCAGGCCTAACTTGGATAAAAAGCTGAGATGAACTATTATTATTATTTTAATTAAAAGTAAACATTAATTCTCTTGGAGAAAGGAAATTCCCTATTCTTAAACTTTTCAACTTCACATTTTGCAGACTAAATTTTATGGTCAGATTTTTCATCATATCCCTTTCAGTCAATATTCACAGCTGTCTGTCTCTCCTTTTTTAGGCTGCATACTTTTCCCTACCTTCCCTCTGGAACTCAGGTTTCCAGGAGAGCCTCCTCCCTTTTTATTTCAAGTCTCTTTAGCTAGAAGACACAGAGGTTATTAGCTGATAGTTCTGGTATCTGCTGGTGAAGACAGGAGGATCATCTTAGGTGACTATGTTTCTGTGTTTTCATTTAAAGATTATACTAGTCACTTCAAAATTTTACTCTGCACAGAGAATATAAAATACTGTTCTAATTTCAAGCACCTAGAACTGAAGAACATATTAAAATATACAGCATTTGCAAAACTAATGTTTAGAAAATTTGCAATGAATGCCATAGCTGCAGAACAGCAAGACTGAACTAAATTTAAATTATAAGGAAATTTTCATAGAATAGAATTTTTTCTTGCATAAAAGTAAGATAGACAGAAATATCAGAAATCAGCTACAAAAGCAACACTGAACCACAGGACCAAAAAGGACATCCTGTTACACCATATAAATTCATCACTCTTACAGGAACCTGAAAATTTTGTTGGAGTTTTAAGGAATTTATGACCAGGAACAAGGTTAAGAGATAGTTAAATTACTTATTCATTTCTCTAGAAAGACTTAAAACGTTGTAAGAAATCAATGAAATATCTAAAAGTCCTAGGAAAAATGTCTCTACTGCATTTCCAGATCGATGTTTTCAAAAGCCAAAGCATGCAAAGTATGAGCATAAAATGTTGCATGTAAATAAGGATTTGTATACAAACAGCTTTACAAAAGGGGATCATAATTTCTTCTTCAGTTTTTGATTTTTATACCATAACCTATTCCACACCATCAGTCATAAAATCTAACTATAATAATTGCAATTTTTTAAAGCCAAATTGGCAATTACCTGAACTGGAAAATGTTGAGGTGTTAATGTTTCAGGTACAGATATATCTGAGATTTTTCAATAGTTGCTTTGAGAAAGAATTTCCTCTCTTAGAATCAAACAGGCAAATATAATAGAAGTTATTAAAGGTGCAAATTATAGCCATCTTCAATGCCAACATAGGTTGCATATTTTACAAAGAGTCAATTATTTCCCAGTCATTAAAGCACTTTTTTTTCCCCTACTGTGAAATTCTTAACTATTTTTGACTACTGTCTTTGAAAGTATCAGATGCTTACATTCAGAAGCTCTGAATTCACAACCCCAGCATTTCTTCTCAGAGACAGCAGTTTCAGAGAGCATCCTGGCTTGAGGAAATCAGGACAAATTTTCCTCTGAGACCACCTAGGAACCCACAGGCAGCCCATGGATGTGAAAGTCAGAAAAGTAGGAGCAGCTGTGACTATGAGGAGGAGAGGATGGGTCAGGTGACCCAAATGGGCCAATCACAATGCTCCTTCCCATGGTGCTCAGTATAAAAAATGTCTTTTTAAAAATAATAAAAAAAATACCAGTAGTTTTTCTATCTGCTGTTTGCTTTTGAGTCCTGTGTTCTTGCTGGAGAAGAGCATTATTCATTGAGACAGGGCATCTTCCTAGGTAAGACTGGTGTGACTGCTCCAAGGCTTTTATGGACTGTCACTGGGGCCCTGGGCTCAGGCACCCCTATGTGCTGCTGTGTCCAATTTGAGACTTCTTTGGTTGGGAAGCAATTAATCTGTTTCCTTATTCCACTTTTTTCTTCCTCTGGAAGCATAGTGGAGAGGCAAATATCACCTTATTGTTGACTATAACTGGGACAGTCTAGGCTACACTGTCCCAACAAAGACTTCTCTATTACTCCAACAACTCAGTTTGGGCATTGTTTTCATTTTTCTAGATTTCACTGTAGCTTTTGCCAATAAGTTGTGAAACTGAATAAAGTTAACCACTTAAGTTCTCAAGTGCTCTGTTGTGCAAGGGTGGAATAGAAATGCTAATTGAAGTTTTCCTTGGTATATTGAGCACATAACACAAAATCTTCTTCCATTCAAGCATTTGCCAACTCCACCTGGGCATTCTGTTTTCAACAGGTACAGACTGGAGCAGTAGCAGTGAGTCTGAAAGCAAGAAAAAACTTGCCCAGCTTTTGTAGAAACACCTAAGTTGTGCAACAGCTTGGACTCAGAACCAGAATGTTATTTTTCATATGTGCTGCTTGACTGTAGAGGTAGCTATTACTTTTGCTTCCCATGTAAATTTTGGACAAATGCAAGACTAATTTGAACTGTGTTTTGACACATTAATGTTCCTTACTTCCAATGTAGTAATATTTTAACAGGCATACCTAGTAACTTCTCAAAACATTAGTTATTCCATAACTGAAAGTAAGACTTGTGTTCTAAACTGGTTACAAGTCACGGCAAAACAGTAAGATCTTATTCCATTTTGGTTGAGAGCTCAAGACAAAATGCATATTAAGAAAAGCTTTTCTCAAAGAGATGTGCTACTGGTATACCATGTAATCGTGAGCTTCATTCAACTGAGTAACGATTCTACCTAGAATTACATGTTGTTCCCTTATAAGAAACTCTAGCCTGTGAAAGAACCAAGCTGTTAAAGTGTGCCACCAAGGAAAACTATCTTAATTCTGCAATAGAGATTTTTCACTACAGATGCAGTGAGACAAAAATGTATAATTAAAGGCTTGCACTGCCTGTAATATGAACACTTTCAAGTGAAAGATCATGGATTTATCACAGAAGACACATAAAACTGCAGATTATTTGAAAATATTATTTTCTTTATCAGTCTGACATCAGGAATCCATTGCAGTTCTATTCGTCCTAGCATCTCAAGAGCTGTAACAGAAATCACACATTTTTAGGTACTGATTTTCTAGCATAAAACAAAGACAATAGAAAGATAGTGTAGTTTATCTCTTATAGAGGATGGCAATTCTGTAAGCTCCCCTGTTGAGACCAAGGATGTGTTTTGGCTTAATACCAACTTTGGTGACTGTAACGTTCATAGGAATTATGCAAAGATAAATCTAGTACTGGTTTTTACCAACTTCTCATAGCCTTGTCTCTGATTCTGAGCCAGTCTTTTGACCAGCAGTCAATAAGTAAGGATGTAAAGTGAAGCCTACCAAATTCCATTCCCAGACACATTCATTAACTTAAAGAAGTCTTCCAAAGTACTTGTTAATTTTACCCTTCGTTAAAGCCATGAGTTGTCATAGGGACATGATTAAATATTTGTCTAAATCAGTTTCACAGGTCATTAGCTATCAGCTGAAATTCCAATTTCCCTAACTCAAATTTAAACCGTTAAATCATACCACTGCCAGCTGAAAAAAAATAACAAAAACAGGGGTTACCTGTTATATCTTTTTATATCTATACATGTTATATCTTGACTTGTTAGCAAGTAAAAAATTCATTGTGAACAAGAAAAATACAGGAGATTAGAGGTGGGAATAAGAACTGTTCTATTTAGCACTGAGCAAGGTGACTAACCTTAAGGAGCTAAAATTTTTAATTTCTTCATAATTTTTATTAAATAGTTTTTATGGAAATATACAGATTGGTTCACCTTCTAGATCAAAGATTGATAATTTACTAAGATACAACTAAGAGTTTTTTTACTCAATAAAATTATGGATAAGAAATCACCAAAACAAGAAGGGAGTCAGACCTTAAGTATTGTTTCTGATTAAAAGAAGGTAAATAAATTAAATTCAAGGTTTCAAAATGTATATAAGTAAAAATGTTACTTTTTTAAAGATGAAAAACTGTTTTATGCAGAACAGCAAATATACTTCCTTAAGCTATTACAATATATGGCCAAATGTATTTACAACTGCTGTCATAATGTGCTGAATTTTGTTTATACCAAGAAACACACACAACTTGGATAATAGCAGCAGATTTATGATCAAGCAAGGAGAAAGTGTGGAGAAAACTTCAACAGTCCAACCTTTATACCAATATTATGTAGTCAAAACTTTTTGTTTTCATAGTGCTATTTGACTATAAATTTTAATTTTATGATTATTTATGGTATACAAAAAGGAGGCATTTGGTTATGATCTTCGTTTTAGAGATATGTACCCAATGAATGGAAGAAATGCAATTTGCATGATATCATGCTTTAACCCTCAGAGAACTACACTATGATTTCTTTTTTTAAAAGAATCACTGTCTCATAATTACTGGTTAAAATGGCTAGCTGATGCATTGGCAGAATTTGAACAACAGAATAAAGGATTTTTAAAGAGGGCCTTTAAACTTTAGTGAGGTAGATGACCACTGGAACTAGGGCTTTTAAAAAAAATCTTCAGAATAATAACATTCAGCAACACTAAATGAATAAACTATCAGGTATAACCTTATTTTAATCAATATAATATGAGTTGTTATATCTATCATGTCATGTATATATGTCCTCATCTCCAAATACTGAAATTATTGAAGCAGCTAGCACATTCTAATATACTTATTATATTTTTTTGTTAGCTTCACTTGAATTGCAAGACAGTACTAGTGTCCTCACTTTACAAATGAACTTGCAGTTCTAACTTCAAACATAGGAGTTGGAACTAGATGATCTTTAAAGTCCCTTCCAACCATTCAATGATTATATGATTATTTTTTTTTTAATCGTACGTGGGGTCTGTTAAGCTACTTTTTTTTTTTCTCCAAGCAAGACACACTTCTCTGAAAGGCACTAGCTCATCCAAGTGTTGGTTTACTCTGGGAAGAAAAGTCCTTTCTGCCTGCAATATTTATCAAAATTCAAATGCCTGCCACAGAGGAAAATCCTCACCATTATGAGAATTTTATGAGTATTTCTGTAACAGACCTCCTTGCCAATGGATAAGAATCCAAAAGATCTTGCCTTGAAAATAACAAGCCACCTCTATTTTTTACGACACATGCTCTGTTATTTAACTTACCAGTTAAATAGAAAAGCATCTTGATTTCACAGAACACTACCATGACCTGAAGAGCTTATTTTATAACAGAAATATTGGGTACGAATGATTCAAAACAATTTTCTGTTAGTAATTATTTAATGAAGAAGGTTTAGAAATTTTTAATCCCTATTCAAAGAGAAATTATTCTAAAGTTTCCAGGAATAGAAATCTGAAATAGGCTGTTCACAAATTTGCAGGTTATTAGAAGCAGCCTGTAAAGATTTCCATTCACATAAATTAAAAATAAAAATATATAGGAGTAACAGAATACAATTTGCTCATAAACATTAGAAATTCAAAGTTTTAACTAAGAAATGTCATTATGGAGGATCTGACAGTCTAGCACAGCTGTTAATTGCTGTAGGTAGGTTAATTTCAGAGGAGCTAAATAAGAGCTTCAATGAAAAACATTCACAGAATAGTGAATTTGGTTCATGTTTACCAAATAGCTTTGTTAGGAAGAAAATTTTCCCAAGATTGGAATGCTTTCTTTTCTTTTAATTTGAGAGTCTGGAATACAAGAATACCAGTATAGAAGATAGAAAATCTGTTATTTTTTCCATTCATTTTGAGGGCATGTAAACACACGGTCTGCAAATCCCATGAGTGTCATAGACTGGATACTCTGGAGCTGGTGTGGGTTCTCCATCTCTTCACCAAATTACATCCTATATAAATTAGACATTCCTTTAAGCAAAAAATACATTTAATCATTTGCATTTACCAGCAACCAGAATACAGCTTTGTCTTTCTTCCGTGCATTTTGCTTAAATTATTTAATTCATGGCAAAATGCTTGCCAGAGGAGAGAACAAGAGAGGTACAGCAGAATTCATAATTGCTTTACTTTTAATTTCACTGACATATGCAAAAATACCATGAATACAGAACTTTTGCATTTTACATACATATATTTCCACACAATGTATGTATGGCTGAACAATTTATTTGGCTTCACAGTTCCATTTTTAAGATATTCAAAGTAATTTTGAAATACTAAAGTCAGTTGAGGCTTAAGACATTCACTACTGACCCTTAGTATTAATAATTTCATTCTACCTTAGAAGCTTTTATCCTTATGTTCTTTGTAGAAATCGGGAAGAAGTTGGTTTGGGGAGTTTGTGTTTTTTTTCTGTTTCATTATTAAGAAAACAGCATATTCAGTACTGGAGCAGTACAGACTGATGTGGTGCCCTTACTGCTCAGCTGCTTTATCCAAAATCACAAATATTAACTCAGAATTCATTCTTCCATGCAGTGAGAACATGCTCCAAGTATTTAATCCAATCTGATGACAGTATGCCCTGGTCTGCAACACAGGGAGAAATGTTGTATCCACTGATGAGAGAGGCACACTGGTCTCATCAGGGAAATCAACAGAAACTTGCAGGAAGAGGTTTGTACTATCCCAAGAGCAATGCACAAAAATATTTCAGGTATAACTGCTCTCTGAGTGTTCATTTACTGAGTATAAAGGCAGTTTATATGATCAGTTTATTGCAGACTTTTCAAGGAAGAGCAGAGGGTTCCCAGTCGCGTTCTTGTCCATGAATTTCTTGAAACCTAACACGTAGGATATATGCTAGATCACTTCTTTAAACACACAGGGTCACCTCTCATTGAGAGATATTACCCTTTTGGGGGCAGGGGCATTTAGCTTCATAAATAAGTATGGCTTTTTTGTTATTGTTTTAAACTACTACAGGAAATGTTTTTCAGCTTCAATAAGTGAGTCACTCAGAACCTTGAAAGTAGTCAAACCAAGTTATCAACAAGGACATCTTCAAGTTCCTACCTTCTGCTGACAGACAAGGGGCCTCCCACCTCCCAAGTATAATTATTAGCCTGCTTTTTTACTTTTAAACATAAATTACACAGGAATAACTTGAACCTGAGTACTGTGTGGGAGTGTATAAGCAACTGCATAGCACTGTGTTTATGCTGAAGGGCCAGCAGGACAGCAGACCTGTAGATGGACAGAAAGGTGACCAATACCTCCAGGAAAACAAGCAAAAAAAATATTGAAGTTTTACCTTCTAATTTTTTGGTTCCCAACTTTCATTGATTTTTTTTTTTTAAATTTAAGGATATATGAACCATTTATAGTGAATTTTAAATTTATTTTTGCTCTCAGTGTCATCTAGACTGATACAGCAATGAAGAATACCACTGTTAAGGGTTTTAATAGGTTCTGTCCCTCTCTTTCATGCCAACAGATATTTTCTTTTGCCATACTGAAGGGTAGTTTACACAAACCCAATGCCTTCTAAAAATGAGGTCTATTTTAATGCATAATGTGTGAAATGTATTTACTGTGCTATCAGAACCAGAGCTGTCTTTTTACTTTGTAAGGTTCATTGAAATGCTGTACTTGGAAGAATCTACTTTTTATACAGTGACAAGGATTATCGAACTTCCCCTAGACTGTGAAGGAAAGTCAATAAGGTATAATAAGAGGACAGCAATGTTGATAAGCAAATCCTTTAATAAAAACAGTGAAGAAATGTAGACCCAAGATAAAAAAATCAATATATTTCTATTCCACACAATTATGCCTAATTCATTGAGTGGAAAAAAAGAAAGTGCCATTCAAACAACCTGAAATCACAGGAAAAGCCTACATATATAAAGTGGGGGTATACGTACTTGCCAGTGATTTATAAGGATGTAAGACCCTTTTACTTTCTTCTCAGTACTTCAGCAAGATGCTGATGAACCGATTCAGAATCTCTGTGGTGGAAGATATAACGAGGAAGTTTGTAATTTCAAGGAACTTTCAGGATCCAAACTAGGCAGAAATAAAGTACTGATGGTCTTCAGATGCGAGTTGATTTGCCACCAGTATCAAGCTCCCAGGAGTTAATGAGTTAGGTGCTATACAGCCATATTGGAGAAACAGGACTGCTATTTGAGGAGTCACTGCCCTCTCTTTTGATCAAGTTGCATTAGGAGACAAGATGGAAAATGTCATTAACCTTTTATCTGAACAGTGACTGCAATGAAAGTTGGTTATTTGGGCTGTTAGCAGAAAACAAGACTACAAATGAAATCCCAGTTAAGTGACTGGCAGAACTTGAAATCCTTACATAGCTTTGGTTGAAGCCAGAGCTTAACCAGACTTTATTTCCAGTAAGCTATGTAAGTACAAGCTATGTTGTACGGAGAATATACAGAATTTAGCCCAGCGTTTAGCAATGGTTAGATTTCTGAGTGAAAATTCAAAACAAGACTATGCAAAGATGCACTTTTAATATATGTCTTGATATGGACCAGTAGATTATAGATTTTTTGATACCTGTCAACTCCTTTAACATTTTAGAATTTTTTTGTTTCAAATATATTGCAGCACATACTTAGTCTTTTCACATTGCTGCACTTGAATGTTTTTCCTTCTATGCATTACATTTAGTAGCAACTATAATTAAGACTGATCTGTGAAACTGCACTGTTACTATTGCCTGGGTTTGCCTTGAAACTTACTGGAGAAAATGAGAAAATTTATTTTTAAAAAAATTAAGAAGACAGAACTTTGTTTTAAAAATATTTTTCAGAAATGTAACAGTTCTTTAGCAGTGAAAATATAGGTAGAACCTTAGTCACCAGGATGAGATGTCCTGCTTTATTTTACTGTTAAATTGAAATTTTTTGAAAGAAAAAATAAAACTACTTCACTTGAACTAGCATGTGGCTACAGCTAGAACACAGTGGTTTCAATGCACAGAGCATTAATCGAAGTTTCTGTTTAATGATGCATCCAGCTGAGCCAAAAAAAAAAAAAAAAATAGGTAAGAAACTTCTCTTTTCCCACATTAAAATGTTAGGCAAGTAGCTGGATCAACATCAAAAATCATGAAGACTGGGAATGAAGAAGAGAGAATTAAACAGGAGACGTGCCCCTGCCACAGGCTTGCTCTCAGCTAAAGGGAATGAATTAATGAGAACTGCATCATTTTGCACAGTGTAGAAATTGCTTGGTATTCCAGATTTTCCAGACGCCTAGGTTTCCCATTTGCAGCATGTCCAGAACCCATGTCTCTAAAAGATGCAATAATTCCCAACAGCAAAAATGTGCCTGTTCTCGTGACTGTTTCAAATAGAGGCTTATTTAATACTGTAGATTTATACCACACTGGACAACAAATTAATCTTTATGTTGAGTCAAGTTAAAAATTAATTAGGTTATGGGAAACCACAAAAAGCCTAATGGATTCAGAATGGCCTAATATACTCAAACAAATTATGTCTGTTTAAATAACAGCCATTACACTGACACAAGGTGACCATTCTGCAATCATTAGTGGATAGGATTTATAACTTTAATATCCTTAAATTCTCAGAATTGTCACTAATGCAAATAAAACACTGAATTACCTATTATTTTGATACAGACTACTAATATAATAACTCATTTCTGAAAGTGGCTACCTTCTCACAGTGAAATTTTTTCCAGAGTTACTAATTTCCCAGTGAGATCATCTTTTCCTGGTAAAAATGGCCTTCCTGCTTTTGGATAGATACAGAATCACACTCAGTCATCCTTCTGACTGAAGGGGTGTGAGACTTCCACCAACACTCCACACTCTTGGACCCTCACTATTTCTTGGAAAATTGAGTTTCTGCACTGATGTACCTCTGCCTTCCTCTTTTCACCAGCTAGTAAAGAACAGACTAGGGCACAGAAATCATGATGTCAATGTGCTTCAAAGGTGAACATTTACATATAATAATAACAGCTACTCTTTCCTTATTACAGCTTACCTTTTAAGATCTTATCCCTGAATCAGAGTTAACAAAGAATTTTACCATCTGATAGTATTGCTATGGATTAAATTTAAATCAAAAGTAAATTATTTGTTCAAAAGTGACTGGAATTTGAGCATCTTAATTTTGGAGTTTTATTTATTCATTTGCTGGTTTTAATCTTAATTAATAACTTTTTTAGAATGAGAATAACAATGTAAAACTGTATGAAAATTAAGTTTCTGATTTTGAACGGAAGCTACAGATAAATATGTGAGACAGATCCAAATGATCTTAGAACTGTTAGTACTCTAAATAGCCTAAAGGTCCTGTAAGATAAATAGTGCTGCTAATTCTTCATTAAGTATTCATTAAGTATTAACCACTGTAAATAATTGGGTATTTTTTTTCCCTAATGGAATCATATTACATTAAAAATATTTTTTTTTTCAGCTGGATGATGATTTTTCTGTAGAATTTAATATAATTCCATGAAACAGAGAAATGACAAACAGGACTTCATTTTTCAGCTACAGAAGCTTCTGAAATAACTTACTAGGAAAAAGTACTTCCACTATGTATTCCTTTCTAAATCACTTCTTTGCCTTTAATTATTTTAATTATTTCTAAGACTTGTTAGTGATGTATTTGCTCAATGTTCACTTGCAAAGCAGACAATTCTTAAGCAATATGTTGGCATATAGACTGAGGAAAGTCTGGGCTGAAAACTAATAATGAATTCAGGCACCTCAGATAAATTTTAGAGCATATATGGCTTACATTAAAGCTAAATTAATCTACTTTTTGTATTAGCTTAGTAATATATTGGTAACCACAACAAAACCTTGCATGTCCATTGTGAATTGAGCTATATCTCATTATACCAATACAACTTAACTTGAGTTCCAGTTGAAATCAATATCATAAATCTTAAGCATCCACAGAGCTTCACAAGGTTTTAACAATGTTATTTTAAAATAACATGGCTTTCAAATTAAATCAAGGTGAAGTAAAGATACTTCAAACGTAGAGTAACTCCTGGGGTTTCAGAGCTCTGAGATTAAAATCAAGCCTGATTCAAGATTTACAGCCACAGGCAATTAAAAAAACATGGAGAAAATAATTATTGTAATATTATCAGCTCTGGTACTGGTGTCTGCTGCTTTCCTGACAAGGCGTTGCAAGGAAGCTTGTGAAGAACGGAATTTCTCCCAGTTTTGATAGCACTGAAGTATCAGAATCCATCTTCTGTCATTCCTCCTCCCCTTCAACACAGGAGGGGGTAAAAGCATTCAAAAGAACAGATTCTCTGAGATATCGGGTAGGCCTAAAAAAGCTTTTACCTGTTCAGAACCATCACCAGGAAGATCAGTCTGTAAAAGGTCCATTTCAGAGAAAGGAGATCATATGCAGCTGTTTGAGTGATATTTATTTTTTAAAAAGGAAATAGCACTACACCTCCAAGATGTTTTCAGAGCATATTCTTCTGAAGTGTCAAGAATAAACATTAGCAACTGATCAGCTGGAATTGATGGTGTAAGAGTAATGCAATGTCTGATGTTTTTAAGCTACAAAGCATAGTAACTACTGAATTGTAACATGACACTTGCTGGTGCTCAGAGCTCACTGGGAAATCCAGAAGCAAGTACTGCCTCTGTGACTGTGCACCATTTGGAGCTCTTATTTAGTCACTTTGCTCAGATAGCATTGTAGGATCCTTAATGGACTCTTTACCAGGTGACTGACAGGTTTCCCAGTGCTGGGAAGGGTTGAGAATCATTGTAGTGACTCACCCCATAACATGCACACTACAGCACCCCACCTGTTCAAATATCCTGAAGACACAAGAGTTTGCATTATGTCTTGAATCTTGGCTTACAGTTGACATCTGCGTCTCACCTACTGGTGACCAGCTGAGTGACACCCAGGGACCATATCTAGAGTGGTGAATTTGGCTCATGACCTCTAAATAGTTTGTCACTGGTTTGGTTTCATATAGCCCCGTTGGTATGACTTAAATTGTTCCAGAATCTATGGCTTTGCTAGTTCAGTTTCAGGATATTTCAAAAATCTGATTCGTTGTTTCTGCTCCTTTTGATAACTCTGTAGACTACTTTGAAAGCTTGACTTTATACTAGTGTCTTATGAGTTAGCTCTTAATTTAAATCAGCATACCTTTCACACCTAATACTTAACTGTACAATAGCTCATCCACTGATACTCTGGGATTAGAGACAGATATCTACAGTTCCTTGCCATGAGTTCCACACAGAACTTTATAATGGTAATTAGAGGTTAATTACTTGAAGATTAGTTGAATAATCTTACTGTAAGGGAAGCTAATTAAAAAGGCTTGATAAAATTGAGCTACAAAATAGAATCTCCTGATGGTAAGTGATATACTGTACTAATCTAAATGGTAGGGACCTGGGAATGTTTTTATAAATTTCACATAGAAAACCTTCAAAAGTAACACATTGCTTTACATGATAGCTTATATTTTTCTCTTTCTCAGAGTACCTTCAATGTACCTCAGTACACAGAGGCTCACTGTAGCTCACAATCTCTTTGAAATTAATTATTAGTTTCTAGAGTAACATGTTACTATCAAAGTACATATACATAGTATATTTCCTTCTCGGAAATTAAAATTATATTCTGCATTTAAATAGGACATGGAAGTTTAAATATATCCTTTCTACACTGAGCAAGATCTTTTGGGGTATGTTTTTGGCTTATCAATTCTTTTACTATTTTTCTGACAATTGCCTTATCCCAGGCAGATCAAATTGCTAAGGCATGTCTTTCTGAATATTGTGTAACGTTTCTTTTTCCACTTTAAATATAGTTGACTTAAGAACTGTGTCCATCTGTGGCATTTTCAAACAATAACATTATAACTCCTAAAACCCCCCCACATTTAAGGCCTGACTGGGATATGTTTTGTCTTGGCTACAATAGCAGCAAACTCTTTAGAACTGTAGGAGTTGATTCCTGGCCCAGATGGGCATCTTTAGATTGCTTCACCAAGAGTCTGTCTGTAAACAAACCACTCATGCTGTTCTCTAAATCCTCTAGCTGAGTGCTTGGAAAAAGGATTCTACAAAGGCTACTGACATATAGTTTTATTAGAAAGCTTTTTCACATTTGACATGTGAAGAGTAGTAACAAAGTACTTGCACAGAAAGTAATTTTGTGTACATATAGTAAAAAATTTGACTTTATGCAAATACACACGCATACAAAATGATGGTATAATAGAAATTTTTAAAGGAAGTGGTTTGGGACCACATTCTCCTATGTTGATGAGAGGCTGAGCAGCAGTTCCACACATGCTTCATTATTTGTTTTGATGAGCTTTGGTGTATTGCTTGCAATTTTATGAGTTTTCATTAATTTAATTGAAGAATTCCCAGCATATCTTGGTTTTCAAATTCTCTAGTCAAGCTCCACTGTAATGCTTTATATAACAGGAGATTAGGAGTAAAGTGTATCAAATATTATGTTCTTTTTGAGGACGTAACAGTAGTAACCTGTAATTTACATCCTTCCAGCTGAGTTCTAGATAAAGCTGGGTTCCAGTTCAGAACAAAACAAATATATAAACTTGCTTAACTTAAACAAGGGCTGTAGATCAAGCTACTCCCTTAGATTTTGCCCTAGAAAAACTTAAGAGTAGTAATTTCAGCAATAATAACTGAATAACTCTTAAGGAGACTAACAAATTTCAGCTGAGGCTGTTTCAGAAGCACAAGAAGGGTGTAATGGATGAGTTTAATTACTTGTTGCTTCTACTGAATAATATTTACCTATGAGAAATGCAAATACAGAACTAACTACATTGGCACAGTTAAGTTAGACTGGATTGATACTTAAGTTAGACTTGATTGATACTCCTAAGTATCCTAAGTATATGGATGTGTGAGATAGCAAAGTTAAGATTATTTGACTGATAGTTTGTTGCTGATACAGGAGAAAAGAGAAAGGAAAATAAGGATATGTAAAATCTTTCTAAATCTGCTTTTAAATCTTTTAACATGTTTTCAGTGGGACTCGTGCTTGTACAGTTAACACTGAACTTTTTTTGCACGACAACATATTTGCAAAAGCATGCTTGCAAAATAAAGAAACGTGATTTGTTTTTTACTCACTACAATAATTACAAAACAGCTGGGATAGAAAATTAAATTTTCTAATGTAATTCCCTAATCTTCACACCTTCAGGACTATCACCTTCTGCCCCCTCCCTGTCTCCTCCTGACCAAAAAAACCCTGCAGCTGCAATACACAGTCACCCGTTAGTGTTTTGTATGATATGCACTTTGAGTCTAAAAAACCCACAGATTCGTTGACTTTCCAGAGTAGAAGTGAGAATACGTGTATATTTTGAGTAATTTTTCCCTGTTCTGACCCCATATCACTAATGGGAGTAGCTAAAATAGCAAGGAATATGTACCCTCAACAAGCATCTCTGGGTAACAAATCCTAGAGGAGCCAAAAAAGTCCCTTATGGATGCACTTTTCCTAGAACTATCCAAAACCAGGTTGTATGGGTTGTTGACCAACCTGGTCTGGTGTGAGGTGTCCCTGCCCATGGCAGCGGGATTGGAAATAGATGATCTTTAAGGTCCCTTCCAAACCGAAACATTCTATGATTGAAAAGTGCATTGGAGAGACAAATTCTTTTTACTGTTGCTATACAGTAAAAATACATAAAAATGGTCTTTGAATAAATGCAACAGAATCTGCCACCTGAAGTGACAAATTCCAACAATAATTTTCAAATGTACCAGCATCTAAACAAAACTGTGTCTACTAGAAAAATATTAATGATAGGAAGCTTAGTAGTGGTAGCTGAATTTTTAGTGACAGCACTCCCCTTCCCTCCCAGCATGGGTGCAAATATACTTTTGCAATATGCCACATTTGCTTTCATAATTGCTCATAAAGAAATTAATACAAGTAGAATATTAATAAATTAAATAGAAATATAAATTATTAGAATAGAAATAGCCTTGTTAATTATTTCAGTAATACCATGACCAGAATATCTTCATATTTTTCTTTCTATTTCTCTGATGTTCAGTTACATTTCCATAAATGTAACTAAATGTATACTTCAGACATAAAAATTTCTCCCCAACTTTTCATCAAGTTAAAATTGCACACCATTTTGCTATTCATCAGGCTTTTGATTGACACAGATTTTTGGCTTTCACAAAGTAAGACTTGAACACATGCCAAACACATACCATACATTCACTGACTTGGCTGAAACACCATTGCATTTCTTGAAGCCCAGGACATTTTTGGGATCTGATAATCCAGTTTTGGACCCCATGCCTAAATGTCCTTTTAACATCTGTTGTTCAGCAATAAATTTACTGGACTGTGAACAACAGGTTCATATTGCACGAATGTTCTCAAAACCTCTGCTTGGGAATTTGTAGTGTATAGCTGAGTCTGTGGCTGAAACTGGAATGAATTTCATTCTTTGATGGAGACAAGCTAAAAAATGCATTCAATGATATCAGCTGTTTCCTTTATACAGGTATGCAGATGACTTGAATTTCAACAGTCCTTTAGAACAGCTCTAACAAAAGCTCCCTTTTTTTTTTTTTTAATAAGAAGTCTGTTGACAGTACATAGAATTTCTCAACTTTTTCTTGCCTGAAAAATGTTTCACATGCTAAAATGGTGCATAGGCCAGCAGTTCTGGACTGATTATCCTGAAATAGGATAGGAGCCAGTGAATCCAAGCTGAATTTGTATTTCAGATAAACTGCTCAAAATATCCCATTTCTAACCAGGGTTTTCTCGCAAATTTATCAGCATCTGAAGCGTGTATTGTGATTGTTTCGTACCTATTCATTTGAAATACAAAAAATATACAAAAAACCAATGTATCTTTGTCTCCTAATGATACAATTTGATAAGCTAGATTTCCTCATAACAGATTAATTTACTGTCTAACTACTAACTCATTAAATTTTTAATTTCTTCTTTCTCCATTTTTTGTATAAGAATTTTCAGGCTTGATTGACAGAGATGACTTCACAGCTTCTCCCTTATGCATTTCAAAAATATAGTTGCACATCTTTCCTCTCATACCATTTATTGACATCTCTTGGTAACAAGCACTACAAAATATCTGAAATTGCCAGCACTTTCAGGTTGTATAGATTTGGAGCTAAGCAGTTGCATAAAGATAGAAGGACAAGATACATTTTCTTCAGATCTCTCCTCAGCATCTGCTGTCACGATTGAGATTAAATCCTATTTGTAACTTTTGAAATCCAAAATGTCACTAAGCTATGAGTGCAACTTTTTCCTTCACTCCCCCCAGGAGTCTGGTTTCCGGGCCTTAGGTGCACTCATTTGGGAATTCGTTGTGTGAGAAAGAGCCTTGAGGAGTGGGGCTTGCCCCGTCTTGCTTTGTCTTTATCTGGGCTTCTTGTTCTGGCCAAGCTATGCTGCAGTGGTGCTGGTGCCTCTCTGCTACAGAGTTATGTGATGCTCTGGACTCCCCAGCTGATCTTAAACCTGCTCTGCTCACCTTGAACACGTGAGGGGCCTGTGGGGACTGAGCACGGCAGTGTGTCACCATCCTCACCTGCCTCATCATCACCCTGAACTGTTGGCTCACCTTGTTGTCTGGATCCTGTCCTTGCTGCACCTTGGCAGTAGTCTGCTGTGTCCTCAGCTGCCTGAGTCATGAGGATTGAGCTTGTATCTTGGTTGCATCCTTGAGGAATAGTCTTTCAAATCTGTGTGATTTTTTTCTCATAATACTTTGGAAAGTTTAGCTTAGAACAGGTAAAAATTCAGGAGAATGTTATTGAATTTATACATTGTCTCTGGTTCTCTTCCAGGGAGGTATGCATTTACCCCTTTAAAAGAAGGTCACTAATATAAAAAAAAATCCACATTGTTCTTGGGTATCCTTTCCGATTAACTCTTCAGTAACAGATGTCCACCACAAAATATCCCCAATCTGTGAAAAGTGACAAGTGGTTTGGCACTTATTGATATATTACAAACACACATCATCTCCTTTCCCAAATGGACAGCATCAGCAGCATAGTTAACCTGCAGCAAAACACACACAAAATACCTCCTGTGACTTTGCTGAACCAAACAAATGATGGTTATGTGGAGGTTTCAGACTGATAACCTGGGAAGAGTTTTGCTCGTGCAGAACTCTCACATGGGCTTTCCAAAACAGGATGAACAACACTGACTGTATGAGGCTCTGATGCGAAGTAGGAATGGGTAATTTAGATGTACTTTACAGTTGCCACTCTTCACTATTGTGCATTCCACAAAATTTAATGATACAGTACACAGCGTGCAATTTGGCTCTTGTAAAACATCCCTTAGCAGGGCATGTGAATGCTTCCTCTCATTGGAAAGTAGCTGAAATACAGTTTACCAGCTACAGGCTGTACTACTGAATTATGCAAAAAATACCAAAAAAGATAATCTATAATATGAGATTAGAATGACAAAAGAAAACAATTGCTTTGTAAAACAGTTTATTATATATTATTGTAAACTATTCATTAGTAGGCAGTTGAGAAAAATAAAATAAAAAAAAAGCCCTGAGGTAAAAGAAAACAATCATACATTTCCACTGGAAAACAACACATGATCCAGTAAATACCAGCATTTTTATTGATTAGAGGTTATTTCCAAGTTTTAATTCAAGTTTTATGATGTGTTAAGCTTTGACAAATGGTGAAGCTGCATATTTAAAGACACAGTACTCTGAGTTTTTCTTTAGCATGTTACATGAGGGTAAATGTTAGCATATGATAAGAACAGAATAAAAAGAATAAAAAACTATAAACTTTATTAATGCTGCTAATACTTGTAAGTGACTTACTGGAGACTAGAAAGCAAGTCCCAGCAGAACTATAATACACATAACATTTCTGATACTGAACAATTCATGGCTCCCTTTTATGTGAGTAGGAATGTAGTGTAAAGTCAAAATACAAATTACCTCCTTCGACAAAATTGCAGAGAAAAGTTATTATGAGCTAGTCACTGATAAAGGATGAAAACATGGGATTCATTACTATGGAAATCCACAGTGTTCTTTAAGAAGTGAGAGAGACTTTTCCAGATAATTCAGATCTCTTCAAATGCAAGGGACTGACTTTCCCCTCGCCATTGAGTTTACTAAACTGCTTTTTATTACCCCACAGGGGTAGTTTTCACTTAGTATGCACATAATTCCTAATAAACTTTACAGGAATTATGCACATGCATCAAATATAGAATAGATATCCTTAATTTTATGTCTGCATATTCCTATTAGAGAAACTGTAAAGCCAGATAGAGGCTAAACTTGGCTACCTTTGTAGTTTACTCTCTGAATCTTAAGCATGGAGAGCGTGAAGATATTTATACTGGGAAAAAAAGAACCTCAGAAAAGTGAAAGTAAGACTGTTCGATGTCTTACAAAAGAGACTGAGCTATTAATAGATTTTGGTTGTTCACAGAATGAAAACCAAAACATTGTTAATTTGTTTTTCTGAGAGGTAAAACCTTTCAAACATTTTTAGGTTTGATTTTTTTCAGACACGTTTTTCAGTGTGGGTTTATCTAATGGTTTTGGTCAAACTGGATGTTTGGTCCTTCACGAGTACAGTGTTCAGCCACAAATTTTGCACTGCTTCACTTACTATACAGAATATATACGCAAAGTAACATAAACTACAGTCCAATGAAATATTGCTGTGCTTCACTCAAGGAACTTTGATAATTCAGAATAAAAAAATTATTATGTATGGCTACTCTCTTTTAACTAAATTGCAGTTAATAAAGTAGTGGAAAAAATCAACAAATATTAAAGACTATAAACCAAAAACCTCAAGGAGACAACTGCACATGTATATACATATTCAGTCTTGCCCAAATTATTCAAGTAACAGCTCCAGTAGCTGCATATATACTGATATTAGAAAGTGAATAGGGAATTAAGATGAACTCAGATGAATGAACAATGTAGAAAGTGCTGAAAAACTGTTCCTCACCTTTCACTCTAAATAGGCAATTCTAAACCACAATCATGCCAAGAGTGTTCTTGGGAGATTGTCTATTGCTTTCTTTTCTTATAAGGCATGTGTGACTCCCCTCTTTCTCCAAGATTGCAGTAATTAACTTGCCAACATGTTTAATATTTTAACTGGAGTTCAGGAGACAGTCCTCTTTCAAAGGAAAAAGCAAGTGGCAAAAACCTGGGTCATGAAGAATGAGTGTAACGCATGAGTGTCCTGATTTGGGCCAGGATAATTTTCTGTCTTGTACTTTTGCTTTCAGCTACGTCTCTTCTAAGTAGCTGCACTTGCTGAAATTAACAGGAAATTTCTCAGACAGTGTCTGCTTCTAGGACTGATAACACTGGATGTTTATAGTTACTGCCAGAGACTGGTGTGCAGAGCCAAGGACACTGCTCAGCTCTGAGGAACATTTTACCCTCCAGAAGGAGTAAAGAGGTCCCACCTGAACCCCTCCTTTGGGGAGGAACAATCAAGATAGATGGCCAAAACTGACAATCCATCCCATGCCCGTCATACTCAGTATAAATTTGAGGGATCACGAGGGTCAAACCCCTTCCTGCTTCACCTGTCCCTGTTTGCTTCGGCATCCTGGGAGGATTCCATCCATTCCTCTGCCTGTGGTCCTGATCCGTGCCAGCCTGAATCTGTGTGTTCCTGCCTCCAGCTCCCGACTGCTGCCAACCCCAGGAGTCCAGCCTGGACTTTCCCAGGGCTGCCCTGCAGCCTCGGTGGTGACGTGAGAGATACTGGGGGAAAGGGAGGAGGAACGTGGTATCAATTTTCCTGTATATTTGTATATTTGTATATATTTAGTAATTTTTCCTGTTTATCATTACTGTTTCATTAAAGTTGTGTAGTTTACTTTCCAACCCATAAGCCTCTCTCCCTTATTCTCTCTCCTTTCTTTATCAAGAAGGGGAGGGGGATTAATAGAGTGCATCTGTCATTCGGTTTAATTGCTGGCCAGTGTTAAACCGTGACAATGAGGTATCACCTTTACTGTAGGAAAACAATAAGAAGTGACAATGTGGAACAGTGTCGTAAAGAATTCATGAGATTCTCAATTGGATAAAGACATACACTGTACCGTGGGCTTTCACTCAGAATTACTGCTTCAAGATCTGTTATATAACAATAAGGTGAGATATGCAATAATGCTGGTGAAGACTCTTATCCTTCTCAAAGGCATGAGACACACTGATGTTGTCTATGACCAAATTGGTTGAGCCTAAATGCCCCCCACAATGTAAGTATAATTATAGCAAGCCTGAGATAATTTGCAGATAAACAAACATGATCTAATAACTGAGGTACTGAATAACCTAATCACTGCTTGTATTAGTATAGTCTGAAAGGAAGTTAAGAATTATGAATGCATATGGTTTGCTTTTCCAATGTAAACTTCCAAAATTTCTGCCAAATCCTATTTTACACTGAAATCAACTCAATTTATGTTATGTACATGATAACCTGGTTTTAAACTAGCCTTTTCTACCTAGCCTTTCTTTTATATAGATAGACTGCATGTAGAGGAAAATAAAACCTTTTCTACCAGGCTCTGGCTAACAAGTTTTTGCAACTCAAGAAGCAGAACTTGAAGAACATCACATATTTAATGTATTTATATGGTTCATTCCTCAAGGGTCTATTAACTGTGACTGATCAAGCAGTAACAAGCTAACAGTGTGTTTACCTTTATGGCTTTGATCTCTGTGACTAAGAAAATTACTGTTCTCATTGTTCAACTCAGGAGTTCTAACTTTTAATTTGTTAAGCAGGACCTGCTCAAAAGTGAGACCAATTTCTGAAAAGTAAGCTTATTTTTATTTCCATGCTAGAGTGGTATTTTTCTTCCTGTTATCTACACATCAGTTGCAAAGACTTGAAGTTTATTCATGCATGTGACTAACAGATCTTGCAATTTGGAGGCAAGGTTACTGAATATCCCAAATTAATGACTTAGGGTTTTCAAATTCAAATTATTTTTGAAGTCTCCAGATACACTATATGGGTTTTTTTCATCTGTTCTTGAGTAACATTTTACAATAGTGATGCTGAAAGCTGTCAGCTTCAGTATTAAATGTTATCAAATAAGTGCTGATGGCTGAAGAAAGTGAGCCATGTTATACACTAAAACTCTGCCTTTACAGGAGAAAGCTCACCTGCACAGGCTAGGAAAGCTGTTACCTGGACAGTTAAGTTGTACTTGTCAAATAATTAAAAGGTGATCAAGCTTTATCAAAGCCAATGATGCATATATGTCCTCTTTAAAGTCTTCTGTTTTCTACTAGCCATTAATCCTTGTTTCTGCTCCAGCACAGCCTTTTTATGAAACAAAACTCTTTTGCCTACTTGGTTTCTATGGAAGCCCCAAGGTACTCTAGTAGGTTTAGAAGCTAATTTACAGTTTAGTAAAGGAACCAAACTACGTAACATTACTAACAAAATCAAAACATTTTCTTTTATATAGATAGACTGCATGTAGAGGAAAATAAAACCAGTTTCTTTTGAAGTACACTGTCTTGTTTTTTTATGTTTGCTTTTTTTTTTTTAATGCTTTATTTTTTTTTCTGTCAGCATAAGGAGCCTGGTTATAATCAGCAAGAATTTTATTTACATCATTGTAAATCAGTGTTGATGGAACTGTTCACAGTAGAAAGGCAAGAGCAGGTGCTGTTATTTTGATAGTTCCTACAACTTCCTTTACATGTTCCTGTTGTGTTTTTTTGTATAGGTAGAATAATGAAGCAAACTGTTTTAGCCCAGTCTTTCAAGGTAATCTGTTCATACCTTCTGTAGAATACATATAAATTTTAAAAACATATATATCAAGTTTTATGTACAAAGCAAATATACAGAAAAAGGAGTTGAGTTTTTTGGTATTTCAGAAAATGTGATATAAAAAGATATAATATATACAGTTCAAAGATAAAAATTTATTTAAAATTTGTGAAAAAACCTCTCCAGTTTTACTAGATTATTCTCTAGTCCCCTAGACTAGTCTCTACAGTTTCAAAGTTAGCTATAAATAGTGCACCCAAAGTGGTTTGGTTTTTGCAGCATTTCGTAAAACTTCCTTTCAGTTAGGTGTAGGTTTGAGAAGCAGAAATCTGTAGGATTTTGCCCTAGAAAGCATTTCTATGATGATTTAGAAAATCACAATTTTTTTTAGTTTAACATTGTGCTGAACAGTGACAATTCTACCATTTTATTTGGAGTCATGTTAGATTGCATAATTGGTGCTTCCTGCACCTTCTGTCAAGCAGCATCCTCCACAGAGCAGCAGATGAGAGCTCTCTTCTTTCCCGCATGGTCACCAGGGAAGAAGTCTTCCTGTGCATAGCAAAGAAGCAGACAGAAAGAAATAATTCAGTGAAACATAAGGAATCTGAATTTGTTGCAGCTCAGAAGTCAGTAAGACTGGGAATAAATCCATGAGGAGGAACATGCACAAAGGGAGGACACAGCTCAGATAGATTGATTTACAAAGTCTTTTATTCCTGTTCTGTTTCACCTTGGGTTCTCCTTTTATAGGTATTTTAAAAGCAAGCTGCTTAGAGGTATTTCTCAGCTTGTTTCTGTTCTAATAAATCCTGGCCTCTGTTGGTGTGAGGTCTTCTGTCCTCAGCACATACTGTTGAAAAAAACAAACCAAACTAAACCAAAACCCAACAAAAACTAGAAGGGGGGCTAAGTTATTTTAACTCACTTTTTCAAAATAATGTGGCAGCTTTTACATGGTATCCAGGAAGTATGTTTTACTTGAATTTCCTTACCTTCAAGGAACTTTGTTCTGGGTTTTTTGCTTGTTTGTTGTTTTTTTTTTTGTTTTGGTTTGATTTTTTGTTTGGTTTGGGTTTTTTCATTTAATTATAGGAGAGAAAATTATATTCCTTTGTAATAAGACAAGTTTCATATGTTTCTGCCAGGTGCATGTTAACAGCCAGACTAAAAAAACCTGGAAGTAAATAAAGTGTTTTATAGAAAATAAAGACTCATGTCTTTTTAGTCTTGTGCTAAATATGATTTTATCAGCTTTTAGATATTTATATGTAAGAACAAATAATATATATATATATTTAAAGATATTAAAGCAAACGTACTATAAAGGTCAAACTCAGAATGCTCTAGCTTAAAAATTCATATATTTTCATTATAACATTCACCTTCTGTATCTACAGGCAAGACAAAATTTTTCTGACTGACAGATCTATGGAGGACAATGATAAAAATTAAACTAGCATTAATCACTGTTATGCTACATGTGTGATTTACTAGTATGCTAATTTTTGAGAGACGTTTGTGTGGGAAAGTCAAGGGACAGTAAGGATTTATATATAGATTTATAATGTCTGAGTTGCCTCTAAAGGCAGTACATGAGAAGATGGAAACAGAAGATCACTACAGCAGAGCTATTTCTTCCTTTTTGGAAGCCCAAGAGAATTAAGTTTTCTTAAGGAAAGAGATTAAATTCGTCACTTAGCCCTCAATTAACCAATCTATTATTTTAATTCAATATTGGAGGCTGAATAAAGGCAGGATTGGATGATTGATTTCTAAAGTTTTTATAGAATCAATAAAATGACAAAAACGTTTAAGTTTTATGAGATTAGAATTGGTTTGGCTCAATAGAGGTAGCTGATGGTATTGCCAGTTCTGTTTTAAAACATCTCTGATCACAGTGACTTTGTACAGCTGTGCCAAAAGGACAAGCATGATCCTTGCTGAGCTCCATTAAATTTACACGATCATTTGAAGAGGTCTCAGTTGCAAATGTATTACTGGTCACAGATTCAATCAGCGTTAGGGCTTTGTGCATGTTCTCTGTTTGTGGCACTTGTGGACTGTCTTTCTAGAAGTAATATTGTCAAAAAATATGTCATACAACCAGGAGATTATCGAGCTCTATAAACTTGTTATAGTAGGGAGCAAACTCAGAGGGCTGCACTCTGGACAGATAATGGGCAAGAGAAGGAGATTTGGTTTTACTCATTTTCTTTCATCCTAAACAATATAGCTGAACTTTTATTTTCCTAATTTTTTTTTGTTGTTGTTCTAGTGCATCTGCTTATAGAAATAACTCTGGCCAGTTAAATTCCCTTTTTAAAAAACAAATACAACAAAATACAGAAAGCAGAACTGCCTTTGAGCTTTAGCTATCATTGGATCCTATCCCACCAAGAAAATGTTGCATTGTTCCCAACTTTCTGTAACCTGTCATACTGTCAAAGACACTTTCGGTACCATAGCTGTCTGAACAATAGGCAAATTAAGAGTCAGTACTATTCAATTAGAAATGAATGATCACAATATATCACCTATTTATTTATTTTTTTAGTATAGTGTAAAAGTTTCTATTTCTGGAATTTAAACTCAGAATTTGGTCAGGAATAGCAGTAAATTGTTGTGGGTCAGCATTTATCTCTTACATCACAGGAGTAAGCACATCAGATTTGCACAAGCCCAACTAAACCAACAGGCTGCTGACTGCAGAAAACAGGTGATTACATACAAAAGGTTTTTCCAGCATAATATGCATTTATAGAACCCTATCCTTTGCAGTGACGTTCAAATATTTTTTTCTCTCCTAGAGAACAGATTTTTAGATTTTTTTTCAAAGTTGTTTCTGCTTTGATTGAAAACTTTTCTGTGTACAATGAGGTACAGCAAATATAGGAAATATATACTCATCTACTCAATCCATATAGAACATGTTTCTCATATCTTGGAGGTTTACAAGTTTCCCTGTCTAACTGCCACATAGAACAAGAAATTTCTTTCAGCCTTAGGAATCATATTTTTAGAAGCTAAAATAAGTTAAAGCTGAATCCTGCTTGTTTCAAATCCTTGGTCCAAAGTATAAATCCCCCTACAGCTTCACAGTGCCTGGAGAATTGCAATTTTTGTCCTAAAATGATACAATTCACAGGAAAAGCAGATCCATTTTTGGTGAATCTTTCCCCAGGAACATTTAATGCAAGGCCACCAACTCACATGAGATGTTTGAGGCAAAATGTTTTTATAAACAACTGATGCTACAGGCCCAAAGTGCACACAAGAATACCAACTCTGTCCAGCATCATCACTAGCAGAAGGAAGATCTAGATCCTGAAGTGCTAACTTCAAAAAGATTTATGTAAATATTCATCAATTATATGATTCAGAATAAAGAGGGTTGGAAAAGTGTTCTGGATATGACAGTCTGGAGGAAACTGAGAAAGAAACAGCCTTGTCTTTTATGAAATAAGGTATAACAGAATGTGAAGTTCATGGTGACAGAAAGGTTTATAGCACAGTATTAGGCACATATTGCATATGAATGCAAAACAAAAAATGCATATGAACACCTGACATTCTTCACACAATTCCTGATTCGGTCTTTTTGTTACTTTTTGTTACCTCTGGTGACTCAAAAAATGATAACATATATGGAATTACATAACATTGACTTTCAGACCATCTTGCAATGTAGTCAATGAAGGAAGGGTTTTTTTTTCCCCATAAATTAAAGACTCAAACTACAAACAAAATAGCAATATGTAACTTCACATTTAAAAAAATCTGTGTTAGATAAACAAAGGAGAGCACATTCTCATAGTGGCATAGTATGTCAGACGGATAAAAAAAATGCAAAAGACAGAGCTGATCAGACTAAATATGCGAGTTTCTTTCACTATAAAGATAATCAGCTCTTTAAAGAGATTGCTCTCAAGTACTTTTAGTCATCTGTAGTCACATGTGTTGATGCTCCAGTTTGACAGAACCGGTCAAAAGATATTTTCTATAATAGTTGAAAAGGAAGATGAATTAATGATAAAGACCTTACATAGCTCTGAACACTAACTCCAACAGCAACTATCTATACTGGAACATTATTACTTTTGTTTCCAGCAAAAAAAGCTAATCTGTAACCAAATTTCAACTAATTTTTCTTTATTCTGCTTGTGAGGTTGTTATGTACAGCAAATCTTCACCTTGATATATGAAACAAACCATATCCAGCAATTAAACTTCCAGTTTAAAACAAATTTTATTTTTGTCATTCCAAAATAGCCTGACGCTATGCTGTGTATTAATATTTCAGTTAAAGGTCTCAAGGTCTTCCAATATGAACAGACAGTGCTTGTCAACTCTTACATCTAAGAATCCCACAGACTTCAACTAGGAAGAAGCAGCTGAGACTACTCAAATATCTATTTTAAAGTTTATCTTTTCATTCCCAACTTCTTGTATTTCTTTGTCCTTCCATATCAGTGTGGAGATATGAAAACAAGATGCATGTTTAGGATGCTTTATTTACCTCTGATTAAGTTTTTCAGTGAGAGTATTTTTTGTGTTTTCATCTTTACAACTTAATACACTAAAGAATTTGTATAGGTCTGTGGTTTTGTTGATCTTTCTGGAATATCTATGTGATACCATCCAGTCCCTCCAATTTTTTAAAGAATGAGAGAATAATGATTATGCTTTTATTAAGAGTATAAATCCAAACCCCAACCAATTTTTGCTTTTGCAAATGCACTTTAAATGAAATATTCCCTATACAAAGTTGAGCCGTTTAAAACTGTTCAGGTTTCAAAAGGGCTAGAAGGGGACTCAATTCTCAGCCTACTTTCCCACTATGTCTTGTCCTATGTAAAGATTTCAAGCAGAAAAAAAAAGCATAAAATCATCAAAATACATTTGCAGCCATTTAAATTTACTATAGACAATTATCAATATTTCCTTTAATCACCTTATTTGAACAAGTTTTATCACCAGGCCATATCAGTTTTCATTTATAAAGGTTTGCTTCTTAACATGCTCTGTGCTTCTTAACATGCTCTATATCACTTGTCTATATAACTTATTAAACAATCTAGACTCTTTTTACTGAAAAAAAAAAAAAAAAAAGCTCTTTTTCTGGGTATTTCCTCATAAACATTAAAAGGCATTATTTTTAAAAGCAGGATAATGCTGCTACAGTCTTTATTAGAAAGTATACTCTTATAATAAAGACTGTAGCAGCAATATCTAGGTTATCTGCAAGGTATGGATAGATAAATAAATTGGAGAAATGGCCTTTATGGCTAAATCCCTAATGCATAAAACATAACTAGATTTACTTCTTCCCACATGCTACGTTAATAAGATTCACCTATTAATCCAAATGATTAATACCTGATGGGTTTGAATAAAATGTAGCCTCAGTGATCAGAACAGCCAGCTTTAATTTCTTAGAATTACCTACAGGTAACACTGTTGTTAGTCTTGAAGGCAGCATGAAGCTTCCACAAAAGTGGTGCATGCAGTCTATTGAATGCATTTTTAATCAAAAAATGAAAGGGAGAAAACTTTATTTTATTTTTATTTTATTTTTCTCTTATTGAATAGAATCTTTGCTGTATTTCATCACTACGAAGAGTTTGAAAATATGCTGCTTAATGAATTCATCAGGCTCTCATATACATCTAGTTCACTTTTTTGCCCTGATATTTAACCATAAACTAGTCATGACATAGATACTCCTTAGTTTCTACACCAAGTACTTTCCTGTTCTTCAGCAGTGTTAAAAAAAGTTGATTAGTAGGAATGGTAGATGTATGAAAGGTTTGGAAAGACAGGGTACTCACTGCAGAACTTTGTATTTCTTCCTCTCCTCAGCCAGTGTATTATTACAGCAGACTTGGGTAAAAATATTTTCTAGTATCAAGTGAGTGAATGGGTAAATAAGGAAGGGACTGATAGATTAGTGGCAAAACCTTTTATCTTCTCAGCAGAGAAGAGAAATGGTGCTACTTCCCCCAACAGAAAATATGTTAATAACAAATGCATGATATTTTATAAGGCACATATGCCTGTGCAAACATGCATACAGTTTGGTCAAATTTTGAGTCATTTCGATATCACTCTATAATCATCCCAATGTGACTTGACTTGAGGCATGAACAGGTAGGATAATCATTTTGGTGTATAGATAAAAGTTTGTTTTTTTCACATATTATTCTGTGGATGAACCTGTACAGTCATGTGAGAAGCACTGTAAGTTCCCTTATTTTTGAAGTAGTTCAGAATTACAATATTAAAAACAGAGTAACTACAAAAACTTGCTTAAAGGATGCCTGAAAGAATTGGACTGATCTTTACCTTACAGCTGAAGCTGTCTCATGCAGTTAACTTAAAATTTAATTTAGCTAATATGTTAAATGTGTATAGTGATACATTTTTTATGATATACTTGGCCTTCTATCTGTTTGGTTTTTTTCCTGACAATGGGTCAAAGAGCTACCTGTAGAACTACTGCCATATGGGGAGCTCTTTTCTTGGTCTATATTCAGAATCTGTAGCAAAATGGATTTAAGTTCCTGGAATTAAAAATAATAGTAAATAATAATAAAACCAGATACTTTATATGCACGAGACTTCTCAGTTTTAGAACTGACTACATTAAAAGAGGAGATGAAGGGGAAGAAAAATATTAAAATCACTGGGTTGCTTTTTTTTCAGAGACCAGCACCAGATTAAGGAAAGAGGAGGTCAGAAAAAAGAGTGGAGTTAGGGGACCTTGACAATATAGCCAATCTGGAAAACATTTTAAAAAAATCAATCATGGAACATTTTAATATTTTCTAACCTATGAGTTTCCATTTCTCCCCTTGGACTCTTCAAAATGCTGAAGAATTGTCTTCACAGGAGGCGGTTTTCATCGGATGATTATAGTTTTATTCCATTAGTATTCCATTAGTAAATGCTGAAATGCATCATTAGTGATGAAATGTTTGTTAGCAGACTTTATGTTTATTGAAAATAACAGTAAAGGCAGAATAGATAATATAACTTTATATTTAGACAGCTTGTACTGAAATTCTGTTAGAGAAAATGTGCTACTGAGGAGATATGAAATACTCTATGAAATAGATATAGGGCACTGTTCGAATTCACAAGTTCCTGCTCATTTTTTCCCTTTGTGTTCCTGTGAGAGGGGAGTTTTACTTCTCAGGTGACACTATCAGAAACTGAAACGATCATTTTCTATAAAAGTTGGTCTGCTGGGTGGTATCTCAAGGCTCCATTATAAAGTTCTCTGCAATCTGCAACAGAGAGGAAGTAAACCCACTCTTCAGGTCTCCCTCTTGTAGATGAACAACTGCTCTGCTTGAGGGATGTAACAGCATGCCTGCACAGTCAATGCTTAAAAGCCATTCTTATATCTTTCTGTTCAGCTGCAAGATTTCTTTACTGGTTCCATTCCTCACTCATTAGTGTCCTCAGGTGGAAACAGCTAATTTTAAGACCAATAAATTAGTCATGAATAATTTATTCTTTTAGATAAGTACACTTCACTACAAAATAAAAATGATGACTGAAAATCTACAGGAATCTGGGAAAGATTTCCCCAGTTTTTATGAAGACTTCCAGGACAGTTTAATCAAAACAACTAAAAATCATTAGAAAACCAGTTAAGTAAAATTCTTCCCACAATTTAAAAATTGTAGTCACTAAATATTTTCATTTCAAATGTATATATATACATATTGAATAATCTGGTAGTGTAAATATATACACCTACCAACATACGTAATTTAACACATGCATAAACAGATAGACACATCCACCGACATAATTCTAATACATATAAAGTTCTTTATACATAAACTAGAAGTTATTTATACATAAACTATGCAGAAATACCTTCCTGCAACTGTAAAAACAGAGCAAATATTGTTCAAGAAAGCTTAGCTATTCTTATAAGCAAGTTACTCAGTCATTTTGTGAAGGACTGCTTCAAACTTCAATTGTAATATTTCATCTTCCCGCATAAATTTACTTTTTTTTTCAGTATCTGCATGGGAAGCAGTTGCTTTTTTTACTGAGCTTAGCATCATTTATGATATACATCATCCTCACACACCTTCAATATTATTTTCCAGATATTTTGGAATTTATGAGTATTCTTATTCAAATAGTGTGTGGAAATATTCAACATTATATGTAGTAAGAGTTCTGAGAGTATGTAGAAGAATATTCAAGAAGATAATTTTATCACTGCTTTTTCTTGAGAAATTGATTCTCAAAAACAGAAAACAGTACAGTACTGTTTAGCCATCTCAGTTTACTCTTGGTGTTTGTTTAAATATTGAGTCCGTGTTTGAATGTTGAATCTCTGATTTTTTTTTCCAGCACAGTAAACAAAGTGAAACACAGGGGGGAGGGGGAAAGGGATGACAGGGGAAAAGGAAAGAAATTAAAGGAAAGAATGTCATATTGAGATGGAAAATAACATACAGTAACAACACTGGCAATTTTAAAAAATGATAAAGTATAATAAAATTGAGCTAATATTATGCTATAAATACGATACTCTTGTTTAGCATAGCATATTGACAAAAGAATTTATGATCATATTGAGAAAGACAAATTTAGGCTTGCATACAGACACGGTAATTTTCAATAGTTAATTGAGTTTGGGACTTGAATCCAGACAAAATATGTTTTCTGTTTGATGCAGGATAGCTTCTGTTTATTTCTTGCTAAATTTCTTCCATAGCAACATAAAGTTCCAAATGCACCTGTTTATACATCTTCCCAGTAACATTACGAGACCTAATACATTCGTATTTCTTTCAATAAAAACAGGATTGCACATACAGTTTTATGACAATGAAATTTGAGAAAAACATTAGTAGCATGTAGTTTTTTGTACTTTTAGTCTTATTTAACATCTTGGTGTTTTTTCTAATTTTGTTTCTTGTTTTCAGCTAATGAATATCTTAACTCTACAGCAGTTGATTATAAATAGTTAAACAGGATATATGCTTCAATTTTTTCTGCTGGTTAGGGAAATACTGTGAAGGTTTCTCTGTACAGAAATATTATGCGTGCACTGGACTTTGCATAGGAGCATCTGTGAGTTTTCAGAGTTTTTCAGAGTTCAGGTACTGTGTTTTCCAATATCTGTATGCCAGAAAGCAATTTGGGGTTCCCCTGTACTTGCACTGGTGAGGATGCACCCCTAATACTGTATTCACTTTTGTGTCTCCCACCAGAAGAAGGACACTGAGTTGTTGTAGCACCTCTAGAGAACAAACTTCAACAAAGCTGGTGAAGAATCTGGAGTACAAGTGTTGTGAGGAGCATCTGAGGGAAATGAGAATGTTTAGTCTGGAGAAGAGAAGGCTGAGGGGAGACCTCACTGCTCTGAGAGGCTGTAGCGGGGTCAGTGTCAGCCTCTTCTCCCATATAACTGGTGATAGGACAAGAGGAAATGACTTCTCATCCTATCCTAATGAAGCAGAGGAGGTTGATATTGGATATTAGGGGGAAAAAAATCACTGAAAGAGTGGTCAGGTATTGGAACAGGCTGCCCAGGGAAGCGGTTTAGTCACCATCCCTGGCGGTGTTCAAAACATATGTGGATGTGGCACTTCAGGATATGGTTTAGTTGGCATAATGGTGTTGGGTTTGCAATTGGGTTTGATGATCTTAGAGATCATTTAGAACATTTATGATTCTATGACAACAGATTTGAGGTGTTGGATCCAACAACTTAAGAATGATGTAATAATAGTAATAGTATTAATCTGTGGAGAGAATCTCTGTTTGTAGGTAATACGAGTACAGAGCAAAAGGTGAAAGTACAGGAAATAATCAGTAACTGTACAGATTATGGCAGTTCTTTCATGTTGATTTACTTGTAAGGGTCTGTGGAGCCCCAGATATCCCTTACACAGAAAGGTCACAGAAACATCCCACTGTATAGGTATTGCACAGTAAGGATGAGGCTGCTGTTCCCCTCTGCACTTTCAGTCTCGGTGGAGAAAGAGAGAGAATGTGGGATCCAGGCTTCCGATTCAGCACACAAAGATGTTTTCCCTTATTTGTATGTGTATTGCCTGCATAATGGCAAGGCAGAATTATGATGTCTATTCTGGTCAGCACGTACAAAGGCAATACCAGTCAGTACACACAGTCTGCCTAGGGAGGCTGAAAGGACCAGAGAAGATAAAATAAAAGGCATTTCACTGAAAAGTTTGGGATAAATGCTTCCCTTAAATTAAAGCTGCTTTTGACCTCACAGCTAACATGGATGAGTGAGCCAGGACACTGATATCTGTGATTATTTCAGGAAGAAGTGGTTCAAATTGTGACTTCAAGGGCTAGACAGTGACTGGTATGAACTGTGCCAATAAATGAAATGAGAAGGTTGGACCTGAACAGAGGTTAAAAAGGAAAGGTTTGGGAGATTGATTGGCCATAAATGGGTCACAGGATTTGAGAACCTACATATAATGTCTGGAAATGTCTGAGGGGAAGGGGACAGAGCCAGTCACGTTAGTTCTGTCTTAAATCTAAAGTTGCCAGGTCCCCAGTCCATTCTCCTGATGCTGTACAGATGTTATAAGAAGAGGAGGATTACAGTGCCATGAGCACTGCCAAGGAGCAATGATGAAGGACTGAAAGAGAAACTCTTGAGTTCAGCTTTCCATCTTTCTTACATAACGTGCCAGACTACAGAGCTGCAATATCTGAAAGTACTACAGGTGATAAATCAGCTCGTGTCCTTTCATCTCCCTGCCCAGAGCAAGCAGGCACAATAAAAGCAATAGACAGACAACATGCAAGTGCTTGCTCTTGCAGCAGTGCAACCATTATGCCTGTCTGTGAAGAGCACACTCTGCTTTTAAGTTAAATTAATGTCTATGTGGACTGAGAACAGTTTATATTTCCATTAATAAGAAACTGAAGCTGTGCAACAAAGCTATCTCAAGGTATTGATCAGCTGCAGTAACAATACAAGTAAGGACAGATTTTTATTAAAATATTAAGAATACAAATCAAGATAATGGGAATATGAGTTACAAAATTAATTCCAGAATAGTAATTTTGCAGCCAGAATGATGATTCAAGGAAAATTCTGATAAATTTATAGTCTGATATGTGTCAATATTAATTTTTAAGACAAAAAGCAACATAAACAGAAGCTCTGAACACCTGGTTTTAAGTACTTTTTATTGTTGGAAGGTATTAGCTAATTTGTCTCCATCAATAATATAAAAAATTACCAAACCATCTGCAGCATATCGAGTCACTTTTGTCTATGCCACTTCATCAGCAGACCTCAGTAACCTGAGATGTCTTAGGGCTGTAAATTTAATGTAAATTTAATGTAGACAGCCAGGTTGGCTATGGGCCCTTGGGAGTCCTGTCCAGCTCTGTGTGTCTGTGCTTGTGTGTGTGCATGTGTGCACTAGGACAGACAGGTGAGATGCTCTTCACCAGCAGCTGGAGTGAGGCTAAAAACTCAGGGGGCTTGAATGTCCAGGTGCCAGCAAGTGGGGAGAGTGGAATCCATGGGCAGCTGCTGGGCAGACTGCTGCAGTGTCTAAGCCAAGCTCTTGGAAGCATCCACACTGAATATATTACATATTTATGTACGTAGTCATAGAATGGTTAGAGCTGGAAGGCACATAAAAGATCATCCAGTTCCGACCCCCCTGCATGGGCAGGGACATCCACTAGATCAGTTTGCTCAGAGCCCCATATAACCTGGGCTTGAATGCATAGGAATGGAGCTATAATGTGGAGATATAGTGTGCCTGTATATATATACACATGTACTATATATTCACACTGGAGGGCCTCCACCCTGCTCAGCCAGAGAGGAGAGCAGGATGAGGCCATCAGCATCCTGTGTGTCTGCCTGTGATCTCTGTGGCCAGTCATGTACATACATATACAGGTATACATACGATGTAGCTATGTGTCTGTGCCTATCAACAGCACATGTTCAGCCCAGCTTCTGGTTCAATCTGGAGGCATGCAACTGCATGGAACTGCAGCAGCCTCATGTCCCTCATGTCGCATGTATATCTTTATGTGATTTCCACTAATAGTTAATTACCCATAAATTGATTAATCCTTCAGCAATATACCCTGGCACGTTTGTATCAGAGTGAGTTTGTGCTGCACAGCAAGTACTTTCTGGCATTGGCTATATCAGGAGTTTTGTAGTCCCATTTTCCCTGCTATCAGAGAGGACCATTACTTTAAGTATGGAAAGTCTGTCTTTTTTCTTCTAAATAATGTCTATATGATAATGAAATGGCAGCAGCTTCTTTGTACTTTGCTCACTCTGCTGATTTAAATACACTATTGTGAGCATTTCAGGTAATTTGAATAAACTATTTTTTGTGTAGAATACAGAGACAAAACAATTTCAGTTTGCATGGCTCCAAGTTAGATTATCAATATATTAAATTCCAACAACTGCCTCTCCCCTGTATTTTGTCCATCCTTAGGACTGCAATTTTTTTTTCTTTGTTTTATTTTTCCCTCTACATATACAAAATTTTCTTCAGCTTAGTTGGACTCAGATGACTTTTCATTTCATATATCTGTCCTGGTTTGAGCCAGGATAAAGGTGATTTTCTGGTTTGTACTTTTGCTTTCAGCTAAGTTTCTTGTAAGTAGTTGCACTTGCTGAAATTAACAGAAGTTTCTCAGACAGTGTCTGCTTAGTTACTGCTAGAAATTGGTATGCAGACTCAAGGACACTGCTCAGCTCTAAGGAAAACATTTTACCCTGCAGAAGGAGCGAAGGGGTCCCACCTGAACCCCTCCTCGGGGGAGGCCCGAGACAAGATAGATGCCAGAACTGACCAAACAGAGTATTCCATCCCATACATGTCATATTCAGTATAAATTTGAGGGATCACGAGGGTCAACACCCTTTTCCTGCCCTTTCCTCTTCTTCCTGCCCTTCCTGACTTCCTTCATCGTTTTCCCTGTTTGCTTCGGCATCCTGGGAGGATTCCGTCCGTTCATCTGCCCATGGTCCTGATCCGTGCCAGCCTGAATCTGTGTGTTCCTGCCTCCAGCTCCCGACTGCTCCTGACCCCAGAGTCCAGCCTGGACTTTCCCAGGGCTGCCCTGCAGCCTCCGTGGTGACGTGAGAGTTATTGGGGAAAAGGGGGGAGGAACGTGGGATCAATCTTTTCCTGTATATTTGTATATTTGTATATATTTAGTAATCTTTCCTATTTATCATTACTGTTTCATTAAAGCTGTGTAGTTTAGTTTCCAACTCATAAGTCTCTTTTCCTTATTCTCTCTCCTTTCCTTATCAGGGAGGAGAGGGGGATTAATAATAAAATCTGTTATTCGGTTTAATTGCCGGGCCAGTGTTAAACCGTGACAATATCAAATTCATAAACCATTCTGTAGAAGCTTTCTAATTGATGATACCTGTGATTTTGCTGTAAAATTATGTCTGGTCATAGCCTAATCTATGAGGTTAGCTCTTAATAGTTTTTTATTATTATTTTTCTGCATTGTTAACATTTTTCACAATTTGATAATATGCTTCACTGATTTTCTGTGTTACATAACCTGAGGATGTCAAAGAGCTTTAGATTCCTAAATATATGTTTTCTCATTACTGTCCATGCAAAGGATGGTCTTCTGCCTTTAATTCATAGTATCAATACTGTTCATATTTTTCTGAAATATCTGTACAGGTTACAGAGACTGAACACAAATATTTTGAAGAATGTCTAAGTATATTTCCTACTTCACAGTTTTTGAACAGATTGAGAAAAGAAGATATTCTGAGTCTCTTGAGCAGAAGAATATACTGTTGTTTTGACTGAACACTGTAACACTTCAAAGCGCCTGTAGCACTTCAGAGCCTCTGCACCTCCATTTGGCAAAATCATTCAGGATCCCCTCTTTTACAGACTTTTGAAACGGGAGCAGTGATAAAGAGTGTTATAGACAGCTTCCCACTTTTTTTTTATTTTAATAAGGCAAAAGCTACCACATGTACTTCTGCTCTTTAGTAGTAACTGACTCACTGTTGCAGTGCGTAGAAAAGTGTACAAGCAAACAATCGAGTGAACAAGATGCAATTGGGAAAAAAAGCATCTTACCTTGAGAGCATCTCTCACAATACACAGCCACTCAGTGTTGACAGTTAAAGAGCTCAGTCTTGTATAGGCAGACCTAGGCATATTTCAGACTAAAGAGAAAGCTGATGGTTCTTCCTGTACTTGTCTTATACGAAACAGTAATCAAATATCCCTAAAGTTTCCTTTCAAAAACTTCAGAAAGACGAGGAAAAGGGAGTTACCTAAGCAGCAAGAATGCAAAATTCTAGAGTATCCCTATCTACCGAAAGAACATAGAAGCAAGGCGATTAATGGAAAATGCAGAAATACAGGAATGACATAATTCCCACTTCTCAGCAGGATCCATGTGAAGGGAAAAGCACCAGGAAAGGAGTTCAATTGTGAGAACCAGTTTCCTCTTATATTAATTGAATAGATTTGTATTATACATGTAACTTTTATTTTTAAAATTTAACAACATAGTCTGATATTTAAAAGCCCATAGTAGTGACTTAAATATTATTTTATATATACATGGTTAGTCTACAATTTCAAAGGAGAAAAATAACCTTCCTCAAATGGTCACTGGTAAGCAGTCACCTTATGTGGTGATGAGTAGTCATAAATATGTGTACAACAAGCTAAATTACTGTCTGGATTTCCATAAAGCATTCTGGGGGCTGTTGATATTGATTATTTCTAGGACTCTCAGTTCCTTAGCATTTTAATAGCTTCCACTTTATTAAACGATCTATATACCCAAAACCCTTAGTTAAAAAATTTGAAAAGAATACAAATTGATCTAAATTGACATGCATAAGGAAAAAAAAAACAAAACACCACACTAAGAAAATTCCCCTCCAAAGGGGGTTTAGACATTATAATACTTTCTTCTAAAGCAATATTGATTTATTTCACTAATTAATTAGAACTTGGTGGCTGAGCTCTGAAGAAAATATCCTTCATTGCAAATGCAGATTCTAGATTTATTTTTCAAGTGCAAACCTTTTCAAGCTTTGAATATTGCCTTAGTAGGGGTCCTGGCCCCTATCTATATTCCAAGTTTGGAATCATCTTTGAAACAATAATACTTGTTACCTGAAAACTTTACAGTTGTCCTCAGTTTCACATAATCCTTTACAGAGTTTAGTCACAGTGTGATAAAGATTCTACAAAAGGCAACCTCAGCCATATCTCAAATTGATCCAGTCTTGTCATGAAAACTTTGTTCTTGTTATGAAATCATTTAACATCTTCATCATCTATTTATGCCACTATGATAAGGTTTATATCAATAAAGTTGTTCTATTTCTGTTAGGAAACACTGATTACACATTTCACTGTGCCTTCAAAGCTTCTGTGGATGTGTTTTAAAGAGGTTTTGTTGTAAAAGGTTTTTATGACAATTCTGTTTCCCAATCTGTTGTCAGTTAATGTTTCAAGATCATCTCTGTGCTGAAAGGATCATCTCTGTCACTACATACTCCTCCACTGAAGATTTAGAGAAATGAGCTTATAACTTTCATTAGAGTAGATCTTTTAGACCCAAGCAAGATTTGACATTTTACAGAGTATATTTCACCAATAATATGTATGTGTGTGTGTTTTGGATACATCTATTTTAAAATGCTACAGATAATAAAGTTTCTATTCAGCTATTGAGTGATGAGGGACAGACATCCTGGACCAATGTGTTTTAATGTAGACAGGTAATGTAAATGATGCAAACAATTTCTGCTGTGGTCCAGCTTTCTTGTCACTTGCAGTATTGATATTACAGAAAAATCAGTTTTAGAAGTAGGTCATATAATACAAAATGTTGCATTTTATTCTAGCATGTATTTAAATCCAAAGTTATAAATTACTACGTATTTCTCCTAAACCCACAAAGAAACCACCAGCAAATATACTGAAAGAACAAGAAATAACCTAAAGGGTTTTCCTCATGAAATGAGATAAAATTTATACCTTCATAAGGTAAATGATGATGATTAAAGGTAGACATTAAGAGTTTTATTCTGCTAAGTTTTCTATTTAACACATCCGCTCATAGTGATTGAAATAAAATTTGAACATTTATTTGCAAATCATCAAGTCAAAAGGAAAATGGAGTTTGGTAGTCAGTAAGAGAGCACTGCTTATGTTCTCCCCTTGCTAACTCGCATACAATACATTTTTCCAATCTCACAATGATCATGAGAGAGATAAAAAGAGATTCAATACTTTTGACATGAGATGGCTAGAGAGCACAAGGATTAAGAAATACTGTCAGAAATAAAACTCCAGGAAATCCCTCCAGACAGGGTAAAGGAAACCAAATAATAGATAGCAGGTTATGAAAAATATCTTAAGACAGCACACATGCAGCCCAGATGGCCAGAGTACTCCACTTTTTCTCTTCAGAAATAAAGCATTTTGCCATGCAATGAGTAGGAAAACAGAGTTACACTGGAGTCACCCTCATATGGCCCCACCAAAGAGCACAGCTAACAAAAATCCAGCATAAAAATGTTTTGTATCCTCAAGGCTCTCAGGGATTTCATCAGTTGCTGCAACAATGCTTGACAAAAACATCAAAGAAAAATAAATAGAAGACTCCAAGAACTGAAGAACTATAGAAGCTGATTTACTGTCACATCTTTCCTACACCAGGGAAGGAAGGATGGTACGGATTAAAAAGAACTCTTGTTGAGGCTTCCCATGGATAACTGATAAACAGCTAAAAGAAAGCTTACAACAATCTTATCCTAAATATATGAAAACAAAGCACTTAGAACATTGGAATCAAAATACTCTTTTTTACTATACTTTGGTAGAAAAATTGCACAATGCTATATTTATAAAAAACAAAACTAAAAAAATTAAAGAGTGGAATAGAGAACACAGTTTTTGATTCTTGTAGCCTGACACAAGAGACAGGTAATCATTCTGATTCCACAGTCACAGTTTCCAGTTAATCACTATTCAAGCAATTATACACCTGAAATAATAACAGAACCTGGACGAGGCAGAAAAAACCCAAATCATGGATGATGCCCTTGTTAATTAGATAATATAAGTAAAAAGAAGCAGCTATTAGAAAAAAAGTTGTTCTGTTTCCAAATTCTTTCTGATTCAACCACAGAAAACAGGTTAGGAAATTGCTGGTGAAATCAGGAAAATTTCCATGTTGGCTTCTAAAAGTGATATTTGAAAATGAAAAGAAACATAAGTGTCCCAGTACTATCTGTTAGAGTTTTTCTCCCGCAGTTTCCTGGTCAGAAATTTTGCTTACTAAAGCATCTTTAGTTCCTACTATATGCCCCAAGTTATCAAACTTTTGTAAAGCCTATAGTAAACAAAGGGTTTATTTAAATATATATTTAAATATTTTAAATAAGTGTCACGGTTTAACACTGGCCCGGCAATTAAACCGAATAACAGATTTTTATATTAATTCCCCTCTCCTCCCTGATAAGGAAAGGAGAGAGAATAAAGGAAAGAGACTTATGGGTTGGAAACTAAACTATACAACTTTAATGAAACAGGAATGATAAATAGGAAAAATTACTAAATATATACAAATATACAGATATACGGGAAAAGATTGATCCCACGTTCCTTCCCCCTTTCCCCCAGTAACTCTCACGTCACCACGGAGGCTGCAGGGCAGCCCTGGGAAAGTCCAGGCTGGACCCTGGGGTCAGGAGCAGTTGGGAGCTGGAGGCAGGAACACACAGATTCAGGCTGGCATGGATCAGGATCACAGGCAGACGAACGGATGGAATCCTCCCAGGATGCCGAAGCACACAGGGAAACCCGGTGAAGGAAGAGCAGGAAGAAGGGAAGGGGCAGGAAAGGTGTTTGACCCTCGTGATCCCTCAAATTTATACTGAGTATGACGTGTATGGGATGGAATACTCTGTTTGGTCAGTTCTGGCATCTATCTTGTCTCGGGCCTCCCCAAAGGAGGGGTTCAGGTGGGACCTCTTTACTCCTTCTGAAGGGTAAAATGTTTTCCTCAGAGCTGAGCAGTGTCCTTGGCTTTGCATACCAGTCTCTAGCAGTAACCATAAACATCCAGTGTTGTCAGTCCTAGAAGCAGACACTGTCTGAGAAACTTCTGTTAATCTCAGCAAGTGCAGCTACTTGCAAGAAACCTAGCTGAAAGCAAAAGTACAAACTAGAAAATCACCTTTATCCTGGCTCAAACCAGGACAATAAGGAAGTTTAATAAATATTGATATGTGTAGATTTACATAGATATGGAAAAATTACTGATCTTTTTAAGTATGTCTGTGCATATAGGTATTTAATAATGAGGTTGTTGAACCAATCTTCAGGCTCTTTTGTGGACAAGATTTTAATTGTCCAAGTTTTTCAATGAGTTATGTTGTACATAGAATAGTTGGAAACTTCAATATGAGAAATAATAAAAGATCTTGAGCTGTCATGCCTCTGATAGACTAGCAGGGATTAACTATTTTTTTTATACCATTTATAGAAACACTTCTGGGTTTTGTTGTGGGGTTTTTTCTTTTTTCTTTTTTCTTTTTTTCCTTTTTTTTTCCTCCCTAATATAATTGAATACCTCAGAGCCATCATGTTACGCTGCCTAACATTATTTATATATTATGTCAATGATTTAAATGTGGATGTCTAGTACTATTATGAGACCAATATTACTAGTGCTATTAAAATAGAATACATGCTAATAGGAATATTTTCAAATAAAGAACTTCCTGCTAATGTCTTATAAAAGACAACAATGACAACCACAATAAAGAAGAGCTTTGGGGCATAATCAGCAGCAAAATAGTTGTATAAAAGGCTATCAGATATGATATTAAAGCAATACAGTACCATTTATATTAGTAAAATACTAAACTAGGAATAGAATCACTTGGGTAACTGCTAAAGCCAAAAGTCATTGCGAAGAGAATGAAAGAAAAACGACGCTAAGTTCTACAGGGCAAACCTTCCAGTGCAGATCAAGATTGCATAAATGAAACAAGAAGTACTTCATTATCGTCAGATGTTTGAGCATCCTTTCCTTTCTGAAAATATATGAAAAATCAGCATCATGAAAAATTCAATGACCACACAAAAATTTTAATTTTATAGTTCTCAAAAAATACCATGCTGTTATAATGCTTTACAGAAAACATTCTTGTATTCTGTAATATCAAGACTATTCTTTTCATGCTGGATACCAGGAAAGACAGGAATAATTAATGTTTACTTGCACTGTAGTCATTACTGATTATGAATACTTGCACATGAGATTCAATTGTATATGAAACCAGAAGCTCCATTTCTGATTTGACAACAAGGTGAAAGACAGAATCATGGAATCATTATGGCTGTAAAGGACCTTCAAGATCACTGAGTCCAACCATCAGTCCTACACCACCTTAACCATTAAACCATCTCCTGAAGCACCACATCTACCTGTTTTTTGAACACCCCCAGGGATGGCAACACCACCACCTTCCTGGGCAACCTGTTCCAATGCTTCATCACTTTCAGGGAAGAAATTTTTCCTAATATCTATTCTGAACCTCAGAACTTGAACCCATTACCTCTTGTCCGTGGGAAGAAGAGACCAGCACCCACTTCACTACAGCTTTCTCTCAGGCAGTTGTAGAGAGCAATAAGGTCTCCCCTCAGCCTCCTCTTCTCCAAGCTGAACAGCCCAGTTCAGTTCCCTCAGTCTCTCCTCACAAGCCCTGTTCTCCAGACCCCTAATCAGCCTCGTTGCCCTCCTCTGCTCCCTCTCCAGCACCTCAATGTCCATCCTATACTGTGGTGCCCAAGACTTAATACATTATTCGAGCTGTGGATTCACCAAGGCTGAGTACAAGTGTAAGATCACCTCTCTGGTCCCGCTAGTCACACTGTTCCTGATTCAGGCCAGGATGATGTTTGCCTTCTTGGCACCCTGGACACACATTGGCTCTGTTCATCCAGCTGTAAATCAGCAGCCCCAGGTCCCTCTCTGCTGGCAGCTCTCTAACCACTCCTCTATACATGCAGATACATATATTATATTTGAAATAAAGACAGAAGTCATCTTGCCTAAATTTAAACACCTACATTCTAGCTAGATGTCAATATTTTTGTTGGAGTCAATGAAGAAAAAACTATTACTAGATGTCACTGCATTTTATTCTAAGGCAGTAATCTAAAAGAGATTGAATTATACCTTATAAGCACCTACTCCACTTATTATGAAGGGAGTAAACAGTGTTGACACTGTATATTAACAGATGTAATTTAACAGATAAATCCCACCCTTAGTTTAGGTGGTAGCAGAGGCAAAACCTGGGACAAAAAGGAAGAAACAAATCAGGTGCCTTTGAAGAGATATTATTCAGTGACACATTGTGAACTAACCTAATTTACACAGTGGTACTCAGTTGGTAGCGACAAATTGAGCAAGATCTCTCTCATGGAGATAAGAGTGTTTGGCTTTCAGAGCAGTAAACATAATTCCCCTTTACTGCTTGATGAAATCAGCAAGTTAGAGAATGTAACAATGCTTTTCCAGAAGCATATGCAAACAAGTGGTATAAATCAGGACAAGACCAGATATTAAAATTTCAAACTGAGCTCCATAAAGATTATAATAGTAACAGAATGAAAAATTGATGTGTTAAAACCTGATTTGGATGTATTTTTTTTTCTCATTACAGTATTACTATTTTAGAGCAGGATTTATTCTGTTGCATCAATAATCTCTAAATCCAATATTTGAGGTAGGAATGGCGCCTTAAGATGGAACAGCACTTCCTTTAGATTTTTGTAATTAATTGCATTCACACAATTTTTCATTCTTGTGGTACTCCAGGACTACTTACTTGGTCTGGTGATTAATGTAAGGATTATGCATCCTTTTTAGACATATAATGACTTCTAATTTATGGGCATATTTAACAGTTAGAGTAAGACATCACAGTCTAAGTCCTAAATTGGGCTGCCAGTGGAGCAGACTCTTTTCAGGTTCCATTCACTCAAGAGAACAGTCAGTCTGACAGAATGTTTCTTAAAATGTAAATGCAAAGTCTGAATTTCCATCTTCAATGTGTCATTTTCCCAAAGTTTTGCTATTCCATTTTGAAGGATTTTAATTCATTTTAAGAACTATTAAAACAAATTAAAACCCCTGTAGAATGCCTTACCCCTGGAAAAAAAAAATGCTATAGATAGCATCAGTATATAGCTCTGGCAACAGTGAAAGATGAATTCATCTGCTGACTTCAGTTACTGGCCAGAACTGCAGCACGATCAAGTTCTCCTCTTGTAATATGGTGATATCTGTGACACTGAGGACAAACAGTTACCCCAGAATAAGATACATATCTTATATAGACAACAGGATAACTTCTTTTTTTTTTTTTTATTTTTCCTTTATAATAACTATTGTTGAGTCTGGCAGCATTGAAGACCATTGCTTCTTTTGTGGACATTGTTTTATAAAACTTCTTCCTACTTCGAGTACAAATCACTCTATTATGTATTTATTTACTAACACTCAGACTGAAAGCTGCAGGTGGTAAAAGCTCAAGCATTTTTATAGTTTGCCTCAAAATGTACTTTTATATATTAAAAAAAAACAAAAACAAACCAGAACCGTTTAATAGCATTGGCTCTTCTATGAAGCATGAATTATTGTTTCTTTGTAATTCCTGTATTTTTATACCTGAAAATTATTTAAATTTTTTCTTCTGCAAAATTTTTAGTCTGGCTTTCATTCTTCAACTTCTGTTGACAAAAAGTTAGGAAGATCTTTGTAATTGAACCAATCACCTTTTTGACAATGACATCTCTATAATTAATTATATGGCATTCTTTTTTACTGGGACATTGCAAAAATTCAGACTGCAACAGCAACACACTTTTCTCCTTGTGATAAATTTATACTTTGATTTATTTTTTCATCTTTTGATTCAGGAACAAGGCCAGTAACAAAGGAAAGGTGAAAACATAAATAACAACCTTACTTTTATAAACTGCACGTTGATTTTCCTCTCTCTTTCCTTTGAACAGAGTTCAAATGCCAAGACATTGCCCTGTAGTTACTTTGCTAGAAGTCAAAGCTGCCCTTCGAGAGAATCAACAGTTGTGGAAGTTCTATGAAGTTTCTCAGATAAAAGGCATCATTTACTGGCAGCACTCTTTTCTTTCCTGTTGGTAACACATAATAAAGGACTTGCAAAAACAGCAAGGGACACCAGTAAATTCTGAAAGACCCTAGAGCTGTCTACAGTTCTGCACATTGTGAAGAATGAAGAAACATGAGCACAGTTATGTGTGAGAGAGAAGGCCTTAACTTTATGTCTCAAAGACATTTTCACTCCATCTGAAGGGAATATCTTCCCTAAAAATACAGAAAGATCAGAAAGGAAGATGCTCATTGATGAAAATCTCTGAAGCTTCACCAGCAGCCAGATAAACATCAGTCACTGCTGCCTCATTTTTAGAGGCTGCCTTTGCCTGCTCTAGAGACTACCAGTCAATTAGGGACACTCTCTGTCACTGTCATGTCTTCTGCAGGTGTCATGAGTTCAAACAAGTTGTAGACCATATAGTTACCAATCTGGATGTGGAAAACAGACAATTAGCTAATGAGAATGCTCTTGTGAACAAGTTTTGGGAGGAAAATCCTTATGAGCAATTTTGTGTAATGACAGAAACATAACGTGTGCCTGAAATAAAAATACTGCACTTCCCATTAACGTACCTGAAAAGAAGATATGTTAATACCTGAAAGAAGTGTTCCCTTTTAGGTAGTGGTGGGAGAAAAATAAGCAAATTAATAACAGAAAAAATAATGTGGAGATACAACTATTTGGAGCTGCTGTGAAAACAAGTCTGAAATTCTATTTATATCTACCCTATCTCTCAGATCAGTAGAAGGGAAATGAAAAATGTGGTGACCTCCCTCTAGCACCTTGACACTATAAAAAATTACATAACAAATTACTAGTTTAAAAATACCTCTGCTCACAAAATAGCAACTTTTGTACTGGTCTGTATCCTATCTTGATGTCCAGAGGGACCCTCCTGTTTTTCAGGTTGTGCCCATTGCCTCATATCCTGTTACTGGGCAGCAGTCTGGCTGCACCCTCTTTGCAGCCTCTCTTCAGGTACTTCTAAACATTTATGAGATTCACTCTGAGCCTTCTCTTTTGTAGGGTAGGTAGTCCCAGCCCCCTCAGCCTTTCCTCATACAAAGATTGTCCTGTTCCTTAATCACCTTCATGGCCCTTTTCTGGGTCCTTTCCGGTATCAATATCATAGACTTTCTAAATTTGTGGTTTAGTATTTCCTTTTATCTATTTATTGAATTTCTGCAGATTACATCAGAGTTTTTAAAAACTCATGATTTTGTGGATTATTCTGCACTATTGCTGAAAGCAACGAGGCTCCTGTGGGCACCCAGGCCTTCAGTTTGTTAAATGCACACTATATTATATTATTTTATTGAGGAAATCTGGAAAACGTTCTCACACTATAATTTATCTATTTATCTAGAGAACTAAGAACCATATCAGCTATATGTAGGACTGGTCAACAAACCAGCCTCCAGTGCTTAAAAGGGATCAAAAAGGCTAAAATAAAGACAGTTTTCTCTAAAATCTTTTGCAAACCAGCAGCTGTTCTACAGAATCAGTGGGAGGAATTGTAATTCAGACAGCATTTTAGATACCCCCCAAAACTCAGTCAGGAAAATAAAATAAATAAATAATTTTTTAAAGCCAAAGAAATGGAAAGAAAAAAAAAAGACTTTGCAGTAAAGAATTAGATACTTGCATTTGACACAAGTCAGTGATAATAACAAATGGTATGGTGTCTACAACAAGGAGGAAACATCAAGAGACTGTTGGATGTCTGTGGGAGATAGGATAAAATTTATTCATCAGTGACTTGGATGAAGGAATAGACTGTGGTCTCAGCTGTGTGCTGATGGCACAAAGCGAAGAGGAGTGGCTGACACACCAAAAGGCTCTGCTGTCACTCACCAAGGCCTAGACAGGCTGGAGGGTTGGGTGGGGAGAAATTTACTGAAATTCAACAAGGGAAAGTGTAGAGTCTTGCATCTTGGAAAGAACAACCTCATGTACCAGTTTAGCTTGGGGGCTGACCTGTTGGAGAGCAATGTAGAGGAAAGGGACCTGGGGGTCCTAGTGGACAGAAAGATAACCATGAGCCAGCAATGTGCCCTCATGGCCAAGAACGTCAATGGCATCCTGGGGTGTATTAGAAGGGGGATGTATAGTATAGTATGGTATATTTCAAACATGATAGCATTTATGTGTACAATACCTATTTGCAAACTGTTCAGTAAAATTTGTAATTTTTTTTTTTAATAGACACAAAGGACAGAGTTAATGCATCCTAAGTAATGAGGTATTATTCCAAGTGGTGTTTCATGGCATTCTTCCAATCAATCCAATCCAAAACAAATCAGGTCGTTGTTTGTTGGTTTTTTGTTTTTTTTTTTGACACTGACTATAAATTAAAATGTTTGCAATTCAGTCATTTTGAACCTTGCTGCTTAAATGTTTACGAAAAATGATTGTGCGTCAGAGCACTCCCTGAATCATTTGAGGATGTCACTTTGGGACATACTACATTTGTAAACAGATTGCTAGTCTGTGCTTAAAATAGGTAACTATTATTTGTCCCAGGTGTGTTTCTGATCTCTACTCTCCCTATTAAAGTTTTCCCCTGAATATCTGTACAGAATATATTCACTACAGTTAAACTTCCCTGTCCTAAGATTCATTAAAAAAATAAATAAATACTTCCGATTGCTGTAGATATCCACTGATTCTGACTCATCCATATGGCCATCATCTCTTTCAATTGACAAGCCTGCTTTTCTTCCAAGGTTCTTCCCAGAAAACTATGTTAGCAAAATTTTCCAGTTTCTGTGAATGCCCTCTGATATGTGGCAAAATTCCTGGCTTTTCCCCTACCATTTTTTCTTCATCTCTGCATCTCTTTTTATTGTTTTGGCCAGCATAGTGGAAGCATAAAGCTCTAGTGCGAAGCACTGAGTCCAGTATTTAGCTAATAGAGCTATTAGTGAGAGAAAAGACAGATTTTTCCTTATGCTTTTACTTTGTGCTCATGACCTCATGCACAATTCAGAAAGAAACCAATAAAAAATAATTCCATCATCAGATTTTCTACCCAGTGCCTACTGAAATATGCATAACTCAATCTGATTATTTCAGACAGAAGACAATCACTTAGTAATCCATTACTTCACCCTCCCAATGAACTGCCTGAACTCCTTATTTTGTCTTACTGAAAAATAACAGCATAATTCTTGTAGTTTGGTGGAAAAGACTACATGAATGAGCCAAAGAACATAAGCCAAATTTCAAACAAATTATAAGAGAAAGACAGTAATGTAAATATTCTATAATATCTCAGAACATGATTTTCAATTATATTTTATTCCTGGATAAGTTTCCACAGATGTAAAGTTAGCTTATAAGCTCCCGGTCTTTAGGATATATTAAATTCTGAACATATATGGAGAAATAAAAAATAAGATACAGCCTTCTATTAGTAAATTGTTTCCTGTCCTCAGGCTCTTCTCTTGCAAAACAGAATCTATTTAACACTGTTTTACATTAAAAAGTCATTTTGTAGCTGCAAGCTGGAATATCTTCACAACTCTGCTTGAAGAACAAAAGCTTCTTTGTTTCTAATGTTTTAAACACCTTGTAATTATCCTAAATCTCCACAAAAATGTACTCTCTCTCTCAGGTTAATGTGGTGCACCCATTTAATTCTTTGATATAAACTGGAAGATAATGAATGTTAATATTCCTGACAGTAATTCAAAATAGCCTGCAGATATACTGATGTGTATCTGTACTGATGTATATCTGCACCCTTAACATATATCCAATTATCTTGATCTCCTTCTGCTTAACTTGGTTGAAATTTTGGGAATATATTCTGAGACTGATGGGTTTCAGGATACTCAGGGAGAGGATCAGGTCCAGCCAGCAGGGGTTGAGAAAAGACAGGTCCTGCTTGACCAATTTTATTTCCTTCTATGACCAGGTGGTCCACTGAGTGGATGAGGGAAAGGTGTGGACTCTGTCTACTTGGACTTTAGTAAAGCCATTGACACTGTTTCCCATAGCACTCCTAAAGAAGCTGGTGGCTCGTGGGATGGACAGGTGCACTCTTTGCTGGGTAAAAAACTGGCTGGATGGCCAGGCAGAGGGTTGTAGTCAACTGAGTTAAATCCAGTTGGTGGCTGGGCACCAGTGGTACACCCCAGGACTCAGTTTTGGGGCCGGTCTTGTTCAATATCTTTATCACTGATCCAGAGAGGGGATTTATTGGCCTCTTTCCCAGTTAAATAACAACAGGATTAGAGAAAATGGCCTGCAGTTACACCAGAGTTGCATTATTATTCTAGATGTTAAAAAGAATTTCTTTACTGAAGCAGTAGACAGGTATTGAAATGGACTGCCCAGGGCGGTGGTGAAGTCACCATCCCTACAGGTATTAAAAAATCATGTAGAAGTTGCACTTCAGGACGTACCTTAGTGGGCATGGTGGTTTTTTCTGGGTTGATTGTTGGACTCTTTGATCTTAGAAGTCTTTTCCAATGTTTTACAATTCTGTGATTCTGCAATTATTTTTTTCACTATTTTCAGTTTCTTCAGCTGCTTATTCAAGTTCTGATTAGCTCTCCCTACTTCTTTCACTTGATTTTTTTCTCCCTTTAGCCTGATTCAATTGTTATTATATTTTTTTTAACAGAAAAAAAAATGAACCAAAAAAACCACAAACCCCAGAACAACAACAACAACAAACCCAAATAAAAGACAAAAAAAAAGACCCAACCAAAAAGCCACAAAGGTTGCTTGGACTGTGCTCTTACCACTGAAAGGTTATTCTGTAAACTTACTAACTTGGTGTAATTTAATTTTATCTTACTTCTGAATTAAAACATTTTCATGTCTATTTAGTGAAATGTGGTCCATATCTCAAGCTCCTTCTACTGAATAATTTTGCTCTTTTCCACAAGTTTATCTCTTTAGGTAACCGTCCAAACCCCTTCATACTTGATTGTGCTATATTAAGCTGCTAATTTTCTGGGTAATCTTGCTCAGTTTCCTCATTTCCATAACTGTTTCTGCCTTGTGATTCAGGAAAATACATGGTAAATATGACAAAATGTGTGAAAAATACAAAGTAAATAATGTTAGACATTATTGCCAATATAACCTACCTATGTTTGGTTCTCCTGCAGCCAAATCTCTGCGGAGTCCACAGAGATAGCAACTGTTATGACCCCAAGAGTTGAATCATATGTTCTTAATTCAAGTCAAGTTGACCTATTGTTCAGTTTACTCCTCAGTGATGACTTGTGCTATTAAAAGCTTGCCCAGGATTTAAGTATTTTGTCCCTTGGTGAGTTACAGGCCTTCCTTTTTCAAATGATGCATGGAAGCAACTCATCATCAGTCTGTGAATATCCTATGTGTTTCTGCACATGCCTCTTCCACAAATAGTCTGAAGAATTGCCATTCATAAGGGCAGCATAAAAACCTTCAGAATACATTTTGTAGCAGGCTTCATCCCAGTATTTCATCAGCTAGTGGTAATGGCAAAGGACAAGCTCCTTTACAGCTGTTGTATCAGTGCTTTAACACAAAATGAGAGCCTGCTTTTTTCCTTCATCAGAAGACCTACGTTTTACCTCAGGCAACTCCCAGTTTGCTCATCCATACGTTAGCCAAAATAGCAGCATATTAGCAAATAGTAAAATTAGTGAACTATTCTCTCAGTGTTGAAGATTCTGCATAAACAGGAGCCAAATTATATCAAAGGTGTGTGGCATGGTGCTTCTCCTGCTCATTAGTCAAACAAGAGACAGCCTCAACTGCAAGATTTGGTCAACTCTCTCAATGGTTGACAGTACTCAGAGGTGCACCAATAAAAATATAGAATACTACTAATTATAAAAGGTCTGTTCCATGATCTAACTGAACTAACAAAGTTGTCACAACAGTTTCTCTGGTCAACAGCACACAAGAAGAAAAATATGGTAAGCTTTATATCTGGCAATTTCTGACACAGCCTGAAAATTCAGGTACCTGCTTACTGGTAGTAATTTTTTGTTGTTGGGTTTTTTTCTCTGTGTTGGGCTTTTGTTTTTGTTTTGTTTGGCTTTTGTTTTGGTTTTTTTTGGTCTTGGTTTTGGATTTTTGTAGAACTGTAGATGTAAATCCAAAGCAAAGTTTAATTAAACTGGATGCCCATTAATGGCGGGTATGTAGTTTCCAGTTGGGTTTCATCCAAATTAAATCCAGTTTGTCTATTCTGATATCACATTCACACAAACCAAAGCACAGTATTCTCTGGAAATCGGGAGTTTCACTTGAGAAGCTCATTTCTGACGTAATGCAGATAACCCCTGAGAGCAACTGTGGAAGATATATTCTACTCTTCCTCGAGGCCAAAAAAAATATTGACCACAATGGAAACAGTTGGCTGAGGATTTGCTTCTGCTGTTCCTCAGGAAACTTATAATGAACATGTTGTGTCCCTAAAAATGCCTTTTCAGCTTCACAAAATGATTATTCTAGAGCTTCATGAGCCATAGGCTGCATCCATTTTGCTAACTTTTACATGAATTTGCAGGATAAATTTTATGTTGTGCATAAATGCAAATGAATACACTAAAGCATCTGGGAAAATATGTCTTTTTAGAATGTAGTAATAATTTATGTAAGGTTTCAGCAATTCCAAAGCCATGAAAAATCTAGGACTAGCTACACTAGCTACACTGGTAAATATTACAGAATGAAAACGAAAATATTACAGAATAGAAATAACATCTACTGAAACAAATACCATGACATGGCTCTCCATTCTCATAGGATTGTTTGATTTTTTTTTTCCTGCTGCTCAGTGCCCTACAGCTAGCTGTTTCAATTTACAAGTCTCAGTGTGATAAATCAGAGCCTTTCATATTGAGTATCGAGTTGCTATACGGTTCTGACACCACACACCTCTGTCAATAAAAACAAACAAATAAATAACTAAATAAAAAGTTTTATGTTCTAGATGCAACCTGGAGTAAGCCACCATTCTTATGTTCACAGGTTTCTCCATAATTTTGGGTGTGTTGCTTCAATTTTTGGATTCTTGCACTTCAATCAAATAACAGTTCCACTACAAAACAATGGTAAGAACATACACAGGAACACGAATTCATATAAATTCTAAAAATGCTCAGATACAGGTATTATTTCACTCCCTCTTAGTTACATGTACTAATATTGCCTTGTTTCAGACTTGGAATGCCATGTTTAACTTGAAACTTTCAAATGAGATTGTGTCATACAGTTAAATCCCATAACTAGGGATAATTTTTAAGGAAATTGTAATGTAAACCTGATATAGCACCGTTTCTATAAATCAGGACCACATTGTTATTAATACTTCAGGAAAGGGAATGATATATGGTACAATGATACAAACCACCAGGATGCTGCAGGTCAGCAGGGTTTGGAAACTGCTCATTCATGATGATAAGAAAGCTAGGCCAATATAAGTAGTGGCAAAAGAAGTTTCACATAATCACAGAATAACTTCCCCGTAAACAACAGTTATAATAATTTATATGCATTATATATATGGTATATGAACAACTATAACATGAAAGTTTTGATAATCCTAGATGTATGTTTTTCTAGCTTAATACTGATCATGCTATTATACAAATATGTACCACATGAAGGGACTATAATGATGCTCTGTTCTCTGAGGAACTTTGCAACTTTGCACAGTTTGTCCCTCCAAATATCACATTTACATTTCCTGCAGATGTGATTCAACACTGGTATATATAGGTATTAGATATATATATATAAAAAATCTGTATACTGAGCAATACAAAAAGGTTAAATTTGATTAAGCTTTTCTGAATCATGGTGTTACACATTGAAAGTTTTGGGCAAAGGTGAACTGCATTTCAAGATGTGTTGTTATCTCTGTGATAAACTTTCTAAACTTCTCCAACATTTTCTGTGTTGCATGAAACAGCTGCTCAAGGAAGTGTGTTTTCTTAAGCATTTTGTACTGTGGTGCATCCATATATAACAAACTACTAATATTAAACCATTTTTAAAAAATAGAATCATGCTGCTTACGTTTTTCAGCTGAATTCTTCTCTCTCTTACATTTTTACGTTTTATCTTCTTTGGTATTCTCAGCCAGAATACAGAAATGGTAAACTACTTTCTGCCTCTGATTCAGAAAGATGATGGCATAAGTCATGTATCTCAAATTAAAAAAGGCTCAATTAATCTGCTTTTCTTTGGAAGACCACACTTCACTGCAAAACCTCACAGCATCTGGTTTGTTCTAAAGTTTACAAGTTCAGAAGCTTATGACCTCTACTCATGTCAAAGGTCTTGATTTGGCCACCAAAACTGGCCATAAATCAGAGATGAGTCTGATTTTGGAAGTAGCTGCGAAAAACTCAACTGAAAAGAGGACTGAGCTCTTAATAGACACTAAAATAACTTTTTCATGGCTACCTCAAAACAAATCAAATCTATGCTAGTATCAAACTTAATGCAGAGTAATATTTTTTCTTCTGGGAAGTTTTAAGAGTCATGGTAAATACCAGATAAAGACAGATGTATATTTGAAAGAGTCTTGCATATTATTTCCTCCTGCCTTTAGTGTATGTATTTCCCTTTCTTCTAGAACAAAATAAACAAAAGCAAACATCATGTTTATTCAAATGACTTTGAATGGAATATATCTAGTGAAGTACTTAAATGCATCAAAAAGACTACACATTATACCAGCACTGGCCACAAAAAAGCTTATCATATTTAAGTACTATTTATACATGGCAGAACAGGAAGCTCTGAAGAGAAGTGTCTCTAAAGTGACAATGGTTATTTTACTCTCTCAAACCATAGTAGTTTGAACTGAAACCACATACTAGGAGAATGTCCCTGTAATATATTCCAAGAAAAACTATTAGCAAGGTTAGTACTAAAAATGTATCTTTGCCTTTGCTTTATGATGGGAAAGAAAGTAAAGCAGGAAAAAAAAAAAAATCATAACTCAGTTCACAAAAGCAGTCCCCCTTTTCCATCAGCCTTCTGCACTGTTAGCATGTTTTCCATTATTAGCTTTCAGAGGAAATAATTCACCAGAAGAAAACCCTGTCCTTTGTATTTTGGCTTAGATTTTGCTGAGAAGGTTAAGGAATGAAAATAAATTGGAGTTCTGTTTTATCATTTCTCCTTTTATATATCAGCTTTTTGAAGTGAAATTTATAGTAGGATCTCAATACATTTTTTTGAGGTTAAGTTTAGCTTATATCAAGAGGATTAATTGATTAATCTATGATAATACTGGTTCTAGTGTAACAGATTAAAGTGAAGATCAGGGGTCAGGAGCTTTTTTTGTACTTGAGAGCTACTCCATGTTGCTTTCTGTTGAAACAAATTCAGTTCATACGATTCATACTTCCAACTAGAGTTTTATGCTGAATGGCAAGCGTAAAACTGCATATCTGTGGTTCAAATTACCCAGCTTGTCCCCAAAAAGGCAGGCTCTGACCAAATATTATTTTCCAAGCCTGTGCTCAATTTTTCTAAAGGATAAAATTCACAGGGGGCTAGTGTGACAATAGAAGCATCTAACAGGATGATACAATGAGGAACTACTATTTTAAAAAATCACAGCGTAATGCAATTTATTATACAGCAGACTTCTATAGTAAGAAGAGTACTTTTACTTTAAAATAAACAGTAAAAGGAGGTCATTTGGCTTAAGATAGACAGCCAGAAAAACATCTGTGGTGAAATGCTTTTCTTTCTTTATAAGCAGTAATTACTTTGACATTTCATGAATGATAGTCAAGTTGCACTCATTTTTCCAAAACAATAGCAAGTTTTGCATGAAAAAATAAGTGCTGCTTTTCTACAGCTCTGCCAGATTGATGGTATAATCAATGGAGAAGTTTCTAAAGTATATTTAGAACGTTTGTGTTAAGGCACTTTCTGGTTTTCTGGAAAAGAGTAAGTCCCAGCGCCCAACCCTCACTTTTTATCTGTTTCAATAGTACAAATGGGAAACATTTTCTTCGGGTCTGTCACTCATCCTGGGCAGACCTGAGAGCAGGAAGGCTGAAAGTGGTATTGGCATGGCTTCTACCTGCTGGATATATATATATATATATATATATATATATATATATATATATATAAAACCAAACCTCTGACAGCTAAGAATCACTTGGTAATACTTCCTGGGGAGCAAAAGGCAAAAAGAGAATGAAAGGCAGGAGAAGAAATAATTCTCACCTGATTCCGTTTTTTGTCTTTGAGTCTTAATGCAGGCCACAATCCAGGATTAACATCTCCTTTCTACAGGTAGCTATGTACTTGACAGATATCTCTAATAATTAAGTTCTGAAAAATACAAACGGTATTAATCAAAATTTAAGGACTTTGATCCACCCAAGGAATTTTTAAGAAGACCTTTTCTATATTTGGGGAATTCATCACCTTCCACCTACACGTTCCATTTTTTTGAGATAGTGTGAATCACAAAAGAAGACCTTTAAATACATTTACCAAAATGAATGTATTATGATGCTATCATCACGTTCTTAACCTTTCAAATGGAAAATTATTATAGGAAAAATCTTTGTGTTTTGTTCAGTGGGTGTTTTAGGGTCAGTGGATATTCAGATGAAGAAAGGGATAAGCCCAAGAGAAGGCTTTTCAGAGATGAAGCTGTACATTAAAAATAATGCAAGCTACATAAAAAAGCAGAATTCCTACGAGTAGAAAATTTCTTTTTAATATCCAAAACTGTATCTACTGGTTTAAAATTGCATTTCAGGAAGCAGCTTCTTACATACAAATGTAAATTAATTTACTTGTAAATACATGTTTTCTTGAGTATTTTTTTGTCTTAAATATAACTGATGACAATATTCATATATCACTAATGATCTTCTGTGTATGCAAACACTGTAATCTAGTCAGTCTGAATGCTGATTAGCATAGCAAGCTCTACCACTTTGAAGTGAATGTTTTATAACAGTACAACATTTACAAAAAAGAGGAAATTCTGAAGTGAGGAAAATCAGGTAGCACTCAACACTTCTGCCTCACAGCATCAACATTTATATACCTAGCATAAGAAACTATGTATAAGGATTTTCTGAAGTACTTGAGGGTGGTAATAATGGGTGCAGGAATCAAACTCCTAATTAATTTTGATCTTGTTGAAGTTATTTAAAAAGTGAGAACAGCAGAATTCTTTGAACAATCTGGCCTTAAAATAGGACAGAAATTCCCTACTGGCATTTTTGTGTATTTTAACAGAGACTGTTCTATGCACTTGGTTTCATTACCTTTTCCATAAAGGGAGGCTGGAATGTATTAAAAAATAACACTATTATATAGATATACCATTACTCATCAAATGCACTGTCTGTCTGTATCCTGTGTGGAGTATAGGAATTCTGCCTATATGAGAATCAGAGTTAATCACCTATCTCTTTGGGTATTGCAAAAGCAAATTAACAGCAGCATGACAAGTAGAAAGGGTAAATAAAAGAAAAAAAAAAATGCCCTATGAGAACAAAAGAAAAGAAACACATGAAAGGAGTGTTTTAGTCACATACTGTGTGACAAAAAAATGCCTTCAGCTGCTATAACAAATTTACTAAGCAGGCAGCTATCAGTGTTCCCAACAGAAAATGCTGAACAATTAATCTTTGCAAAATTAATCAATTTTCACATATTTGACTCGATTTTCAGGCATGACTGTCTCTGAGACAAGTGAGAAGATTTTTTGTTTGCAGAATACTACATATTGACTTTCTTATTGATCCAAATTATTTTTCTACAGGAAAGCATTGGCACAAATATAGAGATTTGTCAAAGACAAGTTTTAATTTCTTTAAATGAATCTTACTCTTTTCCTGGCCCCTATGACATCCTCATCTTCTTAGATCTACTTGATTAATTTCATTAAAACAACTCCTTGATTTTCCATGTCTGTATCACAAATGAAAAGAGTAAATTCTCTCTGTGCTTGAAGTTAACAGCAAAATTCCCACTGGCTTCCAAAAGAAATCTGTTACAGCTCCTAAAGCCTGTATTTTACATCTCAGCTTGCTTGACCTAAGAATTCACAACAATGCACATGTAATAGAAGCCCTATTTTTCATGTCTAATACCCTTATGATGAGTTTTTGGAGGCATTTTTCTCCATCATATGTCTTTGGTAGAATTTTTGGCACTGATGTCAAAATGGAGTAAGTTAACAGAAGCTTTTTTATCTGAGACCAATGATCACACAAAAGCCACACAGACAAACTTAATTCTTCACTTTGTTTTCATATTCACAGGTTTTCTCTTGCAATCTAATAGACATCTTTAAAATTCCACTCTTATGTGCTTTTTTCCCAAAAACCCCACAAATCACACCTTTAAAAATTCATTATAATACATTTTAAATTCCCAGACACATTAACTTTAGAGGTTGATGTTCTGAAAATGTCCTGTGGGCATTTTTTCTGAAGGCTTACATGCCCAGGCCATAGTACACTAATACAAATGAGGTATTATACACCTTTTTGATAGAATTTATTAGTATGTTCAGTTGTATAACTTAAATTGAGTAATGACATTTGATTTTTTTTCTATAAACAGGTGTAAAACTTTCTCTATACTAAAACACATGCTTTCCTCAGTAATAAAGTAATGAAATATTCTTAACTGTGAAAAACCCCCAAACTTTATTACAGTTATTTGAATGATATTCCAGCTGTTGTTACTAACCACATTTAAGTAAAACAGACCAGTGAGATGAAATTTAGTGGTTTAGAATTTAATTCCAGCATCTAGTACAGCTGTGATTTCATGATTTTTGTATTTGTTTGTAACTCAATAGAATTAAACGATAATCCCTACAATTCTTACCCTGTGTGTTATGCAAGCACAATTATATTGCATAAGTAACAACAAAAAATAATTTAGATTTGCCTAAATACAACTGATACACTATGTTTTCAGTTATGTCTTGGCTCAACAGAAATCCTTCAGACACTGATGTTGGCTTCTTTGTCTCCTGAAGATCACCCTGTATTAAGAAAGATGAGCTCCTCTTGAAAAGAAAGGGGTAAGACCAGAAACTAATTTTTCACCTCTGAATCTCTCTGTGACTGAATTTGTTTTCTCTCCCTTTCTCTTAATTGATCATGTTTTCCTAACTAGGCATTTAAGTGTCAAGGACTATGTAGCATGCACACTTCAGAATAACTTTCTCATTAAAACATTAGAGGACAAAGGCTCAAGGAGAATTTGCAATCAATATCCTGTATTGTCTTTTATGACTCCTTCCTTCAGCTGCCATTCCTGGCACTGTTTTTGTTTGCAGATCCTTTTACACAAAGGTAATAGGAGATGTGTAAACGTATGTAAAACTCAATTTCACCAAAGACTGGTGTTTATTTCTAAAATAGTAATAATTTTACACATAGCAAAACAAAAGTGAATGTAATAAGAGTTTATTAGAAAAAAATGTGAATCTTTAATGCTCTTTTTGTCATTCCATACTCTGGTACTGTTTCAGGGAGGATTTCCTTCTGGTAAAGGCTCTATGATTTAAAGTAAATGAAGACAACAGGATGTGTATCATTAATTGTTAATTCTACTCACCTAACTCCACTGGTTTCCTACAGAGTAGCTAGTTAACGATGATCTATAGACAGATTTTTTTATAAGACCTATAAACAAAAGAAAAATAAGGTACTTTATGAGATGGTTCCCACACCATCTGCTGCACTGCTTTGAATGAAATGACAGTAAGAAGTTCAAAAGAAATGATGTAGCAGATGGCCTTGAGATAAAATGATGCCATTTATGCCTTATTTTTATGTTCATTTTACTTACCACTAAAGAGAACACAAGATGATAAGCCCAAAATTCTACTAGAATGTGGTAAAATTATTTTGAACTGTCAAGTATCTCAGAAGAAAATCTCAAATATGCAGCTTGTAAATCTAGTATAGGGGGAGGGGAAAGAGCATTATAGATTAATAGAAATTATTATTGAACAACTTCCTTTATCCTTCGTTTAACTTTACCTAAGATTGGCTTTTTAGCTGTCCTCCCAAATAAGTATACCCTTATTTGTGCAAGAATCTTTGATTTTTTTTAATCTGACAATATCAGTAAACTTCATCTTAATCAGACACCTCATATAAATTCTGACCTAATGTTTGGGACCAAATTAATAATGGCTAAATATACAGGTACATATTGTACATATATACATTTTTCTAGTTCTTTCCTTTGGGACATGAGAAGTATCTCAGTGACCTGTACCCAAAATTCTGTGTAATCTGTATGGTTCCAGTGTGATGCTCCCTCTATTGATGATTCAATTATTTCCAGCAACCTTCAATTATTTCAGCAAACTTTTCATGAAATTAGGCCTCACAAGTCTTTATGATTCACAGACGAAATCTGAAAAATTACCTGGAAGGGAAGAATAAACAAATGAATAAATAAGTAAAAGGTATTTTGATGCTGTAGAGGAGCTTGAATCAGATTGATTGTAATGTAAATATTAGCTGAATTTCTTACATTAAAACAGAAACTTTCCTTTACTATTGACCTTTGCAACACCATCAGCAGTAAATTTGTTTCAGCTGCTGGACAGTTGAGTGCATTCCAGGTCTCTCTGAGAATTACCTCCCATTACAAAACTCTTTGATCTTATTTTTTAGACAGAATGCCAATGCATTTTATACCTGATTCTGCATTGTACAGCATAATTTATAGTGGAGTAAGAGCAGCCTACTTATGAAATTCAAGTTGCAGAATCAGCTACTAGACTACTTTGCCGTTCCAGGGATAAACAGAGGCAAAAAAAATGTAATAAAGCTATACTGGGGAGAATGTGGTTGTATTTATTTCTATGATGCAGTGACATGAGATAGGACATTTTAGGACAAATTATATAAAAATCCAATGCAATTAAATAATAGAGGAAAATTATAAAAGTCAGACTTCATTATAAAACACTCTTTCCTTTTTAAGTACTATTCCAATCTAATCTAACGAATTTCCTTGCAGAGATAGTACTTTTACTTTGGGAAGATGAGACTGACTTCACATATATGGAGTTTTTCCTTATTATTAGAAAAAAATAATGGTTGCACAGATCAAGAGAGAAGAGGAATGTGTTTCCTACTAATTTAAAGAGAAAAAGATAACAGAAGAAAAAGGTCATGAATTTCAGTTCAACATCAGTTTCTTGGTGGCAATATCTATAAAGAGTTGTGAAGAAGCTCTAATAGGAAATAAAAACTATGGGGGAATGAGCCTTCTTTCGTCATAAACATCTGACTAAATTGTGCAGAACTTATGCTATGAGCACTTGAATCTGCAAATTCCTGTTTGGTTTATATTGATGGTTTATTATCCACTGAAACTGAAGTGGAAAGATGATCCTTCAAGCTTTTATTCTTTTTTTAAATACTGTGAGTTAGTGGTTAAGAAAAAAACCTTTAAGTATTATGGCTGGCTTCAGGTATATAGTTTTTGCCTCTCGAAGAATGAATATAAGAAGTCTTATTTTTAGATTCAGCAAACTGTACTGGGTACCATTCATGGGATTTTGTAGCATTTTCCCCTCCAGATTGCCATTACAGCTCATTTCCAGTTATGAAGCATCAGCTTGTGGTGATCCTATATAAGCACTTAAATTAAGGTAACTATTAGAAAACTTTAGGCAGTTATGCTTTAGGAATTCAGTCTTTGCCTATCAGCAGGATATATAATGATCCAGACAAAGTAATTTAAGTTTTCTGTAGGTATGTCTGGGCGGAAGAAAATGCATAGGTGTCTATTTGTAGATATACTTACCATATCAGTCTGTTATCACTGTTTACCTAAAAGATTTTACCTTATTAGAATTTACCACATCTCAAAAAGTTGTCTAACAGTGCCAATAGGTTACACAACCATTTGCTTGGACTTAAATTTCTAGAATATTGCTATGAAAAATCATAGAAACAGAGGATAGTTTGGGTTGGAAGGGACCTTAAAGAGCATATAATTCTAATTCCCCTGCATGGGCAGGGACATCTTCCACTTGACCAAGGTTTCTCAAAGCATCATCCAGTCTGAACACTCTTAGGACAATGGTACAGTCTTCAGCCCTTTCTTAAAAAGATACATTTACTTCTGAAATATCAGCAGACCAATAAATACTAGTGTCTTAGCAGAGAATATCTAAGAAAGTAAAACAAGAAAACCAAAAGATGAAAATGCTTTTGAGAATATTGAGAAAGCCCTAAAAAAATAATTTTATGATAAATCTTGAGCTTAAGATGAAAATGCTTTTGAGAATATTGAGAAAGCCCTAAAAAACTAATTCTATGATAAATCTTGAGCTGAGACTTTATACTTCTGTAATAAAGTGACAATGAAGAATTACCTACATGGAAAGCTAAATACTAAAATTTTCCATTAGTAATCACACAATTTACACATTACTATAACTATAAGAAAGGTGCAGAATCTTAGTAAATGCAAAGTGGGAGTGCAAGAAAAGACACGACACTTGCCCATGAACTTGTATTTTCATATGTGGTCAGAAAAATGAACTACAAGATATCATAAAAAGTCCATATCCTAAACTGAAAATTGAGAAAAGTGCAACGTATCTAGTCAGGAGCAAGCTAAAAGACATGTGAGGAAATTCACAGGGTTTTTTAAAGGTTAGGATAATGATGATAATCATTTGTGTTTGACTTTTCTGCATGAACCAGAGACAGAACATCATCCTGATAATTCCAGCATCCAGCATCATAATAAAGAGAAAACAATTATTTTGCATCTGTTTTACATGTATGATCCATCTTGATCTTGACCTTCAAGGTTTGAGTAATGGAAAATTTGTCACATTTCTAGAGTTGTTTATGTGTTTTACAACCCTGTTTTTTTAGGCTTTTACAAAAACTCATTAAATGCTCAGTCTGGAAAGGGTAATCACACGACAATTTTTTGGCAAGGTTGAAGAAGCAATGGTAAGATCTAGAAAGTCCAACAGAAGTCCCAACAATCAAAGATACAACATTAAGAAATTAAACACTCAGACGAAAAAACCCTGAAAAACGAAACATAGGACATAACCCTCTTAGGAACTGATGTGGCCTTATTTCACAGAATAATTGAGGGTCTAAAGCACCAGCACAAGTGACCTAGTCTTCTGAGTAGGACTAGCTATTTATATCATAACATAGAGACAGAACCATGAACTCAAAGCATCTAAAGCAGCCATAAGCAATTAACAAATTTAATGCAATTTAATTTAAAAAGAGCATCTACAATATGTCAATAGACATAAAAGAATAAATAGACAAGACAGGTGCAGTAAAATATTTAATAAGAAAATGTAAAGTCCCTCATTTACCTTGCTAAGGTCCTTCCAAGTAATAGGAACAATAAAAGGTGACAGATCGTTTGGGAAAAAGACAATGTGAAAAGATGTATTAACAGTATCAATCAGAGAAGAAAAAAAAAAACAACAAAAAGCAAACCAAAACCAACAGCAACAAAACCTGGGAACACTATACTACAAAACAATTGTTACAGAAATATGGAAATGTAGTCTTTTTCTTTGTTATGCCATAGAATTACTGGATATGTCAAATTGAATATTTTTTTGTTTAAAACCCAGAATGCTTTCCTGAAAAAGAAAAAATATGCTTCTTTCATTTATCTGACTTACTCAAATACTTGACTTCTGCCAAGGATTTAGACGTAGGTCAAAAGTAAGAGTAGTACAAGCACTGTTGCAGTGCTTTTGAATGTATTTCATTCAAATGTTAAAAAATCAGAAAATAAGATTTAACAGAGGAAAAAGGCTCATTGTTGTTTTAGCATGAAGAGTTCAAAAATTTCATTTCACTGAAGTGTTTTTCATTGTTTTGTCATTGCTGGATTTGGGTTTTTTTGATTGTTTGGTTTGGGTTTTTTGTTTTTTGCTTTGTTTTGTTTTGTTTTTTGTTTTTTTATTGAATCCTGAAAGCTGTAAAGGGAATAGAGGGAGAAAAAGACTTTTAGTCTTTTTTAAGTGTTGATTAAACTCTTTCTTAAAAGCCTGGTGAATCTAAGACAGGTGAGACAGTCATCTGGAACACTCTTATGTGAGACACAAAGAGGAGCAGTAATAAGAATGGAACAAATCCTCAGATCCCACTTTCCACAGGGGAAGTGGCACTGCAGGGGAGAAGGAAAAAAGGAACGACAGAGACTGAAGCTAAGGGCAGATGTAATGAGAGAGAAGCCAAGAGACTAAGACCTAAAGCATAGATACACCAGGAGAGAGAAGGGAAGTAGGATTTTATAACTGTCTTTGCGTAATAGCTTAACTGAAATCAAATGTTTGAATCTTTATCTTTGTAATTATAACATGCAACAAAACTGACAAAGACAACTTGTAATGATCTGGAAGAAATGTATGAAAACCAAAATTTTTATTTTTATCATGATGGTGTTAAAATTTACTTGCTCCACTGAATAGTGTCTTTTTAAAAAAAAACTTCAAGAGCAATGGACTGCTCTAGAATGAAATTATGTGGTTCAGCTTGATGTGTGGACCTATTTATTGGTGTGAACTGCTTAATAGATAGGACCATGCATAGAAGAACCTGAAACCTCTGAACTGCCATTGTTGTGCAGTAATGACTCTCTTCTTCCTTCAAAATCCTGACAAGAATCCTGAAAATTAATCAGCCTTTGTCTTTGCATTGGAGACCTCCATGACAGAGTGTTAGGCAAGGCTACTTATTTTCAATAATTGAGGTGGACATAATTTTGGCTTTATCGGTATACTTTATTAGGAAAAAATTTAAAAAATAATACTATGAGAAGGAACACAGCAGAGGAAAAAATCTTGAATCTGTTCTACCCTGGGAAACATTACATGTCTATTGCAATCTGCCAATATATCTAACTGCAGAGACATCTTATGTCTTCTACTAGATAGATATGTTGTATGAAAGCTCCCTTGAGGTCTCACTAGAGTGGAGTAGAGGGAGAAAATCACCTTCCTTGACTTACTGGCCATGTTTCTTTTGATGCAGACCAGCATACAGTTGATTTTCTGAGGTGCAAGTACACGTTGATGGCTCACGTTTATTTTTTCATCAACCAAAACCCAAAGTCCTTTTCCTCAAGGCTGATCTCAAATTCCTCAACCTATAATTGTGCTTGGGATTGACTGAGGTGTAAGACCATGCACTTGTCCTTGTTGAACTTTATGACGCTCGCACAGGCTCACCTCTCAAGCCTGTCAAGGTCCCTCTGGATGGCTTCCATTCTTCCATCATTTCAATCCCATCACACAGTTTGAGGTCATCAGCAAACTTCCTGTGGGTGCACTCAATTCCATTGTCCATATTTCTGACAAAGATGTTAAATACCATCAGACACAGTACTGACTGTTGATGAACATCACTCATCACTGATCTCCATTTGAACATCAAGTTATTCTACTTTTGGTCTGACCATCCAACTATTTCCTATCCACCAAGTGATCCATCCATTGAATCCATATCTTTCCAATTTAGAGACCAGGATGTCATGAGGGTTAGTATCAAACATGAGGTAGATTACTTCAGTTGCACTCTCCTTGTCCACTGATATTATGACCCCATCATAAAAGGCTACCAAAGTTCTCAGACACAATTTGCCCTTGGTGAAGCCATGTTGGTTGCCACCAGCCAAATCCATGTTTTCCATGTGCCTCAGCAGAGCCTTCAGGAGGATGTAATCCATTGAGAATTGGGTTGTTCAGCCTGGAGAAGGGAAAGCTCCACGAAGATCTTATGGCAGCCTCCCAGTATCTGAAGGGGACGTACAAGAAATCTGGGGAAGAACTTTTCACAAGGGCATGTAGTGATAGGCGGAGGGGTAATGGGAGAAGGAAGAAGGTAGATTTAGGTTACACATTAGGAAGAAATTCTTTAGTGTGAGGGTGGAGAGACTCAGGAACTGGTTGCCCAGTGAGACTGAGTATGCCTCACCCCTGGAAGTGTTCAAGGCCAGACTAGATGGGCTTTGAGCAACCTGGTCTAGTGGGAGATGTCCCTGCCTATAGAGGGACCGTTGGAACTAGATGATATTTAAGGCCCCTTCCAACCAAATCCATTCTATGATTCTTCAAAGGTATCAATATCACACACCTCAAGTGTAGGCAGCAGAATCTGAAGTGCCATTTTGACCACGGACCCTTAAGTTCTCCACAAGGTCAGGGAGTATGATGGGATTTACTCTATTCCCTTCTCTAGGCTGGTATCATACAGTGCAATGTCAACTATCCTGGAAAGAAAGAACATTGAAGTAAGAGTTGGAACTTAGTAAAATGAATGTAGAAAAGAAAAATCAGAGAAAAAAATGGAAGATGAATGTTAATTAAATAATCTTTGGAACATAAGAAAAAAAGGACAGAAAAAAATCTAGACAATCATTTTAATTGAAAAAACTTTATATTCCTTACTAAGAACAAATGAAATTAAATCTCTGATACATAGAGAACTGTGAATCAAACAGTCTTTTTCCAAGCACTTTTAGATTGAAAGCTAAGCTGCCTTTTGATTAGGTATTTGAGAATAAGAAACTGAGATTTATTTGTTTGGGGCTTTTAGCTAAAAAAGAAGAATTAGACACAGGAGCTTGACACAGACTTGCTACACTTGGAACAAATAAATATGCGATCTTTAATAATCGTAAGGTTGAGCAGTAGTATCTGGCTGGTGAAATAGAGGAAATTCACTAAAGGAGAACTTGAACAGGATCTTTGGTCTTACAAACAAACCACAGAAGAGTTTCTATAGATACTTGACATTTTAGAGATTTCCTTATTTGTTTATTTCTTTATATATTGTCACATGAAATAAGTCTATACTTTAGCTATTTCTAATTAAGAAAGAGTAGATGACATTTATTTCATGAAGAGCTGAACTTCCTCCCAATATGCTGAGGTGATGCCTGTTGCTAAGCATGACCCAGAAGAAAATAAATATCAAATGAATGTGAATGAAAAAGAGCTCTGCTATTTTCAAGTCAAATGTACATTTTGTTATGTTGACTGATAACAGCGTTAAAGCCTCCTTACCAAATTATATATAAGTTCTTGGTTCCTGTAATATAAAACAAAGTCCTTAAATGAAAATTACATCTTTGAATTTGATCTTCTCATAAGTTGTCACTCAAAAGCACAACCTTCAATAGTTTCAGTTCTATTAAAAATGATTTCTGTCAAATATAGCTTATTTTCAAAGAAAAATTTTTGTTTTGAATCAAAGATATTTAACCTGCACTACCTTGCCATGGATGAATTTACACTAAAATATTCAAGTTATGTGTTCTTCCTGTTGCTTCTCCCTACAGAACTTAATAACTTCTCTTCCTAAGGATTACTGATGATCCTTTCACACATTTGCACATATTACCTCTTTATACAAACAGACACTTGTGATACATAGACTTATGCAGAGATACTTACCATTTTATTTTGCTGCTTCCTTTTGTTGTATCTTTAGTGTAAAATTATATATTTTAAAACACCTAGATAACAATGAAAGCATTAAATATTGTGATTATAATCTTGTTGTATTTTAGTAGCATTTGGGTTTTCTAGCCACAAAGTGAAGCATAATAAAACAAATAAAAAATGTTCCCTAAAAGGCTCACAATATATTCTGCCCTTAGTATTTTCTGAATTCATTTTCATAAATACATACCGATAAAAAAAATCACAATTCCTGTTAAAAAAATATGACGCTAGGCTTGTCCTGTGTACTTGAACTACAGGAGGGAATGCATTTTTAATTGTCACAGCTTATAATATATTGTGTCCAAGATGTAACGATCTGAGAGGCAGTAGCAAAACCCCTCTGATTCTACATGGGTTTTCTACATATGGTAAAGAAATAAGTAGATCTAGATAGAGACAATCTTAGACTAGTTCCACTAAGGTAGAGCCATAATAAGAGTCCAATAAAAACTAAAACATCTTCCTACAAGACAGCCTCCAAACTAATTTCAGGCTCAAAGAATTAAAGTCATTTATTACATATTTTGTTGAAAGGTGTTAACGCTAGTGTTAAAAAATGCCACTCACACAAATAGCTATAAAATATTAAATGTCATATTGTATTCTAAACTATTATAGCTGGAATACCACAGAAAGATGCAATTAATTCATTATCTTGCCATGACAGTGAACAGATACATTTGTTTTGTACTGTTACAATTTTATGTGGGGAAGTCAGACTTCATAACACAGGAAACAAGTCAAAGTTAAAACAACCATAGTTATGACAACTGCAACTATAAGAAGCAAGACAGGCACTGGTTTAATAATGAAACAATGTAAGATATATTTCTTTACTCCACAAACAAGGATAAACATTGACAATAGGATATTATGGTAGCTACTGAGTATTCACTGCTTTTAAGCTTTTTAAAAGTTAAATAAAAACATAAGCTACCACTATAAGCACTAACACATAAAAAAAGATGGCTGATACTTACTGAATTTCAGGAGTGAAGAGTACTAGAAAGTACTTGATGGTATTCAAAATCATGTATCTCCATATGCTTGAAAAGTCAGATAATGCTTCCTTTAAGTCTCCAAAGTAATATTCAATCTATAGATCTACCTTATATTTTTTCCCTCCTCATTATTTACTTTCAGTACACAAGTATTTAATATGCTACTCGTTTGTGTTCTAGCAATGTTAACAACCAGTTTTGTTAGCTACTTAGAAAAATAGGTTCAGGTTGTGTCAGAACATGGTAAAAAGTCCTGATAAAAAGTTTTTCATGAGAACTTCATGGTACATACTCAGATATGGAATGTTTTAATAAACAACTACTATTTTCTGGTTTTATGTTAAGGAAAACAGCACCAAGGAAAGAAACTACGTAGAAGTTGCCACACATGTTTTCAGTAACATTTTTCAGATACCCTTGCCTCTTTGTTCTTGGGATCTTCCTTGCCAGTTCCTTAATTCGCATTTAATATAGAAAACCTCAGGAATTTCACCTTGGTTCTTAACTTTATAAATGCTATTTTTTTTTTTTCTACTTGCTTCTTCCTTTGATATAACAAATACATTTCTTCTTATTACAGTTGTAATATAGACAACAAGAAAGCAGTCCAAAGTTACTTAAAGCCAATAGACCAAAGACTGAAGAGCTAAATGGGAGATAGATGTTTTGACATTTGTATAAAACATGATGACCATATTAGGATGGCCATATTGTTTCTATGAAAAATTAAACTAATATTAATACAAGGTAAATATATTTATGCTTTCAGGTAGTTTGCTAGTCTAATAAGCCTAAAATTCTCATAAAATCCCAAAATGTAAGTTTGTTAATCAACTTCAGGTCTGCTTTTCCTCATCACCTGTGTGCCTCCTTCTGATATTAATAGGACTGCTTTACATAAAGCTATAAAAAATAAGCATCTTTGTGGAGAAATGTTAAACAATGTTTTCGTTCTTTGGAAAGGATTAATAATTTTCATGTTCAATAATTTTCCAGTATTTGTAATCGAGAATTTTCAAAAGACTTAACAGTGCACTGGAGGAATTGCATTTTGTTGTAACAAATTACTATTTAATCCAAAACCAAGACAGTTTGTCATGAACAATGGCTCAGCCAAGACACATAAATTTTAATGATAGACAGATAAAAACAGGCAGATTACAGTATTCTACCTACTACTGTAATATAGGCATTTGCTTGCATAACAGCTCTTGTTATGTAATTTCCAGTGGCAATTTAATTTATCTGCAGTAATTTGCAGGCACATTTTCAACTATATACTACAGTATTCATGCAAAGTTTTATTATTATTATTATTATTTTTATATTTTTAAAAACAGATTTTATTTTATCTGCTCATGTTCCTCAGATGGATTTTCTTCTTTTCCTCTTTCTGGTTAATAAATCAAGAAGAATGCATTCATAATGATTAATGCTAATAACTGCTTTTCAATAATAATACAGCAGTTTGTGTCTCTCTGAAATTAAATCCAAACTCTTTTGCACTTCTATAATAGAAGAGTAGTAAAGATCACAACACATATGCCAAAGGGAATAGCAGGGAAACAAAAAAAATGTTTCAGCTTTTTGCATAATCTCTTAATCTATAGAATATTTTACGCTTTAATTTTCTTAGGGGTTTTTAATTCAATATTCAATCTGCATGAAAATTTAAATGTTTGAAAATGCAATATTTAGATGTGCAACTACATTTCTATAATTTCCCTCTTCTTTCCTTCCATGTCTACACGAATTCTTCCTAATGAGCTTATTTTAGTGACTTTCATTAAGCAGTTTATTGTAATTTTGCTCTTTTGTAAATCGTTATGTAGATTCTTTTTAAACAGATTGCCATCCTTTCACTGTAAAGGATCTACAAGCTCCTGTAGCTGCTCAGCAGATAAAATTAAAATGTCATTGTTTTATTAAATTATATGCCTGGGAGGTTTTGGGTCTATCTATTAAAAGTATAAGCACTAGAAAAAAATTCTGAGAAAAATTAACTAACGCTTTCCTTTGTGCACTATGTGACCAGCCTAATTTCAACTGAAAAAATCTTATTTTTTTGTTAATTAAAAATATTCAAAACATAAAAACTCTCAGCACTTTAAAAGTGGAACCAAAATGTATCAGAAAAATCATTAGTTTAAAAATTATTCTTGTCTTCAAGCACTTTTCATTCAAACAGAACATGAGAACCTAGCTTATAGGACCAGGATAAAATGATTCCCTGTTTGGAAAGAAATCACTGAAAAACTGTCTTTTTTTCCTTATTTTTCCTGTACTTCAAAGAAACTTCTATCTATTACATTTCATTCATTTTAAATACCTTTCCTTCTTTTAATAAAGGAACAAAGACTTATGGAGAAAACATTCATGTCAGGAAGTGATAAAATATTATTTATTGCCCAGTCAGCCAAAATGAGCCTCAGAGGATGTAATTTATTAAGCATCCCAAGAAGATGGTGTGTGTAGGATAGCAGGACAAGCACTGAAAGTTGAAACAATCAAAAATGAAACTGCAATTAGGCAAGAACAGATGAATTCCTCACTGCCCAAGCATAAAGAGGACTGGTGCTATTACTCAAAACTATCAATACAGAACAGGCTTGATACTGGAGGTTGGCAGGGAGTGGAAAACAAATTAACAAAAATGGAAAGAAAATCATATCTACTTTAACATTTTTTTAAATCACCATGTACTTTAAAGTATTCCTAAAAAACAGTAATCCTCTCTTTTCCAATGCCTAGAAGAAAACTAAATCTGGACAAGCAAATGCAAAGACTTACTGTAATGGTTGACACTAGGTGGAAAATTGTGAACCACTGTAAACAATAATAATGCTGCCTTTGACAATGAGAAATAGGAAAAAAGCCAAAACATCACCCCCAGAGATGGTGGATAAAGCAGAACTACTCTTCATCTCCTTTTACCTTTGAAAGTCTGCTGTGCAAAAGCACAATTTATGTATTTTAGTATAACCTTTATAACTTACCTTACTTCAGTATACAATACATCCATTCCAGGCAACTGCCCTAAAGCCAATCATAGCATCAAGTTTGTTCATTTTCTATCAGGCTTTAACTGAATATAACCTGTGCTTGGACAGTCCAGCTAAGCACTGAAAACAGACCTTCCCAGAACATCTTGACATACATGGCTGACTTTCTTAGAAACATGGCCTGTTTCTTATACACTGATGAATTATCCAAAGGCTCTGACAGACAAAAAAAGGAGGGTCCAGGCTTGAACTGCAGCTGATCTAGCAGGTGGACTCCAAAAAACATTTAAAAGAGCCAAACAGTTTACATCTGAACTAGTGCCTGCTTAGTACCTTAGTGCACCTGAGATACCTGCTGGTAGAAACCAGCATCTTCTTTAGTAGTCAGCTTTTAAGCACCACCGGAGCTGATAAATCTCCAGGATTAAGTACAGCTGTGCACATCTGGGAGAAGTATGATTTGGCAGCACTCATAGGTTAAATGCTATTTCAGATTTAGTGCAAGATTCTAAAGTCAACCTCTGAAACTGTCCTGGGCTTTTTAATTTTTGGAATAATATGCTTACACAAATTTTAATTCCAATATCTGTTCTGTTCAGGAACAATTTTAGATTATCATGTAAAAAATAGTGATTGTTTAAAAATGTGTGACACCATATATAGGAAAAATATTCTAAAGCCACATCTGCTTTTTCTGACCATTTTTATCAAATAGACTAGGATAAAGTGAAAAACAAACAAACAAAAAACAAAAAACCAAACAAAACCACAACAAAAGTCAGGGGAAAAAATGGCAAGAAAATTAATACAAGTCTTGTTGGAAAGCATCAATAATAACAGATGCAGTAGACCAAGACAGTTTAAACGTACAATTAAGTTTTCTTATATCTGCAAAGAACAGTTATATCAGGAAGAAATGACAGCCTAGACATGCTAAAATCTTTACTTACTAATCACAAGACCAAAGGTTGCTAAAGTGTGCTTCCAATGTGGGAGGTAAGGAGGTTGAATGTATTTCCAAGAGTTTTGCTAAGGAATTACATGATGTAGAGTCTTTCCCAGAACAGGAATATCAGACTTCAGAGAAGATTGATTATAGCAGTTTTTAGAGTGGATGGGAAAAGTCAACGGAGACCGAGTTTGCTAATTAGGTACATGGCAAAACAGGGGTGGATGTAGAAAGCAGGGGAGGGCTCCTAGGTATGAAAATAACTGAATGAGGTAGGTGGTTTGTTCCATGCAGGGGAGGAGGCAGAAGGCAACTCTGAGGGATGAAAGAAAAGAAAGGGATGCTGGAGCTATCAGATGAAAGAAAAGAAGAAATGATTCATCTCCTCTCAAAGTGAAATTTCAGAGAGGAATATAATACATAGTGTGCCATACTTTAAGCACTCCTAAAAAAAAAAAAAAAAAAAAAAAAAAAAAAAAAAAAAAAAAAAAAGGTCAGCTTTGAAAAATATTTTAGCTACAGAGATCCATGGAAATGAGGCAGCTGAGATTTGAACATTCGGTTGTCACTTTGGCATATCAGAAACACAAACACTTCTCTTACAGCTCAGCCTGTTCTTGCTCTTGGTTCAACACTCCCCTCGGTTTCTCTCTGGACAGAGGTGGAATCATAGCAGTCTCATCATGAAAACAGACTTACAGACTTTGCTGCAATGTGCATGTGACAAATGCCCTTTCCTCTGCTCACCTCATTTGGAGAGTCACAGAACATTTGAGGTCAGAAAGCACCTCTGGAAACTGTGTAGTGAAACCCACTGCTCAAAGCAGTGTGAGCCAGAGCAGGCTGCCTACAACTGCTTGCTGCCCGATCACACTTTGAATATCTTCAAGGATGGAGGCTTCACCACCCATGTGATCAGCCTCTTCCACTGTTTCGTCACTCTTAGAGACAGTGTTTTATGATGTCTAAATGTATTTGCTTATATTTCCGTTTGTTTCTGATGCTATTTGTCCATTCACTAAATGCTACTGAGAAGAGACTAGTTCCATCTTCTTTTTATCAAATGCTCCCCTTGACATCTTGGTGACCATCCACTGTTTTGCTTTATCAACATCTGTCTTGCTTTAATGGGTACAAAATTGGATACAGTGTTCCAGATGTCTATCAATCCACTACATGAACCCATACCAATGTTAAAAACACCTACACTGTCACAAATTCATATAAAGGTCAAATAATGGCTATATTAAAGCTTTATTTAACTTCTGTTAACACCATTCAATACAGTACACAAGACAGGTCACTTAACAGAACTATCTCCTCTATTACCACTTTAGAGATCTCCAATATCCTGCAGAAGGAAAGGACAGTTTAGCACAATTACCATAAACACATATTAGAAAATTACCATAAAAATATTTTCTATACTTCATTTCATCATTGACATAAAGGTATGAATAAAAAAAGAAACTAATCTTTCAACCAGTAAATATATATTCATGGGGAACATTTAACAGCAAACACTAGAATATATATTCATAACATTTAACAATGAAAGCTAATACAACATATATGGAAAAACAATATAATATATTACTTAAAGCTCATTTAAATTCTCTATATTAGCACATGCTGCTTAGAATGTGCATTTAGGAAGACTAAAGTATGCTACTCTGCTACTAATGTTCATATATTAGAGAGTGCAAGTATCCAGGATTGCAGTTAGTGTATTTCTCCAACCTGGTATAGTATAAATATGTTCACACTATAACGTAATAAGTACAAATAGTTATTGACTAAGGGATAAATCCATAAGTTTTTTCTCAAATACATTTTTTCTTCTAAGAAAGGAAAGCATTACATCATGGTATTCCATTTATGAAGGACTCACCATCCTCTTCTAAAAATCAGGGACAGATCGGTAACAGAACTAATAAACTGGTAGTAATGGGACCATATTTCAGTGCAAAGAAATGTAATTATAAAAATACAATGTAATAATATGATTTTTAAACTTAATAAATGTTTCAAAATGCAATCAGGAGGGGAAAAGGAAAAACCCATGAGAATTATGCTGTAATTAAATTAATAAATCTTCATTTTAATCAACTTTGGAAAACAGATCTGAGAATATTTCAAAGATAGCAATAACATCGACCCAGTCTACAAAACTAAAGTTTTATTCTCAAATATTTTAAATTCTGAATTTTTGTCAATTTGCATTAAAAAATGTCAAAAAACAGTTATTACAAGATCTAAAAAAAACAAAAAAAGAAAAACCAAAGGTCTGGTCTGTTTACAGTATAATTCAAATATTTAATTCCAGAAGTTGAATGTCAACTTCATTTCAATTAACATAATATTTTTATTTAAGAAGAGTCTCAGCTTAGAAGTGAACTTAAAAGTTTAGTTATTCTGAATGAGTGCACAAAATTTAACTAGAATGAAAAAATACCCCAGCCAGTAGACTTTAAGTTGCCTTAATTAATACTTTAAAATTAAGGGTGAAAAACTGACTATAGTAGATATGTAAGCAGAAAAAAAAATACAAAATATCATCTCGCATATGAAAAAAATTATTATTTTTTCTCTTTTTTTCCTTCCAGAAACATACTAATCATGGAAAGTTCAGTTGTGTTAACAGTGACTTATAGCATCCTCATAAAACTGAATTGTGGAGTTTTGTTCCTGACCTGTAAGAGATCTAACCTTCTTTTTCACCCCCCACTAAATTCCTTTCTGTAGGAAATGCTAAACATTTAAATTAGCTTCAGAATGTCAACAAGGTTATGATGCAGCCTTCAGACCTTGTTTTGACTTTATTTCATACGAGCTGTCAACCACCCCTTCAGAACCAAGTGGTATGGCTACTAGAGCCTTGTTTTCTCCAGCAAATTACAATTGCAAAATGCAAAGAGGGTAAATTCACATATTAAATTATTTATAAACTTCCAAAGTTGACAGCCAAATGCTTTAAAATGGCATTGAAATGAACAGACAATGTCTCTGCAGGTAGGAAAGTGTGTGAGCTTCAACCAGGTACATTTTTCTCATTTCCTGATTCAGCAATGGTTTCTTCTACAGTTTCTCAGCTACAAGCTCTGGAATGCAAAACTGTACTGGCATAAAATACGTAGCATATTTTGTAATTTCATGTGTAAGATATGCATATTTATAATCAGTTTAAAATCAGCTATACCATGTGCCCTCAATTTCTTCACTTATATAATTTCAATATGACATTTTCTTTTCTACCTTACTGCTACACCTACTTACATCAGCTCTGCTAAAACCAGAACTGGTTGTGTGTGGGGTTTAGGAAGTTTCCACCTTGTCCTTCCCATATTTAAGATGCTGCTATTAATCACACCTCTATTCCTCTCCTTGCTAATCACTATTCTAACTTTCAGTGTTAGCACTAATATCTTGATTCTATTTTTTTTCTTCACTTTGAAGTTTGATATTGGTATTTGTACTTGCATCATAGGAGATAGAATATGGCACATCTATTCTTTAAATTCTTACTGATATGTTTTTGACCATCCCACTGTGCTTCCTGCAATATTTCTTTTCTTCCACAACTCATCCTAGAGAAGCAGTTCAGTCCTGGTTTATTGAAGACCAACCTTAAAGGAGAAGATCTAGAATATTCCTGCTAAATTAATTACATAATTAGCACACAGTCCATTGAAAAAAATGTATAAGAACACACAAAAAATTTACAAGATAAAAAATTTGACATATCCAAACCTAAGGTAGCTACTTGTTTCTTGAATATCACAAGCTAACCTAATGACAGAGTTACGATATTCTTATATAGGAACTCTACATCACACATTGCTTTTTCTTTTTCCTCCCTCCACAAATCTACCTAGAAACTTCATGCTCAACCAGAAACACTATAGGGAATATTTTAAGTATATTAACTCAAGTTAGTCATGAACAATTATAAAAAGGGAGTTATAATGGAAGGCATTATAATGAACATTAAATGGTATAACTCCCATTGCCATTACATTTAACTAACTGGTCAGCACTTCTAAATTAAGTTGTAAAGACATGAAGTGTGTTTCTGTAGTGTCAATCACACTGACAGCACTCAACCAATTAAAAGAACTGGAAAGAGCTAAACTAGCCAGGGCAGAAAGAAGGACAACAGGTTTCCTGTGGATTAATGAATAATTTGCATTAAAACTTTTAGAAAGATCATCTTACGATTAAAACAGAAAAAGACTTGTTTATCTAAGAGTAAAAATGTAAGCTGAAACAGAACTGTCCAGTTAGCAGGCAGTAAAAGCAAAAGTCCTTTTTTATTTCCAGTTATATTAAGGAAAATAACATCCTGAGAAGTGAAACAGCTAAAACCTAACTACATGCGTATTCATTTTTTTAAATTTTTCTCTCTAGACACTTCCTCCTGCTCCAGTATTAAATAAACCAGCAGTTGAACCTGAATCTGCTTTAGGTATTTACAGGTGAAAAACAAACTGCTGCTTTCAATTCCCAAAAGCACAAGGCATTTTGTCATCTGAGTATTACGGAGAATCATCACCTCTTAGGCTTACAAATTCATGTCACAGTTATGATCTTCAGAGATCACTCAGAACAAGCACAACAGTGCTGTCACTGTGTTGGGATGCAAATGATTTTAGAAATCGTCTTCCAAAATAATCCAATAGAGCTCAAGATTTTATGCCTTCGAGGCATGTCTTGAAGCTCATATCTCTTCTCCAGAGGCACTAAATTAAATTAAACTTCCCTTTTCTAACCTAGGCACTTAGCCAAAATTTAGATGCAAGCCGATTGTTTCTGTTACCAAGGAGAAGCTGATGATGGTGTTAGACATCTGTGAAACAGCTCTACTTGCTTTAAAATAGTGAACAAAGTCTTGCTTTTCCTGTACACACCTAGAAATCCCAATAAATTGGAGGCAGTTTCCTTGCTTATATTTCCAAATGAGCATTTAAAAAGAGACAGCAAAATAATTTGAGATACTTGTTCCTTTCCTCTGGCTTACAGCAGTTTACATTTTAGAAACAAAAGAGTAAAAGGATTAGTGTTGCTTCCCCATCATAAATCCCAGAAATTCCCCACACTACCACTGTGGCTTCACATTCATTAAATTCATAGGTAAGAACACCTATAATGTAATGATTTCCATATAATTAACGTACAGCTTTGCTCCTTTATAGCTTTTCACATGTTTGGAGAACAAAAAAGGCTACTCTAAACTTTGAGATAAGAGAAGATAAGATTTAAATTTGTATTTTTTTAATGTTCAGTGAACGCTGTTTTATCCAATGACATTTAATTTGGAGGTAATCTTCAGTCTCTAAATACATGCTTCCAAGCAACGTATCTCTTCCAGCCCGTCCTGCCTGGAAAAGGAAGTAATCATAGCATTATGTAACTAAGCTACATCTTGCTCATATCCAGTTGTTTGCATCACTATCTTCTGTCACTATTAATCATCTGACCATATATTTCAACCATTTAAACTGCACTTATTCTCCACAGAAAAATGGCAGATAACAGTTTTGAGAATATTTTGGTCAGACTATCAGAGACCTGCAGCCACTCATGAAATGGCCAGATACATTAGCTACATTCTTGGAAAGACTTCAGATGACTCATGTTGTTGTATCAAAGGAGAGAAATCAAAATTTATTATGAATCCTGGCTTCTTCAACTTGCAACCGAAGTACCCAAAGAAATATACAGAAGAAATTTTGAACATAACATTTAAGTAGGTGTTACTTAAGATGATATGGAGATAAGTGTGATTTTTACTGAATCATCATTTGATCACTTGATTAACAGAGAATCTTAACCCTCCTCTGACAGATTTCTGTTCTGCAGTTCTGTTCCAAGTCCATAATTATGTAAGCAGTTCTTAATGCATTTCTAGTACTAAAATACGTTTACTTGTGATTAAAAAAAAAATAATAATAATTCAATCTATTTTCTGTGCATAGGTATTCCCCTGATTCTGGGCGAATTTTCCTCATTAAAGCTGGCTATTTAAATAACTCAGCCAAACAGAAGATACACACAGGAATTTGTGACAGATGTCACTGTTTATAGTGAAGTGGGTTTTTTAAATATAAACATGAGTCAGTGGTGTACTTGACCTACAAGGAGAGGAAGGGAGAACCAGTTTTCTGGGGGCAGATCTTATATCTGTCTACCACCACCTAATAGGAAAATGCAGTGTAGATGAGCCTGGGCTATACTCAAAGGTGCACAACACAGGGATAAGAGGCAACAGATGAAACTGGCATGGGCAATTCCAGCTAGATATAAGAAAAATTAGAAAATAATGACCAGAAAGGTGGTCAAACATAGGAATAGGCTGTGGAACCTTTCCTGTACAAGGCCCAGTACATGGCATTGGTGAGGCTGCATTTTGAATACTCTGTTCAGTTTTGAGCTCCTCACTACATCAAAGACATTGAGGTGCTGAAGCAAGGCCAAAGAAGGGCAGTGAAGCTGGTGAACAGTCTGGAGAACAAGTCTTATGAGGAGCTGCTGAGGGAAGTGGGGTTATTTAGTCTGAGAAAAGGAGACCTTATTGCTCTCTAACTACCTGAAAGGAGACTGTAGTGAAGTGGGGCTCAGTTTCTTCTCCCAAGTAACAAGTGAAAGGAAATGGCCTCAAATTGCACCAGGGGAGGTTTAGATTGAATATTAGAAGAAACTTCTCCACTTGAAAGGGTTATCAAACCCTAAAACAGGCTGCCCAGAGTGGTGTTTGAATCACCATCCCTGGAGGTATTCAAAAGACGTATAGATGTGGTGCTTAGGGACATGGATTAGCACCGGACTCAGTAGAGTTGGGTTAATGGTTGGACTTGGTGTTTTTAAAGGTCTTTTCCAATCAATAGAGTTCTATGATTCTATGACTAACTTCTCTGACTAGATTTGTTTGTAACAGGTGGTTGCATAAGGTAACCTCTCGACGTCTCTTACAACCTAGATGATTCTTTGACTTTTTGTTGGAAGTAATACACAGTAGCTTGAAGAGCAGCTACTACAGAAAATAACTTCACCTGTGGTTCCATAGGGCTGGACATCCAGTTTGTAGGTAGGTACCCATCTTGTACTGGTCTAGGCTTTTCTGGGTAGTCAAAAGTGTGGCTAATTAGGGATCTGTATTTATCACAATCAGCCGAACACAGCTCAGAAATTATTCTGTAACAAAATGAACAGGGACATTAATGTTAGAGGAAGTTCTATGGAAGATTCACCGCACAAACACTCTAAATAATTTTAATGACCACACTACCAAAGTTTTGTCAATAGTTTTGCCACTGAGATGTACCTCTGAAGTTTCTTAAGGAAACCATTCAACCAGCCCATCTGAGTTGTGTCTGTGTCCATACAGAAGTGAAACTCCAATGAAACCCCATTTCACAGTTTGGGTTCAGATAAAGGCAACAGTTCAGCCTTCCTCTAAGAAGTCAGATGGAGAAAACTGAAAGAATAAGAAATTCTCTGCATTAAACCAAAATAATTCTATTTGCATAGTGTACCTTCATAAATATTTACACACGACAAACCAGTTTTCTTTGGATCCTATAAGCATTGCACTCTTATCTGCAACATGGACTGAATGAAGTTACTTGACTGAAATACAAGTCCTTAAATGGCCCAGCCTGTCCCTGTGGTAACATCCATAAAGAAAGTTTGTATTTCAGATAATTTTCTGCATTCCCATAGATGCTAAAATTTGCAGCAAAGAGAAATGAGCATGATGTGATAAGCGACAAGAGCAGGCTGCTTTTGATTTATTCCTCCTCTCACTTCATCTTCCTTTCTGACTTCTCTCTGGATAACAGCTGCAGTCCCAGATGATATACTATCAGGGATGTGCTTAACAGAGCTCTATCAAATGCTCTGTAATGACAGGAGTAGTCTGCAGAGATCATGAACAGACGATCCATGGCAGAATGTTCACTCTTGAGGCTGCCGATGCAAAGAAGACAAATGAACCATGTGCCCATTCAGTTCTTACTTTTGCTTACATTTATACTTTAATTTCCTGATGTTTATTTGATACTCTGATGCTACTACATTCAGGTATAAGACTACTTTATTATCCACAGACTCCCCTTCTGACTCCAGTTACCCCCACTTCCCTTGCAATTTCTATTACGATTCTTCCTGGCACAGGTTCTGTTTTCTTATTAACACATCATCAAAAACATACGTGTGTGTGTGTGTGTGTGTGTGTGCATACATATATATATATATATATATATATATTAGTAACTGCAAGCTGCCGCTTGCTGTTTAATGAATAAAAAAGTTTTAAGTCTCCAGAAAATATGATTTGATAATTGATTCATTACAAACATGCTAGAACAACAGTAGTTGTTCCTTTTCCCTCTAAGCAGTCTGAACAAAAGAGTTCTGAGCATTGAGATGAGACAATATATTTTCCAGCACAATCTACCAGCTACCCTCCAGCTACCAGAGTAATGTGAAAAAGACAGAAAACAGAACTGCTTGCCTGAAGCCTGACCTTTCAATTCAGAGAACTGAAAATGCAAGTGCTGCATTTTATGCCAATTTCAGTTCTAAATCTGCCCCGGTTTTAATGTATATATACCTGAACAAAGAAGACTATCCCATATAGTTTTGTTTTAGTGTAGTTAAAGGATCTTTGCTGATACAGAAAGTCAATCCAGAAAAAGTGCCAGAATACTCTTCGAAGTCTGTCCCTTCTCAATTAATTAGCAGTACCACATCATAATTTTCTATTAACATTTCTTTCTGTTCACCTCCTCGAGTTCAGAGAGCACAAGTGCCTTTAAGCCTATTGTATAGGTAAGTTTTAAGACAAAAATGGAGTTAATGATCAATATCTCTTACAGTAGCTTAAAATCCAAAGGAAAGAAGAAGAAATTTCTATTTTTTCAAATCTGAGAGAAAAAAAAGAAAAAAGAAAAAAAAATCTCCATTGGGAGCTAAAAAAAAAAGTCTCACAAAAAACATCTGCACATGAAATCCATGTGTCTGTTAGTAAAGTTTTTTTCTGCACTCTACTAAGGCCTTATGCTTATTTTTAACTTCTGGCTAATCTTCAGTGATATCCATGGAATAACCACTTTCTTGCTTATTTCACATTAAAGGACATATAGAACTAGTTATAGTTGAACTGAAAGGTCAGCAAAAAGTAGTCCATCAAATTTGACCTGACAACAGTCATCTGGCCTGCAGGAGATTGGGGACTTTTAAGAGATTCTTTTATGTGAAATGTCTTAAACTAGGTCTAGAACCAGATGTAAATTATTCTAAATTAAGATTTATTTTTCCTGTCAAAATTATTTTCTTTTTATGGGATAATGTAATATGAATATGTGGCTACAGAATGAGGCTGTCACTAACTGGCTATAGTATTAACACTAAAAGGAAAACAGTAAGACACCCAGACAATTGCCTGTTTCAACAATAATTGAAAATATTCAATTCCCTTCACACACACACACAAAAAAAAAACCAAAAAAAACACAAAAAACAAACAAACAAACAAAAAAAAGACCTTTCACAATATGATATTGAGAAATCCATTCCAAAACGTTCTATAGATACGTTGCTAAGACCATGTTCTTAACAAATAAGGGTTTTTTAGGGGAAAATTTGCTTGGAAGAGAAATTGAGCGCAAGTCTTTCCTTTTATATCCCAGAGGCTAGAGGACATACCTGTAATTAACGTCAGGTAATTTCTTCTGTTGTATTTGAGAAGGTCAATTACCTTGATTTGGGCACATACTGAAGAACAAAATGTAGTCCTGAATATCAAACAGGTGGAGGAGGTATCTGTTGATTTAGGTAGGCAACATGCCGAGTCAGTTCTCTTGCAAAATCTCATATTCCCAAGTTTGATTTTTGAGAAGCCTCTCGATTAATATTCACATGACTGATTACAGTTTTCTTTGATTTGAGTGGTGTGAAAAAGATAAAAAAATTATTTGTCTAGGTTCTGTTCACAGAAGTGATGCTGTACTACATAATTCACCTTGTTCCCACATTTCTATTTAGCATTTCCTACTCCCTGGACAAATGCATCTTAATTATAAAAATGACAAAACTTTTTAGATTTTTAAAACATGCATTAGATTCTGAATTCCTGTTCCACATCCAAGTTCCACGTACAAATTTCCATAAGACTGGAGATCTGAAACAGGGACCTAATACTGACTTAATTGTGATTCTCTCATATAATGCTTTTACACATAATATTGTGAAAACAAGTTGGCTTAGCCCAAGCAAGGAAAAGAAGTGAAATCTGAATGTCATGCTAAAGAGTTATGCAAGGGAACATTTAAAATTTATCATAATAGCTTTCAAAAAATTACATTAGTTTAAAAGCAGAAATAGATGAGGATGTACTACACACCATATTTCCACATCCTTGGCATCAACATCTCGTTTTGGTTTCTAAACTGAATCTTTGTAACAGAGGTACCAAATCAGAAGTTACAAAACCACATTATAGTATTTACTTAACTTGCTTTAGGGTAAAATTCTAAATCTCATAAGATGACCAAATAGATTTACCTATGAACAAAACTGATATTTTTTTACTCCAAGTCTTTTTTTCAGACATTATAACTGCTATAATAAAATCATAAAACCAACTGCATAACTATCACTAGCCTCTTCATAAACTGAAAGCATTTTAGTCTGGTTTTGAAAGGAGCATTTTCTGCTATTAAATCATCATTATTGATTTCTTTCTAAGAGAAGCAAGTTGTTGAAGGTCAGCTACAGATCATGATACTTGTTTAATATGCTTGAGGGTGCCACCACAACATGTAGGCTCAGAATTTACTTTTCATGAAGAGAACAGCCCTTCAGTTCAGTGCTACAAAGGGTAGTTTTTCTTCCCATGCTGTCTGAACAAATATCCCTCTAGCAAACACTTAGCCACGGGTAACTTTTGGAACTGTGGTGCAGCCTATCAAGGATACAGCTAAAAGTCCTTTTTTGTTACACCCAGTACGGCCTTGAGAGCCTTCCTGTTGCAACTAAGATTTAGAATTTTGTTCTTACTCTTCTAGTATTAATTTTAAAAGCAACACACTCAAAATTTATGCCCTGATCAGAGCAGGTTAATCTACCACTATTTGCACAGCAGGGCCCTGCAGGGGGTCTGTTGGAAGTGGCTGGAACCGGCTGCGTCCATTTGGGGCGGTCCCAGCTGCTCCTCAGCCCCCTCAGCCCTTGCTGACAGCACCTGGGCACCTTCACCCTACACTAGAGAAAATGACAGTGTTGCCTTTACCTTTCTCAAAAATAAATTTGTCTTAGCTCTTAACATCTAAGCATATCTTTCAGCATTAAAATCAGGGAAAAATATACCTTTTATTCTCACTTCTGGTGTGTCATCCTACTAGCAATCTATTCACAGTCTTGACATTCCAGATGAAGCAGGAGCAACTGTGTTGCAATCTATTACCTATCACCTCTTTTGCTCTTATGTGGAGAGTTTCAGTTCTTGCACAGAATATATTTTTGTCTTTACACAGTAGATCTGGGAGAATAAATCATCCCAGCTGTGAAACTCAGAATGTGTGTTGTCAGACTCCTTTTGTTTCAGAGCTTCTTTTCCATTCCATCATGATATCACACTCACAGAAAATGAACAAATAAAATCACTGAAGAAGACTGTCATAGTATAATACTTTGCTTGTTAATTAAGTTAGTGCAGTAGCTGCTTACAAAGTTGCACTCTCCCACCTACATTATTCTTTGTTATAGGCAATTCTTCTGTCTCTTCTTCTGAAGAAGGTTACAACTGTCCTCACTAGGCAGGCTTCAAACAGCTTGTCCCCGTGTTCTGTACTTTAATAGTTACAATTAAAAAAAAAGAAAAACAAACAAACAAAAAACCCCAAACAACCCCCCCCCCCAAAAAAAAAAAAGCAATACAAAAACCCTCAACAAACAGAGGAACCACCCATAAAACCACAGATCAACACCAAGAGCAACTCTCCAGAGAGGAATTTCCCAGATCCATTGGACAGATGATGTGCCTCTGGTTTTTCTCCCACCTTCAGAGCTAACATAGCCAGTCAGCTTGGCTTATGGACACTGGTTCAGAAATAAACTCAAGAATTAAGTCTATTGGTCAGTTTTCTCACCACATCGTCTTTACACAGACATAGACTCTTTTCCATATCCACAAGTACAAGAGAGTCTCCTCAGATGACTGCAATGGATAATCTTGATTGGTTCACTGTGATAATGATTTATTTACACATGCTCAGCTTTTTCTCTGAAGGCTTAATTAAATTGCTCTTTTGCTGCAATTATAAACTTAACTTGACGTAACCCACTGCATGTGCAGTAGGTTCCACAAAAAAACTAGGGGTTAGGAAACAGGCAGATGTAATGGGACAGAATTTCATGGTCTCCTTTTTCTAGTATTACCTATATGAAAAGAAAACTTCTGGATTTTTCTAGAAAGACGATAGTAAACTAGCAACTAGAAACAGACAGTTTTAGAATTATTCAGTTTACAAATAATGCAGTCTGGTATGAGCTGAGCGAGTTGGGGTTGTTCAGCTGGGAGGAGAGAATACTCTGAAAAGACCTTTTAATGGTCTTCCAGTACCTGAAAGGGACTACAGGAAAGCTGGGGAGGGACTTCTAACATGACCATGTAGCAACAGACTATGGGTAGCAGATTCAAACTGAAAGAAGGTAGATTTACAGTAGATATTGGGATAAAATTCTTTCTTGTGATGGTGGTGAGACATTGGCCCAGGCTGTGCAGAGAAGTTGTGGATGACCCTCCCTGGACAGTGTTCTAGGCCAGGTTGGATGGGGCTTGGAGCAACCTGGCCTAGTGGAAGATGTTCCTTTCCATGGCAGAGAGGTTGGAACTACCTGACTTTTAAGGTCCCTACAAACTCAAAGCATTTTGTTTATATGATTATCAGGAACAAAAATCAAAATATTTATATTTGGTAGACGAAAGCCCAGCAGAGCAAGTGTTCATTCCTTCACATATTCCTCTGGAGTCATCTGCTGCCTGTCTATCTACTCTGCCTAGCAAGAATCTGAGTTAAAATATCCCAATGCTATCAGGCTGCTTGGACCTAGTGAAACAACATTCTGAGAACAGCTTTTTAGCTTTTTCCCAGGCTCTCCTTTCCTTCATTACATTTGACTTGACACCACAGCTTCATCCAGTCTGGAGGCAAGAATACCAAACCATTAAGCTACTATTAGAAATTTTCTCTGTTTTCTTTTCAAACTCCTGTGGCCACAAGCATTGAAAAAAGTATTCATATCCAACATGCTACCTACAGCAAGAGGCTGCAGAAACACTGGTACTGAGAAAAGTGTTTAACAGAAACTGTAGTCAAGTTGTCCAGATTGTTTAAAATTAATTTTAAATATCTCTCAGACTAAATCTGAATTTGAGGTCTGAGTTCTCACTTTTAAGAAAGTATCCTCACATGAGACCAACAGAGGACATTCTGTGGATGAGATATTTGCTACGCTTCCAGCTGAAGCTGTCCCTACCTGCAAAATTAATAAGAGTTATTCCTGGAAAACAGAGAAATTCTTTAAGACTGAGAGCTCCAGTACTAGTTATTACTCTGGTGAATTTTTGCTCATGTAAAAGCATAACTTTATCAAAGAAAAGATTAAAAGTGTTTTTTTCCTAAAATGACTTGTAGTCAGAGGCTGAGAAGCAGAAGGGGGAGTTAGAACTTCACTGTGTTTCCAGATGTCAGAATGCTTTAACTCAGAAGTGGAAGGGTACTCTGCTCTTTGTTCCACTGGTCTTGTTCTACCTTTTTGTTCTTTGTTTTTTCATGTTATCCACATACACAAAACACCCAAATGCCAGAGGGAAAAGGAAAAATGCAGTTTAAAAATCGAAAGGTTTTTTGGATTAAACATGTGAAGTCAAACAAACTGAAGAAGAAAAAAAAGAGACAGGGACAATTTGCAGAAGGATTTGCTCAGCCTTCTAAAGCCTTCTAAAAATGTTAGAAAGAAAAAGAATAATTTCAAATACCATAGCAAAGAAAAGATTCGGTCGCTGAATTTCTTCCATCTGAAAAGACAATTTTGGAGATCTATACACCACTAGTTACCCCTGCAGTGTTGTAAAATGGCAACCTAATCTTCATATTTTTCTATGTTGCTAGAAAACAAAGGAAAATTTTCTTCGCTTGGCAAAAGGACAACTACTACTATGCCTGAAGACTACATTTAAGAAATGCAAACGAAGTGGTATTGAATCTTGCATTATGAATTGAGGATGAAAGTACTGTTCCATGAGACTGAGTACATACCTAACTTGACAAATCAAAAGGTTTAATAGACAGGTATGCTCTATAAATGGAGTGAGATATCAGGGAGGTATAACAGAATGAATGATGACTACACTTGACTAAAATTGTGGCCTTCTATGAAAAAGTGACAACATCAATAGACAAGGGAGGAGCTACTGACATCATTTACCTGGCCCTGAGCAAAAGCTTTGACAGAGTCCCACATGACATTCTGGTCTCCAAAATGGTAAAAAATGGGTTTGATGGATGGACCACTTGGTGGATTAAGAGCTGGATTAATCACAACACCCAGAGAGTTGCTGTCAATGGGTCCACGTTTAAGAGGAGGCCAGTAACAAATGGAATCCCTCAAGGATTACTGCTGGGACCGGACTTGTTTAACATCTTTGTTAGTGGCATAGGTAGTGGCATTGAGTGCACTCTCAGCAAGTTTGCTGGTGACCCCAAGCTATGTGGTGTGGCTGACATGATGGAGGGAAGGGATGCCATCCAGAGGACCTTGACAGGCTGGAGAGGTGGGCCCATGCCAACCTCATGAAGTTCAACATGACCAAGTACTAGGTCCTCCATCTGGGTCAAGGCAATCACAAGCACGAGTATAAGCTGAGCAGTGACTGGCTTGAGAGCAGCCCTGAGGAAAAGGACTTGGGGATGCTGTTGGATGAAGAGTTCAACATGAGCCATCAGTGTATGCTTGCAGCCCAGAAAGCCAACCACATCCTTGGCTGCATCGAGAGAAGCGTGGCCAGCAGGGCAAGGGAAGTGATTCTTCCCCGCTGCTCTCATGAGACCCCAACTGGAGTACTGGGACCAGTTCTGGAGACCCTTTTACAGGAGGGACATGGAAATTCTGGGGGGTGTCCAGAGAAGAGACACAAGGATGATCAGAGGACTGGAACACCTCTTCTGTGAAGACAGACTGAGAGAGTTGGGTTATTCACTCTGGAGAGAAGGCTCCAAGGAGACCTTATTGTAGCCTTCCATTTTCAGAAGGAGGCCTACAAGAAAGCTGGTGAGGAACTTTTTAGGATACTAGGGGGAATGGACCCTAACTAGAGGAGGGTGGATTTAGATTGGATGTTAGGAAGAAGTTTTTCACCATGAGGGTGGTAAGATGCTGGAATAGGATGCCCAGAGAGGTGGTGGAAGCCCCATCCCTGGAAGTTTTTAAGGCCAGGCTGGACAGGGCTCTGAGCAACCTGATCTAATGGGAGGTGTCCCTGCCCATAGCAGGGGGGTTGGAACTAGATGATCGTAAAGGTCCCTTCCAACCCTGAAAATTCTGTGATTCTATACTGTTGGAAACCTAAATTACTGCTTGTAAACTAAACCAGGGGATGGATAGGCATATGGTGAAACATATGTTTGACACAAGCAACTACCTGTTTGTGTCAAAGCTTGTGTAGACAATACCCAGGCAATTTTTATAGTCAAAAGATTTCAGTTTCCATGGTTGCTAGTCTACAGCCTCTGATTTGCTTTACACAAAAAAACCACACAGATTAAAGTAAGAAAGGCCTTTTATTTACTCCTGTCTGATGGAATATCACATTATTCATTTTTCTAGGTGTCAGAACCAAAAAATACAAGCACCCTGAAATGTTAAAATAATAGCCCTAGAACACTGAATTTTAGAGTTATTTATGTTTTGTTAGCTACAGAATATACAACAAGTAAATAGATACTGAAGAAATAACAGAATCTTTCCTCTAAAGATTTGCACAGTTCAAAAGAATAAACGACATCCTGAATGGAAACCAAATTACTAAAAACACAGCACAGTCATGTCAGCTCAGCTATTTATTTAACATTTTCTGAAAGAATAAATGAAGAATTTAACCTTTACTGTTGCCGGTGCGAAACTGAACCTCTAGCCATGTGATTTTTTAATTTGTTTTATTCTTCTTACAGCCAAAGTCTCTTCTGAAATACTTCCCCACTTATTTACTAATTAACTATAGTTAAGAGAAAGGTGCACGCCTGGAGATTTTAAATACTCCCATGCTATTTTTGCACATGAAGTCCTCCATCTGCAGCTAGTTATACATCCATTAGATTTGTTCGATGTGCTTTTGTATACTAGGTGAATCTGAGTGTTTTCTATCCACTTGAATCATAAATTTTAACTGGTTTATTTATTTGTAGCCTTTGATGAAACCTTACTGAGATGATTTTTTGAGCCTACACGCCCCTTCAGGTATAGCTACCGTAATAATTCCTCATATTTTTTTCTCTGCATTCAAACTTGAGTTTTGACTTTTAGCTTCAGAAATACTGCCACTTAAGAAAAACACACCAAGAGCAGGTCACATTCTTAGCCGAGGCACAGCAGTAAAATGGTGAGGTCTGCCCTGGACAATGCCAACTATGTAGAAGGACATTGGCCAACTCGTTACGCTTATCTCCTGCTGGTGTTGCCATTTCTCAATCTCACAGCAGTGCTGCAAACATATTTCCTTTTTCCTACTAAGGTGTCCTGAGAGACTTAGATATTGCTTTGTGAAAGTGAGCAGAACTTGAGGCAGAGCAGCATAACAAGTAAGATGATCTGTATGATGGCATGCCCTTGGTCCTTTGTCTTCTTTCTCTTGTCCATAAAGCTCCATGCTTGGAGATGTCTAGAAGAGCACTACCTACATGCAAATAACTTGTAGCCTGCTTGCAGTAGCACCTCCTTGTAAACAAGACCAAAATGTATCTTGTCAAAACTTTGATGTTTCAGCTACATTTTTTTCCCCACAACCTAGTACTGTTAGTGAAGCTGGCATGCATTGCATTTTTTTAGAAGAACTAGAGGCTCTAAAAGAAAAAAAAAAAACAACACCAACCAAAAACAGAGGAAGGAAAGGCAGGGGAGGAGAAAAAAATAAAGTCTTCTGTTGGTGAAGAGGGATTTTGACAAGAAGCAATTTTTTACAAAAAGGATAAAAAAAGGTCTGGTAAGAAGGTGGAAACCAGCTGAGCTTCAGACATGAGTTTTAGTCTGGACGGATGTCCAGGAAAGCTGCCATAAAGTCATTGCCAGCAAAATCCACTCAGGTGAATGAAGCATGTAGATTCTATCAAAAGAAGTCATAAATTTCATCCCAGCATTTAGTTGTTCCATGAATTGATTCCAATACCACATTTGGCCTAAAAAAATGAGTTCAAGTAAGGACAGAGGAAACCCCTGAAGTCCTGGGCTATAAATGTAACCTTCCAGGGAAGACTTATTTAAAGATTATTCACCTTGCGCTCTCCAGAGATTTCTGACTGGACATTTGTTATTTTCCTACAAGAAACCTGACTAACTGCTCTGACTTACTGCTCTAGTTTTAGAATAGAAATCTCAATGGAATTGCACAGATGTAAAAATTGAGTGTAAAAAGTACAGTAATGAATCCAGCTCAGTGACATACTAAGTACTGAAAGTAATATTTTTCAGTTACTGAATTAATTTTTATGACCCAGTTTTAACATTTGAGAAGAATTACATTTCTAAATGATCTTTGAAAACAAATCATGGGGGAAAATGGAGTAAAAACATTCAAATTATGAATAAGCATTACTGACTACAACAGTCTGAGTTTTCTACCATTTTGGCTATGTCTTGATTAAATTAAATTGTTCTTCCTGACCTTTTGGGTACCCAAAAATGACAAGAAAATTTTAATAGAAAGATATGAACTTCTAGTTGGAAGGCTGCATTTATACAGACTCTCTTTTACCATGCATAAAGGAAAGATCTTTATCTCTTTCTCTCTACCTGCCAACCAAAATGTAACTCAGAAAGTGGAACCAAACCCAAGATTACATAGAAATTAACCCAATAATTTGTAGACTCATGTAAATTAATGTAAGAATGGACAGTTGCCATAGTTTCATTGGAACAGAATTCACAGAATCAATTTCCTATTTGGGGAAGCTGCATTTTTGAGAAGACTGCAGCACCCTATTCAGTGAGGACAAAGTCGATCAGACACTTTTTTGTTTTAATTTATGGCCAACTATGGTGTGCAGGTTTCCACAATCAAGGTCTTTAGCAGTTTTGAACTCACCAGGTGCTAAAGCTAGGAGGAAGAAAACCCAGAGCAGCTGACTCAAGCTGACCAATGGAATTATTCCTTACTGTAAATGTCACGCTCTCTATGAATTGAAAAGTTTACTAGGAATCGGTCTCTTTCCTCAGTGGTCACCACCCCGCTACTCACGAGATCTACTCCCCCTTTTGTTGTGACTATCACATGTAGAGGATAATCAGGTGTTGCTAGTTAGGAGGAGGAAGGCGTGAGCTCCTGTTAAGCCCACCTGTGCCCAACTGGGGCTGGCCCCAACTGTGCATGAGCAGAACTGGGGGACCAATAAAAGGTGGGCTTTGCGAAGGGAGGTAGAGGTTATTCCTGATCAGCCTGAGGAAGAGGATAGTTGACTCTGGAGTGTTAGCATTGAGATAGACTAACTGATTCTAAGGGCAACTTTCGGAGTGCTGTTCTTGCACCTTGGCAAGAACACCTACTGGACCTCAAACCACCGTGGTCCAGGAAAGGATTGTCTGCAACAATCACGCTTTCATTAGAGGGCCACAAGAGTTAACATATTTACTCTAACAAAACTGACAATGGGATTCAGCTATAAGGAACTATGTAGATATGTAATGCATGTTTTGGCAGGACCCCAACTTCTAAATCTTTAGATTCATAATCCCGAGACATTCATATATTGGTCTGTCTTAAATTGAAAGGTTGTCTACACTTAGGTAGAAAACTTTATCACTAGTTTTGATTTTGGCACAGTTTTGATAACTGATCTATGCTGTATTCTGGTTTTCAAGAAACTGGTAACTACGCAATCTTGGTGAAATTAAAAAACAGCTCCACAATGTTGGGGTTTTTTTTTATTAGAATGATATGACAAGATGAACAACAACATTAGATGTCTAGTTTCACCTGCATTTCATATGATACAGCAAATCCACAAGCATCATATAATTTTTTTATCTTCATGAATGAAAACAATGTAACGTTGATACCATAAGAGCAGTCCCACATTACATATATGTGCTAGCATAATAGCTAATGCTAACGGTATATTGTGTGTCCCTTAATTTCCCCATAAATGCAAACCTAGTTTTAGATGCAAGAAATCAGAATCCAAGATCACATTCATATACCTCAGCTCTTTCTTCAAATTATTTGACAAGCAGTTGGAGCTGGAAAGGCCCTACACATTACCAACTGCTCTTGATCGGCAACTGCACTCAACATCCTACTCAGAGAGTAGCCCTGAGAGAATACAGTACAGATTTCCTAATTATAAATGGGATTTCTCCTCTGGCCCATATTCAAGACCTATTTTAATTATGATTTTAAAGAACAAACTAGGTATCAGTTTCAAGAAGTGTGGTGGTTACACACTGCACTACTTCTGAAACATCTCTCACCTGCACTTAAGTCTTCTTCCTGTTCTGCAGATTTTCTTTGATGAGAAAAAAAGATTACTGAATATCACATTCCAAAACTAAGCTTACATTGCAAGCATATGAGGAGAGAGAACATCATAGTTTTCAACAAGCAGTTTTGCATTTTCCTGGGGGTTTTTTTGGTTTTGTTGTTTGGTTTTGGGTTGTTTATGTGTGTGTGTGTGTGTGTGGTTGGTTGTCTGATTGTGTTCATTTTTTTGCCTGTTCCAAACCAGTAGTAATCATCAAACAGGTGCTGGCTACTTTTCACAGGCCCTGCCCCTTCCACTGGCCACTACTTATGCTCTAGCATCCAGCTGCTCACCCAGCAGCAGCCCTGGCTGCTCCCATCTGTTTCCAACCCCACCTCCTCTAGCCACAAAACCTGCTTTGTGCAGCTATAATTTCTCCTGTTTGGAATGGCAGCAGTGATGCTGGCATGCAGTTTTTTCCATCAGTCTACACAATGAGGTCCAGATTTTTAGCAAATCATATTCAGCAGGCTTAATTTTTCCTGTCCACATTTGGTTGCTTCTGACACAATTATCCCTTGATGATCACAATTCTATGATTGTTGTCAACCAGTCTTTAAGTAGGCTGCAATTAGTTATAATTTATGAATCCTTCCTCCTCCCAGACTGTCTTTACACTTTCAAATACTAAAATAATGCTAATTAAACAAATAGAGCATCTATATTTAGGATCTCCCTCCTGTTTGCATGTACACTTTATGTTCAGTGGACATGCAAATTAAGACTTTGTTGTTTGTTTGTTTGTTTGTTTGTTTTGTTTTGGTTTGGTTTTGGTTTTGGTTTTGTTTTGTTAAACAGCAGCTAAAACCACATTATTGTCCAGGATCTGAAAAGATTTTTACCATCTTGATAAGTCTTTTCAATCTACCATTAGCCTAAATGAATGTTTCCTTCAGGAAAATAGCACAAAACCACATATGCTCATTCTTTGAAATGCAACTCAAAGTTCACAAGAGCACTTGCACTCATAGGGATTCTCAAAGTTTCTATGATTCTATTTAGTGACCATTCCTGCTTTGTGATTTGTGCAGTTGAGCAGTTCCTGCTCAAAGAGAAGACTGCAAATTGCTGATGTAAGGGTGGTAATCTACAGCACGAACACAGCCTCAGCATTTTCTGTTCTATTTCTCACAGCTTCTTTGTTGCACACTCTTTGTTGGACAGTAATATTAAATATTTCGCTACAAGGGGCTTCTTCAGTGTAACTGGAAGAATCACAGAGAGTTCACAAATGGACATACTACTTGTAAATGGACATACTACCAGCAGCATACTACTTGGTAACTGGAAGAATCACAGAGTGTTCACAAATGGACATACTACTTGGTGGGAGACAGCAGAGTGTAGAAAACATAATATGAATATTTTAAAAAGCGGTTCATGTCATGGAAAAGCCTGAAACTGATTCCATTAACATAGAAGATGAAAAGCCCATAAAACCCCTGTCTCAATTAAAGACTTATTTTCTCAGCTACCAATTGTCATTCTGAGTGTGTGTCAGCAACAAGGAATACAGCTTCACATTCTACCACTATCCGTAGGAATTCAAGTGCAGATCTCCACAAGGTCTGGAAGTAATAATACTCACTTCACTTTTGATGACACTCTTTCATGATATAATTTTCTCTTGACTCGGTTTTGTTATATGTGTTCTACAAGCATTTCAACTCAAAGGATTCTTTAGACTGAAAAATCACAAAGTTTGTTTTTATTCAAGTGTTTGGAGAGAGGAAAAACAGGCAGTTATAAAAGAAACACCATTTTCAGAATGAGATAAAAAGTAACAGAACCAGCCTGACTGATGTCCTGCTGACACTGCCCATCTCATATGGCTGATTGGTCAAGTTCTGCTTTGTTTAGAACAGCTGTCCAAATGGTGCATGATCAGGCTGGTCACAGTCAGATGAAAGGCAGAAAAAACTGCTGCTATTAGCCCAAGGCATCATGTACAAGTACACTTCTCAGACCACTTGAAGAAGTGGGCCTCCAGTAAAGCCTGGGAAAGATTAATCAGAACAAAAGTTGACTAGTGCTTCTTCAGATTAATTCCATTTTTGTTTTAATGACTCTAATGAGAGAGAAAAGATGGAGGATTAAGAAACTAATGCTGGAAGATTAGCTGACTTTTTCATCTAAATGACATTTATCTGGGGAGCACATCTAACCTGAAGAACTAGTGTTTTACTAGTAAAACATATATACATATTTACTCTAAATCATATAAGCAGAAATACATTAACGTATGAGCATGCTGGACTGGAAATAGTATAACATATAAAAAAGAGTGAGAGTTAGTCTGTGCTGTGGCTTTCACCATAATTCTGACCCCTAGAGAGACAGATAGGCAGCAGAGAGGTAAGTTAGCTGTAAGCCAAATGTTTGTCTTCCCAGATCCTTGACTACCCTCACATAAACCAGCCAGAAGTAAGAGGCTACTTTTATTTCCTGCGTGTGTAACACAGATTTCTTAACTGTTCAGGCAAAATTTGTCATTTTGTATTTTAACTCACACACCAACTTTTACAAGCAGTGTCACCAGATGTACACAGCACCCATGCACGTGGTGGTCTTTAGGGTCATCAGCTAGAGCAAATCCTTGGATCTTTAAAGCTAAAAGCACCTTTCTGAAATTATGTAAGACAAGGAATCTGTGTTTGGTTGTTAGAAAACTCATCACATTTCGCAGTGTCACAGAATGGTTGAAGGCACCTCTGCAGGTAGTGCAGTCCAACCCACTCCTCAAGGCAGGATCAGTCAGAGCAGGTTGTCCATGCCTGCAGATTGTCCAGTTTGGTTTGGTTAACTCTAAGGATGGAGACGCCACAACCTCTCCAGGCAATGCATACTGATGTACAGTCATTCTCACAGATTAAAAAAAAAAGCTTTCTTTTATTTTAGTATTTCAGTTTGTGCCTTTTGACTCTCTTCTGCTCACTGCATACTACTGAGAAAATCTGGCTCCATCCTCTTTATCCTGTCCTATCAGGTACTCATATACATTGATGAGATCACCCTAAGCCTTCTCTTCTCCAGGCTAAACAATTCCAGCTGTCAGTATTTCCTCATATTAGAGATATTGCAGACCTCTAACAATGTTTCTGGTCCTTCCCTGGACTTGCTCCCATATGTCCATATCTTTCGTGTACAGGGAAACCCAGAACAAGGACCCACATTCTACATGTGTCCTCCATAGTGCCGAGTAAAGGATCACTTCCATCAACTTGCAGCTCTCCTGAATACATCCCAGGTTAGCCACCTTTGCTTCAAGGGCACATTGCTGATTCATGTTCAACTTGATGTCCATCAGCACCCCTGGGTCTCTTTCCACAAAACTGCTTTCTAAAGAGCTGGACTCCAGCATGTACCAGTGCATGAGATTATTCTTCCCCAGGTAGAAGATTCCACATTTCCATTTGTAGAAATGTATAAGATTTCTGCTTGCCCATTTCTTCAGCTTATCAAACTCCCTCTGAATGGCAGTACAGTCATGGTGAATTAATCTCTTCTTCTTGTTTTGTGTCACTTGCAGATTTGCTGAAGGAAATAAGTTCAGACAAACGTAAATTTCTTGTATCCATATTGCCAGGAGGCCAGACATTTCAGAATATGATCATCTGATCAGAACACTTTGTCAAAGTAAAGATGCATCTTATAATACTCATACAAAAAGCCATGATAACAGGCCAGAGGGCTTTGTTTTTTCAGCAGGTGAAGAAAATCCCATAATTCCCCTCAACTAATGTTTAAGTTAACACTTTCCCATGGAATGCATAGATTTGTGTGTCCCATCCTCCTCCCTGCTTAACAATTTCAAAGCTCTGATTTAACACCTTCAAAGATATGACTGAGCAATTCCTTTAGCTGTGCCCTAAGACTTTGTTATTCTCTTCATTATCAGCTTTTACTCAGGGTTGGCCTGTGTGTGGGTATAATGTATTAATTTTTCTGTCTTTTGTTCTGTCTTTTTATGCTGACCAGCCATTCATTAATCAGGTATTCTGTCAACTATTCTTACATTCTTCAACTCATTGCACTAATTGAAAAAATGTACAATGTACCATGAGGATTAACCTTTTAAATAATTTGCTTGGAATGCTATCATTATTCTTTGTAAAATAGGTTAAAAATCAAAAGTTGGAACGAAAGTCTTTAAGTTCCAGCTCATATGACTGGTGTAGGTACAATATCAAGGGTTTTCTACCCTTCTGCCATATTTATTTGTGGATTACAGGAATGTTCTCTCTTCATACAAAAAGCTGTAACTAAATAACAGTGGTTCCAATGGTTCATTTCTGAAAGCTTTAAGTGGCTCACAACACTTCATTGTGAGATTGGATGTGACTGACAGCACTTCAGTTTCTAATGTGACAGACACTTAAACGTAGATCCACAATGATTTTAGCATATCAGTTTTAGCTTATATACATATACATGGTTTTATTTCCTACTTATTTATTCTGCTTATGTATTGGATCAGTCAAGTTGGATTTTAGAGAAAACAAGCTGTTCACATAAGCAGGATTTACTATCTACATTCTTACAAGGTACTGTGGATAGTACTGTTAGGGAACTTAGTTACAGTAAAATGAAGAGAAAGCTGGTTTAACCCAGGTCAAAACCACCCAAACTCTTGAAAATACAAAAGTCTTATGGGCATCTGAAATATCTTGTTTCCAGCAGTAGAATGGCAGTCTTAAGTTATTTATAGCATCTACACCTCAAATGAGCAACAGATGGTATTCCTATTCCATTATACAACCCTGAAAATTTGGAAGGAAATTGCTGAATGAAGCTCTCAGAGACACCAGCAGTGCTTGCCATTCAAAGACACCATGGTTCTGATGGCACTGCACACCTGTATTGTGACAGCTGACAATGTCAATCAAACAGCTTGCCTCCAAGCAGAAGAGTTTTGGGTAGAATTTGAGGAGGACAAATTGGCAGAAGTGAGAACTGGATGGAGACTGTGAAGGCTGCACACTGACATCGCAGCTCTGGTACAGAGCACTGACTCTGGCAAGGAGCTCTTGTGCTTTCAAGTTCTTCTACATGTGGAACAGCTTGTTCCCAATCCTTAACTTTGGTTTCCTGCTTGTCACCAGGAACCAGTTTTCTTTATTTGAGATGCTGGGGTATGTCTTCATATTCCATATGCATCATATTCCATAAATCATAAGAAATTTGGGAATGGGGATGGAGGCAGAAAGCTAGAAGATGGTATTCAGATATTTACATTAGCAAACCCCAGTTTAGTCCTGTCTGAATTGAATATGGTAACAGCTGCCTTGAAGTATTTGCCTCTGATAACTGATTCAAAATTCAGCTTATCGGGTTAATTTCAAATAGTCTAGAGAACAAGGCAATTGTTCCCTTACCTATCCCCAAACATGCCTTAGCTGTGTTCTAAAGCTCCATACATGTTGTAGAAAACTTAAAAGCTTTTTAACAGTTCAGAAAGAAATCTAAAGTAATCCTTAGGAAACATCAAACATGGGGAAGAGCACTTTGTTCCCACTTAGGTATTCACCCATTGACTGCAAAAGGGACTCTTTCTTCTGCAGAAGAAATTTCACAGCTGTAAGCTAGTTTACAGGAACACATTTCTATCTGCAACTTTAGAAAGAAATTAGCTCCTCTTTAAAGACAGGAAATGGCAGATACATATTCACCCTAAAAGTGCCTACTTCCACAGAAACCTGGAAACTCAAGTGTTTCAGGCTGGATTTTTTTTGCAGATGCTGTAGCTGTTAGCATGAATTTGACATCAAGTAGCACCCCCCTAAGTACATTAGGATTCTAAAACACCAAAGAGACTGAAAGAGATGCACAGGGGTAGGAAAAATCTGCAGGGCATGGTGTGAAAAGAAAATTTTAATGCCAAATGAATCAAGAAGCTTCCATTAAAATCTATCATTATGCAGTCAAAGAGTTAGCCCACATACCCTGAAAAGGATCTCTAAAATAAGGATGAAATAAAAATTCTTTATCTCAAACTGAATAACAACATAGAGAAAACATTCCATTAGTCATTCTTTCTCCTCCCTTAGTAAATTTTTAGTAAATCTTAGTAAATCTTAGTAAATTTTAAGTTTTTTTTTTTGAAGCAACTCTACAAAACATACAAACAAACCCCAACCCAGCATTCTCTTCTTTGAAGTCACATGTGAATTGTGATATTTAAAACATTTTCCTGAGATCCTGAGTTGAATAATATTAGGTGAAGGGAAACAAAATTCTGATCTTCCACACTGTGCAAGAAGACTAATGAAAAATGAACAAACAACAGTTATAGAAAATATAGAAATGCTGTCTTTTGTTAAAAGCATAATTCTTTTGAAAAACACATCATAAGAACCTCTTTTCTGAGAGTTTTCTTGGTATATAAAGCTTCAGTGGAGGCCCCACAGAATCAAAGGCAGCTGTGTTCAGTCTGGACCAAATATTCCCCCATCCTCAGCATTCCCACAGAGCTAGCAGCTTCCTGCTCAACATTGTCACTTTAGGTAGGTCAACTTCTGAGATACCAGGAGCCCTGAGAGTGCTCTCTGGGCTCCCAACAGATGACATCAAGAATGAGACTTTACTTCTAGATCCTGTTTCAGTATGCTACAATGCACCTGGTATGAAGCAACCTTCACATTTCCACCACTTCAGTAGATCCAATATAGCAGAGAAAATGAGGGAACCTCCCTCATCAGTACTCACCAGATGGCAAATATATTGCAACATCAATTTGAGGTAATGCTACATTTTTCCCAATGGCAGCAAGTGACATTGAGTTGTTCTATTCAGCAGGCCCTTCCCAGGTTTTTCCTTACAGCCTAGCACCAAAGTCAGCTGTTTGATCCAGCAAATCTCTCCCTGCTCCTGGCTGGATCTCAGCCAGATGTCACAGCACAGGACACCAAAACCATCAGCAGGAGGATGAATGCAAAGAGATAAATGCAAGAAGAGTAACATCCCAGGACTGGGGTGGGGGCAAGATAAGGCTAGAGAGGAGAAGAAAGGGTCTTAGATGAGGCAGATCAGCTACTAAAAGGAAAATACAGGAAATAGCTGGATGCTTTCATTCCTAATTCCATGATCGAATAAGTCTGTCTGGTTAATGTTAGGCTTCTGAATGGGGACAGATGACTCCTTTACACCATACAAAGTCTGAGAACTATTGATCCATCCTCTTTTTACACTTGCCCTTCAATTTCATCTCACTAATGAGGATTTTAAAAGATTTTTATTATTTATTTTTTAGCTCTCAAAGCTTCCGTAATCACAGAGGAAAATATGTTGTAAACTTCACAATTTATTGTGCTAGGTTTACTCTCACCTTCTGCAATCCTTTCTCCAGGTGTTTTGTTTCTCCTCAGTTGTTTTCTGGAGCTTCTAATTTAATTCACTTTTTTTTTTTTTTTTCTGGTTCAAGCAGTGAAACCTTAGTGACCCAGGAAATACTCAGATTAGTAACAGTAATTAAGAGCAGGTTTCAACTAAGTTACTGTCAGAGGAGAATATTTTTTGTAGATGACTGCCCACATGGTATGTAAATAGAGTTGTACCTATAGTTGTGCGGAATGGGTAGTGGTAATTTAATGCAAATGCTCTTTGCTTCTGAAGAATGTATTTTTGAAAATATTTTTTGTATTTTGGTTTCTGATCAATATCAATAATGCAGACTTTAATACTGTTCTTTTTTTTAATAGGTGTATAACATATATTGATATAATATTCTAAAATGTTATTTTATTTAAAATTTAAATAAAAATTTTTCACTCTGAAGAGAGCTCTGGAATATGTTCAGGTCAGGTTCTTTGTTACAGAAGCTGGGTCACTGAACACTGTCTTTATTCTCATAAACATTTCTAAAAGACACTGGTGAAAACACAGTAACTTGGTTTAATGAGTTAATCTAATTTTATAATATGAAATATATTGTTACACCTGATTGCTTTATTTCTAATGGTAGAAAAAAAGAAGTTCTTAGCAAAATAAATGTTGGGGAGGGGCGTTTGAGACAGCTGAGATGAGGAATACTTTATCTGAAAGAATGCCAAAAAGCAGCAGGAGCTCTTACTCGTAGTAACTGAAGACTTAGATTTGCAATGTACCTTCCATACACCATCCTGTTTTCCCCCTAGGATAAGAAACAAAAGCAGCTCTGGGAACAGCATGTGGAAAAAACAATCAAGATTTTGTGTAAAGTTCTGTGCAAGTACTGTAGAACACAGCATTTTACATCTTTGCCACATGGGGCAATTACAATCTGTTAGCACTGATAGTCTCAGGGGTGGAAAGGCTCAAAAAACCCAGCATGGTATTAGAAATAAGTACTTTTGTTTTGGTTCTGGTGATACAGAGCAGTACCATAGTGTGTTTTAACTATATGTGAATTTCATGCCTTGTCAGTCTTAAGTGCTGAAGTCCAGTACATAGTCACAAAGCTAGTGGAGTACCAACAGTGAGGCTGTGTTAAATCCTTCTGTTTCTGAAGAAACTGTAGTAAAATTAACTTTTCCGTTCAATTCACTCTTATCTTACGTGTTTAGATGCTGGTAAGAGGACAAGGACTGATTGCCAATAATTTGACTAAAAATAATAATTATTGCAATAATTTGGCACTTAAAATTGCTAAAGTAAATCTAGCAGATTCACTCAAGAGCTCAACATTGTCACCACAGGTGGGCAGTCTCAGGGATCCCTTTTTGTCTTTTCATTTGTTTCATTTTGTTTCTATTTGTTTAATTTCATTTGGTAAAACCATAGGACAAGGCCAAGGACAAATCAGTCCCAGTCCAATTCCATGCCGGCTATGGAACAGACTGAGTGCCTGCTAACCTTCCAGGCCTGTTGAGTATGTCCATCCCATTGCCACAGTCTCACCAAAGACAAAACATACTTGCGTCCAATTTCAAGATTTATTGCCACTGATTGAGATCCCAATAAATTGAGCTCCCGAGGATCTCATGATGAACTAGCATGCATATCAGTCTAAGTTCACTCTCTGTCGTTCCGGCTTGTTGTTGGGCTCAGCTCCTTTTGAGGCTTGTCTGCTGCCTCCAGATAGGGTTTGATACAGCGTAGCGGATACCAACGGATACCGGAATCTGTGGAGACAGAATCATAATCTCGACCCATTAATAACAACATACCTGGGCCTTTCCATTCTGCCGTTCCTGGTTCCTTATATAACACTTCCCCTTTTTCAGAACTGGTACCCAAACCCTTGGTTATAGAGTCCCAATGTACTGCAGTCGGGGGTTCATCCAATTCCCCCCTTAGATGCAGGTGATTAAGTACATAAAAAGCTTTTGCAAGCCTATTGTGGACATCCAGGATCTCTCCCCCTTTTAGTTTATGCAAAAGCGTCTTCGTCGTGCCACGGGAACGCTCCACCATGGCCTGTCCTGTAGGGGAATGGGGAATGCCAGTGGTGTGCTCAATGCCCCATCAGGAACAGAACTGTCGAAATGAATTAGAGCAATAAGCAGGTCCATTGTCTGTCTTTAATGCCTGGGGAACACCCAATACTGTGATAGCTGCATGCATGTGTCGAATCACATGGCGTCCAGTTTCACCAATTTGTACTGTTGCCCAGATCACCTGAGAAAATATATCAATGCAAACATGCACATACTTCATTCGCCCAAATTCTGCTACATGAGTAACATCCATGTACAGCGTTGCAAAGACTGGGTACCCCTAGGGTTAACACCAAACCCTCGCCCTATAGCTATTCACTGACAGACAGGACAAGCGTGCACAATCTCAGGCTCTTCTGCCAAGGTGAGATGAAATTGCTTAGCTAACATCTTTGCTGACTGATGGAAAAACTCATGAAACAGGCATGCCTGTGCAAAATGATCCGGAGTGACTTGAGTATAGGTGACCAAAGCATCTGCACGATTGTTACTTATACTAGGACCCTGATCAAATTGATGACTGCAGATGTGAGCAATAAGAACCACAAGGGGCGAGCTTTCCATAATTTGTGACACGCTTGCGTTAGTTATTTTAGTTGCTATTTGCCTAATTGAAGCTTTTTGATTATCTGAGGGTTTACGGGCTGTAGATGCATCAACATCTTGCCCTGATAAAGGCATAGGTGGTGCAATATCATCATCAGTTATGCCACATATGTTCTGAATCCACTGCAGTTCTCCCAACAACATTTGAGCATCTGCTAGAGTTCGTATCTCCACCTTAAGATCTACCTTTTGTGGCCTAACCATTCGTTTGGCTATCTCCCAGCCAAGGTATTTCCATGGGCTGTTTTTTTGTATCTTCTCTAGTGCTATCTTGAATCCTCTGTTCTCTAGCTGATTTGATAATTCTTTCAAAAGATGATCTACTTTTAAATCGCGTCCTGCTATTAGTATATCATCCGTATAGTGATATACCAACAGATCTGAGTGATGCGCTCTGAAGGGTTGCAAAGCCCAAGCAACATACATCTGACACAGAGTGGGCGAATTTTTCATTCCTTGAGGTAACACAACCCACTCATAACATTCTGCAGGGGCCTGCCTGTTTATGCTAGGTACTGTGAGTGCAAATTTTTTGCAGTCTTTGTCATGCAAAAGGATAGTAAAAAAGCAGTCTTTTAAGTCAATAAGTACTATGTCCCATTCTTCTGATATCATAGTAGGGGCAGGCAGTCCTGGCTGCTGCACCCCCATATCTTCCATAAAGTTGTTAATTGCTTGCAAATCATGTATCAACTGCCACTTTCCTGATTTCTCTGGAATGGTAAAAATTGGTGAATTATAAGGGCTTGTAGAGGGTCTAATGTGACCAGCATTAAGCTGTTCTTGAACAAGTGTCTGAATTTTATCCAGCCTGTCCTGTTTAAGCGGACACTGGTCTACCCAGATCAGTGTTTCTGTTTTCCATGTCAAGGGTATGACAGGCTTCTCTTCAGTGGCCACACCTAAAAAGGTGATACCAAACCTGCTTCTAGTTGAGACAAAACTATTTCGACCTAGTAGAGATACAGGCACTTGCATTACATATGGCCTTACTGATACACATCGCCCCTCAGAAAATGGCCGGAGGTACCGGGGTCTTCCTCCCGGTCTCCCCCCTGTGGGATGCCTTCTGTGGGAGACAGTCCTTCATGGAACTCCTCTGACATGACTCCCCCCTGCAAGATCCTTCATGGACAGGCTATTCCAGCTAGGGCTTTCCACAGAGCCACAAGTTGGTTTGGGAACAGTTACCTCTCTAGTATGGAACCCTCTGTGGCTGCAGGTGCACACATGCTCCACTGTGACCCTTCATGGCTGTTCCCCCATCCATGGGCTGCAGGGGCAGCCTGCCAGCTCACCATGGGATCTCTGTCCTGATGCACTTCCTCCCCCTCCTTGCTCACTGACCATAGTATCCCGGCTGAAGTATTGCTCCCTCCTCTCTTGTCTAGGTCTTTTAGCAGTTTCCTTTTACCTTTCTTAAATATGTTAATGACAAGTTGTATCACCATCACTGATGGGCTTGGCCTTGGCCAGAGGTGAGTCTGGTTTGAGAATCCCAGAGGATCTTCTCACAGGAGCCACCCCTGTGGCCACTCCCCTGATAACAAAGCCCACCCCCCCCGTGACCCAACAGAAAGGGGTTTACTCTTGGTCTGCCTCTAACCTAGTCCCTTGGATTAAAAGGTGCAATCTTGGTGGTAATTTTTAGGCTTTGCTTGAAAACCTAAAGCTTTGAAGCTGCTACCAATGCTAGCATATGTGAGTCCCCAAAAGTTTCCTGTCACGGTGTGCAGAATGACCTGGCTTGAGTTTGCATCCTAATGATTCTAACTCTCCCCAGCAACCACATTTCCACACAGGCAAAACATGAGCAGTCATCATCGGTTCTGTCTCAGAAGTTGTGAAAATGTGGTTAATCATTCTGTCACTGTTCCCAGGAGGCATGAATATAACAAGCAATCCCTTTTTTCATAGTAACTCCTCACCAAGCTGAGCAACAGTATATTCTGCAAAGCATACCCATTGTGTTAAGGGTATTATATGATTAGCTTTTAAAGCCTAGCACACATACCTTTTCTTCACACGATGCAGGAATTGGATTTACTCATAATTTACAATTTCTTTGGATAAATAGACCTTTAAAAAATGATACATTTCCATTGACAAAAGATGCCAGTTAGACAAAAAATAGTCTTTGTTAAAAGAAACTAATGGTAACATTTGATTAACTTCAGAGTTTTTACACTGAGAATTCTTTAGGAGTACAATTAGCAATGGTGTCTTCAGAATCACCTAAGGAAATGTCTTTCAAATACAAAAGTAAATAAATAAATAAATACTATGGAATTGAATTTTGGTTTATTTTATTGAAAAGAGCAAGGAGCCTCACCTTTTAAAATTTTACAGCACAAAAGTAGTTTCATGTTACTGCGTTGATAAATGTCATGTAAATTATACTATTTTCTACTGGGATACTGTAACTTAATTACATTTTGCTCATGAAGAACCTGAACACGTATTAACTTACAATAACTGCATAGAAACTGAAAGCACTCTAACACTTTAAAAAAGCAGTAATAATCAAGCCTTTGGTTATAGAATTCTAGCAGAAAATTAATAATTCTTGTGGCTCATATATTGATGACATCAGGATTGAGGAAAATTATGTCATAGTATGATGTCATCATATATATGATATCATCAGTATATAAGGTTATATAAATTTAGGATACAAATCTAACAGGAAATATTAGGTACTCAGCCTGTTTTTCTCCAGACTAAGCAACCCCATTTCCTTCATACCCTCCTTGTAAGACTTGTGCTCTAGACCCTTCACTCAGCTTTATTGCCCTTCTTTGGACATGCTCCAGCACTTCAATGTCTTTCTTGTAATGGAGGCTTCAAAACTGATCACAGTATTTAAAGTGTAACCTCACCAGTGCCAAGTACAGGGGGACAATCACTTCCCTGATCCTGCTGGTGTCATCATTTGAACATGAGGAACTAAAAAGAAAGAGGGCTTTTGGACTCTGAGAGGGGTGGAACACAAAGAGAAGGGTCTATTCCTTCCTATTTCCTGCCATACTCTATAAAGATGGGTAAAGCCAGCAGCTCCTCCTCTTTGCCTTTCCACTCACTCCTGGCTGTGCTGCTGTTCTCCTGCACTTCTTTACCACCATCTCACCACCTGCTTGTCAGATCCCATATCTATCAGGTTGTATATATATATATATATATGTATTTGTATATATTTGTATTTGTTACTTTATCCCTTATGTTATTATCTTTCCCCTGTGTTAGTAAATCCGTATCCAACTGTTTTCACTTTCCAACTTAAAGTCTCCAGTCTTTATTGCCCTTTTATCTTCCATGTGTGGAGGGAGGGGAATAGAGAGGAATTCTGTCCTTAGGTTTGTGGTCCACCCACACTGCTAAACTGTGACAGCTGGCCACATTATTTCTGATAGAAGCCAGAATGCTGTTGGCCTTGACCACCTTGGCACACCAGTAGATCATATTCAGCCACATGTCTATCAATACCCCCAGGTCCTTTTACTCTCAGGAGCTTTCCAACCATTCTTCCCCAAACCTGAAGCACTGCATGATGTTGTTGCAACCCAAGTGCAGGACCCAACACTTGGCCTCGTTGCATCTCATACAACTGTCTTCAGCCCACTGATCCAGATCACTCTGTAGAGCCTTTCCATCCTCAGCCAGATCAACACTCCCACTCAGTTTGGTGTCATCTGCAAACCTATTGAGGGTGCACTCAATCCCTTTGTCCAGAAAGTGGCAAAAAAGGGAAACAGCCCCAGCACTGATCCCTGGGGAACACCACCTTTAACCCACCACCAAGTGGATTTAACTTTGTTCAGCACAACTCTCTGGGCCTGGCCATCCTGCCAGCTTTTTCCTTATCAAAGTGTATACCAGTTCAAGCCATGACCAGCCAGTTTCTCCAGGAGAATTCTGCAGACAGCTGTATCAAAGACTTTACTGAACTCTAGGTAGACAGAATCCACAGCCTTTTCCTCATTCACTAAATGGGTCATTTTGTCATAGAAGGAGGTCAGGTTCGTCAAGCAGGACATGTTCTTCATAAACCTATGCTGCCTGGGCCTGGTCACCAGGTTCTAGTGTATGTGCTATGTGATGGCATCCAAGATGATCTGCTCCTTAACCTCTCCCATCAAAAAGGTCAGCTTAACAGACCTGTAGTTCCCCAGATCCTCCTTCTGTCCCTTCTTGTAGATGTGTGTCTCATTTGGTAACCTTCAGCCAACCTGTACAACCTCCATTAGGTAAGAATGCTGATAGATGATGGATAGTGTCCTGGTGAGCACTTCCACTAGCTCCCTCAGCACCCTTAGGTAGATCCCATAGACTTGTGTATGTCTCAGTGATGCAGGAGGTCTTTAATCATTTCCCCTTGTATTATGGGGTCTCCATTCATCTCCTCATCCCTGTCTTCCACCTCAGGAAGTTGGATACTTGATCTTACTGCTTATGACTGAGGCAAGGAAGGTGTTAAGGTGCTCACATTCCATGCTAAAGTACTTATATCCTTTTTTTATGATCAACTGCAAAATTTCTTCGAGATTAATAAAAATGAGACAATCAGAAACATTTTTAGAAGATGAGTAATGCAACAGTATTACATGGTACAATTATTTACAATTTCATAACCCTGCCTGAATTCAAGTCCTACCTCCTACTTATATTTTGTCAAGTAAATTGCATCATCGGTTTGCACAACTGAGTAGTGAAAACTGCTTAACAGACTAATGACTTGCTTTGTTACATTTTCATTTGCCTTTTCTATCAGGCTGTGAGTGCTTACTTCTCTATCACAACAGGGTAAATACTGTCTATCTCACTGAACAAACTTAATACCCTCACACACTTGATTCAGTTGTATTTCTACATTGGGACTTTCAAACCACATGCCCAGGCTTCCATTTGGCATTCTTCTTCCTTTTTTACTATATAGTTTTGGTTACATTACACTATACTGGACTCAAATAATTTATATTCTCACATATGAGCTCCTACTTGAATCTATTAAATAGGTACTTCACAATGAGCCCCTGAACATTCACCAGTTCACACATTTGCTGTAACAAGATGTCCCTATGATAAAGACAAAACATAATATATTTAATGTACTTTTATATTCAAATCTGTGTAAAAGATAGTTTATAAAACTAAGCAATAAAAGGCTAAATAGTTATTTCAAAAACATTAGCATCCCTTTTGTTATTTGAGATGCACCACAGTAATGAGAAAAGACAATAACAATTGACTGTGGGCAATACTTGGAAAAAGCTTAACAAAATGGGAAAGTCTAACTGCTGCCAAGAGTAGTGATATAGGGTACTGTTTTAAAAATGCCAGTTAGAGATCCCAGCAGCAAAAGATTCCAAGATATGCTGATACTGAAACTCTAGGGAGAAGAATTATGTAGGCTACAGTTGCATTTTAGGACAGTCTGTTCACAGTGCTATGGGATATAATTTCTATATATGGGATATAATTTCAATGCGGAAGTGACTTGCTCCTGATTTCATAGCTGGCAGCCATAGGAGATGGAAACCTGGTGGGTTCTTTTCAGCAGCAATAGGTTTAGATACTGTGAGTTTGACAGTATTCTCATTAGGTAGTTATTTAGAAAACAGCTCTTGCATGGATATACTGCTCCCCATGCCCTGTCCCCTGAAAACCAAAACCAAAAATCACAACAGAACCCCCCATACCTATTTGTTACAAGAATCAGAACCTTGTGTAGGTGATTTCAAGCAGAAAATTCTGAAACTGATAGATGCTTTCAAATGTATTTAATTTATCTTTTGTTTAGTGTTCTGATTCTGTTTTTCATATGAAATAAGAAAGAATAAGAAAAATTGGTTTCTGAATAGCATCCATCTGAATAAGCAGCAGAAGCATTAATTGTTCTGGAAAAGAACTTACAGATTTTTGCTGTTAATAAACAAAGGATGTGCACATATTATTATTCTTATTTCACAGTTTAAAAAAAAAATAGCTGTATGGTAGAACTAAAGTTTTTATTACTTGTTTTGAAATGGTTGACAGCAGTTTCTTATATCTTTTCAGCCTGATCTATTCTTTGTGCACTTGCAGAATATTTTCTTTCTTAAATCATTTGTCCTAGCCATATTTCACTGAACAGACCTTGGTTGTCCTTTTGTGTTTGCCTGTTCCTTCCAGTTAGCAAATGTAAGTAATAGAATGGACTAGAGCACTTACAGCTCCTCCTTCAGGTTTCTTGAAATTCCAATGCTTAAAAAATTATTGTTTAAACAGTCATTTATGTTCATACTTTATGCAAAAATAAATAGACAAATCAAGATAGCATCCAAAGCAGCTATATATAACTATAAAAATTGTCTATACCAGAGATCTCTCTTGGAGTCCAAAGTCTTGTTTACTGTAAAGTATTTTTTATTCCTGACATTGCTCATAAGGTCAGGTGCTTATCACTGCCCTAAACTATGTATTTCATTAATGGTCAGAAATTATGAACTTTATTCAACATAGGGAAAATAACTTTTTGCCCAACCAGTTTAAACTACTGGGCAACCAAATCAAGTAAATCAAAAAGCAGTTTCTGGAATTAATGTAGAAATTTGAAGATAACCACTCTTTTAACAATTCTGAACTCATCTTAACACCCTACCTGCAATGTGCTGTTTTTGAATTGTATTGCACCTTTAGGAAAACACCTGATCACATTGTTTCTTGAAAAGTCAGTGTCTAGTTAGAGCATCCCTCAGTTAATCTTGGCTGCATCCAAAGCAATAAATACTTTTTCCTATTAACGTTACAACTACTGCTGTTTCTTGATTTCCGCTAGTTCTATGGATAACTGAATCAACCAATACCAGGTGCATCAAATAATACAAGATCTACTGCCTATATAAATGTGTTTGAAAGACATGGACAGAGGGCAAGAGGCATGAAGACGTATAAGATGGTGAAAAAGTAGTTCATAAATTGGATAGCAAGGAAAGTTTGCAGACTTTTAGACTGGCAGTAATATATCTTGTGCTACACTGTTTTTTCATGTGAAATATGAATTCAGTATCACAAACTCAAAAATTTTGTAAAAAACCACAGTAACAGCTACAAAGTGTCTTAGTACATCAAGTAATTAATTATTAGAATCCTGGAATGCTATTTTGGTGTGCATATGTACATATAGTCTGGTCTAAAACTTCTATTCACAAAAGCTTGCCCCTTGAGGGCACTGGTTTTGTTTTCTTCATCAGGCATTGATTTCTATCCCTTACTACCTGAATGTCTAGAACATGTTAAGGCTGAGTATTTTGAAAATATAACATTTATTTTCCTTGTCATTTTCCATTATGTATATTCTACTTTAATTCCTTTCTAGGAGCAATCCTGTCTTTTCTAGGCAGAAGACACAGGTTAATATTTAACAAACACTTGCATTCTAAGCAGTAGTTTGATTTTGTGTTAGATGATGAATGAAACTGCAAATCACTGAGCTCTTAGTATTTACAGCTGAGTTACCGTTGCATGGTGGGTATAATATTGCATGATGTTCAATAGTGGACTGCAAATAATGGTAAATATATAGAGTAAAATCACTGAAGAACATTTTCAAGCACTATGATGCAAAAGATACTTCATGCCTTTCCTGCATTCTCTCAACAACTTTTTGTTTTGTTGGAATGATTTAGACATGGAGGTGATAGCACAAAAAATCAAGAATCTAGGTCTGTGTATTTTCTTGATTTATTTTAAAACTTATGGAAAAACAGATCTTATACCAGATTCTCAGGTGCTGGTCATATCTTCAGACTGGGCAGTGTATAAAAATCAAAGCCATTTTGAAATACTTTGTTTTGACTAGATGAGACTGAGTAAAGATATTTCAAATCTGTGATGTATACCTGTTAATGAAGGGTGTATATAAAGCTATTTTCATAAAATGTTCTTTTGGATCATTTCCTGTATTATTTTGTCAGCAGACACGCTGAAATATACTCTAACTAAAGGGGTTAATTTCCCAGGACTCCCAGTACAGTACTTTTTAAAAAAATTAGCTTATATGAAAGGTAACCTTTGGCTTCTTCTAAGTGTAACACTTCATTTCAAATAAATTGATATTTAAAATTCAATATTTTCTTTAACCCTCTCTTCATTCTTATAGCAAAATAAAGCTACTTTTCATGTGGTAGGTTTTTTCTCCCAGTCCTGTGCATAGAATAATTTTAATGAAGGCTGGTGAAAAAATCTAATAAAAAGAGATATCAGAAAGTTTGGTCAAATATCAGATAAGGTTCCCTAAAGTCAGAGAAATATACCTACTTAACACTTCTATGAATTCTGTGTATCTATAAAGACTTGTTCAGGTTACTTTTATAAGCTATTCCATTTAAACAGTGCTCTTGTTGCCATTGTCAGTAACTGTTCTATCTTTGCTCTGGATATGTCTGGTCATAATTAATAATGTCTGGTCATTATTAATAACCTGACCAAAATCTTGGCTTTCAAAAAACCATCATTCCAGTGGCAAAGTAAGTCAAGGACCATTGTCTGGCTCCTCACTCTCTTGTTTTTTGTACTTCTTTGTCCTTGGTTGCTTCAATTTGTTTGCTCTGAGGCCAAATTGCAAAACAAAATCCTACTTTAAGAATAATCACACACAACTCTTGTAATCAATGTGGGTAACAAAGGCAACAACGTCCCCTGAAGGAACAGCCCAGTGGTAATTAGGAAACACTTTTCTCTACATCAGGTGATGCTATGAAGTATACAGTCCATTTCCCTCCTCATCAGCCGGGCAGGTGGTGTGGATACCTTTCCCCACATTTAGCTCAAAGCATATTTTTTTTCAGAATATAGCTGAAGCCAAGCAGAGGCACAGTCAGCATCACAGCATTCTCCTTTCTCCTGTGATCTTACCCTGTTAATTAGTGAACATAACTTCAGGGAATCAAGCAGCATGCAGCACCACAACAGAACAGTGGGAAAGGGGCTAATGAAGGGGCACTATATTCCCCTATGATTTTTTTTTTCTTTTGTCTTATTACATCTATAGCTTTTATTTCTTCCCCCCTCCCCCTGCCCAGCAGCTTGTTATAGAAACTTCATTACCAAGAAATACACACAAAGTCCAGGTCCCAGAGACTAATATTTACCCACTGTTGTAATAATTCTGCCCCTATTTCCAAGTTGAATTTATCTGTGCTGATTTAAGAAGGATGTCAGGGTACCTCCCAACTACCTTCTCTTAGAGGAAATGTCAGTTTTACTGCACTCATTCCCATAATCACAAATTAATTTGCATATTCTTCATAAACACATTAATTGATACATCACAAGTTGATTTCCCTCATATTATACACCTACAGCAGATAAACACATAGATACCACATTTATGCAATTCCAGGGGATTACAAAGGTTTGACTGGAGCTACATTTATTTACACTTGCTTATGAATTATATGAATATGTGCTAGAGTAATTAGAACATATCTGATTGAAAACTCTGGAAATGCTTATGTTCATGGCTTATATATAGCTTTCTATGCTTATGTTCATTACCAACTCAAACACTGATTTCTCAATAAATAAAAATCTGAAAATTAAAAACAACAACAACAACAACAAAAAACCAACCAAACAAAAAAAAACAAAAAAACCACAAAACTCTGTTTTTAAGTAACAAGCAAAACACAAAAGACATAAAATGTTTAAAGAAGATGACACAGGAAGGAAACATCATAATCCAGTTATTGAGGAAACGTGATAAAAGTGTGAAGTAATTGAGGCAAAAGTCCATGAACCTCCTGAAACAAAACAATGTAACATGAGAAAATGAGACAGGATGTGTGAAAATAAAAAGTGCAAAAATCCCCAGAACTTTCTAATCAAACATCTGCCTTGCTTGATGAATTGACAGAATTGGAAAACAACTGACTACAGCAGATACAAGTCAGATAAAAGGAGGAAATGTTAATCCTGGGAACAATCACAGAAATCAAGAAAGAGACCAGTGAAAGAGAATAGTTATCTCCCAAGGAGGAGAAGCAAGAAGAGCTCTTCAAAAAGAGCATTTAAGAAAGAATGCCACATAGGACAAATTAAAACAGCCTGTGATAAGTGGCAGAGACACACGCACCCTTATATAAAACAGATTTTTTTTAGTAGCTTCTTTTTAAAATGAATTCTATGTGAAGGACTATTTCTTATTTATCCCTGAATGAATCCACGTACTGAAAACTACTCATACTGAGCAGGCAAACAAAAAAAGCATTAGAATCCCTAGGTTTGGTTTTAGGTTTTATCATTTTATTTGTTAAACTACTCTTCATGCAAGAGAAAACACAAAAACTTTATTTCTTCCCTATTATTACACAAAATATAGAATGGGTATGAAAAAAACCAACAACAACAAAACCTTCCCTGTCTGTGAAAAAATTCAAACCTATTAGGATTTAACTTTTCATTTGGTTTACGAAATTGAATCAAAATCAGTGCTGGAACCTCAGTCTCATTCAAAAACTCAAACAAGTTACCCACATTTTCTTTGACAGTCTTAGTAATTTTTGAGCTCACAACTTTGTATGCCTTTATCTGCCACGAATCTGCCAATATTCAGACTTCAGAGGTTCTTAATGTCCTGCATGATGTGTAAGTAAGTTACATAGTCATTCCAACTGTTTAAAAAAAACTATATCCAAACCTGTGGTTGAACACAGGCCTTCACAATTTAGCAACATCCTCTTCTTCCTTAGGCGGTAGTTCTAAAATTAAAGCAGCACCTGTTGAGCTATTTTTTTTATAATCTGTGCACACTTTGAGCAACACCTCAGCTTCTCATTGTTTTTCTGAAAAAAAAAACAAAACAAAAAAAACCCCACAAAACCAAACAAAAAATAAAAAAACACAGAACCCCCCCAACATATTAAAGTATTATGTGACATTTTTATGATGAAAAGTGTAACTATCAGGGTGTTGCTCCTTGCCTCCTTGTTTCTTTTGATACTGGCCACAGACTTAGCAGACTCACACTGTGTGATGTCGTATAAAGCGGAATATGCAGTCCAGATGACCATCAGGATGGTGTTAAACATTTCATTTGTGATCTCTGGTTTTGCATCTTCTCTACGCTTTCTGGGATGAAAAAAATCAAAAAGACATTTTGGTGACAGATCATTATTTTGATACTCTTATGAAAATAAACATTATGCTTTGAAATATCCATAACCTGCATGTTAAAGGAGCAATGTATTGCAGGTCCAGTGTGAATTTAAATAAGGATTTGTATACAACATTATTTTCTTAATGAAGTCTCTCTCTGCTTTGCAAGTTGGGAATATATTTAATTGGTCCCACCTCTTACTTGTTACAAGAAGACCATTAAAACCACATAATCCTATTAAAGACCAGAAACAAGTAAAAAATACTGGTAATAAAGGGAGACCTTTTCTGTGCACAGATAATTGAAACATGGCATCATATCCTTGGGTGATGAGGCTGGATGTATAATAAAAGGCAGGGGAGCCCTGTGGTTACCATTTACTTGATTTACACGACAGAACACCAGCTTCTTTCCCTGACAAATAGCTCTTCAGAGTGAACAGGAATAATGATAATAAAAAAATAGCAAACAGTGTTGTTGTTTTTTTTGTTAGGGAGGGTGTGCTTTTTACATTAGACTCAGCGCATAACACCTCAAATACCCAGAGGCTTTAATTCTCTTGAATAGTGAGGCACTAGTTTTAAATATAGGTATTTTTAAGAATAGAAGTGTATTTCAATCCTGTTGCTCAAGATAATGCAGGAAAACTAGAACAGAATAGATGATAACCCACATTTCCCAATTCTATGCTTTAATCACATAATTTCTTTCCTCTCCTCAAATGTCTCCCAAACGTGAACCTTGCAAATAGTGCAGTGATCAGTGCTAGAAGTCAAAGAGATTTGTAATTACAGTCTGTGTTTGACAGAATACCTTCAGGCTGTTTGCTTGTCTACAAACAAGTCTAACCTAGAAGCTAATAAAGGCTTTTGTTTCATCCAAGTCAGTGCACAAGTATTTGAAATCAGTCCATGAAATGGTTATAAATCACAGAACCAGTGAACACAGTAGTAAGCAACTGGGGAGGAGGAAACTCAAGCCTATAGGAAAACCCTATGAGGCTCCAGTCATCACAAAGGGCAGTGCTTTCAGCTGCAGACCTCTGGCCTCTCCTGGTGTGATGCATCTCACTAATACAGATCTCTAAAAGCTAAACACACAAACCTCAGCTACAATTCACATCGGGCAGCAAAGATTATGGAAGGAAAGTCCACTTCATTTACCTTGTGCAAACCAAGTGACATGTCCAGAAAATTATTCTAGCCAGAGTAGGAGAGATATAAAGCCCAATTACTAAGCCCATACTGATTTCCTCAGTTCCATGGGAACATTGATTACCTGCACAGAAACCTCTACCCTGGGCATTCCTTGCACAGATGTACAAAGTTCAAGTCCATGCAAAAGTAGTTTCTTATTTTCAAGCTTAGTTTTCTTCACATGCTGAAGAGCTTCCTACCTGCAAGAGATGAGAAATGGTGGCGATCTGAGCAGTCAGCATTTATTTTACTTTTTTTGCTGTCTCGTGGGCTTGCAAACCACTTTAAAGTAACAAGATCTGTTATTCAACAGGAAGGCAGATGGCTTGCACATTATTAGGGTATTTCCCAAGTTTCATTAAACAAGCACAGATCCAACCTGCTCTAAAGGGACTTGTAAGCAAAAGTAAGTACCAGTCTACAAGGACTGCAAGGCCCTTCATTCTCCTCTTCTCCAAGCTGAAGAGACCCAGCTCCTTCAGCCTTTCCTCATAAGGGAAATTCTCCATTCATTTAACCATCTTGGAAGCTCTGTGCTGGACAAATGGCACATCTGGTGGCCTTCTGGAGGGAATACACTTTGTGTGTTCTAAGACTGCTGCAGGATGCTTAGCTGCTTTGTAAAAAATGAAGATGCCTAAAAGATTCCCTGCAGCTGTGCAACCCTTGTCTCATCTAAAACTCCGATGCAGAGACACCCTAAAAACAAGTAAGGTAGCTAAATGATTCAATCTGGTAATCACTCAACATAAGTCTAAAGAAGAGTAAAAATGTTATTGTATTCTAACAAAATTCAGTCATTAGATTTGAAGGCACATAACTAGTAATATTCTTTCCTAATACCTGGTACTTAATTTCTTAACTAAATAATATTTTTTGTAATTCATTTGGCTGACAGAGAATAGGACTCACTGACAGAGTAATTTTGTAGTTCTTTCAATTAGGAATTGTCTTCTTAAGTTTCTGAAAGACTAGGACACCTCTAGAACTGATTTCTTTTACATATTCCCTGGAACACTTAAAAGCAAATGGTGCTTTGGCTACCTCTTTTAAGCAGTAATGACTTGTAGCTTTCTTTGCAATGAGATGTTCCTTGTTACAAAAATAATCCTTGATAGGCATAGGTGCCTCTGAATTATGTAAATCTCTGCCTGAGCAGACACAGAAAGGATTAATACCCAGCTAGTCAATAAACTATCTCATTTATACAACTTAACAGTGGCTCCTTCTACTAAACTAGCAGTTCATGCCTTAATATTTAAGAGTTTATTGTGCAAGTACCATTACACAGTGCTCTAAGAACAACATAGGGTATTAAGGGGTAATAACGGATGGTACAAATATAAAAATACATAAAAAAAGACCAAACTTCAGCATGATTCAAAAGGCTACAGTTTAGGTACAGCTTGGTTAAGGATGGGATTTGGAAGAGTTCCATCACAAGATAAGACATAGAAAAAGATATAGTCCCAGACACAACCACAATGCCTTCACCAAAGACTGCAAGTTACATAGTACCTTTCCGTCACAGCCCTCACACACCTCGTTAGACCTTTGTTTACCATAAAGCCATTTGTAAAAAAAAAACTAAAAACCTAAATAAAAATGCTTGGGTGCCCTATCGGAAACGGTAAGGTATTAAACACATAAGTATGAAGCAGGCAGATTGACAGAAACAAAAGTCTCATGGATTACCTGCACCAAATATTAGCATTGGTAAAAAACAAATTTGTAAACCTCATGTTTCGAGAAAGAGATGCTGAACTGTATGATTCCATAGAACTTATTGATATTGTATGTTTTATTCATATAGCATCTGTAGAAGAAAATCATTAGAAATTATCAGATTTAGCTTTAATTTTTTTTTGCATTCTAAGATGCTAGTAAATTTTAAATTTATTATTTCACAAGTTCACACTAGCTTTCTCCCTGGAATAATAATATAATAGGAAATAAATCAACATTAATTAATTTTAGAATGAAAATATCTGAATTTTTCCTAGCACTCCTTCTCTGGAGGCACTGTTTTAGCATCAGCTTTGGGAAAGCTTATTAATCTTCCAGATGTCTGATCCTCTTCACTGCATCTTATCCTAAAACAATCTGTTTTGATGCCCTCTCTGGTTGTTTGCTACTCTGTTTCCAATGCCTTTTCTTCTCTAGTGATACATTCTCTGACATTGAAAAGATTCAAGAAAAACTAGTATCAAGATAACCAGCAGCAAGAGCCTAAATAGAGGGTAGTTTAAAGGGCTACATTTGCCACATTTTAAGCAATATGTTTAATTTAATCTCTCCCTTGTGTTCAATTCACCAACATAAAAGTAATTAACAAGTTATCTCCACTTTATAAGCACTGAGAAAGAACAGTATCTCCCTAATTCTTTGTCAACAGTTAACATTCATGAAATTACAAGGGAGTAAAATATCCAGAGCTTCAAAGATTCAAAGCTGTGTTTTGCTTTGCTTTTATGGCAGTGAAAATTGTGCTTATCCCCAAGTATAGGGTATTCTGAAGTATCCTGTTACTCTCAAAAAGCAAAGGAGGTTTGATACATGTTTTTTCAGAAAGCCGCTCTCTATATACTTTCAAAAACCTACACTGTAGTCCAAGTTTATAAAAGATAATTCCTTTCCACCAATTAATACATGAGGGTTCTCCAGGAACAAGCACCTTCGGTCTGATAAGCTTTATTAAACACTCTCATTTTAAAAATTACTCAAATATACACATACATCTGCATGTCACTTTCTTGACAGTAAACAAAGAAAAAATTACTACATGAACATAAACCTTACAACTATGTGCTTTCTCTTGAAACAAGCTTTCCAGCCACATAAAAAGGGTTGGACTTGATGATCTCTGAGGTCCCTTCCAACCCAGCCAGTTTTATGATTCTATGATTCTATGAAAACAATACATTTGAAAACATAGTTAGTTGACTCACTTCCCAATTTTCCCACTTCTTTTACTGCAGGAAAGAGGAAGCACTGAAAATTTTCAGGCTCCTCTGAGTTGTGAAACAGTTGTAAAACTCTTTCTTCAGCTCTGCAAAGTCTTTTTTGCCCCCCTTTTTATGGCCTCATCCAAGCAGCTCTTGAGTATTCTCTAAGCAACTCTAAGGTTTATCAGTCGCCCTTTTTGCCTGTTTTTGTCTTTCCTGAGGGCTTCTACCTTCTACTTCTATCCATACTTAACTGCCTATCTACTTCCACAATATTGGAAGTTCCCTCCCCTCACCTTTCTTCCCCATGCTCATATCTATGCAAAACCTTTTGTTGGCCAGGATCTCAAATGCATAGGCCTTCCTTCCTTCCTTCCTTCCTTCCTTCCTTCCTTCCTTCCTTCCTTCCTTCCTTCCTTCC